>CM037881.1:80072864-81272864 GCA_021292165.1 Shinisaurus crocodilurus
TTTTGTTGAAATTTGAAACTGAGGAAGAGCAAGTGAAGGAATGTATGATAAAATGGGCTCAAAATTTTGGCTATAATATATTAATGACACAATGGGAAAATATGTGGTTAAAAGGTTTGAAATTTACATTATGCTCTAGTCTTAAAGAGAATTTTTATAAGATGTTGTATCGTTGGTATTTGTCTCCGGAGAAATTGGCTAGAATGTATAACGGTGCATCAGATATATGTTGGAAATGTGAACAACAGGAAGGAACCTTTTATCATATGTGGTGGACATGTAAGAAAGCTAAAAAAATTGGGGTTGAAATTCATTTATTAATGCAAAAGATTTTAAAGATTACTTTTCAATTGAAACCAGAGGCTTTTCTATTGGGAATAATGGACAGTCAGCTAGAAGGAAGGTATGGAACTTTATTTTTATACATGACAACGGCAGCGAGACTACTATATGCACAGAAATGGAAAGGTCCAGCAGTGCCTACGACAGAAGAATGGTTGGTCAAGATGCTGGAGCTGATAGAGATGGCCAAACTCACATCATTAATCAGAGAAAGGACAACATCCACGTTTATTATTGAGTGGAAACCTCTAATTGACTTTTTGCAGAGACTGGAAAATAATGATTTGTTTGTTTGTGGATTTATGGAATAATAAGTGAATTTGGGACAATGGGAAGAAAGAGATTTCTCATTCTGATTATCGAGTAAGAAAAATTATTGTTACCTGTATTTGCTGTAGAAGAAAATCGGAGGTCTATTTTGTTTTGTTAATTGTTACATATTTGATATTATGTGTTTGTTTTATATAGAAATATGTGGAGAAAGCCTGAACACACACACAGTGACACGAACCCGGACACAGTTTCCCTCCTTGGTAACCGCACATAGTTTTCCCCTGGCAACCCCTGTCTGCATAATCCCCGCCAGGGGACAGGAGATGCAAGACTGGCCAGACAGGTAACACGCATATCCTCAATGGGGCACATCAGCCCGAATCTACAAGAAGAAGCATGGAACATCAGGAAGTGCAGGGCAGTCGCAATGAGCTGCTAAGTATTCTCAGAGGGCATGATAAGCCCAAAGGTGCCACCTGTTCCCGGGTAGGAATAAGCCCACCTGATCGTAAAGGGGCAGGAATAAGCCCACCTGATCACCCAGGGGCGGGGAGGGGGTGTGCAGGGTAGAAAACCCCTCTGCCAGCTCCACGCAGGTTGTTGGGAACACGGGCGAGCTGACATCTTCCAAGTCCAGCCCCGGCTGGGTCAAGCAGTTCTCTTCCCCGAGCACGGGCGGGCTCGGAGTAAGGCTAGAAGCTGGATTGGAAGGCGTAGAGTCTTTGGTCTAAGGTAACTCATTGCTGCAATACGCTAGCCTGGGAACCAATTCATTCAGCTATTTGAGGTCACGACCTAGTTTTGTGTACGTTGTAGTATTCCTAGAAGTCTATTAGTTCCGCTCCATTAACCTATCGTAAATAAAGCGTCTATTCTTTGATGTGATGGTTCTGTGTCCTTTTTAGGTAGTGGTTGCATTTAAACCGCTTAATATCCCCTTGACGGGCTATCTCTCAGTGCCGGTTAACCCGTTAAGTGCCGAACTCACGCAGAAGACCCAGTTGCTGGTCTTCCACAAAATAAAATTTAAACCGCAAAGAAAAAAAGAAAAGAAACATCAGTATATCGTTGCTGGGTGTGTGTGGAAATTGCTATTTATTTTCCCCAGCTCGTGTGGCCGTTGTGACTTGGACTGCTGTTTAGAATATAGCTGGTGTGAGCATCAGCGGCAGTTACTGGATAGTGCTCATGACATCACTGATGATGTGCCACAGTTCTCCTCCTCTGTGCCCATATCCATGTCACACTCTGGCCCTAGAACCTGCACACGGCCTCCATTTTCACATAGGAATTGTAGAGCTGGAAGTGACCTTCACAGTTGTTCCATTACTTCATTTGCCAGATAGATTTGAAACACAAGCAGGAAAACCTCCAAGGAAGGAATTTCTAGCAGTTTATTTCACGGCTAAATATTCTTTCAATTTGAAAAATTCATGCTCATCTGTTTAACTTGTGGGAGAGGTCCATTGCCCTCATGCCCTGCTTGTGAGCATTCCATCACTGTGGGTAACCAGGAGCTTGTCTAGACCAGCCTCCCCAAACCTGATGCCCTCCAGATGTGTTGGACTACAACTCCCATCATTCCCATGTAGTAGTAGCCCAACACATCTGGAGGGCACCAAATTGTGGATGGCTGGTCTAGATGGGCCTTTGTTCTGACCCAACAGGGCTCTTCTTATGTTCTCGACTTGCATCTGATGAAGTAGGCTATTGCTAACAAAGGTTCATGCCATGAGAAAGTTGTCAGCATTTTAACAGCTACCAGGCTATTTTTGTGAAAACCCAAGTCTGCTCCCTGTAATTTAAAAACCATTGCTTGCTTCTTTTCATATCTGTGGACATGATGAACAATTATTGTCCTCCTTTCTGAATCCTTTCACATATCTTAATAACTGTCCATGCATAGCCTCACCCCTGTTAATCTCTCCCCCCCTCCCCGGCTCAGCGTATCCTGTTCCTTTCAGCTTTCATTTATTTTCATTTCCACAAGGATTTCTTGAGAGAGGTTTTCCCAAAGCAAAAGGGTCCAAAGGTCAATCTGTCTGAAGAAGCCCCATGTGAGTATTTAAACTGGACAGGCTGTGGAGGTGAAATTGGTAAGGAGCTTCTCCACACTTTGCCTTGAGACTTCAGCTCCCAGGTGCTAGTTCCCTCTTTCCAGGCTGAGCATGGGGGGAGGCAGGGGCAGATGCTTGAGGAATCAATCTTGCCAAATTCTGATATCATAGAATCATAGAACATAGAGTTGGAAGGGATCATTTAGGCCATCGAATCCAACCCCTGCTCAGTGCAGGAATCCAGTTTAAAGCATTCCTCACAGATGGCTGCCCAGTCTCTGCTTGAATACCTCCAACGATGGAGAGCCCACCACCTCCCTAGGCAGTTGGTTCCATCGTCTGACTGCTCCAACCATTCAACCAAAATCTGCCTTCTTAAGCCCGTTATTTCATGTCCTACAGTCTTGGATGACAGAGAACAGTTTGTGGTCCTCTTCTGTGTGACAACCCTTGAGGTACTTGAAAAGTGCTATCATCTATGAATCTATTCCCCACTCCCCTCCGTCATGCCTTTGCATTGGGACTTGCAGGGCAATCCTACAAAGGCTAGAATGCTAGAATGCTGGAGGCGCACTTTGAATTGTACATCTGGCTCAGGCCTGGAAATGTGCAGAGATGACTTTTCACCTACAACCACATTGTATTTTGTGCTGGAAATGTGCATAGTCATTTGTAAAAATGTTTAGATGGTTACAATTGCACAATAGTTTTTGTACAGAGAATCCAAGGGCAAATCACTTCTTTATTACCTTGGGGATCATCATCATCAGGCGATCACTCGTGACCGAGTAAGATTGTCTTCCGGGATAAAAGGAGGAAATTCTAAAGAAGATTGTGTAGACTCTAGCGATGGGTCCGTAAGTGACTGTGGAGGCCAATTCTAGATCCACACAGCTTCCCACAGTGAGGACACAGGTTACCAGATAGAAGATGGTCCTGTAAAGGATTCATTTGACGTGCTTTTCGCTTAGCACGTTTCTCCCTTTCACCTTGCACTCGGGCTTCTTCAAAGTCCATGGAACCTTTGTGAAAGGCCAACCTCCATTTAAATCGTTCATGGGCCAGAGCTTCCCAGTTTTCGATGTTTATATTGCATTTTTTTAGATTAGCCTTATGAACATCTTTAAACCTCTTATATTGACCACCGATATTCCGCTTTCCATCCTTGAGTTGGGAGTAAAGTAACTGCTTTGGGAGACGGCAGTCAGGCATTCGAACAACATGACCGGTCCACTGAAGTTGGCGTTGAAGGATCATTTTTTCAATGCTAGTAGTCTTTGCTTCTTCCAGTACACTGACATTTGTTCGCCTATCTTCCCAAGTAATTTGCAGGATTTTCCGGAGGCAACGTTGATGAAACCTTTCAAGGAGGTGGAAGTGACGTTTATAGATAGTCCATGTTTCGCAGGCATACAATAAAGTTGGTAATACAATGGCTTCATAAACCAGTGTTTTGGTCTTCTTACAAATATCCCGATCCTCGAACACTCTATGTTTCATTTGAGAAAATGCGGCACTTGCGGAGCCTTGGGGATATTTATAGGTGATAAATAAGAAACAGACTGAGCTATGGAGAAAGCAGAAAGACTCTCTACCTTGAATATTAAATGGCAGATCCAAGGATTTTACAACACTTTGCAGAAAAATATACCCGTAGTACCAGCTCCCGGCTATATGCAGCCTTTGTAGACTTTAAAGCAGCGTTTGACTCGATCTCAAGACCATTACTATGGGACAAACTTAAAAACTCAACAGTTGACAAACACTTACTTTTGCTGATGTTCAAATTGTATAACAACACAAGACCCCGAGTGAGATATAACCGTGATGGCCAGCTTTCTAACCCAATTGCAGTAAACAAGGGAGTCAAGCAAGGCTGTATACTACTGGCCCCTCATTTGTTTAAAACACACACACACACACACACACACACACACACACTTAATTAAGCGGTTTCAAGGTCTAGATATGGCAAATAAAAGACTACCTATACTGCTTTACGTAGATGATGCCGTTATCCTATCCTTGACACAAATAGGTCTTAAAAGAGCCTTAAGGGCTCTAGCCCAGCACTGTAAGAAGGAACGACTACAAATCAATTATTCTAAAACTAAGATTATGATTTTCACCAATAGTATTAAGACTCACAGGTGGCATATAGATAACAATGATATAGAACAAGTCACCTGTTTTAAATATCTGGGTGTTGTTTTCCAAGCTTCTAGAAGGAAAACTGCCCAGATTAACTATGCTTCCACACTTGCTAAGAAAAGCACAGCAGCAATCCTGAGGTTTTATCGAATACGGGGAGGGAATTTTATGCCAGCTGCAATTAAACTATTCATGGCAAAACCGAGAGCGCAACGGCTATGTGGAGCACAATTATGTCCCTTCTCAAATTTAGATACTTATGAAAAATACAATCGGGTTTTCTAAGGTCAATATTTTTGACACCCAGATGCATCCCAAAAGTGGCTCTGCAATTGGAGAGTAGATTAATCGACGCTAATGTGTGGCAAACCACACATTACCTGGCTTAGACTGAATTTGGCTCCAACTGGGTTGCTTCTTTAATCTTACAAGTTAATTACCAAACAAATTGGTGGAATACTGTAGTTAGTTTGCAAATTGCTCTCGTATGGTCTCTCACCTGAATATCTGCTAAATTTAGGACTGGAGAAAGCTAAAGATACCATTAAACAGCGGATCGGGGATATAGAACTTCAGAATGATCTAAGCCAAATTTTGTATATTTACTGTTCCCCTTGAGACATACAGAGTATAGGTCCAGCGGCTTACCTAAGTTCTCTTACTTATTATACATATAGATGGGAATATTCTAGGGCCCACTTTAATGCTCTCCCCTCAAAGATTCTATATGGTAGATATCAAACTATACCAGTCTCATAGAGGCTGTGTCCATGTGATTCAGGTGAGACAGAGACAATTACTCATGTCCTTTTATATTGCTCATTCTACTTAGATGCCTGGTCAAGCATGATTCAACCCTTGTTACACGATCTTCCAGGTAATTCTGATGAATTTTATACTAAGTATCTTTTAGCGGACAGAGACCCCTCTATAACCTATCATGTTGCCAAATTCCATTTTTTGGCTACAAGAACTCGCCATAGTCTTATAACTTCTTAGGCCTTGTTTAAACCATTGAGGAAGGGACAGAATCTTGGTATTGTATAAATTTTGTGCATCTGTAGTCTGTTGACTTACTGTTTATACTGGTCTTGGACCGTAATAAATATTTGATTTGATTTGAAATGGCAGATGAGTACATCTTCATGACCTTGTATTGTGCATGTGCTCGTAGGGATGGATGAATTGGTCAGTTTTGCTTTTCCCCACATTCAAATTTTTTAAGTCTCAAGTTCTTTCTCTCCCAAATATGAAGAACTTTGCAAATTTTGGTAAATTCTTATCCGAAACAAACTAAGACTAAATTCCCACGCATCTGTACCAGCCAAATTCAATAGGTACAACTATTTGCAGCATGGATGTACCTGTCTGCCATGCATGCAGCTGTTAAAGATGAGGAGCTTGTAAAAAAAAAAAAGTGTGGCAACCCTAATTAAGTGCTAACATGCTTGAATACACACAGGAATTCAACAACAGACTTTTAAGGGCAAAGCATTCAAAGCCCTGGGCTCAGATGGATGAATCTATCAGTTTGGGTTTCTCCCACATTCATTTTTGTTAACCTCAAGTTCTTTTTGTCCCAAATATGGAGAACTTTGTGAATTTTGAGAAATTCTTATCAAAACCTAACTGAAACAAAATTATCACCCATCCCTAGCATGGCCAGGGTGCTCAACAGATTGACCAATGGCTTGGATAGGGCTCATAGATCTTTGCTTTGGCATCGGCAATTGATGGATAGGGTGCACCATTGGGGAGCACCTGTGGGAAATTTTTGCACCATCTTCTATTAACTGTTACGGTAGCAGATGTTTTGCTTGCATGGAAGTGATGGTGGGATCTAAGGGAGATTTGCCAGCATTTGTGATGGATTCCTGACTGTGGTGGCATCTAGAAGCTGCAGCACAGGCTGCAACCCATATGGCATGAACAGGTTCTCTTCATTTCACCGTCCGTCATCAGATTTCCAGATCAATAGGTTAGGAACCGTTTACAGTAGAAAATAGAATTATTCATGTTACTATTTATCCAAAGCCTCAAAAAAGAAAAAAGAAAAGCCTACACATAAATATTTACAGTGTTTCAATTACTGTCAACATAGCAGCTGGCAGCCATGACACTTGGATCTACAAATCAATATTTATGAGCCTTTGAATGCTTAGATTACACCTGGCCATTAGTCTGAATTGACTGGTTTATTGTCTTAACACTCTTTAGAACAATGATAAACATCTTTAAACAACTCTTTGCAGAAGATATCTTGATTATAGCCTTGGATTTGAGCACTTGCAAGGAGGGCAGGCACTGGCAGCTGTCAGTTCTGGTTTAGAAACAAGCGCATCATGCTGATGCTCAAAAAGAGAGCCTATGAGATGGCAAATGATGGCTATGTAAAATGTGAGCAGAAGGGGAAGACTACAGTGGGAATACAGCAGCAGAGGTCAACAGCCATGTCATTACTTGAAGAGCAACACATTTGTATTAATTGGGTCGAAAGTGGCAACACCTTAGTTTCAAATTGTTTTCTTGAAGGAGATGATGCCAGCAGAATGCAAACACAGCAAAAGGGAAATTGGATAGTCTTAGACATGCTTTGCAATGACGGGTTTTTGAGTTTTCAAAAGGAACCAATTCTCCACAACTGCTTTGTTTAAATCAGGAGTTTCTTTCTTTTTTTAGTCACTTGACTCCTGAGCAGATGGCTTGGCACTGACCTAATTACCACCAGGCCATTCCTAAACATGTTTAAATGGAAGGACGTCTCATTGGACTCTTGCATCTTGCTAAGTGTAATTAGTATTACAGTCTTTGCCCTTAGTGGTAAATCTTGAAGTGCAGGTGCGCATCATGACAGTCCCCATAGCTACACCCCCAAGGAGAGTCCAAAAATCCATATTGATCCATATGAACAATCCAGTTCTAGCAGTTTCCATCTCCAGCAGGAATAGGTCTTTAGTACCACTAATGCGGTCTTAATTGCCCATTCAAGACCAGGTCATTCCAGCAGGGATAGCTCACAACAATATATTGTTGCTGGGAAAATCCATTTTCTCCAGCTACTGTGAGAATTGCAGCTAAGCTCAGAGGGAACAGGAAGTTCTGAGTGGGGAGAGGCAGCTGATGTCAGCATCGCTGCTAATAAAAAACATGCTGGTGCTATGTCTGTTCTTGGGTCCCCAGATGTTGCTGGACTACAGCTCCCAGAATCCCTTGCCATTAGCCATGCTGGCTGGGTATGCTGGGAGCTGTAGGCCAGCAACATCTGGGGACCCAAGGCTGGAGAGCCCTGGTTTAAGTCCTGGCTCTGCCACACCACTGTTTGCCCTCCTTTACATCTGCCTCCCTTGTGGCTGCCTCTGTGGCAGCTCCCATGCTGCGAGTGGTACATGTAAAAGTCTTCCATCCATGTGGTGTCTCTGTGGCCATGCTTACAATTTCACACAAGTGACCTGTGTAGGTGCATTGTTTGCGTTGTGTAGTTATCACAGCCCAAGAGGAGCCTCTTAGCCAGAAGGCTTTCCATGCACCCTAGTGGCATGGAGGTAGCAGCACCCATGTTACTAGAGATATGTACAAAGCCCCCCCCCCCACTTTAGAATGCTTTCATGTGTGATTCATAAATTGTTGTTGAGCTTCTCTTGCAATAGTTATGCAAATATTTGATCAACGTTAATGTGGAAGTAAAGGGGACGAGACATTTGAAATGCAAATGAGCAGTATGGCCAAGGCAGATTTTATATTTGTGTTACGAATCAAGTTGTAGCACAAACCATATGAAAGTCTCTCATAGGAAAGCACCCTCATTTTGCAAGTCTTCCTCTTCCATTTCAACAAGGCTTTATGAATCTGTAAACGAGATGAACTGGTTTTGTGAATGGCTCAAAAACAACTGTGTTTCCTTGTTATTCTTTATTCAAAACATCCAGGCTGAGGAAAAACACAGTGTAACTCAAAAGCTTGCATACTAGTTATTATGAATAAAATATAGTTGTTTCTTTTTCTCTAGGATTTTTATTCTGGTAGATCAGAGTGGTTGCAGGTATTTTGATCTAGTTTATCTTATGAGCTTCCTCTGTAACACTGGTGCCACTAGGTGGCGCTGTTATAATACTCTTCTACAGTTTTTCTCAGCATGGAAAGAAAGCTGGTTGGTTTCTTAAGAGGAGTGATGTACCAGAAGCTGGACTCATTTTGACGTCTGCCTTGGTGTCTGATTTCAGGCAACCCTTGAGGCAGAGTTATTCACTGTTGGACTGAGATTTTCAAAATTGATATTTCCACCCATCATCATAATAATAATCAAATTATTATGATTAACAGTTTCTATAAAGCACTTTTTAGTGTGCCCCATGTTTTCTGGTCCTTATTTCCAGGGTGAAGCTAAGTGGCAGGAGTGGCATCAAGGCTAGGCATGGTTGGCCACCTGCCAAGGGCCGACCCCGAAACAGGGGCCCACTGACAAGAAGACCCCCCTGGAGTTGCTCCTCCATTTCACCCTTGCAACCTGTTGTCCACCTGCCTTTTGCTCTGGCACAGACAACAGTGGGGTCGAGAAAGAGCAGCAGCAAATGCCACTGCCTACTTGCTCACTGTCTGTCAAGCAAGCAAGTGGGAGCAATGATAACGTTGAGGAAGAGGAGCAATAGCAGCTGGTGACAATGGCGGTGATGGTGAGAAGGTAGACTCACTGAGGGAGGGGCCCACTGGAGGTGTTTTGCCCAAGGGCCCACAAAAACTTAGAGCTGGCACTGCTCAGTGACTATCAGCCTGAACCAGCAATCTCCGCAGGGAAATGGAGGTGGCGGTCGGAGCAAACTGATGTGCATATTGATGGCAGAGTGCAAAAGCAGCGGCAGACTTCTCTCAGACAAACACACACACATACACACACACACGAGACACGACTTGTTTCTTAAAGTAGATGCTTTTTAAAAGATAAACAATGGTAACATATGGTTTCTCAGGAATTAAAGCTTGATGGTTACACTAGTGCAGTTTCTTAAATGTTACTCATTCTTCTGAGGTAAGGAAAACACACAGGTCAATCCCTCCATAGCTAAACCCTAGCAAGAGTCAGTTAAGCCAGTTAACACTAGACTAGTCTGTCAGAGGAGTGTTAGAATGGAATTCAAACTGGTTGCTAAGCAACATCCAGCATCCCCCCCATTCAATCAAGTGGTTCAGTCCACTGAACCCTGCCCCCTGCCCTTCAACTAGACAGCCTGTCTTAACCCTTTAATGGGCAGTCAACTTAAAAAAAACCCACCTCCCTGCAGAGTCGCATATTCCAACACATATGGAGTAGGGTGGCCAGCTGTGAAAGAGGATGGGGCTCCTGCACCTCTAATAATTGTGCAGAATAAGGAATTTCAGTAGGTGCAGTTTGTACAACTTGCTACACCTGCAGAGATCCCTACACCTTATACACAACTATTAAAGGTCCAGGAGCCCCATCCTCTTTTGCATCTGGCCACCCTTATGTAGAACGTCCATGCCCAGAAGGTTTCTCCAGTCATTTCAATAGTAAGGACTGATTAACACTAGTGGTGAAGCCGATGCACAAAGGAGCTACATGAGCCACCAAAGGCCACTCATTAAGAGAAGGACTGAGGTGGGATTTGATTTCAAGCCTCCTTGGGCAAAGCTGAACAGTTTCCATAGAACCACAAAATGAAAAGTGAAAGGATAGAACATAGAGGAAGCTGGACAAGGCCTAAACTTTGCTGATACTTCCGATCTCCAACATCTTACTCATTTGCCATGTTGGATGTTTACTTTCCACTTGATTTCTTCAAAAGGTATCTCAACTTGGAAAACTGATCATTACTAGTGATGGGCGAATTTACCCCAGGTGAATTTGTTATTTCCTTGGATAATAACAGACTCACCCATGTAAGCTCGGAAGAGAGTTCTCCCTTAAAATGAACTCTTGTCTTGTTCTGTGTAAATGAGCTTTTGCACATGTGAAATATCAAAGTGTATCTTGGGAGCTGCAGTTTGGAAATGCATAGTGTGTCATGATGTCTTGTGTTATCATGTTTTGTGCCCCCTTCCTGATTGGTTGTTTTCATGTGGCCTCTTACAGAAACACTCCACCCACCACCAGCAGTAAGTAAAGTATGCATTTACTGAACAACAACCACCGAAATCTGATCCAACAAGAGTAAGAGAGAGAGAGTGTGTACTGATGTAATTGGTTCTGAATCTGAGGTAAAGTGACATCGCAGTTTACTGTAAGCAAGAAAAGGGATAATCCAACCAGCTGTGGAAAATAAACCATATACACGTGGAATTTATCCGAACACTCAGTGCATTTGCAACGCGTTGGAAGAAGCTTCCATGGAAAACTTTCTCTACCTTCGTGACGCGACACACTTCTTTATAAGGCACTACAGGTGAAAAGCAATGCTTGGTCAGATTTTGCTGCAGCAAAGGCCGTTGAGCCGGATTGGCTACACACAAGCGCGCCTTATCTACCAGCACCACCTAATTTCTACATACCTAATGTACTCACTCATACCATATTAACTCTTGCTGTTTCAATTCCCATAAAATGGTTTCCACACAGCGCATGCGCAGAAATAGCATTGTTTACATACAGATTGTGCATGCTTGGTCAGAAGCTTGTGATTAATTCTGGATTTGTAAAATGCCAGTCCAGACTCATTAAAAAGGCGAGTGGGGCTTACTCCCAGGTAAGTATGTATAAGATGCCACCTCAATGTTTTATTTAAAGTACTGTTTACAGCATTGAGTTACATATTTCATTGCTCTGCTTTTGAAAACCCATTAACAAAAACAAAACAAAAAATGTTGGAACCCTAAATGCTCTTAGTTGTTTCCATAGCTAGGCAATTTTTTAAAAAACTGATACAGAACCACTATCTTTTTCTTTTCTCTTTTTTGGGGGGCCACTAGTATACAGAACTGAGAAAATAGCTAAATTGTTCAGTGCCAGCATTAGATTAATTTATTTTTATTTCTTTGGATATTTATAAACCACCTTTCATCAAAATATATCAGGGTAGTGAATAAATATAATGAAAAATATAATAAAAACAATAAAAATTAAACAGCAATAAAAGACACACAGAGAGAGAGAGAGAGAGAGAGAGGAAAACATAAGACAAACTGACCAGCTTAAAATGCCCAGGCAAACTGGAAGGTTTTGACAATGGTGCTGAAATGATTGCAAGTTCGACTTCAATTGCACCCTCATGGGTGTTCTACAAACGGGGTGCCATCACAACAGAGAAAACAACAAAGAGTCTTGTAGCACCTTAAAGACTAATAAATTTATTCTGGCATAAGCTTTTGTGGGCACTGTCTGCTTCATCAGATTCATGAAGCCTTAACCTCAAATTGGCAGATTTATATACACATGCTGAAGCGTGGGGGAAGTGTAAACTGTGTTGCCAAAGGGAATTGAAATGCAGAAAAAGTGCAGACAGTGATAATTGCCATAACAGATACCATTCACAAAACCTTGTTTGGTGATAACACAGACGTTGTTGCAATAGTGAGCTGTTTAACATATGTAGTGTGATTTTAAAAACAAAAAACAAAAAATAACCTTTGTCATTATTGAAGCCACAAGAAATAGAGTCTCTTGATCTCTCTTGAATCTCTCGATGAATTGAATTTCAGTATTTTTGCTTTGAAATCTGTCTTTGAAATTCCTTTGTTCAAGAATGGCTACCTTAAAGTCATTGAGAGAGAGAGAGTCCTGGTGGGTTGAAATATCCCCCCCCCCCAGCTTTTTAAAATATTGCCAATCTGGATGTTATTCTTTTGAGCAGAGACTGGCCTGAGGCTCACTAGATGTTCTTGGAGCAGTCCTACCTCACAAAGTTGTTGTGAGGATAAAAGGTGGGGGGAGGGAGATGTACACCTTCTTGATCTCCTTATTATATATATAATAAGGATATAATAAGGATGCAATCCTATACCCACCTAGCTGGGAATAAGTTCCATTGAAATCAGCAGGACCTACTCCTGAGTGGACATGTATAGGATTGCACTGTAAATAACCCAATGTCTTGGTGTTTCATTTAAATTCTTAAGAATTATAATTGCTTCCAACTATCTAATCACATTGTGTCCTGTATGCTGTCCACACAGCCCTGAATTGCTCAAACCAAGCTGCTGTTGGGATTCAGTAAACCAGGGGTGGGGAACCACTGGCCTCAGGGGGGCGGGGCAAATCTGTCCCTCCTGGGGTCTCCCAGATGGCCACACCCCCTTCCTCTAGTCACCGATCATTTGGTGGTTTCCTGGTTTCCTCATTCTAAAAGCTTGAAATGCCCCTCCTAAGGCTTAGTTACTGGCAGCAAGAGCTGTAAGCTAATACGGTAAATGGTGGGCTGTTTTTTGTGGGGTTTTTGCCTTTGGCCCTGCCTACCACTGTAATGCGGATCCCAAGAGCTTCTCCGAAGCTGGGCAGAAAGAGGTCCCCCTCCCGTGCAACAGGCACAGTGGATTGGATCCGGATGTCTGTTGGGTTGGATCTGGAGGGCTGCTGGAGGGAGGGGGTGGGGCAGTTTTCTCTGAGTCTTCTTCCCCCCCCCTGCAGCTCCCAGTGCCACCTCCCATTCTGTTCCAGAGGGAGGGTTGGCGACTCTCTGGAACAGCATGAGAGGTAGCGCTGGTGGCTGCAGGGGAAATGGAGAAAATTGCCACTCTGCTCTCTTCCTCCAGCGGGAAGCCTTCCCTGGATGCTGTTCCTTTCGTTCACAGTGCAGCATCTGGATCCAACCCAGAGGCTGTGTAGGAGATCAGAGAGCAGCCCAGCGTTATGTTAGTTGATGCATGCACCGATCTATGCAAGTAATTTTATGTGTTAATGTCCAGCCCTCTCTATTTCAAATTCCCCTCCAAACCTGAAGGTTGGGTCTTATTGTCGCGGACTTCTTCGTCTTCATCTTAGAACAGCATGTGCAACATTCGCCAGTGAGCCGAGAGTCAATGAACTGTTAAGCTCTCACCCCTTCTCTAGGAGATGCCCTTTGCGTTTCCTGGCCTAGCAAATCCTATGTCTCCAATTCTCTCTGGCACAAAGCACTATTAATTTTGTAGGTATCTTGCTGTGATAAAAGGTCACTAAGCAAAAGAAGAGTAGCAGTTCCACTGGGATGCCCATTAAATGAATAGCTTGTGCCGGAACTAAATGGATCTTAACACCAGTGATGACATGATTGCTTAAAAGTTGCAGCACCATTTTCCTTTTCTGTGTCTCACATTTTTAAAAAAAACTTTTAAAAAGTTGAATGAATGTGGTTTCTGCAATAGAATGATATAAAAGGAATACAGACAGGTAGGCTTTGATTATGGCTTTATTAAAAGTAGCATCTTATTTCTGTAGCATTTTTAGTGCAGAAAGTGCTTTAGAAATCATCCTCTCAATCGCCTTAATAATTCAATGAGGTTGGTCACTTTTCTAGAGGGAACTGAGGCTGAGATAGTGACTTGCCCATTTAGGGTGCTCGGCCTCCATCTTGGGCCTGGAAACCATGGCCCAAGTATTGGGAGGGGTGATTTGCAGGGGAGAAGTGGTGGGTGTAAAGAGGGGTGCTTAACCCTCCCCCTGACTGCAGCTCCCCCCGCAAGTTATCTGCTTCTCTTCCAGCTAGTGTTCTATACCTATATTCATGATGGAAAACACGTGGCTGGAAGCCCTGCTGAGGTAAAAGTAGCTGGTGGATGGGGTTAATGGGTAAAGCACCCCTCCTCCTGTCAGCCATTTTGCCCCAGCAAATCACCCATTCCCAATGCCACTTTGCAGAGAAGCAGAAGAGTGAATTTCAATTTATGAGGTACAGGCAGACAGGGCCGGTGCTACCATTAGGCCAGCTAGGCAGCTGCCTAGGGCACAGGGCTAAAGGGGGTGCCAGAAACACCTTGAAAAAAAATACAGCGCTCTCAAGTGGGAAGGGGGGGCGCTAAATATCTGATCTTGCCTAGGGCACCAAACTGCCTTGCACCGGTCCTGGAGGCAGAATGTGTAGTTCTACCATGAATTCATGGATAGGTCAAAGTGATTTGCAGATAGGTAAACTGGTTAAAGTTGAACAGTTGGATTCAAGCGACTTGAGCTCTGTTAAGTTAATTAAAGCTAAATTGGTTTAGATCAGGGATGGGGAATGTGTGGTCCTCCAGATGTTGCTGGACTGCTACTCTCATAATCCATCATCATAGGCTGCTGGCTAGGGCTGATGGGAGTTGTAGTACAATAATATCTGGAGGGCCACACATTCCCCAACCCTGCTTTAATGAAATCTAACTACTGTAGCTTAATTTTTGGAGTGGTGGGGGAAGTTACAGCCTTATTCCCTGATCTTAAGCACACCTTCTTGAAGGTCATTCCTTTGAAATGGATAGACCTTACTTCTAAGTAAAAGTGTTTAGGACTAGGGTGCTGGTTACACCCACACCCACCCACCCACCCACGCCAAACAGATATCCATTGAATAAGTTACAAGTTGCCATGTATGATAATAACTTACTGTACATACTAGAGGTGTGCACCAACCACCTGCTTTGACTCAGACCCAAATTCAGTTCTTCGAAAAACTGAGCATTCATGCTTCTGATTGGCTATCATGGCCAGGGAAATTTTAAAAAATGGCTATAACCTTTTTCCTCCTTGTCAGAACTGGATGATAGTTGCAGGCATAGTAGCTGCTTAGGAGGGGGTATACCTGCCACATGTTAGAAATATGTGGGATACACAGGATACAGGCCTGTGGCTTATGCTGGCTCAGCTCGTCTGAGCATGGAAAGCTAAGCAGGGTCAGGCCTGGTTATTACTTGGATGGGAGACCCCTCCTCTAGTTTCCTGCATTGAGCAGGGGGTTGGACTCGATAGCCTTGTAGGCTCCTTCCAACTCTATAATCTATGAAATATGGGTGCAGGTTTTTTTTGTGCTGCACATCTTTTTGATTTTTTGGTAATTTCTTGGCAGCATTAGCTGAAAATTGCAGGGATAGTTGCTCCTTCTGAGGGGAATCAAGCTTGCCAGATTTCAGAATGACATCCACAGGGGTTTTGTGCAAGAACAGCCTCGACATTTTGAGGGTCTTCGAGGTCTCACTTATCCCCCTATGTTCCTTGTGGACCAGTGTTCTGAAAATTACAGGAAGCCTAGATATACCTCTCAGTAAGAAAACTGTAAGATTTCAGAAAGATAAGTGCAGCAGTTCATGTGGAAGGGTAGTTCTCCAATTGGGGGGCGGCGGTTGAGGCTGATTCACTTCCACTTCCCTTCCTATTTTATTTTGGGTCAATTTGTACAAAAATGGCACACTTTGTAGAGGTGCCCCCAGGCAAGAAACCTGCAAAGTTTCAGAAGGATAGGTGCAGGGAGTAAAGAGTTAAAATGCTTGAAAACCAGTTTAAAGGCTTTTTCATAGTGAAGTGTGATGGCACTGGGAGAACAGGTGTCTCACAAGCCCATTGTTGCCCTCTCCCAAAGCACAATTATTGGAACCCATGGTAGATAGCCTGGTTATTACTTGGATGGGAGACCCCTCCTCTAGTTTCCTACATTGAGCAGGGGGTTGGACTCGATAGCCTTGTAGGCTCCTTCTAACTCTATGATCTATGAAATCTATGAAATAAACTGTGCCCTTGGATTAGGTGGACTTGTCAAATGCACTCCCCCCCCCAAAGCATTTAGAGAAACAAAACCAAAAGACGCTATTTGAAGACAAAAAGTCTGTGGGTGCATATTGTATCTGAAACACAAATTGGTAATGAAGCCTCATTCTTGGGCAGTTTTGGTGCTCTTGGCTTTAGAGGGAAGCCTGCTTTGCTTTGGGACCCAGTAGAACTGGACTGAAGTGACCCAATTCTGCTTGGGCTTTGGACTTTGTCCAAATCTGCTGCACATATCTAGTATACACATGCACACAGAGGGTTGTTGTTGGTGTTGTTTTTTTTGAAACGCAGGCACACACTTAAACAGTTTTGGATGCTAACTTACTTGCACAATGTCCAAGCTACTGAGTTTAGTGCAATGGCTTACGTCATACTGGTCTTTAAGGCTGCAATCCTATACACACTTATCTGGGAGTAAGTCCCATTAAAATTAATGGGGATTATTTCTGAGTAGACTCATATAGGATTGCACTCTAAATGTGATCATTTTACCATGAGATGTTGCAATCTGAAGAAATTCCTAAAAAAAACTTGTATAGAACAGTATAAAAATTGATCACAATTGTATTACAGGAGGTAGCTACTGTATATGATTATTTGTCTGCCAACCTAGCATGAAGCTCTGGGTGATTGCCAACATGATTAAGATCAGATTCATAAGTGACTCATGAGTGTAAAAACAAAAAAGTCCTCCTCAGGAGATATTGTTGGTTTCCAAGCAAATGGTGCATTTCACATTGATGAGGGGATGCTTGTCTAATATTTCTCCCAGCTGTTTGCAACGTGTCTTCCTCAAAATAAGTACACTTCAATGCACCTGAGGTATGTCACATACATCATAAAGGCAAAATATGCTGCCCCAGTATGCTGGTGAAAATTATATCTTAGGTCTCTCTTTCCAGAAGGCACTGCTATTTAATATAAATAGAAAATCTATTTTCCCTCTGCTACCATGTGGGAGGCGGAGGATGTTCAGAGAAGCAATTCCAATCCTTTCTTTTTTTTTGTCAGTCAAAAGCTCAAGCTCTTTTATAGAGTCACTGCACTTACAGACCTCCGATGGCTTTTTTGAACAGAATTCCCAGTATTGTTGGGCAGGAGGCCAGAAAATGGCTTTGCAGCTGCACTTTGCCCAGGAGAGGCTGCTACTGACAAGAAACTGGCAGCAGCGGCCTCTGCCTGGGCCCATCTTTTCATGCCTTCTCCATTCAATATCCATTCCTTCTCCTGCTCTGGGGGGCAGAGTTCCTGATGCACATTGTTCCCAGAAAGTGGTGCAAGTCCTGCTGATGCATAACCAGGTGCTGCCGCATCCATGTTTGCAACAGGTTGGTTGGGCTCATCACCGTGGACTACTGTGCCTTGTTCCCTCAGTTTCCATTTCTGTATTTCCCAGTCCCGTTGCTCTTTGGGGAGCTTATCCAGTTGTTGCGCTTTCAGAATGGGAGATGCATTCAAGGTTCCTTGCAGAGCCAAGATAAGATACCTTGGGAAAGCAAAACAACAAGAACACTGACACTTGACAAGTGATCTCGCAAAAATGAGTCTTGACACTTTGTGTGTCAGTTATGCAGTTATGTTGCAAGTGCCTGACGAGGTGAAATGCTTTCAATTGCCTTCAGTCCATGATTTATATATACACACACTGCCTGTTACAAAGATTATTTCCCCTGTATATAGCATTTATAGACCAGCTGAGGCATTAGAAGTGCAAGAGGGATATTCCAGGGAGGCTATGCATCTCAAGGTGTGTGTGTGTGTGTGTGTGTGTGTGTGTAGCACAGGCTGGTGTGGAGGAGGCTCATCATTACAAGCTAGACCAGGGATGGGGAACCTGTGGACTTCCAGATGTTGATGGACTATAACTCACATCATCCCTGACCCTTGGCCATGCTGGCTGGGGCTGATGGAAGTTAGAGTCCAATGGTGTTGGACTCTGAGCTAGGCACAGAGAATGAAGAAGCTGAGGCTGTGGATGGGCTCCCTGATGGAATGGCCTCCCTGAGTATCAGCTGCCTGCCAGTGTGGTGTCATGATTACTAGAGTGTCAGTTTAGGACCAGGGAGACCCAGGTTCAAATCCCCACTTAGCCACTAGGTGACCTTGGGCCAATTGCTATCTTTCAGCCTAATCTACTTCAGAGGGTTGTTGTGAGGATAAAAGAGGGAGGAGAGAACCATTCACGCTGCTTTGATCTCCTTGGACGAAAGACAGAATATAAATGTAATGACTCATAAGATGAAAAAATAACAGGAGGCCAGGTAGGACATGGAGTTAATTGTCAGAGATGCTGCGGTCCTCTTATGGAAGGAGAGGTTTGCAAGGCACATTCAGGAGCAGGGGTGTTGTGGTGCCACCCAGTCAGGGATGTTGTGGGGCCAATCAGCACAGCACTGCATATCTAACAGGAGACGGCCAAGGAGCAAGGCCCATGACAAATCCACCCATTACACTTCTCTAAGCCTCTCTGTGATATAGGCAGAAATCATGTGGGCAAAGCTGATTGGTGACTGATTTCCACAGAGCCATTTTGTTGGGAGGTGAAAGCTAATAAGGAATGGTTTTTTTTTTTGTTCCTGTAGTGAACATCAGGGAAAGGTACAGGTTGGATCTTGTTTTAGCACTCTAGCTCAGCGCTAGGAATGAAGACAACCAAGGCTAATCAGAAAGCGGGTATAACAGGCCTTCTTTAAATTAATGGCTCTTGGCCATGTTGCAAATCATCCTATGGTGCTAAGAGTCTTATGAACTAGTTTTCAGCACAGTTTGACCAGGCCTGTGGGTAGAGCTAAATCCCTTTCAAAATGTAACATCATTTGCTTGCACGCATGTGGCTGGCTGATCTGTGTAAAAATCAATTCACAAGATGTTTCCTAGATTCAGTGCTGGCTTGCCTGTTTAGATTTTAAACTCCCCCTGGGAGAGAATTTAACTCTCTCTGCCTTTACAGCTTCTAGCTCAATGGAATCCCTTCTAGGTTTGCACGAACAGTCAGTGAGGTAAGAATAACTAGATACAGAAAGTTCAAAGCAAACTGGGGCACAAATAGTTCAACTCTAGAATTGGAATTCAGCTCTGATCTTTTCCTGTCTCCCCTCACAGGAGGAAACGAAATCTGGGGGGAGGGGGAAAGCCCATTATACGTGATCTTCTTCCTCCTCCCATTTCCCCCTTGGAAAGTGATCACAGAGTTCTGATCCTTCACAGTTCCTAGTCTTTTGCAGGGAAAACCTAATAAAAGGAGGGACTCCCAGGTCGGGGATCACTCCCTACTAGTTGCTGCTTAAGATCATGCTGGCCTGTGCCTCTTCTTTCACACGGCACCCCACCCTCAATCCTCCTATGGGAAAATGACAGCTTGGAAAGATGGATGGTGCCAAAGACCCTGGTAGGATCTTTCTCTCTGGCTGTCATTCATTAACTGCACCAGTGACATAACAATAACCGATGGTCTATTGTTGTTACTATGGTTTATTTTTATGTGAATGACCTTGCTTAGGTGTTCCCTTCTCCCCTGGCATGAGGAGGAGATCAGAGGTTTTCATTTCCGCTTTCAGTTAACTGCACTTTAGCATTACTTCTGAACCTTAAACTGTGGATAATCTTAAGTACGGTTTATTGAAACAAGTCAGCTTCACAAACCAATGTTTGCAGTTGGCTTGTTTCAGTAAACCACAATAAAGACTAACCGCTGGTTGCCCGAATTCAGACATAACAATAAACAGTAAACTAAACTGTGCTTAATTAAAAAAGGAAACGAAAATTTCTGACCTCCTCATGGCCACCCCAGAGGAGGCGAGGCGAGGGTGTGTGTGAGCCCAAGCCTTGCCCAAGCTCAAGTTCCATCCTCATACGGGTGTAGCTTAGAGCACACAGATGGCAGAGTTGTCACGGGGCTCACACAGGTTACATAACATGGCTCTTTAACCTTCATGGGCAGAAACTCCTGTGGCACTCCAGTCTGAATCATTATTTTACAGCAGAGGAATTGAATTCTCATTTTACAGAATGCAAAACCCATAGGAACAGAATGCTATGGAAACAAGCTTAAGTGTTCTCCTCATGAATCTGCTCTCAAATGAATGTGTGTTTACAGAAAGTGCGCAAAGCAGGATAAGAGAAGAATAATCCTTCCAAATAGAAGGAGCAGGTGATCCTACTTCTGGACTCTAGAGAGGGTGTGCTAGGGGGAGAAGCAGGCACTGTGCCTTTGCACCACTTCTAAGGTCCGCTTGACAGCTGGGAATTGTTTTTGAGCCCTGACAGCTAGCTACCTCCCGATTCTAGCACTGAAGAGAAAAGCACAGAAAGCAGTTTTCCTTTTGAAATGCTCAAGGGTTGCCTCACAAAGAACTGTATTACACAGCACAACAACAAAGCTTTTATGTCCCAGCAAAAGCACATAAGACCCAGTTCCCCCAAACTAAAGAAGAAAAAGCAGTGACCACATGAAAGGATGTAGGCTGTCAAGGATTTTAAGTCTCCCTTCCAGAAACAGCATGAAATCACAAGAAACTAGCCCTTGAGTGGCAGACTGTGGGAAGATAAGGAACAGCATACCAAGGGCAAGTCTGCCTGGAGCTTCCTCTGGGAATCAGGTGGACTTAGGGGACATATCTGGGTCTCACTGTACACATGTGTCTGGTACTTCAGCCTGTATTGTTTCCTTTGTTTTCAGCAGGGCAAATGGGGAGAAATACAAGGGTGGCATAATAAAAAAAACACCATGCTGTCCCATCATACCCTCCTTTGGAAAGAATTCTCTTGAACCTCAGCCCTTATCAAAGAGCTTTCATAGGTGACACAGCATCAGACCCTACTCCTGGCATTTCCACAGCAGCCTACTCATCTTCGCCAGAGATTCCCCAACCAGAGCAAACCTCCATAGCCTTTATGTCATTCTTTGGGGTGGAACAGGCAATCCTCATGGCCAATGGACTGGGCCACTTGTGGCCCTCCAGGTAGTTTGGCCTACAACTTTCATCAGCCCTAGACAGCATGGCCGATAGTAAGGGACTGTTGGGAATTGTAGGCCAAAATATCTGGAGGGCCACAAGTTGCCTACCCTTGGAGTATTGGGATTGAGAGGCTACCCCAAGGCAGCTCTAACATGCTGTAGCTTCTGTTCAAATATCCTCAGTTCAGGATCCAGTTGTCCCTGGGCAGAGCCCCATATCAACCATGGCTGTCAGCAGGAGGATAGAGATGCATGGCAGCTGTAAGATTCAATGTGAAGCTTGTTCTTTCCTTTGTCAAGTTTCCCAACCTTCTGTACTTCAACTATTTTGGGCTTTCCAGTGCATGCAATGCTGCTCAGAACCCCACAGGGAAGAGGAAGGAAAGGAAATACAAGTTCCCTGCCCTCCAGGGAGATCCATACTCTCTTTATCTTTGATTTGCAGCTGAAAGACTCACAAAAGATGCTATCTGGTCAACTTCAAGAAGCAGGATTGCAAGAATAGGCAGGAGTGTGCTTCATCAGATATATGAAATGGACTGAGATGCGATGGTTGGGCATGTATGAATATACACATGGACTGAGGAACACTGGAGGATAAGCCATGCTGAAAACTCAAGACAGTAGGAATGCCTACATGCCCATACATTAGGGCTAAGTGACTGGAGGCAATTGAGCCAAATCTGGACCACCAAGGCATGTTCTGTGGCCTTCCAGTTGCAAACCTAGGGGCAAACAAAGGCTGTGGAGGGAAGACACCACAAGTATGGGTGGGACATTGTGGAAGAAAGTAAGAACCGGGGACCTTGAGCCACAACTTCTGAGGCCCTCTTTAAATGTGACGCTGGGTGTACTGAACCATGCAAGTGGTGTTGTTGAGATCATGTGACATGTTGCCTTGATTACCCAAGCACTGTTAGCATGCCAGAGATCTGTGGCTGGGCAGGCATCACGCTGTCATGCCAATGCTGCACACACACAGCAGCAGCAGCAGCAGCAGCAGCAGCAGCAGCAGCAGCAGCAGCGACCAGCCCCATGGAACACCACATGGGTAAGCCTTTCAGACATTCCCAGCATCACATTTAAATCAGGCCAGACTCCATTTCAAAAAGCCACCCCACCCATCCATTGGAATTTAATTGCTGACCAGGGTCTAATATCCAAACAGGTAGGAAAAGAAACAAATGTTCAAACCTTGGGAGAAGTGCTATGACTGGAGTAATAATGGATATGAAATAAAAGCTCGGACTTGAGAATTCCATCTCCATAATCCAATAGGGATTGGTAGGAGGGTTGCAAAAGACACAGGTAGCATTGTAGATGGTTGAGAAAACAAAGTAAAGCAGAATGCTCACAATCATTATGATTCCATGGAACAGAGTCTGCGGGCAGAAGTGAAGAAAAGAACCATTATGGCAACATGTCTCATAGCTATTATTTCACTACAGGAATATGGAGAAAAGGTAACTGGAAATGTGGGTGCAAAAGCTGATATACATTTATATATATGAAGAAAATGCCATAACAACAACATTACACAGAAGAAATGCAGTCTTTATGTAGTCAAAGACATTTGTAAGAAAAAAAGAACAACTAGTAGTCTACAACAAGGAAAGCCAAATTCGAGGAAATGTTAGTATTATGAACATACAAAATATGGCTCTAGTCCTGTTGGGTTTTGGGCCATAGCTCTCCAAGGCATTTTTAGGATCTGACTGTCTCTCAAAATGAAAGACAATGCAGTGATTACTAGAAGCCAGCATGGATTTGTCAAGAACAAATCCTGTCAGACTAATCTGATCTCATTTTTTGATCGGGTAACCTCCCTTGTGGACTGTGGGAATGCTGTGGACATTATATACCTGGACTTCAGCAAAGCTTTCGACAAAGTGCCTCATGATATCCTGATTAGTAAGCTAGCTAAGAGTGGGCTAGATGGAACAACTATCAGGTGGATCCACAATTGGCTAAAGAATCGGACTCAAAGAGTGCTTATCAATGGTTCCTTCTCAAACTGGGGAGAGGTAACGAGCGGGGTACCACAGGGCTCGGTCCTGGGCCCGGTGCTCTTCAACATTTTTATTAATGACTTGGATGAGGAGGTACAGGGAATGCTTATCAAATTTGCAGATGACACAAAGTTGGGTGGAACAGCTAATACTCTGGAAGACAGAAACAAAATTCAAAGTGACCTCGATAGGCTGGAGCGCTGGGCCGAAAACAACAGAATGAAATTTAACAGGGATAAATGCCAAGTGCTGCACCTAGGGAGAGGAAACCAAATGCAGAGTTACAGAATGGGGGACACTTGGCTTCAACAATACTACAAGTGAGAAGGATCTTGGAATTGTGGTAGATCACAAACTGAATATGAGCCAGCAATGCGACGTGGCTGCAAAGAAGGCAAATGCAATTTTGGGCTGTATTAATAGAAGTATAGCTTCCAAATCGCGGGAAGTGATAATTCCCCTTTACTCGGCACTGGTTAGGCCTCATCTTGAGTACTGCGTCCAGTTCTGGGCACCTCACTTTAACAAGGACATAGACAAACTGGAGAGGGTTCAGAGGAGGGCAACAAGGATGATAAAGGGACTGGAAACAAGGCCCTATGAGGAGAGACTGAAAGAACTGGGCATGTTTAGCCTTCAGAAGAGGAGACTGAGGGGAGATATGATCGCACTCTTCCAGTATTTGAAGGGGTGTCACACAGAGGAGGGCAAAGGTCTCTTCTCGTTCATCCCAGTTTGCAGGACACGGAATAATGGGCTCAAGTTACAGGAACCTAGATTCCACCTAAACATCAAGAAAAATTTCCTGACTGTCAGAGCAATAAGACAATGGAATCAACTACCTAGGGAGGTGGTGGGCTCTCCCAGTCTGGAGGCATTCAAGGTGCGGCTGGACAGACATCTGTCAGAGATGCTTTGACCTGGATTCCTGCATTGAGCAGGGGGTTGGACTCGATGGCCTTGTAGGCCCCTTCCAACTCTACTTTTCTATGATTCTATCTATGAAGAGTGTGCAGGAACATAGTGACCTCTTTTCTGCTGCATTTTAGGGGTCACACATGTAGTGGTGTGGATGTTGAATGCTGGTTTCTGATTCTGAGCCATGGTGCAAGGTCACTTCTTATAGGTGTATTTTTCCTGTGAAATTCTGTATTGTTTATTCAGTGAATGGGTTCTAGTTAACCTGAGCCACAGTGTTATCACCAGCATTGCTCAAAGTCTTCAAGACCCCAGCAACCTTCAACAGTTTGCTGTATTCTCTGTGGCATTTAACAACTGCAGTGGGGACCAGCAGTGATAACGTTTGTTGACTGCAAGCCAAAAGCAGCTCAAGAGAGAACAATAACATTGCAGGATATAAAAGATGCATTAAAGAACACCAACATCTCTGGTGGAAATGATGGAAATGGGACTTATATGCAGACACATAATATGAAAGGTGTGAAGCCATAATGCATAAGGAATTAATTAAAAATAGTGCAAATTAAGTAACTTAAATAGCATAGATTTTGTTATGCTGTCTGCAAATGTAGGGATTTCAGTTTTATAAATATTTTTAATTTTTAATTTTATTCATCACTCCACAAATCATAGAAGATGAAGCTGGGCAACAATATATTAAATGACACATACAAGATTCAAATTATAAAACTAGAAGACATATAAAACAACTCACAAATGCAAATTGTCATCTATAGGTCTTGTTAACACTCAAGTAATGAGCACCATTTCTAAAAGCAACAACCTGAAAGATATTGTAGCAACAAGAGAATTTATATACATACCCATGTTTGAATTTCTAGAGCTTGGTGAAATAGAATAGTAAAGAGGGCAACAGTGTTGACTGTTGTTCCAAAGGTGAAAACATCAATATCAGAATCATGGTATGCCTGGAAAATAGAGAAAGTCATAGGTATATTGATTGCACTTGAATTCTGGTTTCACTAAAGGCCATTTAGAGAATGCCTTAAATACTTACGAGATAAGGGACAAAGAAGCAGATGAGACTCTGGTAAAAGGCTTCCAAAATGGCAACGCAAAATGTCAGAGGCTTGTAAATCTGTAGCAAGTCATGACACAAAGAGAACAGAGCTCTTCAAAATATAGGCACAATTTCATGGTACATCACCAAGTATGTCATCGCAATAGGAGGAGCCACAGCTCAGTGGCAGATGCCATGCTTTGCATCACGCAGATGGTCCCAGGCAGCCAGGATCAGTTCCAGGCATCTTAGTTAAAAGAAACAGGTCATGGGATGCCTGAGATTCTGAAGACCCGCTGCCAGACAGAGCTGCCAGTATTGGGCTAGCCCAGTGTTCTCCAACCTTGGGTCCCCAGATGTTTTTGGCTGGCTGGGGCATGCTGGGAGTTGTAGGCCAAAAACATCTGGGGACCCAAGGTTGGAGAACACTGGGCTAGATGGTCTAAGGCATTTGGTCTAAGGCAGCTTCCTAGGACCTATTTGGATCATGGCCTTTTGGCTCCTATTTCAGCTAGCTGAAGGATTGAATCCAATGCACTTTTGTGGTCAAATCGTTACATTTTGGAATGATTGTAAGTCTCTGACTTTTAACAAAGTGACATTGGAGCAAACCTGGAAGGGATAGAATGGCAAACTGGACCTGCAAAGTTTACAAAGTCAACAGCCTCTGTTCTACCACTACTGCAAGTTATTATTTTTAGTGCATTATGCCTGTGCATTATACACACTGGGTTGGATCCAGGATCTGCCTCTGCCCAATTTCAGGGATCCCTCCTGCCCCCCACAGCATGGCTCACCTGAACAAGCATAAGAAAAAAGAAATTCCAATTTCCTCATGCATATCAAGAAAATCCCAATTTCCTCATGCATATCAAGAAAATCCCAATTTCCTCATGCATATCTGTTTCTCTTTTAGTCTTCAGGGAGGGTTCAGATGGCCTCCCTCAAATGTTCAAAAACACTGTCCACGTGTTCAACATCAGTGTGAAAAGACCATACATGCGTACATGCATAAAGCTCCTCCACGTAAAGGAATCCTGACTGGTCCAAGATTCCAATTCATGTTGAAGAACTCTATGTATGTACATCTGTAGGTACAGTATGGTCTCTTCACACCAACACCAAATGCACAGCCAGATGTGTGTGTGTGTGTGTGTGTATGCCAGCCTTTGTGAATGCATGAGGGGCATCACGTGAACCCACCTTTCCACACAGTCTGATCCTTCATTAATGTTACCTCTGTTCTTCCAGCTCCCTGCCTCCAGTTTAAAAATGCAGGAGAATAAGAGCAGTGCAATTTGAAAAGAGAGCAGCTGGCCAATCAGGAGCCACTCACCCACCAGGATCACTGATGAGCCATCTGCCTCTCCTTACCCCTCCTCCACAATCTGTGTCCACAACATGCAGGTGGCCCTGTGGCATTAAGACACAGCTTTAGGGGCAGGCAGGCAGCAAACTCTACAAGCCCCATTTGCACACTTCCATAGCCACCCTGGGGCTGGTATATGAGACTCAGTTCCTGACTGCCATTTTAAGGGTAAACCAATAAGAAAACAAAGAAAACTGAAGACTGTATAAACATATGCATTCTTTTGCCTCAATTTTTTTTGACAGTTTAGCACACTGTTGAAAGAGTCGAAGCAGCTCAATTTCCCCCTCCTCTGTGAAGCCAGCTGGGAGGAGAATGGTGAGGGTTAAAGGTTTTCTTTAACAGATAACTGCCTAGGTGAGCACTGGGCCAATCTGCAGTCAGACGTGTGTCAGGTTTGGCCCATAACCTGCCCATAACTTAGCACTAGAATGCCAGACTTCTGGGAAACCTGGGTTGAATTCCTTATTCAGGCATAAACATGGGGAGGGGGCCTTCAGCTCAGCTTATGTAAAATGAGGCTGTTGTGAGGGTGAATGAGGTAAAGGCTTCAAATAGCTTTTTGAACCACTAGTACTGTATGCATGAAACATAATAAGTAGCAAAAAATAGTTTTAGAATAAAACAAAGTCCTACTGAAATAGTTAAACCAGAGAATAGCAGTGCACATGATGATTTCTTTTAAACAATGCTGCCACTTCCATCTTTTTCTTAGTATCTTTAGATTTCATTGCATTCCTTCTCCCAGTGCAAGAGAAGCCACTTGAATGATAGGTTTTTCCTGTAGCTGAGGCTTAAACTATACATTACAGTCTGGGTGGAGGAAGGGTGCACACACAGAGACTGCTTAAGTCAAAACTGAAGGAAAATTTTCAGTCAAAATTGCCCTCCAACAAGTTGCCTTTTCACCCACTATAGTGAAGGATGTGGAGAAAACTATGAAAATCCCATATCCCATTTTTCCCAATGGGTTAAAGCAGCTTGGGGGAGGGCAATTTTGAGCTGAAAAATGATCATGGCAGGAAACATAAGCAGCACCTGCCTTCCTACTCTTCTGCGTTCTGCTGCCCAGGCTGCTTGGGTTTAAAAAAATCTGGAGGAAAGGTTCATGGAACTCTATCTAACGTGTAATTTGAGCCTGAAGGCCCCAAAACAGACATTACTTTTAAATCCGTATCTAGCAGCTACATCTCCCCACCCTTTTTTTTCATTTTTACTCTAGAGTAAGTGCAGGTGGCCTGATCCAGATCTTAAAAGCCCCCTACTCTCCAAAGTAGGGTCCCAATATAGATTAGGGCTACTGTGCCTACCCTAGAATAAAAATGAAAAAGGAAAAGAAAACACATAGCTGCCAGATATGAATTTAAAGTACTCTCGCGCGCGGCCGGCGCCGGCAGCCCGCCCGGCCCCCGCTGCGCCCAAGTGGCCGCTGGAGGCCCGGTAATTATCTGTTTTGGCCCTTAGACTAGCCAGGTGAGAGCTCAAGCTTTGGACCTTTACAATGCTAGTCGGGAACTGACAACACTGCACGTTTCCCCAACGTCTGGTTTACGAAGAACATTTCTCATAGTGGCAATGATAAAGCTTGTGATAGCAAGCTAAAGAATCCACAGAGCACACTTGAGCAAGAAAAGTATACCTCTGAATTTTGCCCGCTCTTGTAAAGTTCAGGTAAGCTTAACAGAGTTTCCGCAGAAACTTCCTTATCAAAGACTCCAGAAACTATCGGTGGCACAGAAGTGAAGAACAAGTTGAAGAAGATCAGTTGCCAGTAGTCTATCATGGAGGCTCCAGAGAAAGCACAAAAGAACTGGTACCAGAAGAGCAGACTGACATAGGCCTAGTGTGAAAATGTTAAAAGGTGAAATGCTTTCAATGTCCGTAGTAGTCAGGATATGTATTTGCATACATGCGCCCTTACATACAGATGCATACAGATGATGAGTTCCTAGAACTGGTTAGCAACCTGATCTGTGACTTGGTTGAGCTGGAGTGCATTGATTTAAGGTAGTCACTCAGTGTAAATCAGGAAGTCGGTTTTGATCATGCCTTCTTTTCTATGCATTTTTATTCTTTGTCTGTTTTTAATCTTTTTATTGTTCACCGCTCCAAATTCTGCTTGGATAAAGAGCGACATACAAATACTGTAAATAAATAAGTAAATAAATGACTCCAAATGAACTAAGAATCCAAATGGCAAACTGTAACCAACAATGGCCACTTTCAAGATCACAGGCAGCTTTTCAAAGGAAAATGGGAAAATCCATTTTGTAAGCAAAGTTTATTTATTACCACCAGATTATTTGATTAAAGTACCTACATTTCTACAGACTTGCCATAGGGGCAAGGGGTAGGGAAGCTGCTTCTTGCATTAGACCAGGGGGCGGGCAACTTCAGAGGGTCCAGCATCCAATTTCCATCCCCTGGAACCCACGGGGGGGGGGGGGGGGCTGGACTTCTCCTGGTGCAATCGCCACCGCTGGACTGTCACTGAATTTCAGCAGCAATTCAGTAGTGAGGGAAAAAACCACTGCATTTTTGCTTTAAAAGAAGGCACGTGGGGAGTGTACACCTTGCTTTAATGCAAAATCGTGGTCCTGGAAGCCCCCCCCCCCACAATTTTGCATTTAAACAAAGCATGTGCTCCCCATTCACCTTGTTTTAAAGCCAATTCCCCCCCCCCTTCTTGCTGCTATGTACCACCAAAATTTGGCAGCAGTGCAGCAGTGGCCATTTGGGGGCATGGGGGGGGGGGAATGTGTTGCTCACCCTTACAGTAGACCCAGCATTAACCATGTCCACAAAGCAGTAGAGACAAGAAAAATAAAAATTGGTATTAATTGGGAAAATGGCCGTGGGGAAAAAAAGTCTGACTGGGCTTTTGAAAATAACGTGATGGGAAGGGTGGGGGAATCATGAATGAAGTTTATTAAGGTGATACAGCTCAGACATTTCCCAAGTCTTGCTTCTCCCTCCCTCCTTATTGAACCTTAGCTTTGGATCTCCAAAAGGTGCAACATTTCATGTTAACTCCATTATGCAAACATATTACATGAGACTGGAGGTGTGTACTGGAGCTTCCTACAATATTGTCAATGCTGATTACTGTTGTTGCCAATTGGTAGCATGTGGCTCCCATCAAATTAAGTGTATTGGCAGGCTTTACAGCCTAAGCAAGAGCCAAATCCCATTTTGAGCCTTTATAATTTAACATCCTGTATGCAGAAGCAGAGCCAGGATTATAGCAATTATTATCAGTTTTTGTTGTTGTTATTTTGTTTTTAAAGCAGGGAATTTTCAAAGAGAAATGTCTTTCTTTGGCTTTTGGAAAAAATGGGAAGCAACCTCTTTAGGCAATTTAAGGGTCAATCTGATTTTATCTTGCCTTTGTTTTGGATGGTTATTCATCTTTAAGGTTCTGAATGTGATTTTATTGAATGCTTTGTATGATATTTTTGGAGCTTGCAAGCTGCCTGATGTGGATGCCTAATCAGGTATAATATAAATAATCATTGTCCTCAATATGAGATGAGTGCGTGACTGTTTGGTATAGAGGCATTGAAGGGCATGTTTAAACTTACCACATTTTTATAGAAAAAATATAACACCAGCTTTCCCAAGCGAGAATAGCACCAGTGTCCATGGACTAGAAGCAGCTTCTTGAGGTGCTTAAATTGAGATATGGCAAAATCACTGGCCATGACAGCCTAAAGTAAAGAACATTTGTTAAAAGAAATAATGTATTTCCATCTGACCCAAAGTAAATTGGAGGCAGGCAAACAGTATGGCAAAAGCAATGAGTGGGAAGTGTAAATGTATTTCAAATCTGGTTTAATTTTAAAACCTGCTATGGTTTCATTATGAAACTGTCTACCTTTCCGAGTCCAACGCAACAACTTAATGAGTGTTAAGATGACTCTGTTACCAGTCAGATGGTAAGAACAATTTTGGATGAGGCAGCCTGAAACACTGGACACTTGAGAAAAATACTTGATGGTTGCTATTTATTCAGGAGCCTAATATAGCCAGTGCCACCCTACGTGGAGACTGCTGGACTTGGGAGGGACCTACCTACCTATGGGCTCACTGGCTCATTGTGTAGCTGTGAATCAGGATCAGTTCTTGGCACATCATCTGCTTATTATACTACTAAGCAAGACAGAAAACTGTTACCAGCTCTGGACATTAGTATAAGGGAGGGCTATATGGTTAAATAACGAATCAAGACAAGCATATAGGCATTTTGATTAATTGTGGATACAGACCATTTCACCTTGTTTCCACAATGGATGTTCATGTATTATGCCACAGAGCAATAATGATAACTTATGCTCATGTTACATATAGAATGCACCCTCCTGTAAATTCTGAACGTTGATGATAAATGCCTGAGCAGTAGTTGCCAAAGGCAAAAGCATACACCTCAGTTAATATACATACCTGCATACCTTCTTGTCCAGAAATGCCAATTCCAACATCGGCTGCCTGAATCATACTTACATCATTTGCACCATCACCTAGAAAAGAGGAAAATAGCGACAATCAAAACAGTTCTTAATTAAGTTAATGCAAAGGTTTGCCAGCATATCTCTCAATCTGAAATACAGTGTCAATAATGTCAAAGGTAGGTCTGCAAAAGCAGCTTAAGCTCACACAATGGACCTGTATTAGCCTAGTACAGGAGAGGGCAACTTGTGGCCCTTCAGATGTTTTGGCCTACAACTCCCATTTTCCATCATCATTGGCTGTGCTGGCTATGGCTGATGAGAGTTGTAGGCTACCCTCAAGTTATTGCCCACCCCTGGCCTAATGGAATTATTTTTCTCCCCACCCCCCTTGAGCAGTTGGTCCCATCTCACTCCACTTATAAGACAATATCACAAGATGCTTTTGAAATTCCTCTTGGGTTCAAAAGCAGCTTGTCAGGTGGCTGAGTCAGGGGTGGGGTGCAGGACTGGTGCAGGGCAGTTTGGCACCCTAGGCGATATTATATTTAGCGCCCCCCTCTCGTGCCGTGTGGGGGGCTCCGGAGCAAAGCAGCCCTGCTCTGCAACCCCCCCGCAGCCGCCGGGCAGCCGCTGGACCCCTGCCACCCCCGCCACCTACCTTCCCCCCGCCCTGGCCGCCGCCTCCTCTGAGGAGGAAGTGACGCGACGGGGCCCCCACACTCTGTTTTTGGCCGGGGAAACCAGGGCAACAGGGCTGTTTAAGTCCTGTTGCCCTGGTTCCTCCTGCCAAAACAGCGCGGGCGGGGCTCCGGAAGCGGCGCGGAGAAGGTAGGTGGCGGGGGGGGGTCGGGGGGTGGTGGCGGCGGCGGGGGGGGGGTCGGGGTGGCGGGGGGGTCGGGGGTGGCGGAGGGCGGCCCGGCGGCGGCGGGGGGGCGGCCCGGCGGCCGCCGCGAAGAGGAGCCCAGCGTTTCTGCACCCTCTTCAGTCACACGCCCTAGGCAACCGCCTAGTTTGGCTAGTGGTAGCGCCGGCCCTGGTGGGGTGGGTACCTCCTTCTTGAGAAAAATAATCATAAAACCCCTTGAGCTCATAGATTTACTTTCACCATGCTTTGGAACCTGTCAATTTAAGCTTATATCTGACATCACAGGCCAGGCAATCTGGGGCCACTGAAAGCAGGTTTACACATGCCTGCAGGTCACTTGATGACTTCTTGCACGACAATTTGCAGTTAGACATGTAAACTGCCACTGAATTGTATTTGAAGTGAGCAAAGGTGAAGCACTATTTAACACAGTGTTCTCCAACCTTGGGTCCCCAGATGTTTTTGGCCTACAACTCCCAGCATGTAGGGAGTTGTAGGCCAAAAACATCTGGGGACCCAAGGTTGGAGAACACTGATTTAACAGATGGTGTTAAATGTGTGACAGCTGTTTTACACCTGCAAGTTATCATGTAAGGCAGGGGTGGGCAACTTATGGCCCTCCAGATGTTTTGGCCTACATCATTCCTCACCATTGGCAATGCTGGCTAGGGCTGATGGTAACTGTAGGTCTTTGGAAGAGACCCTTCTCTCTGTTGCACCAACATCTGAGGCACCTTTGGCAGGGAGGGTCTTCTGTCAGTGGTTGCTCCTAGGCTCTGGAACTCCCTTCTAAGGAAGGCACGTTTAGCCCCTTTATTGCAACTTTCTGACAAGTAAACTTTTTTTATTCAGACAGGCCTTTGGCCTGTCAAGCTGACTACTTGATTTGCCATTGTTTTGTTTTAAAATTGGTTTTATGTCACAGAGAATAGAAATCACAGGATCATAGAGTTGGAAGGGGCCTACAAGGCCATCGATTCCAACCCCCTGCTCAATGCAGGAAACTAGAGGAGGGGTCTCCCATCCAAGTAATAACCAGGCCTGACCCTGCTTAACTTTCCATGCTCAGACAAGCTGAGCCAGCGTGAGCCACAGGCCTGTAACTGGGCACTGTTTTAATAATGTGTTTTTATCTGCTCCATTAAAAAAAAAAGATTGTTCTGTATTTTGTGTTGTTAGCCACCTTAGGCACCTTTTGTGTAGAAAGGCGGGATATAAATTTAACAAATAAACTTTAGGACTCTCCAGATTGTTAGAACACTGATTATGAGATGAGCTGTGTCCATCATTGCTCTTATGTACAACTTTAGGCAAATTACATGCAAGCAAAATTTGTAACTGGCTAGCATCCTTTGGTGTGTGATAAGTTTCCAGAATTGGCCCATGGTGTGCAACAGCTTGCTTTCCTTTCCTTCTAAAGGATTTTGATGTAAAAACATGCAAAGATAATCTGACATTCTTGCTTTTAATTTAAATGGCTCTCTCAGGTCCTTGGTGGTTTGAAAATTTGCATCAGCAGATAAAATAGAGAGCCAGTGTGGTATAGTGGTTAACATGTTGGATTGGGACTGGGGAAATCTGGGTTCAAGTCCCCACTTGGCCATGAAGCTCACTGGGTGACTTTGGGACAGTCACTGAAGTCTCTCAGCCTAACTTACTTCACATGGTTGTTGCAAGGATAAAATGGAGAGGAGGCGGGTCAGGTGTCCAATCCTCCATGGGCTGAATTGGGCAATCCCATGGTCTGGATTAGACCTGTTGGTGGGAGGTTGCCCTCCCCTTGTCTCTGTTGTAATGGTGCGTGTGCTAGCCCAAAGGGAGTTTTGACTTTTTGTTCAAACAGCTGACCACCATGCTATATCACAAACTGCATTTACAACTACTTTAAAAGAAATCCTGTTTTGGTGAGGCATTGAAAGGAGGGGTGACTGTTTTGAGAAAAAAATCGATAGAACCTTTGGATGTATAGAACTAGTTATGCTGTTCTTTGGATCCTGGCCTTTGTCTGTAATTATTAATGCCAGGGCCTTTATTAAGTACTTGCAAAATATCCATGATTTCAGTATAGCAGTTCTTAGGCAGGAAGCTCTGCAATATCCTTTTTTAAAGTGTGGGGACCAGAACTGTACAGGTTCCAAAGCATGGTGAAAGTAAATCTATGTTGTGGTCACACAACATGGATTTGTATAAAGGCATCCATGTGATACTGGCATTTTTAAATTTTTGATTCCTTTCCTAATGATCTCCAACGAAGATTTTGTCCTTTTCACAGCTCCCCTGCACTGGGCTAACACATTTTCATTGAGCTATCCACTACAACTCCAAGATCCCTTTTCCAGCCTCTCACTGCCAGCTCAAACCCCATCACTGTGTACGTGAAGATAAGATTTTTGTCCCAGCAATGTGCCTCACTGTACACTTGCTTACATTTGAATTGCACTTGTCATTTTAATACCCATTCCCTTCATTTGGAGAGATCCTTTTGGAGCTCTTCGCAATCCCTTTTCGTTTTCCCAATAATCTGGACATTAAGCCAAGTGTGACAGAGTATGACATTTCCCCTCCTGCACTTGTCTAGGAGGTGGCTTTACTTCAAGCTAAATAGTAGCAGCTTATGACAAGTGTTGTAATCAGGCTGCTCACGTGACATGATGTACCCACCTACTGCCAGTGTCATGTGTTTCAGCCGGCTCTGTACAAGTTTGACTACCATACTTTTCTGCAGGGGAGTACACCGGCAGCACAGAACTGAACGACTATACTTGGTTAGTTCGAGAAACTTATGTTCAAGTTGTCCCTGGAAAATGGTATTCAAGGTTCTCCCATCAATCACCAGACCAACAGCAAGTTTTGGAGTCAAAGAGGTTGACAAAGAAAATGGCAGCTGAATGCCAAAAAAATTCCACATTGTTCTCGGATTGACTTGGTTCTTTTTCACTTCTTCCAATGTGATATCCAGCAGTGATTCGCAAGTTTCCTGTGAAAAGATAATTGTGCAAGGTTTTATACTACATTGCACTACAGGCAAAGAAGGAGGAGTTGTTTCATTATTAAACAGGTTTGTGATAACATTTTGATCATCCCACCATCTTCTATTGCATTTGAGCATCAGGGAAAAAAAAAGTCAACTTACAGAAGCCTTTCATAGATTTCATAGATCATAGAGTTGGAAGGAGCCTATAAGGCCATCGAGTCCAACCCCCTGCTCAATGCAGGAAACTAGAGCAGGGGTCTCCCATCCAAGTAATAACCAGGCCTGACCCTGCTTAGCTTTCCACACTCAGACAAGCTGAGCCAGTGTGAGCCACAGGCCTAACAAGTTACTTAATGAAATGTTTGGCATTAATAGTAACAATCTACTTTTGTAAACCATCTTATGCTTATTGAATTTGTGTTATGCTCATCCTTAGTTTGCACATCTGTGTTTTTTACAATTCGAGAGTTGCCTTGTTTGGTTGTAGTTTAAAGCAGCCTTCCCTGGCTTGGTCCCCTCCATATGTGCTGGACGACAACTCCCATAACCCCCAACCAGCAGACCACTGGCCATGTTAGCTAGGGATAGTGACAGTTATAGTCCAACACATCTGGAGGGAAACAGGTTGGGGAAGGCTGCTTTATAGTATGTGCTACCCTCAGTGAATACTTAGAAGTAATTGCAATACGTTGACAGCAGATGCACTCAAAGTGACATTATTCCATGAAATTGTATCATTCTATTGTGTATAAATGTAATAGCACAGCTGGCTTGTGGTCTGCTGGTTGAGCTGCTATGCTGGAACCCTTGCTCAGAGATTTGGGTGGTAGAGATCCCATGTCACTACAACTAGACGGCCCTTGTTCTCGGGCTCAGTCCCAGCACCGTTGATAATTCTGCACTGAACTATACAACTTATTACTCATATAAGCCTGTGGCTCATGCTGGCTCAGCTTGTCTGAGCGTGGAAAGCTAAGCAGGGTCAGGCCTGGCTATTACTTGGATGGGAGACCCCTCCTCTAGTTTCCTGCATTGAGCAGGGGTTGGACTCGATGGCCTTGTAGGCCCCTTCCAACTCTATGATCTGTGAATCTATGATGCTGAATGCAGCCCAGCAGCTATGTGGGTCAGCCTGACAGCTGCTTGATCACCCTGCTCCCTCTGCCATGCCCCTGGTGGAGGAATCCTCTTTAGAGGTGGAACTAGAGTTTGCCCAGACAAACTGCATCAAGGAACAGCCCATGCTAGAAGACTGGGAGGCAGACCAGGAGGAGCCTGGGCCCTTGGGGAAGAGAGCCATGGGTCCATCCCTGCAAGAGGAGGGGAACTCTGCCTCTGAAACTGAGGCTGAACAATCACCTCGCGGGGGGCTCTGGAAGCTCCAGCTTATAAGCCTCAGTGCTAAGCAAGAAGGGCTGCTGCAATAACATCTTCACACCAGCTCTGGTCCCTGATCTCCTTGCCTCTGACTTCCTAGCCCTCCCTCTGCTGGACCTTTTGTGAGTAGACCCTGGATCACCTTGTGACTTCATGTTTGGACTCTTCCTTGCCTGGTACTGTGCTCTTTGCTTGAACCTTGCTGGCCATGACCTCAGATTGCCTGTTGCCTTCATGTTTGTACTCATCCTTGCCTAGTTCTGTGCTCTTTGTCTGAACCCTGCTGGCTCAGATCTCGGACTGCCTCTGACTCTGTATTAGGACCTTCTCCATCCTTGCCTCCCCCATAAGCAGGACACCCCCCATTTCTACAATCAAAGCCAAAAATAACAAATCAAGTGACTCTTTTTTGGCTATTGGAGGGCCACCAAATATGGCAGCAGGGCTGCATTTCACTTGGCGGGTCACAGGCTGTGCAGGCCTGCCCTAAGTATTATAGCTGCCCTGCACAATGGAATTAATCGGGGCAGGGTGAAGGCATCATTTCAAGTTCAATCACTGTTGCAACTCAAATTTCATCTACCAAGTCAACTTGCCACCTGTTTCTTATTTCAAGGAAGGGTTACTCATTTTGTTTTACAGTTTAGTATTACTAAATATGGGACAGATGGCAAGCCTACTAGCAAGTACCAAAGCAAAACCCTTCACAGTATTTTTGCAAGCTGTCAAATGCACATGACAATATTAAAGTCAGTTTCCTTTGATTTGTTTTCAGTGCCCATAAGATCTGCCTGGATTCTGAATTACAATACATTAATGTCACACAGTTCCTACCAGGCCGTTAGAACTCACCTTACTTTCAGTATTAATGATACAGACAGTGTCTCTTTGGTCCAGAAGTTTGCAAGAATAGGCAATATTGATGGCTGTTTCCTGCTTATCCCCAGTCAGCACCCATGTCTGGATCCCGGCCTCTCTGAAAGTGGCAATTGTGTCAGGCACTCCATCTTGCAACCGATCTTCAATTCCAGTTGCTCCTGGTGAAAATGAGAACCAAGCCTTGATTGAGTGTGCTGAATTTCCTTTACACCACACACAAAACTTTCAAAGATTAAAAAAAAAAACACCACTTGCTTTTTTTCTGAAGTAAAATCTAATCTAATATATGGATTTACTGATAACCCTCCAAAATAAAGCAAACCTATGGAATGTATTTATTCATTTAGAACATTTAGATCCCTCCAGCCCCTTTCCCCCCATCATGGAACTAAAGGTGGTGTACATGGGGTTACCAGGTGGTCTCCCAATTCAGGCACTGACCAGACCCACACCTGCCTATCTTCATCAAGATGGCAGCATCATCTGCCCTCAGTCACTGCCCTGGGAAAGAAATTCCATGCAGATTCTCTCTATTATTTTTCCTCAAGGCTTGCATTGGCCTCATAGGCAACAGTGGAATGATGAGTAAACAGTTGCAACCACCCACATTGAACCATGCTGAAATATCACATTTCATGGCAGTGCAGTGGCCACACAATTGGGCAACATGGCTCTGATCCAGAGATCCTTCTCCGTAGGAGGAAACAGAGTTCAGTGTGCAAAGCAGCTATTTTACTCCTGCAAGCAGCTTATGCAAAACCCCTTGCACATGAGCAAAATCAAGCTGCATGCCAAGAATCTGTTCTGGATGCAAAACCATATTCAGATGTAGCTCGTTATACACATAGCTTGCACCACTGCTTGAGTATCACCACGTAGAACTGCACAAATAGTATTTTTTCCCATCCGCTCCTAATCATCTGGATCATAACCTATATCTTTAAAGGGGTCATAGGATCACGAGAAAGATATGAAGCCTCACTAAAAGTTGACCTATTTAATTGAAAGACATTGACAAGGTCAACTTCTCGTCTATCAAAGAAAGTTAGCAGGTTATATTACATTTCCTTGCTTGGGATGTTCAAAAAATGAAGATAAGAAGGCTAATTGAACACTGGAGATAATTAATGACTGAGAGAGTAATAACATCTCTTCTATCAGAGGTCATTATTAGGTTATTGGCAGTGATAAGTATTGTATATTACATGCAAATTATTACTTAAAATGTGGATGGTTAACTTGTGCCACAAATGCAACACATGGCACAGGCTCTACAGCAGTGTTCGCCAACCTTGGGTCCCCAGATGTTTTTGGCCTACAACTCCCAACATGCCCCAGCCAGCATAGCTGGGGACCCAAGGTTGGAGAACACTGAGGTTTCAAGCACTCCTGGATATGCATGAGGGGGACCACAGGCCTTGCTATGACATCGTTTTGCATTCCTGTCCGTCTCTTTGGTCATGCAATGCTGCCTGCACCATGATCGGTAGCCTAGGGATAAAGCCCATCAAGGCAGCCTCCCCAAACCTGGTGCCCTCCCATAATCCGTGACCACTGGCCATGCTGTCTGAAGCTGATAGGAGTTGAAGTCCAAAACATCAGGAGGGCACCACATTGGGGAAGGCTGGTTTAAGGCATGTGTGTGGAAGTGTGCACTTGAGTGGCACAATTGCCAGAAAGGCTGGCTGCCACTGACAGAGCAAGCTAACACATTTTTTAAAAGTTAAACTAGGACACTGACTTATACGTGTGATAGATATGATGATTTCTATCTCTAAAGCTCTGCTTAGAATACTGGCTGTTCCACTGACTCACAGATCACATTTTCTAGTTCATGTTGCACAGAAGTGGGGAAGGAAGGAGCTCCACCAGTGTTGTTCATTCTTACTCAGGCAGGTGGGATGTAGAAGTGATACACCACTTTTATATAACATACAAAAGGCTCTAATTTTAAAATGCATCATTGAAGATGATTTTTTTTACAAGGTCATATTAACACTTTGCAATTCTACTTGCACAAATGTATACAGCATACATACATGTCAGGTGCAGTGAGAAAAGGCCAGATCAGAGAATCTTAACTAAACTTGTAGGAAATGCTATGGAATCCTTTGAAAATTCTAGCTCAAAAGAGCAAAACAGTGACCGGAACAGAAGACTGATCTACTTTTTAGCACAGGGCAAATGCAGTCATTACAGTATACAGGCAAGAAAATGGAGATATCATTGATTATTTGAAAGCAAGCATATATACCTTATCATAAACCCATTGGCAAGCTTGTGCACATCTGCATGTCTGTATAGTCATACGGTACACATCCGTATGTCCATATACACATGTGTTGTTTTTTTTTAATGTCCTTCTATAATTTTCAAAACTACAGTACCTTGGATTGCAAGTAACTTGGTCTGAGAGCGTTTTGCAAGACAAGCAAATTTTTAAATATTTATTTAATTTTTTTTTACTTGATATACAAGCGACGTCTTGCAATACAAGTACTGTAGTATGGCTTAAATTAAAAATCTCTGTACAAATTTTTTTGGGGGGATTTCGTTTTGATATAAGAGTGTTTTGGATTACAAGCACGTTTCCGGAACGAATTATGCTCTCAATCCAAGGCATGACTGTATACAGGAAGATAACAGAGATGAAATTTATCATAGATTGCAATGCCAACAATACTTTCTTTAGAAGTAAGAAAGTTGAGACTTAAACAGTGACTCACTTCCAAGTAAAAGTGTTTAGGATTGGATATGTGTCAGCAATTACTTTTAGTAGCCAAGAATACCAAGTTACACTATATAATGAATCATCTTACAAGATACCTAGTAAGGTGAGCTTAGTCTCCAGATTTTGGGCTGTCTCCATTAATAGCTCCTCTCTGTTGTCAATAGCTATTTCTGCCTCGTGACGAAAGTTGGCCCATTTTTGAAAGTCATCTTCACTCAAGACCTAACATAAGAACATAAGAAGAGTCATAGTGGATGACACCAAGGTCCATCTAGTCCAGCATACTGTTCACACAGTAGCCAACCAGCCATCCACGGGATCACACAAGCAGGACATGAGTGCAACAGCACCCTCCTGCCTATGTTCCCCAGCAACTGGTATACATAGGCATCCTGCCTCCGATACTGGAGGTAGCATCAGGACTAGTAGCCACTGATAAGCTTATCCTCCATGAATTTGTCTAATCCCCTTTTAAAGCCATCCTACCACAACAGATACTCAAGATTTCAGACGGTGAAGGAACATGGTTCTTGCAGCATGCTGGCTTGTTTGAGATAAGTATTTCGAATAGATTTAAATGGTTTATGGCTCAGTCGTTAGACCTAAGTGTCTGGGATTGGTCGTACCAACTACAGTGCCAGTGCAACATCACAAACCATGATAGTATGTGAACATTGATGGAATGATACTTCAGAACTCCAGGTAGACACAGGTACAAATTTATAGTGCTTTTACCACCAACCACAGAGTAAGTAGCATAGCATTAAAGGTACAGGCAGCCTGATCCTTTGCGTGTTTGCTAAGAAGTACGTATGTCTCACAGAGCTCAGTAACATTTACTTCCAAGTAAATGTGCTTAAGCCTTAATCTAGTAAGCATTATCTGAAGTGTGTGGGTGTGAGAGAATGGATGTTTATGTGAGAGAAGGTATTTTGTGTGTGTGTGAGGGGCACATAATAATAATAATAATAATAATAATAATAATAATAATAATAATAATAATAATAATATTATTATTATTATTATTATTATTATTTTATTTATTTCTTACCCGCCTCTCCATCTAGATCGAGGCGGGGAACAGCAGAAAACACAAAACACATAAACTAATGAAACACAACACATACTATTAAAACATCTTAAAATATCTTTAAAACATATTTTTTTAAGCATAGCACAAGTTGCCCAATGGAAAGTTTGGGCAACTTGTGTCTTAAATGGAAAGTTTTTAAATATTAGAATGTATACAAGACAAACACAGTGTGACTGAGTGAGTTGTACATGAATGTGTATATCAGTACATGCACACTTGCAGGCCCCAACACCTCAGCAGACACCCAATGCGGCCCTTGGAGACAAACAGGTTGTGCACCCGTGTTGTAAAGTTGTGTCCCAGTGAACATACCTTTCAATTAAAGCATTATCAGTAGTGTACCTGTATGAATGCCAAATAAATTTAAAGGCAGACTATAGTTTCTGGGTGGCCATCAGAACAGTATCTGAAACTTTCATGGGGTGGGTCTGTAGCTCACTGGTAGAGCACATGCTTTGCATGCGGAAAGTCCTAGGTTCAATCCCCGGCATCTCCAGGTAGGGCAAGGAAAGGCCTGCCAGAAACCCTGGGGAGCCACTGCCAGCCAGTGTTGACAATACAGGACTAGATGGACCCATGGTCTGACTCAATACAAGGCAGCTTCCAATGTTCCTATATTCCATCCTAACCATGGTTTGAAACTGGTTTGCAAGGCACAGTTTGGGCTAACGATGGTTTTAGCAATTATGTCTGAGCTGAAAAACTATGGTTTGGGGACGTTACTCTGCCCTCAGAGGCTGATGTTTGGAATACTATCTAGGGATTCTCAGAGACAGTGGCAGACAGGCTAGCTCCAAGACATTTGGCTGCCTGAGGCAAAGGACAAGATGGTGCTTCTCTCTATTCCATGTATATAAGCGGATGAGACTGGCAGTTGAAACTTATTTCAAAACTGTTGACAGGGCAGTGTCCTTTACTGCAGGTGAGGGTGACAGGCGGGTGCTATCTATTTCTTTTTAATGTATGTGTTTTAATTGATTTGTTTTTATGTTTTAATTATAATTTTGTATTTTATCTTGTATTTTATTTTAGTTAGCCACCTTGAACACTATTTGTAGTGGAAAGGCATGATATAAACCAACCAACCAACCATGGTTTGGCTTTGTGTCTGAACCAATTCTTAGAATGAGTTGCTGACTATCTTCGGCATCATGGTGATCCATGCTAAAGCTTCTGCTCTCTGCTACCAAGTAGTGATCCCAAACACTCCTTTTAAGCTAATATGAAATGTCAATGTGAACACAGGCAACTAAACACTCTTTCCCATCTTCCAGTTCATTGGCCCAAGACTGTAACCCACAAATCATATTCTCCGGAGTAGCCTTCAAATATTAATGCAAGCTTTGATGGATCTTCTCCAATAAATCAGGAAGAAGCTGCAGGTGTCAGAAAATTTACATAATGAGTAATCAGCCTAGATGGAGTACCGAATACTACCTGAAATACAAGGGAGCATCTGTTTCAGCCTTCCCCAACCTGGCACCCTCCAATTTTTTTGGATGACAACTCCCATCATTCCTGATAATTGGCCATGCTGGCTGGGGCTGATGGGAGCTGAAGTCCAAAACATCTGGAGGGCACCAGGTTGGGGAAGGCTGCTCTATTTCGGAAAACTTTTGGAATCACTAAGTGAGGAACAGCTAGGATAGTGACAAGAAGAGCAGAAATTGAGAGGCTGGATTAGAGTATTGGTCCTTTGAGTTTAATTATAAGATTATTCAGATCAGGGAGATAAAAAGGAATAGGAAACAAGCCTGTGAAAGCAGATACAGAACCATCATTCCGCAAGGGAATCAGCTTGAAACATCACTATAAGCCATTTACCAGCTTTTTTTAAAAAAAAGAAGAAGAAGAAGAGAGCTGCTTCTTACCTTCTTAGCTATGCACAGGGTTCTCAGGCCATCTTGTGCATACAGATCTAAATGCTTTTGGGTTTGAGATCTTATTTTTCTTATATTCTTTTCCGTTGTCATATTAGCTGTGAAACACAAATTGACTGTTGCTTATTCCAGCCTTATTAAAGGCTGCAGATTATCCCAAGCCTACCTCCTCACCCCTGCGGTGCCAGCCCAAAACATTTTGCTACCCAAGGTAGAACATCCAATGGTCGCTCCCCACCCCCGCCTTCTCCAGCTTTATACACCCACAGATTCTTACCTAAGAAAACTCTTTCTAGGTATGTTGCCACAGGATCTGCACTCTGCACATGCACCTAAGCAGCCTATTCCTTATTATTACAACTTGGTGTTATTTCTCAGCTCGGCTTAGCTCCTGGCTCTAAAACCTAGCTAAGATGTGCAAAGAAAGGGATACCTTAGGGGACTAAGAATTTCTCTGCTGGCTCATATCAAAAGGTCCATCTATTCCAGCATCCTCCTGCTTCCCACAGTAGTCAACGAGGCAATGTCCACACCATGTGGTGCTCAGCACTTGTGAACATTTATCTGTCATGGCTAATATCCACTAAACACATGCTCGATGACACGTACCAGCCAGGAAAAGCTTACATGCAGCAAAGCTGGGTCCCCAACCAAAGTGCTGGCTGGTACAGCTCCTCCAGCTGGTGCCTCAGCTGGGGTGAATTCACCTGCCCCCCAGCTTCCCCCATTGGGGAGGATGTGGGGCAAATGAAGCACTTAGTGCTCTCCCAATTAGGATGGTGAGCAGTGCGCTAAGGGGAATCCCCAGTGGAGGCTGGTGGCTCCAGTGTCAGTGTATCCACTCCGGACTGTAGTCTGAACTTTGGAGGAGCTAGCCACAGTGCTGAACCTAGATTGGGGATAGGGTTCAGCACCATGGGCAGCTCCTTTAAAGTTCAGACTAAAACCCAGAGTGGATACACTGTGTTATGAGGTGATATGATTATAATGATCTGGTTGTGACTATGGCTCACAAGGAAGGCCACAACAGCAGACCCCAAAGGCAGTTGGGTAATCTTGGGTTCATAGAAATGTTTAGCTAAGCCCTTCACTGGACTGGCCAGGTGAGAAAGGAGATGCAAATGAAGGTTTGACTAGAGAGTGACTCAGAGCCTGATGAATGAATAGGCCATGGCCAAGAGTCTTGCAATGCTCAAAATAACCCAAAGGCACAGGAGAACAACCCCGGAATGAAACCTAAAATAACCTTAAAAGAAATGGCTCCCCCCCACCCTCACACACTAGGCAGACTCAACCAGAAACTTAAACTCATCATGTAGGGCAGACCAACAAAAGGTTTTCCTTATAACACCCATCAAGGGTCCCAGCCTCACACAAAGGCAACCATTAGCACACAAAAGAATAGTGATTAAAGAACATCAGGGAGACAAGGACAGCCCTTGCCCCTCCCATGTAACCAGAGGTGCAGTGGAAAAGGTGTAAGAATTCAAACAGCCCACAGAAGTCAGCAAGCAGGAACGTGCACACCTCTTGCTCCCCTCTGTCATGCAGGACCCCCTTCCAACGTGGGACCAACAACAAGACAGGTATCTATGGATTCTTTCCTTATTCTTTCCTTTCCTTGCCAGCATGGGGAGCCCCCCCCCCTTCCTGCCTGTCTATAGGCTACCAAAAGGCTCAGGGATCTTTTCTATCTAGATTACAGAGTATGATTGGAGATGCAGTAGGTATATTTTGCTGCCTGAATTATTGTGTAAAACACTGTAATACCAGGAACTAAGACACTGTACCTGCTCTATATTTCTTCTTAAATGAACAGCTCTTCTTTCCTTCTAAACACATTGTGTCTCAAGTTCAGTGTTAGTTTGTCAAGTCTATGTTTAGTGTTAAAGGGCGAAGCGCATACTTCACCCAAGTGCACGCATTTTCACTCCAGCGAAAGATCCCTAACCTTTTGCAATAGGGTGAGGTTAGCCTCTCTCCTTAGAGCAGTGTTCTCCAACCTTGGGTCCCCAGATGTTTTTGGCCTACAACTCCCAGCATGCCCCAGCCATGCTGGGAGTTGTAGGCCAAAAACATCTGGGGACCCAAGGTTGGAGAACACTGCCTTAGAGGGAATCTAACACCCAGATTATCTGTCGTAACAACTGCCTCACTGACATTGGAGCCACCAGCCTTCACTGGGAATTTCTGCTACTCTGCAGGGGGTGGGGTGAGAGAGGGTGCCTCTGTGGGACTGATGGGGAACTTCCATGGGCCAGATGTTGCCCATCCCTGCACTAAACTTCCCCTCCTGCATTAATTTATTTAATTCCGTATTAAAATCATTATCTGAGCCAGTGGCCATGACATCTGGCAGCAACAAGTTGCAATAAGTTCATGTGTGTTGTAAAGAGGGACTTTCTGTTTGTCTGTCCTCAGTCTGCTGCCATGACCATCAAATTCACTGGGTGACCCCAAGTTTGAGACAGACCTCCCTTTGGAGTTTAATGTCGGACTGACGCTCCCTTGAAATTGAGGGAGACTGGCACGGCGAGGAATCCAGTCAAGAGGTTATCTTGGCTGGTTAATCTCCTCGGAATAAGAGGATGATCTAAGAGTGATTCCCAGCATATCTCTTAATTGCTCTATCTGCGAGTTTTTTTGCAGTTGCTTGCGTGGCTGCAGATTCTCTCGGGGGGGGGGGTAGAGAGTGGGAGAATCCATCATCGCTCACCATCGCGTTCGGAGTTCTTTTATTTTTTTAAGAACCTGAAGAACGACAACTCCATTTCTTAAAAAATTATTGACAATTGGTAATAAAGAAGAATTTTATCCACAATCAGGATTAAATACCCTCGTCTCTGGAATACTAAAAAGAAAATATGCTTTAAAAACTTCATAATGGGAAGATCAACAAATGTGTTTTGAAACGAGAAAGAAAGAGGTACTCTAACTCCTTTTACTTTGAATTCTGGAAAAGTTTAAAGCAGTTGTAAATTTTTACTGCGACAGACAAGATGGCTACTTATGATCTATTGCTGGAATTAGCTGGGGAGCTGATGGAGCTGTTTCAAGCATTCCAAAATAAACTGCTGGGGAGACTGGTGATATCGGAAGTGCAGAACAGGGAGGATGAGGCGAAGATTGATATACTGGAAGAGATAACAACTGAACTTTTGAAGAGAGACAGCAAAAAAGGGAGGGTTGCCAGCGAATTGTATAGTGAAGATGTTTTCGGGAAGCCATTCATGGAGAACTGGAAAAGTGATTGCTGCCAGGTTACTTGGAAGAAGACAGCTATGGGGCTCACAAGGGGGGAAAAAGTCTTTTCTGGAATATGAGCCTGAAAAAGATGTATATTGTGAATACTGTGTTTGATCGGGGAAAGTTTGTTGTGGTCTGCTGATTATTTGATGGAATAAATGGTTTGACTTATATCATGATAATTGCTGAATATTGGGGGAAGGGGGGGTTTCTTATGTAAGAAGTAAGAGGGTTCAGCTTCCCAAATGGATTGGTGGGAGGAATCCAAATGGGAGAAACCTAAATGGATTGCTGATAGTGATCCAAAGAAAATATATATAGACCTGAACCTAAAGGGGCTGGTGAGAGGAACCCCTTTGAGAGAGAGGAGAACTTCTCCAGTTTGAGGTGGTTGATTATTGGTAAAAATGTATTATAGCCAATGGAAAGGAACCAACTGAATATGAAATAAAATTTGAGATGTGAAGTAATGTGGAAATGTGAAACTATTTTAAAAATAAAATAAAAGCTAGGTTGTCTGTCTATAAATAGAGGGAAAGAAGATAGAGATTTTTATTAAACATAAATAGAAATATTGAATATTGTTTAACTAGAAGGATTACTATCTGTGTTTAGGAGTAAAATGCTGTAAGGTTTCAAGGCTTTGTGAACTTGTGAGGTTCATGAATAAGAGGGGGGGAATCCTTTTTTCTTTTTTTATTTGTTTAAGGGAAAAAAGGAAGCAATTTCTTTATAACTATTATATAGAATATTTGATGTTACTTATACTTGGTTGTGGAAAAATCGGAAGTACTTTTTAGTTTAATGTTGTTGTGTTTTTGTAGTGTATGCTTTTTTAATCTTTGTTTTGTCTTGTTCTTTGTATTTTGTTTTTATTGTTTTTAAAATCCAAAATAAAAAAATCTGGAAAAAAAAGAAAAAGAGACAGACCTCCCTTTGAAAGAAGACACGAGTAATCAGGCTCAACTGGTGAAAGTAAATCACAACCTTAGAGCATGAGTGGGATGCCCAAGGATGCATAGAGCATCGGGCATAGAGGACTCCCTAGTCCTATGACCTGCAGCTTACTGGACATTATGCCTACTTACCTGGGAGAGGGTCCCATTGAATTCAATGGGACTTACATCTGAGTAGATATGTATAGGACTGTGCTGTAAAACTTCCATTTTCAAAGCCCCTCCCCAACCAAGCCAAGTAGAACTATTTCTCTCCAGCCCATCCACTGTTGCTCTGCTCCTCAGCTTGTCCTCTTCTCTTCCCTGTGAGGTCACTCATATTCTCTTTCACACACGCATACATGCAAGGCTGCACTACCACTTTCTTTTTCTTTGTTTCTCTTTCTCTTCTTTCCAACTTGCCTTCTGTCTGCCTTTGCCTTTCTTTCAGAATCCTCTTTCACCCTCTCCCAGGGTGCAATCTTGTGCACATGTACCTGCAAGTAAGTTCCACTGAATAATATGTGACTTACTTCTGAATAAACATGCACAGGCTTGTCCTGTCAGGCACATGGGGCAGGACTGACTCCTTGACTCTTGCAAAAGCAGCCAGGTGGCCCCAGGCCTGATCCACCACCTGGACTCAAGGGACTTAAGTGTGCTTGAAGTTCCCTAGATTGTGACCACTACAGTTAACAGCCCACTGCTATGTATTAGTGCCTATCTATCCTCAATAGCGCACCACAATATGCAAAATTCTTATGACATGACTGTAGGGCTCATAAGGCCAATTAACTTAGGCTTCCTGCAAATCCGAACTAGGCTGCTCTGTATTCTAAGCACTCTCCAATTCAGGAAATGGACACCTCTGCTCTGATCCGCAGTACGAAGGCTTGTGGAGCTAACAACAGTTTTGCTTCCATTATAATCCTGCAGCCTGGATATATCATTCATGCCACCCAAGCGACACATTGTCAACAGTTAATTGGCTAATGCACACATTACCTCTGGCAGGGTCTTCTAATAAGTCCATAATGACAGAGTCAGCCCCTTTGGTGTAGACAATTATCTCATTGGTAAGAGGATGCCTCACCACCACTGACATTCTTTTCCTGTTGGAGTCAAATCCCAAAGTGAACAAGAGGTCAAAGGTCAGGACAGTCCCTTCTGGCAACCTCACAGTCACTTGTTCAGCAGTCCTGGACACTAATGTAAACCCATAGGCCAAGGCTGCATGGACAAGGGCTGCTTCATCAGGGCTTTCGGCCTCATAACAACATCCTGGCTGCAAAGCATCTTGGTTAACTGCCCCACAGGTCTCAATCAGAGCAGGATCAGAATCCACACATGTGTCATTCCCAGTTATTGAGTCTCTTTGAAAACTATCATCATCGGTTAAGGAGCAGCAGCTTTGGGTAGGAAAATCATCTTTTGCTTTGGAATCTGCACAGATTCTGGTGCTTTCTGTGTTAAAACTCCCTATGCTCGACTGAGCTGGCGAAAAAGATTGGTTGAAGCTTGCCAGCTTTAGCCGCTGGAACAGCTGGTGAATTTTCTCCAGGGAGAGTCCTGATGGTTTCATCAGTGATGGAGTAGTAACCTTGAGAGAAAAGAGCAAGTCAGGATTAATTATAGCTGAAATTATACAGTACAAGGCATGGGGGATTTTCAAATCAGTAGAGCATTGCGCTGCATCATGCAACAAACATTAAAAAGAAGTATGCACCAGGTGATGTCTCCAGTTACAGTGAGGGGCTTGTTAAGTGAATGTCAAGATTAGGAGTATTTTTGTTAATCTACGTCCACAGTATTACAGAAGCAGATGAAGATTGAAACACCTTACAATCTGCAAAGGTACTGAGATAATTAAACATGAATATGGACTTAGAGAATCCTGTGATCTACAAGAATGGGGCTGCCAACCAAAGACTTTTAAGTTGATGGATTTTTTGGCTCCCAAAAAACCAAAACAGGTTCCCATTCATTATTTAGAGCAGGGGTGGTCAACTGGCACAGATGGATGAATCCATCTATGTTTGTTCCATCTCAGTTTCACATGTGTTCATTCATCTGTCCTATTTTTTTATTAATCTGCAAGCTGCATAAAATTTTGGAGGCATTTTATCATAAAATATGCATTTTACCTTAAAATACAGATTGTATATGCACTTTGTTGTATAAGATGCATTTTAGACACATTTTGGTATATTTTTTAAGCCAAAAACTCCCATCACAAAATTTGGAGTAGTGCAAAATTAGACGGATAACTGCCTTTTGATCCACACATTTGTACAGGGGGTGCAACCATGTCGGTTGGCTTCTAAATGTGTACCGAACACAATTCCCAAGCATCCCAGTCAACTGGTAGCTTTCATGCCCCAGCTGGATCCAGTCACCATTTTCTCCATTCTTCTCCCCATTTTAGGTTGGATGTGCAAGGTGCTTCTTACTAGGGAGGTGTCCCTCCAGGTGGAAAATGAGAGGCAATATCTGAACTTTAGAGAAAGGAGAGCCATTCTTACATATATTTAAAAAACAACAACAGATTTGTGACTTGGGCAAGGAAAGCCCTTGGACTGTGTATTTAAGTGGTGATTTCTGAGGCAATTGACAGTGTTATGGTTCTATTTTCCCAGTCAGCCAGTGTCCTTCAGGCATGATTAGAAACACCATCTTGCCATTTTTGGTAGAGTCAAAGAGTGTTCACTGATTATTCATCCTGTTCTAAGACCTTTCCACAAGGCACTGAGATGACAGGGCTATTGAAGATTGGGGTCATTTTGTGGTGGTGGGGTGGGAGGGGCCGAGGGACTTGAGCTTCATATTCCTTCGCTCAAGCAAGGGTATTTTGCAGAGCACATAAAGGATGCTGTTCTGCAAAGAAAGTGACTACTAGCCGGTTGAAGTGGAATGCATTAAAAAGCTGCAATTAAGACTTTAATCATTTAATCATGCCAATTAATCAATTGATGTTTTCAGCCATAATCAAGCAATATAAGGGGAAACGATTTCATTTTCAAATGAGCATATTCCTAAAGGCTGTGGGGGGAAATAGCTAGGCAGGGAGATATGAAGGCAGACAGAGAGAGTATCCAATCGGATTATTGCAGGCCAAGGTGGGGGGGCATGGGGAGACACCCTTAATGCAATACTAAATCAGAATTTTTACTTACCTCCTTGATAGGTGTCATCACAAAACTCGCAAGTTTTTTTTTATTAGGTTCAGTGCATTACAAAAAACTTACTTTCCTAACAGGGAAGTTAAAGTGAGAGATTACCCTTTCTCTTGGATCAGTTGCTGTGGAGATCACAACAGTGTTGCAGAGGGTCAGAGCAAGAAAAAAGTCTGTGATGAAAGAGGTGGTCTTTGCAGACATAAATGGTGTCAAAGATTCTAGCTGGCACGATGCATTTCTCACTTCCATCAACAGCCTGTTATCTGGGGTCACGTCCTTCTCCTGGAATACATGTTATTCAGTAAAAATCCCCCACATGCTTAGGACTGTGTGAAAAATAACACCTTCTGCTTGGTGTTCTAGAGCTTTAAACAACACTGTATGTGTGTACTAAATTATAGCATTATATCAGCTAAAAAACTAGCAGGCACTAAAGCTACTGAGAAACTTATTTTCACTGCTGAATACATATAATAGGTAGTCTGTTTATCAAGTGAAGAATTTTAGTTTTAACTTTTTATAACAGGGGTGGGCAACTTTGGAAGGTCCAGGGGCCATTTTCAAGCCCCCCATGAGTCACAATCCACAGGGCACCATCTGGTCCATGATATGCCCCACCCCCTGCAAGAGTGAAATTGCAAGTTTGCTGCCAACATTTGGTGGCAAACTACTCCATAGCTTTACAGAGTGCAACTATGGTTAAATTTAGCCTGTTTACAAGCTATACTGAACCCTTTTGGTGCTCCGCTGTGGCTATGGAGCACCAATAGCCTCTCTGTAGCTGCTACGGGTGCCATTTAAAAATAAAAAAGAAATGTAGAGGGCAGTGGAGGTGGCGGGGACTGTACCAGGGTGGGGGGGAGCAGTGGGGGCCACATGTTGCCCATCCCTGTTTTATGCTCAGCTAACCAATTAATCTATCAGTTATAGTTAAGTACATTTGAATATTATCAAAGCCTTCAAGAGGGTGGGCACCGCTCGACATCAGAGGCATTTACAAGGACAGAAGACTTTGTTAGCTCCCTGTCTGGCAGTGCGGGTGTTGGGAACCCGTAGTCAAGAATATTTCAGTGGGCCCCCTTAAAGTGGGGGGATATGGGATCATAGATTCTGCCTCCTGGCAATGACTGCTGTTGCTGCTCTTCCTTCCTCTTCTGCATACCCGTATAGCTTCTCCTTCTTAGCAGGGAGAAGGAGGAGCATAAGCATCATCAGCCAGAACCATCTGCCCGAGCTCCTTTCCACCACTGCCAGTAGGAATGTATAGGCTTTGTCAAATCTGTTCCGTCTGTGTCTCGCGGATTGCCAAGCATCTTTCGTTTTGTCCTCTGCTCATTAACAGAGGGATGCACGAGAATTTTGTCCCACTTGTGCAAGTGTGCATTACCACAAGTGCAAATGTGTGCAAATCCCCCCTGATGTTAAAAAAAAAAAAAAAAAAAAGATTAGCAGGTCTGTGGAATCTACGCGACTTAGAAAAGGTCCGGAGTGGAATCCACAGGTCGGATTAATAGAAATCTGAGCTCATTTGAATCCCTTGTGGATTTCTCCAACATCCCTAGCCGGCCCGATTTAGCTGGCCAGCTTGCTGCTGCTGATCTTCCTCCTCTTTCACTACTAAGCAGGGTTGGACGAATCAATCTGTTTCTCTTCCTCTCAGTTTCTCATTTTTCAAAGCTTCAGTTCAGTTGTCCTGAACTTTGAGAATTATAAAAAAAAGTTTGCACAAAAATTCACAAACATCTTTGTGTACATTTCTCCTAATACATGCATTTTTGTCCAGTATACACATTTCTTGCCAGCAATTTTCTTATACAATGCATTTTTGAATGACATTTTCCTGGATACACACATTTTTCTATGCATTGCTTGGTTGGAGAACTCCATTGCTAAACTGCGAATTTCGAAGGGTGACTGAGTTTTGGTGGGTTCAAAAGCCCAAGATTAGGTACACTCAGATTAAAATGCAAATGGAACAAATTCTTCCCGCGTCCCTACCTAAGAGCAAGAGGGTGGGCAAACAGGCAGGCCAAGTGGAAAAGTGGAGGAGCAGCGGCAGCAGCAAGCAGGCTGGCAAAATTGCTTCTGGATGGATAAATGACAGTAACGGAGAGGAGGAGGTTAGATTGGTGGTAGCAGCAGCTCCTCTTCCTCACTGCAGCTTGTTCAGTTGTGATAGGCCTGGTGTCAGCAGGCAGTTCTGGAAGGTTAACAGTGGAGGCTGGTGCCCCACCTATTTTGGTGGGGCTCCTTATCCATCGTAGCTTTTATTCTGAGCTTTATAGGAGCTACCCACGGTGCTCCATGGTGGCGAACCTATTTCTGGGATGGAGTTCAACACCATGGATAGCTCCTACAAAGCTCCAAATAAAAACTGCAATGGATTAGGAGCCCCACCGAAAAAAGGAGTCACCACCCGCCTTCCCCGGTAGCGGGCCTACTGCTGATATGTGAGCCTGGACCATGACCACGCTGACATCAGGCCTTGCAGAAGATTGGGGTGCACAATCTTTTTTGCCCCTGAGGGCTGCATGCAGTGTTTGTCGCACATGTGTATGCATGCAACACACACACACACACACACACACACACACACACACCCTCTCCCCACTTCACCTACCCACACACCCCTACCCACACATACGTAAACATATTTCTCCCCCATCTATACACACTCTTCTTTCCCCCCCACAGACACACACGTGCTCCTTCACCCTATGGGCCATGGATTGTGCAACCCTGCTTTACAAATAGCAAGACCAGAGTGGGAGCGACGGCAGAGGAGGTGGCATCTGCACTGGCTGATGTAAGTAGGGTTTGGCTTTCCAGGGCCAATAATTATGTCATAAAGTACGTGGATGAAACAAGCAGCATCTGGTGGGGAATAGTGCATATAATTCCAGACTGTCCAATCTGACTGACTTTGCTAGGGCAAACCCCTTTCTGACCCCTCCCAAAAGGGGACCATTAATTATGTCATAAGGTACATGGCTGAAAGTGGTACTCCTCAAAAAGTGTTCTTTTTGGGGGGGGGCTACCACCTCCTGAAACATCCCAGCTGTTGCACATAAGACTGGCAGTTTTGGAGATGCCACACAACTTTTGTAAGATGTCCAGATAGTCAAACCTTTTGTACCTTATGATGTAGGTAATTTGACACAGGCTCTTGGACTATAAGCTTCAGGATAGGATATATGCTGGTTTGCTGCTTATCAGCTTTCTTGGCAATGGACTTAAAGAGGCAGGTATTTGAAGGAGGTATTGTACTAACCTTTTCCTAGGAATCACTGTGTTTTCTCAGCAGTGCTAATTTTTTCCATTTTCATTCTACCTGAGGCTACCACTTGTCATGCCTGGCACATAAACACCAGGAAACCTGGCATTTAGTAAGCAAAAACCAACAAACTGTACATCACTGGCCTTTGGGGCATACGCCTGGTGCCGTTTCGCAGGAATCAAGGTTTTGTCTAGCATTTATATAAATAATGATGAACATTTGAATGGAGCCTAAATTATACATTCCTGTACAGATTCATTTTTTTAAAAAAACCTACAAAACAAAACTGGTTATGCTTTATAGAATTGTATATTATTATTGATGATGATGATGATGATGATGATGATGATGATGGTGATGGGCTTAATTTGCACTACAGATCTGCAGAGCTCAGCCCAGGAACATGTTTCAGTGTTAAGTCCTAAGCCTCCAACATATTCACAATAGCAGACAGTGAACCATGCCCATCCCTCCAATTTACTTTTGACCAGAATTGTACTGTTTTGCATTCCCCATTTACCAAGATGACAGAAAGTTCCAGCTCTAAAGCAGGGGTGGGGAGCCTTTTTCAGCCTGAGGGCTGAATTTAATTTAGGAGAAGCTCTCAGGGGCCACATTCCATCGGTGGGTGGGGCCAAAGGCAAAAGGGGTGGGGCTAAAATACAAAACAACAACAACACCCCAGCCTGTTTTAGATTAAAAGCTCTTACTGCCAGTGACTAAGCCTTAGAAGAGACATTCCAACTTTTTAGAGTTGAGGGAAAATGCACAAAAGCCGGGAGAAACCATCGAACGATCTGTGGTTGGTGACAAAGAGACGTGGCCATCTGTGGAATCCTGGATGGCTGGACTGGGACCCCAGGACAGGCCAGATTTGGCTCCTGGGCCTGAGGTTCCCTACCCCCAGGGGAGGCTGGTGACGACTCCTATGTCAGTGGGGCTCCTAATCCATTGTAGCTTTTATTCTGAGCTTTCTAGGAGCTATCTATAGTGCTCCATGGTGGTGAACCTATTTTGGGGGTGGAGTACAGTACCATGGATAGCTCCTATAAAGCTCCAAATAAAAGCTGCAATGGATTAGGCGCCCCACCGAAATAGGAGTCACCAGGCTCCCCTGTCTACCCCTGCTGTAAAGGATCAGTTTCCTTTGGGAGAGAGAGAGAGAGAGAGAGAGAGAGACAGACAGACAGACAGACAGAGGCTTAAATGATATTTAGTATCTGCTTAGTTCAAGGCTGGGCAGGTGGGAAGCAAGCAAGCACATAGGCAGGCTGTGCTACACGGAGGACAGCATCAGTCCTCAAACCACCTCTGCAGCCCCACCAAGACTGTTTTTCTACCCAGCTTCAAAGCCTGACCAAATACAACCTGTACAGCCTGTTCCTTTCAGCCCCCCTACCATGCAGGTAATTGTGACTTTCCCCAGAAGGATTATCTAGGTAAAGAGTAAACGTGATGAGCCATTAGTGGCCAGTGAGGGAACCACCCATTGTTCATGATCAACTAGCAGGCTATGCAAGAACCTAGAAAGAAAGGGCCATTTCTTTGTACATTTTTGCATGGCATACCAGGACAACACTGACCAAATGAGGGAATGGAAGTCAGGGATAATTTATATTGCATTTTGCTTATTATCGGGCCCAAATGGGGCCTTCAACAACAACACCCCATAAATAAATAGCTATAGGATCTCACAGGCAAGCAATTTTTGCTTGGGACCTCTGGCAACCACAGTGCAATCCTGTACTTTGCCCTACTTCCTGCAGTAGACCATTGCCCACCCTCACTCCCCAGAACCAGAACCAGGAGAGAGGAGAGTGGGCTTACTCACCATTGTGCTGCTAAAGGCCAGGTGACTTGGAGAGCTTCCCCAGGGACCCAGAGATGTCTTTCTTGCGTGCCCCTGAAAATGAGCCCGTGCACTCTGACACCTCCTCAAGGGCTTAGCAGTGTCTGTCTGTGTCGGAAGTGACTGATCCCCCACCTTTCTTTGGATGGAGACTCAAATGTTTTGCCCAGTCTTCACTATCTGAATCCTGTTCCTTGAACGATTCCAGTCGCATTGCTGTAAGCCATAAAACAGAGATGCATGTTCTCCTCTTTGGTCAAAAAAGTGAACAATCTCTCACAAACGATCTCTCTCCACAGCTTCATGTAGCTCAGGGCTGGGTAACTTGTGGGCCTTCAGTTCAGATATTTTGGCCTACAACTCCCATCAACCCTCACTATTGGCTATGCTGGCTAGAGCTGATGGGTATTGTGGGCCAGAAACATCTGGAGGGCCACAAGTTGCCCATCCCTGATGTAGATATTAAACTAAAGGGGCAACAGGATTGCACACCCCGCACACAATATGGGAGTGAAAACAAAGGGACATGGTCTGGACCACCTGGAGGGTTCTGTGGCCATGACCCTGTCCTCACCATTGGCAGGTGGAAGACAAGCACAGTGTATAGCAGCAGCCCACAAACACAGTTCCTCCCCTGCATCATGGCCATTGGATTGGACCAGGCCAACACTCAGCTACCTATGCACCTTTGCCCATCTCCACCAGGGATCTGACAACCCAGGCCAGCATCCTAGACTTGCCTCTATATTCAGTTCTGGCTAGGGAGCAGGACTATGGCCTGCACAGTCCAACAAGCCTCCTCATACCCCCTAGCTACTGCCTTGATTGGAATTGCTGCCCTGGTGCGGCTAATCTTTTAGCAGCGACTGGCAGCCCAGCTGATCAGTTGGGCTGCAGGGAAAAGGGGGTGAGGCGCACCCAGGCTCCTGCAGGCTGCAGGGAGAGCAGCAGAGGCCAGATGTGAAACAGGGGCAGCGGAGAAAGCAATTTTCACCAATTCCCCCCTTCCCCTGCAGTCCCCTGTATGCCCTGAAGTGTCTGTGATTCTCAGAGGCTGTCACCGAACAGTAATGGGGAGTTGGGGTGTACTGAGTCACAAAGTGTTCAGGTTGCTAGTCTGAGCTGGATGGCCCAGCCTCCCTACCTGCATGCAGATAGACAGGCACATAGACCATTCAGATGGCCTGGTTGTGCACTGCCTCCCCTCTCCTGCATGGACCGTGACTGCTGCAGGATACAACTGGAGCTGCCCATGGACTTTCTGTACAGCTAGAAGCACTAAACATGGCATTAAAAAGGAAAGAAAGTGCGTATATCCTGTCTTCTATGACAGCTTCCACATTCAGTCCAACCCAGTTTTATAGAGCCAGTGCACACATCTTACCATTTTCTTGATGTGAAAACTCTTGCCCTTTAATGGTACACCGCCGAAACACCATCTTATTCTCTGTCAATGTCCCTGTTTTGTCAGAGAATATGTACCGGATTTGTCCTAGGTCTTCGGTGATATTTAGCGCTCGGCACTGTATGGGCAAGTCCTGCTCTTCGTTAAACAGGTCGATATCATTGTGAATGAAGAAGACTTGACCCAACTTGACCAGCTCGATAGATATGTAAAGGGAAATGGGGATCAAAATCTGAAAGAGGACATTTCCCAAAAGGTTAGAAATTCTGCGGCAGGGTTACTTCTTTTTCTATATTCAGCAGCAGCAAGATTTCGTGCTGACTGCTGTAGCAAGACTCCATGGAGGCAATTCCCCCCCCCACCGCCAACTAAGAATAGTAGATAAGACAAGTGAACAGCACAGAATGTCTCCTTGTTGCACAGTGGCTGTATCAACTGTACCGCTCAAGCCTTTGTACCTACAGACTCAAGTGAAACAGAACCCAAGAGAAGAGTGTTATTTGGGCACTGCGGTGAGTTGCCACTGAGAACGAGGCATCATGAACATATCACCCCTGTACTTCGTTGTCTTCACCGGCTCCCAGTCTGTTTCCAGGCCCAATTCAGAGTCTATGTTTTGACCTTCAAGGCCCCTTCACAGCTTGGGACCACAGTAGAAATATCTCTTCCCACATGTAACTACCCAGACTCTGAGAACATCATCTGAGGCACTTCTTCGTGTGCCTCCAACAGGCAATGGCACCTCGGTGGTGGAATGTCCTCCTGGGGAAGCACTGTCTAGTGCCAACCTTAGGGCACAATCCTATGCATGTTAAGACAGGAAATTGAGGGGTGGGAGGACATTAGCTGCGTGGAAGCATCGATCCCAGTGGCTTCGGAGTAGCTGCGGGAGGCTAATGCCTTCCTATCCCCCAGTGATCTCATTCCCCGGTGTGTAGCCATACAGCCTCCGACTCACCACCCAGCACAGCATGTGGCCCCAAGGGCCGAAAAGATCTCAGAGGCTGTCACCGAACAGTAATGGGGAGTTGGGGTGTACTGAGTCACAAAGTGTTCAGGTTGCTAGTCTGAGCTGGATGGCCCAGCCTCCCTACCTGCATGCAGATAGACAGGCACATAGACCATTCAGATGGCCTGGTTGTGCACTGCCTCCCCTCTCCTGCATGGACCGTGACTGCTGCAGGATACAACTGGAGCTGCCCATGGACTTTCTGTACAGCTAGAAGCACTAAACATGGCATTAAAAAGGAAAGAAAGTGCGTATATCCTGTCTTCTATGACAGCTTCCACATTCAGTCCAACCCAGTTTTATAGAGCCAGTGCACACATCTTACCATTTTCTTGATGTGAAAACTCTTGCCCTTTAATGGTACACCGCCGAAACACCATCTTATTCTCTGTCAATGTCCCTGTTTTGTCAGAGAATATGTACCGGATTTGTCCTAGGTCTTCGGTGATATTTAGCGCTCGGCACTGTATGGGCAAGTCCTGCTCTTCGTTAAACAGGTCGATATCATTGTGAATGAAGAAGACTTGACCCAACTTGACCAGCTCAGCCATTGCCTGTTGGAGGCACACGAAGAAGTGCCTCAGATGATGTTCTCAGAGTCTGGGTAGTTACATGTGGGAAGAGATATTTCTACTGTGGTCCCAAGCTGTGAAGGGCCTTGAAGGTCAAAACATAGACTCTGAATTGGGCCTGGAAACAGACTGGGAGCTGGTGAAGACAACGAAGTACAGGGGTGATATGTTCATGATGCCTCGTTCTCAGTGGCAACTCACCGCAGTGCCCAAATAACACTCTTCTCTTGGGTTCTGTTTCACTTGAGTCTGTAGGTACAAAGGCTTGAGCGGTACAGTTGATACAGCCACTGTGCAACAAGGAGACATTCTGTGCTGTTCACTTGTCTTACTACTATTCTTAGTTGGCGGTGGGGGGGGGAATTGCCTCCATGGAGTCTTGCTACAGCAGTCAGCACGAAATCTTGCTGCTGCTGAATAGAAAAAGAAGTAACCCTGCCGCAGAATTTCTAACCTTTTGGGAAATGTCCTCTTTCAGATTTTGATCCCCATTTCCCTTTACATATCTATCGAGCTGGTCAAGTTGGGTCAAGTCTTCTTCATTCACAATGATATCGACCTGTTTAACGAAGAGCAGGACTTGCCCATACAGTGCCGAGCGCTAAATATCACCGAAGACCTAGGACAAATCCGGTACATATTCTCTGACAAAACAGGGACATTGACAGAGAATAAGATGGTGTTTCGGCGGTGTACCATTAAAAGCTGACCAGACTCACCACCCAGCACAGCATGTGGCCCCAAGGGCCGAAAAGATTGCCCATCTCTGCGCTAGCAGAAATACTGGATCAGAAGCTTTCCACGGACAGAAGAAGCCCGTCTGTCTGTGGGAGGCAGATTGCAGATCCAATTCTTTGCGTGCATCGGTTGTAAAAAACAAATTATGTATTCCTTGCCCCATCCCTCCCTCAGTTATGTTGGCTGGGCACAATTGCATTTCTCTCATAAAGAATGGCTTCCCTTTGGAATGCTACAAACAGCTCAGAAACAGCTATATTTCATTCATATTGATGAAATCTGTTTTTGTTTACTTGCTGGCAGCTACCACAGTGAAACTGGAAAATAAATGTATTTTTCCTATTTTATATGTGGGTCTCAAATACATCTATCTGGACATATTTCAGACCTAATTTATCTTCTTTTCCCATATCAGTACTGATATTATACTGATATTATGATGTGCCATGAAAAAAGCAAACTCTTTTTGTTGTTGCCAGTCAGTTTTGTTGAGGTATCAATTAAGAGAAAAGATCAAAAAGAGGGCAGGGCTCCTGTGCCTTTAATACTGGGTATAGAAGAAGGAATTACTGCAGATGCAGCTTCTTATGCAAAGCTGAGAAAGCTGAAAAAAGTTGCACCTGTTGAATTCTCCTCTTTTCTAGTACACAACTATCAAAGGTACAGGGGCCCCAAGTTGTCCTTTCCATCTAGTGTCCTCTAGATACCAAGCATTATTTAATTTCTGAATAGTGAGCAAAACAGTTTGAAAAGTCATGTCATTGTGTTGCATAAGGATGCCTAAGAAATTCAGGTTCTTGTGAATTCCACTAGAAAAAACTGACCTGATCCCCACTTCCTGGACTAGCATGCAAATGGGAACACAGTGATCCTTTGGATTTCATACTTCTCCAAATGTTGTAATGCAGTTCTTGGCTCAAAAAACATGTCAAAATGCATTTAAAATGCATTTTTGAGATAAAATATGTTTAGGAATGCATATTTTGAGAAAAAAATACGTATTTAAATAACACAGCATTTTAATAGCACTTTTGCATGTTCAAAGCACTTTATATAATCACCGCGGTAATTCTTACAATGACCCAGTGATATGGGCCAGTATTTTTCTCCTCATGTTTCAGAAGAGTGGGAGGGGAGTGAGGCAGAGAGAGAGAGAGAGAGAGAGAGGGCTGTTTTGGACGGTCACTGTGGCCCACCATAGCTTATTTAAGCCACAGTGGGCTGCGGCATGTGCCATTTTGAATATTCAACCCCTGGTGGGGGGTTGACATGGTTTGCCATGTTGTCTGAACCCCTGCGGCAGGTGTTTCTGGAGGGGGAAACAAGCCACAAATAACCCACGGTCTTTGAAACCGGTCAGAGAGTGAAAGAGAGATGCTTGCCCAAGGCCACCTCATGAGTTCATGGTTGAGATGAGATATAAATTGTGGCTCACAACTTACACGCATATCCACTATACTACATTATTGTTCAGTTTACAGTTTACAGCTAGATCTTTTCTATGTTTACTTGGAAGCAAATTCCCCTAATTTCAGTGGGATTTAATCTTGATCCAGTGTACAGCTCTTTTCTCATTTACAATAAATATTTCCCCACCTGTAGAAGGATTATCATTGTCAGGAACATGTAGAAACCCGCAAGGGCTGGAACAAGATAGTTGCCATTTTCATCTGGGATGACATACAAGGGGTATTCTAAAAGATTCCCATTCCAAATGCCGTGACCTGTATAAAAATATAAGTTACTTTAGAATAATAATCTCAGAAAAACACATGCTGGGGCAAGGGAGATTATTCACACATTGCCTTTTAAGAAGAGATACAAACTCGACCTATAATCATATACTGAAGTAAAATACTAACACACAAGAAGCTGGACCATTATTCTCTAATAGTTTAATGTAATGAGGGTATTTTTTGGTTTGTTTCTTTGTTTTGTGGATCCTCGCCTAGGCTCCTTCTTGGACTATTTGCTCTTGTAACTGAAACCTAACAGTTTATTCCACTTCAAGCAGAAAGATGTGTTGTTGGCTTACAAGCTATTTATTTAGAGAGCAATCCTATGGCCCCTAGACATTGTTGGGTTTTTTTTTTTTTAGGATAATTCAAATTCCCAGATCTGAGATTGGAGACAGTGCTCCGACCTTGGAGCTCGGAATCTGCGCTCTGATCTCCCTCTCTCCCCTTGCAGCTGGTGTGGCTCACGCTGGCTCAGCTCGTCTGAGCGTGGAAAGCTAAGCCGGGTCAGGCCTGGTTATTACTGTGAGAGCTGGACTGACCCGGGTTCAAAAGCTTCCCTAGCCAGTGACCCTCAGTCCCAGTCACGCAGGCGGAAGGAGGAGATAACAGCAGTTAATAAAGATTAAACAGTTTATTTGTAAGACCCAATTACATGGGATTAAGGCAAGCAATGCATCTCTACTCACTACATCATTGCAGATACAAATCCAATACCCCAGTGGTAAGGCTAGATGAAGTAAAGTCCAGAACAAGTCGAGACAAGAGGAGAAGTGAGAAGAGGAGAGTGAAGCTATCAGCAAGTGTGTTAGCTTTATACCACCTATAAATAGGATATTACTCACCCCAGTTGTATAACCTATTCATCAACATGTTTACTGCTAAACCTGTCCAAGGTTGCTGAGTCATATCATCTTGAGACTATGTCTCGTGACCAAAGACCTTGTGTACTTGAACTCAAGAGACACCCACCAGGTCAGGTGATAATCTCGATGTCAGGTGGTAATCTCGTTCTGCCTATGCAAAACCCAACAATTACTTGGATGGGAGACCCCTCCTCTAGTTTCCTGTATTGAGCAGGGGGTTGGACTCGATAGCCTTGTAGGCTCCTTCCAACTCTATGATCTATGAATCTATGAAAGGACCACACTGGCTGCCTCTCCGAGGTCAGGAAATCAACCTGAGAGGGATGGCAAAGGGGGTGTTTCAGAGGGTGGGGAGGAGAGGAGACTGGGGCTGCCAGGATACAATGTATCCCGACAGTGCTTCAGCCTCCTCCCCCCCCCGAAAGTGCCTCAGCTAGATGGCCGAAAACGGCCATCTACCAAAATGCAGAGTGGGAGGTGCGGGGAGGTGGAGCTCACCTCTGCTGTTCCTCCCACTCTGCACTGGATGCTGGTAAGCCTCCGAGTTTGGGGGCTTACAAGCATCGAGGGTGCAAACAACAGGACTGCAGCCTTATTTAATTTATATCCCACCTTTCCACGAAATGTATTTATTTATTTATTATATTTATACCCCGCCTTTTTTCCTGAAAGGAACCCAAGGCGGCTTACATAATCCTCCTCTCTCCATTTCATCCTCACAACAACCCTGTGAGGTAGGTTAGGCTGAGAGTCAGTGACTGGCCCAAAGTCACCCAGTGAGTTTCATGGCCGAGCGGGGACTAGAACTCGGATCTCCTGAGTCCCAGTCCAACACTCTAACCACTGTGCTCAAGGAGGCTAGCAATAAAATCCAGATGAAAAACAAAATCTTAATTAAAACATAACATAAAAACATAACATAAAAGATAACATAAAACATAACATAAAAACATAACATAAAAACACAACAATAAAAGAAATAAACAACACCAACCAATTAAAAATACCTTCCAGCAACAGTCCAATTTATATAGATTGTTGTGAACTGCCCAGAGAGCTTCGGCTGTTGGGCAGTACATAAATAAAATAATAATAATAATAATAATAATAATAATAATAATAATAATAATAATAAATAATGCCAAAGGCCTGCCTGAATAAAAATGTATTTGCCTGCTGGCGAAAGGACAACAGAGCGGGGGCCAAGCTAGCCTCTCTCAGCAGGGAGTTCTAGAACCTGGGAGTGGCTGCTGAGAAGGCAGCTCCCAACTATCATCAGATGACTAGCATAACATATCCTTGTTGTTTTAGGATGTTCAAGGAATCAGCATGAGAAACTGGATTTTGTATGAAATTAACACAAGATTTGTGTGAAACATGTGAAAGGGTGTTGTGTTGCCCCCAAACCATGGAATGCGCTCCCTCGAGAACTGTGATTATTATTGTCCCCCAACTCTCTTGGTCTTTAGAAAGGGTGTAAAGACCAATCTTTTAAATCTGGCCTTTCAAAATGTATAGTTTTAATGTTTTTACAGTTTCAATGCTCTTTTTTTTAATTGTTCTAAGGTTTTCTTACTTTAAATGGCTGTACGCCACCTTGATGGCTTTTTAGTAGATATGGTGGGTATATACATGTCAATAATAAAGAAATAAATAATAACAAATAAATAAGATACTGTACAGACTTATAGCTTGCTTTTTGACTGAAGTCCCCAAAGCAGGTCACAACAAATAAAATATAATAAGTTTGAATTATTTAACAACCTTAACCCCACCTCCCCATAAACAATATCAACATTAAAAAAGTCAAAAAGGAAGGCGGAAGCTTGTCCTCATTGTTTTACAAGCCAAAGGCATGTCAGGGGAAAAAAAATATGGATCTGGTGAATTCCTAATGGGATGGAGTTCCACAGTTAAAATGAGCATTTAGTGCAAATCTGTTTGACAAATGTGATCTCCTTTCCCTGAACCCTTTTCTGTCTTTTTCTCTCTGGCAAATGAATGCTTCCCCACTCCACAAAGCTCATCAAGTTGCAATTCCAATTTAAGCCAAGAAACTCATTTTGACCAGAAGTATCAAAGTTTAAAAAAAATAATGAAATCTGAGCTGCTGTTCAACTGAAGAGGATTCTTCACTTCTGAGACCTTCAGTCCTTCTTGCCTGGTTAATTTAATGGCTTACTGCCATGTCATGCCAGATTCCTCCAGGGCTCTCTCCACTAGGAAAAGGAAACTTAATATGAAACCTTTCAGTGCAGTGTTTGAGAATTGTGTGTTGCCACCGAGAAACCAGGACACAATTATAAGACCCTTTACATTATCTGCCAGATATTTATTTGTGGCATACTCGGTAGGCTTGTTTTCATTAGAGTTTGACATGCCTGCAAATCAGGGTCATATTAGGACAGGATCACTGCAATTGCTAGGAAGCAGTCCTTTTTCCTGCTACACACTGAAAGCGACTGGTTCTCACAGTAGCAATCTAGGGTGCCCCACAACCATTTATTAACTTTAGCAGTGAAGTTTGTGTCTAGATCCAAATCTCTACCTATATTGAATGCTTTTTTTAGCTCAGTGATTTTCAAGCTGTGTTCTGGGAAACTCCGGAGTTCCCCAGAAGCATATCAGGGGTTCCTCAACAAAAAGATCAGTGATGGCGGCCTTGGCAGGCAAACTTACCTGCAAGACAACTTGTTTGAGACTACTACTCTTCCCTGCAATTTGCAGAGGGGAGTGTGGGTGCATTGTAGGGTGCACTCTCAGCACACATTGGAATAACGGAGAGTCCCAACAGGCCTAGCCAGTGCCCCATATGAAATGAGTGCATGCCCTAACCTAGAACATGCCCCAGAATCCTTTGCAAAGCACAACAGTCCTGTGGTAGATTCATAGATTTCATAGATCATAGAGTTAGAAGGGGCCTACTACAAGGCCATCGAGTCCAACCCCCTGCTCAATGCAGGAAACTAGAGGAGGGGTCTCCCATCCAAGTAATAACCAGGCTTGACCCTGCTTAGCTTTCCACGCTCAGGCAAGCTGAGCCAGCATGAGCCACAGGCCTGCAGACATGCAGGAGTTCCCCAATAGACAAGTCAATGTTGAAAGTTTGAACGCCTACTATTTTCAATATGATGTTTTTCTGAAGTCACCTCCTTAGTAAAGAGCTGGTCAGCTCTTCAGAATCAGGCAGCTGATCCTATTCGGATGAAATATATTTGACAGGGATCCAAAGAGGTACTTTAGGTATGCCAAAGGACATGGGCATGCATAATGGGATTTTAAAACAAAAACAAAAGTCTCCCCCCAACAGCAAATACCCCCATGCCACAACAAAAATCCATTTTTGAAAGTTTCCTCAATTTCAAAATTGAAATCCATGGGCCAATGGAGACTTTTGAACTGCTTTTGAAAATGAGATAGAGTTTGTGGTGTGGCATATGGGTCAGCTGTTCAAAGAAAGAAGCTGCAGAAAACACATGGATGGCAAAGCCCCCCCTTTATAAGCCTCTCCCATATTTTTTTTTTTAAAAGGTATATGGGCTGTACTGGTGCACAAAGTGGATCATATTCAGATTAACAACAAAAAACCCTATAAAAGCCAATTAAAATGCACCACTGTGGCAAAGGTTTTTTGAATACTGAAGATAAGGTTTTTACCATTATTCCATACCTAGTGCTCCAACGAGACACATGATGAACAGCAGTCCCACGCAAAACAATATATCCACGTTCATCCGTTGCTCTATTTTGCTGCGTTTATAACGAGGACCTCTGTTATTTAGCATGGCTTTGGTTTCATGGCCTCCAAGACATACACAAAAGGAATGAACAGTCATATAAATTTAATCATCTTAGAGTTTGCTGGGAGATAAATGTTAGACATATTCATATATATACACCGCTTGGCTTCCCTATATTCATTATGTCATCACGTATTCCATAGTAGTTTTAGGAAGATACTACTAAAGAACGGACATGCACAAGGGCTTGATTTGCAATGTTTTGGGGAGTGTGTCAGCTTTAGAAGCACTGGAAGGAAACACATCTCAGAGCTGGACCTCAACAGATTTGCATTGGAGGAGGATATAAAAGGCAAGACAACATGTCTAAAACATGAAACTCTTGCTCAAATACTGGCAAAACCATATATAATCTTAGAATAAGGCAAGCCAAGAAGACATTTTAGGAGCAAAATTGCTCAAGGAATAAAAACTAATCACTGCCATTTTTTTTTTTTTTTTAAAGACATCAGGTGCAGCAAACCAACCAAAATGATAGTAGGACTTTTAGCTGGCAGGGGTAAAAAAGGAGCATGGAAAGAACACAGGGACACTGCCGAGGTGGTGAATGAAAATGCACATGTGCACGCTTGAAACAGAGCAGCCCAAGTGGAGGCAGGCACAGCCCCTTCAAGCTTGCCTGGACTAAAATTGGGACTTGAACACGGCCTCAAACATTTGCAGTTCAGGGTCATTGGCAGGGGAAGCTGGTGGTGACTCCTGTGTCAGTGGGGCTCCTTATCCATAGCATTTCCTTGTTTGAGCTTTATAGGAGCGATCCATGGTGGTGTGCTCCACCCCCAAAATAGGTTCACCACCATGGAGCACCATGGATCGCTCCTATAAAGCTCAAACAAAAAGGTGCAATAGATAAGGAGCCCCACTGAACCAGGGGTCACCAGCCTCCACTGGTCATTGGGCTTGCCCATCTTCACGATCTTCAGCTGCAAATGACAGCTTCATGCAGTGCAGGAGAGGCCATGGTAAGAATGTTTTTTTTCTGTGGGAATGGCAGGGGTGGGGGATAGAGGGAGGGTCGGTGAGTTGAGGAGGTGGGAAGGAATTGGGCTGCTTGAATGTTCAAGTCAAACACGCAAATAGCCCAGTTGATTCTGGGGCCAAGCGGGTAAACTTAGCAGTCATGGGATAAGGGCACAGGTAATATGAATCCGAAACTGGTTAAAAACAGGAAGCAGAGCATCCGAATGCACCGGCAATTTGTGCACTGCTATCTTCTTTGGAAGCCTGTGGTGAGGTTGTTGTCCCCAACTTATAAGATTCTCTCTTCAACTTCAGGGAGACACACCTGGAGACTATGTTGATATCTTTAGGGCAAGAGTGGCAAGGCTAGCCCTACCTTGAGGCAGAGTGAAGTAGTCGCCTCAGGCGGCAGATGCAGGGAGGTGGCACCAAGGTGTTGGAGGAGAGAAGACCTGTGTGCCACACAGCCTACCATGCGCCCCCTAAGCTAGGCTGCTGCTTTCAGGTGCAGTGGAGGCTGCTGTCCCATTGCCAGTGTTGAATAAAATTTTATTTATTTATTATATTTATACCTCGCCTTTTTTCCAGAAAGGAACCCAAGGTGGCTTACATAATCCTCCTCCTCCATTTTTATCCTCACAACAACCTTGTGAGGTAGGTTAGGCTGAGAGTCAGTGACTGACTGGCCCCAAGTCAGCCAGTGAGCTTCATGGCCGAGTGGGGACTAGAACCCGGATCTCCTGAGTCCCAGTCCAACACGCTCACCACTACGCTACCTGTCCACTTAGCTTGAGTACATGGAATGGGAGGGGTGCCATCTTGTTCTCTGCTTCTATCTCAGGCTGTCCCTGGGGAGTGGGCAACATGTGGACTGAATGCGGCCCCTGCTGCCCCTGCTGCCCCCTGCTGCGGCCCCTGCCAATTCCCGTTGCCCTGCAATTTGTGGTAGTGTCAAAAAAGGGCATCTGTTTACCACTATGGAGCAGCAAATAGGTCAAAATTAGCTTGTTCTCAAGCTAAATTAAACCTATTTACCACCTCAAAGAGGCTGCTACAGAGCAATATAAGGGTCAAATTTAGCTTGACAACAAGCTACATTTTACCTACTTACCTCTCCATAGTGGTCTGCTGCCAAATTTTGGCAGCAAGCTGTGCCAATTGGCCTCTGCCACCCCATTCCATGGGCGATGTCAGGAGTGCAGCCCGTGGAGGGGTCAGGGAGGCAAAAGGCCCCCAGGCCCCCCCCCCCCCAAAGTTGCCCATCCCTGCTTTAGGGAGACAATGTTATCTTCTCAGGCTTTACTATTTCATGGGATTGTAACTCCTGCCTGGATTCTTTCAACATTGCCTTTCATCTGTTATTTTAATTGCTGTTTGTGTTTCTTATGTTTTAATCCCTGAAGTTTGTGGAAGGGCTGTAGCTGTAGCTCAGTGGCAGAATGCGTGATTTTCATGCAAAAGGCCCTGTGTTCAGTTCCTGGTTATCTCCAGGTAGAGCTGCAAAAGACTCCTGCCTGAATCACCGGAGAGCTGCTGCCAGTCAGGGTCGACAATACTGAGCTAGACGGGCCAGTGGTCTGACTTGGATTATGACAGCAGCCTGTGTTTCTAACTCTATTGTTGTTCATAAACCTGTTAGGTTTGCATTTGTACTTTGCAGCCCTGTTTTTGTTTTCTTTTTTGTTTAGATCTCATTGTAGAATGGCTGGCTGAAATGAAATGATTTTTTGGTGGTGGGTGGTGGTGGTTTCCTGCTCATTAATGACTGCTTGCTAATTTCATTCAGCTCCATTGCCACAAGATGTGGTATAAAAGGATTAGACAAATACACGAGGAATGGCTGGTATTATTAGCCACAATAGTTAAAAGGAGTAAATCTTTCGTTAACAGAAGCTGGGGACATACCGCAGAAGATAGCAGTCTCCATCACGTTCTGCTTGTGTGCAGCCCATCCGGCTGGCCGCTATGGGAGTCAGAGTACTCAATTTGATGGATTCTTGAGCTGATCCAACAAGTTAACTCTGATGCTCTATGGCTCTACAAAGGCCAGAGGCAAGCTGTACTAAAGTCAGCACAGATTGCTTCCTAACACTATAGTCCTATGTGGGAGTTCACAAAGAGCTCCTTTGAGTGTGTGTTGCGCTCAGTGAAATACATTTGACAACTGTGTTACATTCCCCAATAATTCAGATCACAGGAGTATTCTCTGAATAAAATGGCTGGGGGAGTGGTAAGCTTGAGAAGCCTGCTATAAGCAATGTCAGTGCGGTATAGGATATATATCTGTGAAAGCCCCTTCATTTTGAGCCACTGTTACATGATGCATCTCACTCATGCAAAGTGTGGGATTTTGTTTCAACATCTGAAAACAGTGGAAATGTGCACCATATTCACAATGAATGTCTGCTCAAGTCAGCAAAAGACAGAGTACTTAGCTGTGTTAGAATCTAATTAGGTGGTCGACTGATTTTTAAGTACATTTGACTATTCCACAGCAGCCCAATTGACTTAATGAGAATCTACTAGTGCACTTTCTGTGTGAACATAAAGAAAGTCCGATATGCCAGATCCAGCCGTGAGTAATTTTTAATGTTATTTAGGTCTTCTCGAAGTGAATCTGAAGTACTAACAAAACAGCAGGCCAAAAAGAAAACGCAAACTAAATTGGAATCAAATTGCTACATTTCCAGTGGCTAGGTGTTTGAAGTTCTAACCATGAGGCATGAAAGGGAAACCAGACTCTGTTCTGTACCCCTCACTGTGATCTCGGAGTTCTTTGCTTTTCTCTTGCTAGGAGCATGGTCACTGTGGTGCTATGTGAACATATATCAAGTGACAGTCCCAGCATCAAAGATCTAAAATGCAAATTGACAGTTTTGTATGGGGATTTATTAGGAATGAATATTGCTAAAATGTCCCTCTAAGACAGGTCCAGTATTCCTACAAGCACAACCCTAGAGCTGTCATTTGAACGGGCAAGGGAAGAATAGGACATTAGTTCTACATGCTCTGTCTTCTGAGTGACAGTCTTGATCACAGTCACAGCTACAGCATCCTTTCTTGTGCAAGGCCAAAAGTGTGCAACTTGGTAACATGCTGATATTCCCTTGCTAAGAAAGTTTACTCAGAGCAAGTCTCATTGATTTTAGCAATACTTCCAAACGGTATCGGAGCCTTATCATCACAACAAAAGGCGTAGGAAGGTGTGATAAATCTCCCAGCCCGTTACAGTCATGCCTTGGATTGAGAGCATAATTCGTTCTGGAAACGTGCTTGTAATCCAAAACACTCTTATATCAAAACGAAATCCCCCCAAAAAAATTTGTACAGAGATTTTTAATTTAAGCCGTACTACAGTACTTGTATTGCAAGACGTCGCTTGTATATCAAGTAAAAAAAAATTAAATAAATATTTAAAAATATGCTTGTCTTGCAAAACGCTCTCAAACCAAGTTACTTGCAATCCAAGGTATTACTGTATTTTAAAGCTCCTTGTTAAAACAACAACAGCGTATTCATTTCTATACATAAGTAGCTTCTCCAGGCAGTGCCATCTGGCACCCACATTGGATTACTAAGGGAAATAGACCATGCCCACCTTTATTCAGACTGTTTCTGATAGTTCTTGATTACGTGCTGCTCAAATATTTATTGAATATATTTTTATACTGCCCTTCAGTAAAAAAAATCCCAGGGTGGTTTACATAAGAAGAAAATAAAAAAATAAATCAAAATACAAAGAAGATAAAATCCATGAGCATTTAAGGGTGCAACCCAATCGGGATGCCCGTAAGCCTCCGAATGCGGAAGCTCGTCATCACCTGGACTCTGCAGTCTCCTCCCCTCCCTACCCACTGGAATATCGCCTTTACCCCTTCTCTGCAGGTTGAGTTCCCAACCTTGGAGGGGAGGGGGGTTGGAGTGTGGATTCCCAGCTCCAAGGTTGGAGTTCTGTTTCTGACCTATGTCTAGGGGCCATAGGATCACTCCCCCCATGTACTAATGGGTATGACAGCTTCTGGTGTGCACTGTGTCCAGCAGTATCGTTGATGTACATTTTTATTTCCAGAAGCTATGGGCATAGTTTACTATGCTATACGTAAAATGCAAGATAGTAAAATAGTTTACTATGTTCCTATGTAATAACTATGTTATTACATTTATGGTTTTAAGTTTGTTTTATGAACTGCCCAGAGAGCTTCAGCTGATGGGTGGTACAGAAATGTAACAAACAAACAAACACACAAACTGACCTTCCTAATGCAACATGTGACTAGCCAAAGCTACAGTAGGGTAATATCTTTATTACAACAAACTAAATGTCATACAATCATGAGCCAGCTCTGGAGTTCTCTAGAACTCTTCTTCAGTCTGGATGTAAAAGCAAAGACCACAACAACAGGATGGGGTGGGCAGGGCAGAGATAAAAAGCTTAGTAGAGTGGAAGAGCCCCAGCACCTGATGTTCACAACCATTTAAACTTTGATAGAGAGCAGGAGGTGTTATGAAGACTTAATTAGATGGGAATCTGGCAGGTGCAAAACAGATTTCAGTTCTTGATTACATGCCGCTCAGGTTGCACTGATGGGGCAAAGAAACAAGGTGCAGATCTAGTCTCAATGGACTTAAAAACACTCCATCAGTAACTGCATGAAAAGCAACCCCGCCCACAACCATCATTACCTGCATAGATAACAATCCCTACTGTAACCTCTGTGTTCCTCACTGTGCATCCACGAAGAAGAAGACTTTCATTGTTAAAACCAATCCGTGTGAGATCAGGCTGCTCCCTAGAAAAAAAAGAACGGGATTTTTAAAAAATGTCTTGCTCTCTTACTCCTATACATCACACTTCTAAGGCCATGTCCATGGGGTGGGTTCTGGTTTGACTTCTCACAAGTACAAAAGTGTTGCATAGTAATCACTATCACACTGTAGCTTCACAGCAGAGCCAGAAGGCAGAGAATCTACATTGCAGAAATGGGAACGAGGTTCCTCTGATGCTGTCTGCCCAGGGTCCACACTGGAGTCAACCAAACAGTGCTTCTCCAATTCACTTGGGCTTTCCAGTGTACAAAAGCCTTGAGGAGCACCTCCTGCTTTCTGCTGTATCAGCAGTGGCAGTTACAGCCACAGACTGTTTGTCTGAGACATTTATTAATATGCAGAGATGCGAGTCCTTACCTGTAGCCTTCACATAGAAATGTGCACACATGGCGATAGGCACAAAGACATCTGATCAGGCTGTTCATGCTTAATGCTCAGAAGCTATTTTATTACCATCTGCCTTTTGTTTGACAATAGCTTCCAAGTAGTGTTGTTTTTCTATAACCTGACTTTCAAACTGATTCCAACCTGCAAATGTAGTTATTATAGATTTCTCCTATGTGTTTTGCATCTCATAGATAAAGGGGGAAATTATTGGGCTCTACTTTCAATAGCTCCATTGAACTGAAGGACTTTTTGGGGTGGATTTTTGTAACACACAACATCATAACATTTTGTGAGAAACAAAAATAGAGGCCACAATATGATGTCCAGTTTAGCACAGATATTATGGTGGCCAGGTGTCCTTCTTTACAGAGGATGGTCCTCTATTTTGAAGAGTTGGCAGAGGACAGTCCTCTGTCCTCTGAAAGGCTATCCAGTTCAAGACCCTTTGAAAGATAAAGAACTATGAGAGAGGAGGGGCCTTTGATTTACCCATCAACAGAGAGCATTTGGATAGCAGACTGAGCAGAGCTGATGGTATAACAGAAGCAGGCCTTGCAAAAATGAGAATGACTTGCCTGTCTGCTGGTGTACCATTTCAAACCTTAAGAGTCCCTGCTTTGGACATAACATCAGAATCGGGGAATCAGTAGCTTGCATTCATGAAAGGCTTGCCATTTGCTACTGAAGAATCCATGGTGGGTGGAGTCTATGACCTTGTTCAGTTTGTTTGTACAAATGTGAGATCCCCATCCTACAATGATCACAGTACAAAACTATCTCATCCCAGATTTAAGCAATGGCAATTTCTCACACTTGGTTATAAGCTTTATAAGAAACCTTCTCCAGAGACAGATTTATTTATTACTAGCGATTGCCCGTGGCTTCGTTTGCGTGGATTTTAGGATTTGGTACAATTGTTTTTAAAAGAAACATGAGTTTTTTGTCCAAACTGTACGAAATATAATTTACAGGTTGATGTCTTAACATAATAAGCAATGTTTATTACAGATGTTAGTTGGGGTGTATTGGCAACAAAACAAAGGTCGTTGTTCCATTCATACGCGACCATGAATTTTTTTCGTGTTGGAATTACAAACAGACAATGAGACAGACCAAAAATTAAAAAATATTTATTTGGCATCTGCAACCTACAACCCCCCCCCATTTCAGTACTTCTTTGTAAAGTAAACTACATTAGTGGTTCTCCCTTCAGGTGCTAGGATGACCAGAGAGTTAGGTGAGCTCACTCTGGAACAGGCCACACAAAACTGCCCATGTGAGAAGCAGTCTTCCCTTAGGTCAATCCTAAGTCTGCCCCTGCGACTTGTTTTTACATTTAAATTTTCAATTTGCATTTTGATTTTTTTTTTTTATGGAGAAGAAGAAAAGTAAAAAAAAAACAGGTTTAAAAATGAAAAGGTTTTTTTTTTTGTTTTGCTTTTTTCTCCTTGAAGGCCTGTGAGAGCTGTATGGAAAAGATGCAGTGTCTCTGACTGAAAGTGCAATGTTTAGGCTGGGTGCTGGCAGCAGAAATCTTTTCTGACAGAAATATCTGATCTTAAAGAAAAATCAGGTTAATCCTGAGAGTCTACAGGTGATGAAGAGTGACCATGCCAAGTTTGGGGTACATCCGTCAAAACGTGATGGAGCCTATGCGACGACGCCCCCCACACAGCAGTCATTCAGTCATTTAAAAAGTTTCTCTCCCTTTTCACCCCCTTAGAAACATTCTAAATGGCCTAGGGGAGATTTGCATACCCACTCCTATTGGCCCCTGCAGGAATTCATACGAACATTCTAAGTGTCATATGGGCTATTTGCATAACTGCTCCTATTGGCTCCTGCAGCAATTATGAGGTGAGACCGATTTGCATAACTGCTCCCCTGTTGTTTTGCCCATAGGAGAGATGAGAGTGGGGTGATTTCCCCCCCTTTTTCCCCCCCTTAGGGATGGAATTTCCAGAAATCCTTCCTTAGTGGGTGTCTATGTCATAATAACAATGTTCCTTCAAAATTTCACGTTCCTAGATTACATGGTTTGAGCTGGGCATTGATGAGTCAGTCAGTCAGTCAGTCAGGACTTCTTCTTTTATATATATAGATTACTTTTATTTATTTGATAGATTTATATACTGCTTACCATAATTACCATCTTTCTAAGCAGTTTATAAGCAGATTTAAATACATTAAACTGCATTGTGATATATGCACATTAAAATATAATTAAAATACATAATATTGCTAGAACATTTATATAAAGCATTGATTAAATACATTGATAAAAACGTTGATAAAATACAATACCATAAGTAACAAACAAACTGGGCAGCACACTGACTCAGGGAAGGCCTGGGTGAAGAGATGGGTCTCTAATTGGCGCCAAACGCATGATATAGCTGGCGTCTCCCGAATACCAGTGGGGAGGGCATTCCATAAGGTGGGTGTTGCCATGGAGAAGGCCCCCTTCTAGGTTGCTGCAAGATGGCAATCTGCAGGTCATGGTACACCCAGCAAGACATCCTCTGATGATCTTAATGATCTTAGTGATCATCACAGGTCTGTATGGGGAAGGTGACCTGCCAGGTAACCTGCTCCCAAGATGTTCAGGGCTTTATATGCCAGCAGTGAGACCTTGTACTTGGCTCAGTAGCTAATAGATAGCCAGCACAGTTGCTTCAATGCCAGTGTAATAGCCAAGTGCCCCACTCAGCATCCTAGCTGCCACATTCTGCACCAGCTGCAGCTTCCGGACCATATTAGAGGCCAAAGTCAGCTTGAATATTATTAACAAATACATGTGTTACAAGCTCTGCTCAGGCTCCCCCCCCTCAGGCTCCCCCACCAATGTGTGAGGATTAAGAGTATATTGGACCATATTAGACATGTGGGGGCTCCTCTCTAGACCTTTGCATGTTCAGTGAAGGCCTGAAGAGGGTTTCTAAGTGTGTTCTGTTGAGTGTGCTCCATGTGATCACGAACACTGATATAGCAGGGTTTCCGAACATGTGGCGGCATCTAAGCATGTTCACTGGACACACTTAAAGATAAGATACCCTCTTCAGACATTTGTGCTCAATGGACAAAGGCCTAAAGAGAAGCCCCGGTGGGTAGGGTTACTGGGGACAGGGCTAGAACCCACGTATCTGTCCCCCGTTAAACACGCTTAGCTCTCACATGTTCAGGCAAATGCCTCAACAGGGCTAGTGTTATTGAGAATGTTCATTCCTGGACCTAGAGCATATATGGAAAGAGTGCATTAGAAGTTACAGTAAATTTTGACGCTGCTTAAAAAAGTTGCAACTGAACATGATAAAGATGTCAATTGTAGAATGATATAAATAAAAAGTAACTTACATATAGCCTTTAAATCTATTCAGATCTTTGTTGGGTTTTTCACAGATAATGACATTTTGGAAAAATTCTGGCTCAAATACAGTGTTCTACAAAAACACAAAAAAACCACAATTTTTTAAACACACACACACACACACACAATGAGTTCCGAGCTCAAATGGAAGCATTTTAAAGTCAGCTAAAAAAAATCTGGATGGGCCATTCCACAGTCTTCTCATTAGCTAGGAGTGAAATTATGGGACCATAGATTTATATGGATGTAATGGACCAAAAGGTGACCTCCTCCAAGTATCTGTTGCAAGGCAGGCATGACTTGGCCAAACCAATCTATTAAGCGATACCATGAAATAATTTCAGAGAGCTAGCTGTGTCAGTCGGTTGCTGCAAAAATAATGAAAAGGCCTTTGGCACCTAAGTGCGTAATCCCATGTCCCCCTGACTTTGTCAGGGAGACATAGGATTGGGCCTGGAAGGTGCTGCGACCTCAAAAATCCCTTCCAAGTTTGCAGCGCCACCGAGTGCCCACCCCCCAGCTCGTAGCCAGCATGGTTCTTTCCGTGTTGGCAGGGGACCGAACATGGAAGTCTGTCTTCAGTTCCCCCATGGGGCGCCGTTCCTGGGGGTGGGGAGGGGAGGAGCGAGGCTCCGCCAGATTCCAAAGAATCCAGGCAGTGCCTCAGCCTCTCCACCTCATGAGGAGAGGAAAAACATCTAGATGGCCGCAATCGGCCATCTAGATCTTTTTCAGGGAGAAGGGAGCATGGCAGATAACCTCCTCTCACCCTCAATAGGATGCACGCAATCCTCCAGGTTTGGAGGGTTACAGGCAGCCTCATAGGATCACGCTGTTACAAACTAAAAAATGTTATTGCATACACATTCATAAACCTTATTAGCCTTTAAGGTGCCATGGGACTTTTCCTTGTTTTTCTATGACAGAACATTGCCTAAGCCACAGGGGAGCAGAAAGCAGATCTCCAGAGGTTTTGGACTTCATCTCCCAGCATTCCTTACCATTGGCCATGCTGGTGGTGGCTTCTGGGAGCTGAAGTCCAAAACATTTGGAGATCTACCTTCTGCCCATCCGAGTTGAACTACTATTTATTTATTTTATTTATTTATTTTATTTGCACCCCACCTTTCTACCAAAAAATGACACTCAAGGCAGCTTACAGAAACAATTACAATTGATTTAAACAATAAAATAATACATTAAAATACAATTAAAAATGTAACAATTACATTAAAAAAGATTATAATTAAAAACAGCACCCAACCCAAGGGACCCCCTTACTAGATTAATTGTAGGTTCAGTTAGTTTCATCATTAAGAGGTGATATGAAAACAGAATGGTCTGTTACTAAAAAATGTAGCAGAAAATTCAAACCTATGAGCAATTAAATAATGGGGAAGAAGAAAAAGCACACACATACCATAGGCCATACACTTACTATATTCTTACTATAAATTGTGGTGGAGAATTCAAAATTGTGAGCAAATAGCTAATGGGGAATAAGAAAAACACACACATCATAGGCTGTACTCTTATCATCTGAATAAAATGTTTGCACATCATTTATTTATTTATTTTATTTATATCCCGCATTTTTTCCTGCAAGGAACCCAAGGTGGCTTACATAATCCTTCTGCTCCTCTCCATTTTTATCCTCACAACAACCCTGTGAGGTAGGTTAAGCTGAGAGTCAGTGACTGACTGGCCCAAAGTCACCCAGTGAGCTTCATGGCCAAGTGGGGACTAGAACCTGGATCTCCTCCCAGTCCAACACTCGAACCACTGGCTCCCAGTGTGATCCATAATTCATGGGATCCATAATTGCTAGGATCCCATGAAGACGCTCTGCTTTGAAGGTCAAGGTCATCTTCTTTACTGGCAGAGCAAAAGGCTTGGGTTGGGGGAGAAAACCAAACACTCAGTCATACCTAATATTTTAACCCCCAGTAATAACTAATATTTTAACATTACGTCAATAACTTCTTCTACACTTCATTTATTTTCAGTGTGGTTCACAGAAAGATGGTGTTTGATGGCTATCACAACATATTTGGATAGGACAAAAGAGGTACACAATCAGCAACATCAGGAAGAAGGGAACGTTTTATTCCCTTAAAAATGGAATGCACTTCTCGTCCTTCTGAGGACTGTTGCCGCTTCAATCTGTTTTGTCTTCATCTGACACTTGTCACTAATACGTTTCGGAAACCACTCAATAGTGCAGAAATGTTTTTTTTTTTTTTAAGTTAAACTGTCTTGTAAACTGAAGATTTATCCTCCAAAGATGGTACAAGAGGAATAATTCCATGTACTATTTCTGAAAAAGGAACAACATGTGTAGAAAAACAGGAACACCAAGCATTTAAATTTCTATCGCAACTGCCATCATGCTTAAATTTATAGTTCACTCAACATTTGTTGACAAACTTTCAAATTTAAATGTGTGTGTCCTAATTTTGCACCCAGTTATAATCCATATGTACACAGATGTTTTCAGCAATTTATCCAGACTTAGTCCTGCTTAGTGTAGAGACCCACTGAAATCAATGGGATTTAAGTTATTCATGACTAACTTACGGTAAGTCCCATCCATTTCAATGGGTCTACTTTACGTATGATGGGCAGCCCCATCCTATGCGGGTGCCCGTAACCATCCAAACCTGGAGGACTACTGGCATCCAATTGAGGGCTGGAGGAGTGTGGCGGATAGGATTGCTGCCACACTCCCCTCGCCCTCAAAAACATCTAGATGGCCGATTTTGGCTGCTGAGGCACTGCCTGGATTCCTCGGAAGCCGGTGGTACCTTGCTCCTCCCCTCCTCCCCAGAACGCCCTCCCTCATGGGGGAACCGAAGTCAGTCTTTTGGCTTCAGTTCCCAGCTGGCATGGAAAGAATCGTGCTGGCATTGAGGTGGGGGAGAGGGCGCTCCGTGGGTGGACTCCCCACTGTGACCTTGGAAGGGATTTCCAAGTTCACAGTGCAGTGTCCGACGTCTCCTATGCCCCCCCCAGACAAGGTTGGAGGGCCATAGGATTGTGCCCTACGTCTGTATACAACCCTATTAACTTTGGGGTTTTTTTTGGTGTATGCAAAATTATTGTTAAGGCACCTAATTATAAAGTGTTGCAAAAGATAACACCAAATCTCTTTGTGAGTTGCATACACTTGTATTTTGCTTAAAGAATGAATAGAAAAGAAAATATTGAGATCTGGTAAACATGAATGTATTTCACCTCTCTTCCAGCTCTCCCTTAGCTGGCTCGGTTGTCATCCGATAGACTCTATGGCTGGGTTCACATAACACTTTAAACCCACAGAGGTTCTGAAACCTCTGTGGGTTTAAAATTGCCTGGGCCCCCGAGTGATGATCGGGCACAGCAGGGTTCCCTGCCCATCTCCCCTGCCCTCTTCCCTCATGGTCCTCCTGTAGGTATCCCAGGGGACACTGCAGGAGCACCAAGTTCCCCCAGTCATAGAATCATTGAATCATAGAAAAGTAGAGTTGGAAGGGGCCTACCAGGGCCCATCGAGTCCAACCCCCTGCTCAATGCGGAATCAGGTCAAAGCATCATCTGACAGATGTTCTGGTCCAGCTGCACCTGAATGCCCTCAAGAGTGGGAGAGCCACGACCTCCCTAGGTAGTTGATTCAACTTGTCTTATTGCTCGACAGTCAGGAAATTCTTCTGTGTTTAGGTGAGAACTCTAGGTTCCTGTAACTTTAGCCCATATTCCGTGTCCTGCAAACTGGGATGAACGAGAAGAGATCTTTGCCCCTTCTCTGTGTGACTCCCTCAAATAAAGGAAGAGTGCGATCATATCTCCCCTCATAGTATCCTCTTCTGAAGGCTAAACATGCCCAGTTCTTTCAGTCTCTCCCCATAGGGCCTTGTTTCCAGTCCCTTTATCATCCTTGTTGCCCTCCTCTGAACCCTCTCCAGTTTGTCTATGTCCTTCTTAAAGTGAGGTGCCCAGAACTGGACGCAGTACTCAAGATGAGGCCTAACCAGTGCCGAGTAAAGGGGAATTATCACTTCCCGCGATTTGGAAGCTATACTTCTATTAATACAGCCCAAAATTGCATTTGCCTTCTTTGCAGCCACATCGCATTGCTGGCTCATATTCAGTTTGTGATCTACCACAATTCCAAGATCCTTCTCACTTGTAGTATTGTTGAGCCAAGTGTCCCCCATTCTGTAACTCTGCATTTGGTTTCCTCTCCCTAGGTGCAGCACTTGGCATTTATCCCTATTAAATTTCATTCTGTTGTTTTCGGCCCAGCGCTCCAGCCTATCGAGGTCACTTTGAATTTTGTTTCTGTCTTCCAGAGTATTAGCTGTTCCACCCAACTTTGTGTCATCTGCAAATTTGATAAGCATTCCCTGTACCTCCTGATCCAAGTCATTAATAAAAATGTTGAAGAGCACCGGGCCCAGGACCGAGCCCTGTGGTACCCCGTTCGTTACCTCTCCCCAGTTTGAGAAGGAACCATTGATAAGCACTCTTTGAGTCCGATTCTTTAGCCAATTGTGGATCCACCTGATAGTTGTTCCATCTAGCCCACTCTTAGCTAGCTTACTAATCAGGATATCATGAGGCACTTTGTCGAAAGCTTTGCTGAAGTCCAGGTATATAATGTCCACAGCATTCCCACAGTCCACAAGGGAGGTTACCCGATCAAAAAATGAGATCAGATTAGTCTGACAGGATTTGTTCTTGACAAATCCATGCTGGCTTCTAGTAATCACTGCATTGTTTTCAAGGTGCTTGCAGACTGACTTCTTTATAATCTGCTCAAAAATCTTCCCGGGGATTGATGTCAGACTGACTGGCCTATAGTTCCCAGGTTCCTCCTTCTTGCCCTTTTTGAAGATGGGAACAACATTTGCCCTCCTCCAGTCGTCTGGCACTTCACCTGTCCTCCATGATTTCTCAAAGATAATAGACAGTGGTTCTGAGAGTTCTTCTGCCAGTTCCTTTATTACTCTAGGATGCAGCTCATCAGGCCCTGGAGATTTAAACTCGTTCAGAGTAATCAGGTGCTCCTTGACCATTTGCCTATCAATCTCAAGCTGCAATTCTGCCCCTTCAGTCTGCACTTCAGGTTTGCCAGGGGGGTCATAGACCCTCTTTTGGGAGAAGACCGAGCCGAAGTAGGAATTGAACACTTCTGCCTTTTCTTTGTCTTCTGTTATCAATTTGCCATCCTCATTGCGTAGTTGAACCACCAGTTCTTTCTTCTGTTTTTTACTGTGCATGTATCTGAAGAAAGCTTTTTTGTTGCTTTTAGCATTCCTCGCTAACCTTAGCTCATTCTCAGCTTTAGCCTTCCTGACACTGTTCCTGCAGTTCTGTGCTACCTGCCTGTACTCTTCCCCTGTAGCCTGTCCTTCCTTCCACTTCCTATACGTGTCCTTTTTTGTTTTCAGGTCATCTTTGAGTTTATTGTGAAGCCACATTGGCTTCTTCTGTTGCCCTCTGCCTTTTCTCCTTGTGGGAATTGTTTGCAATTGTGCCTTTAAAATTTCCTTTTTTAAAAACTCCCACCCCTCCTGGGCTCCCTTTCTCGTGAGAGTCACTTGCCATGGGATCTTACTAATCATTGTTCTGAGTTTGTTAAAATTGGCTTTCCTAAAATCCAAGGTACGTGTTTGGCTACACTCAGCTTTTGCTTCTGTTAGAATCAAGAACTCAAGTATAACATGGTCACTTTCCCCCAGAGTTCCCGAAACTGCCACTTTATCCACTAACTCGTCTCTGTTGGTTAGAATCAGGTCAAGGATAGCCGATCCTCTTGTTCCTTCCTCCACTTTCTGTAGGAGGAAGTTATCAGCAGCACAGCTCAGGAATTTCTTGGAGGGCCATGTTGCGAAGAAGTCCCACCTATCAGGATTTCCCCAGTTGTCATTCATTCGCACTATTCCCCCCCGCCTCTGGGGATTCCCTCTGATTTTGCCACTTCCCGAGGCGCTATTGACTTGGGATAAATGGCAAAACCGAGGGGACAGTTGGGGCTTCCCAGAATCCCCCCACCCCCCAGGGATCCTGCATAGAAGGGGGGAATTGAGGGGGTTTCCCCAAAACACCCTTTTTGCAGGATCTTGGGGTTTTTTTATGGGGGGGCTGGTGCCTCTGGGTTATCCACACTTGGGAAAGTGAGGGCAGCCCAGGGGGACATGAGACCCCCCCAAACCCTGAAGATTCTGCTGCAAAGGATGCTTTCCACCCCCCAACTTTTAAAAAAAATGTAAAAGAAATATGTAGCAGTGGGCTGCAAAGTTCTAATATGCTGAATTGGAACTTTGCAGCCCATTGCTAACTATTTCTTTTACATTTTAAAAAAAGTTGGGGGGAGCGGAAAGCAGCCTTTGCTAGCCCCTTGGCAAGAGCGGCAGCCTTTTTTTGCCACTCTTGCCAAGGGGCTCAGTGGTGGGTTAGCCTGTCATCTGGGTTCAGACAACACGTTAAACCTACTAGGGTTTTCTTAACCCTGCTGCAAACCATGGCTTAGCAGGGTGGTTTATAAGTCGCACCAGGTTGGCTTATAAACCACCACGCAGCGTTCAGACAACACACTAAGCCACTCTTTTAGCCTACTGAGGTTTAGCATGTTGTGTGAACCCATATATACATATATATATATATATATATATATATACACATACACACACATATTTATGCTGCAATGCTATACATACTTACTCCCATGTAAGTCCCACTGAGTTGAATGGGACATGCTCCTAAACAGACATGTATAGGATTGACTAGTGGCTTGTTTAGTAGCTTGTTTTACTATATCATTATTTTAATTCCTTGACTCAAACTGAGCTAAGGAAGGCATTTACAGAATTAGGCTTCCAGACTACGCTTTCCTCATATTCAGACGGGAGGTGTGCAAATGTCTCCATATTCCAATGTCTTTGTATATTCTGCTCCCCAGAAGTAGAGGGTATTATTCATTATCTGTTCTCCTGTGAATTGGCCCAGCAAAAGATTCCTTGCACCTTTGTTGGGGGGAATGTCTGATAGAACATGCCACCTGCCTGGGACTGCATAAATGGGTGGTTTGCTAAGCCTCTGGCATGCCACACAAAATGGCTGGCAGGCTGGCAACACACAAGTTGTGCAGGCCTGTATTAAGACATGCTCATTCCTGCACTTGGTTCGCTTCTGAGACCATGCAGAATTTACATAAGATTAATGTATGCTAAAGTTCAAAGTGTAGCTGCTGATATTTTATAAACAGGGACTTTCTCTCTCCCATTTCCCCACTCAAGTCCTGTAACTCAGCAACAAAGGCCTGAGGCTGGTTCGCCACACCTCTGTATACAACTTTTCCACAATCAAGCCCGCAGTTGCCCTTGACCTGTTGCACCTGAAGCGAACAGTGTTGCAGTTGTGGAAATGGCCTCAGGTAAGCCAAAATCAAAGCTCATTTGGCAAACAGGTTTGACACAAGTCATCCTGCTAAAGATTTCTTCCAGCTGGACAATTCTACACTTACATTTCTTTGCGTACGGGGGGTCCCAGGGGAACAAAAAGCAGAGTAAATATGAGCTGTTGCAGAAGTAGCTTCTAGGCGTACCTGTTTAGTGAATCCTTTCACAACCTGTCTTTGTTTAAGATTGGTCTCACCATCAAGATTGGCTGTCTCCAAGCGACAGATCCCACTCTGATCAGAGGAGTAGAGCAGCAGCATGTCAGCAGGGATGATCTCATTACACTGAAGCTGCACAAAGTCTCCGACTCGTACATCTTTCCAGCGCTTCTCAGTGTAGGTGTTTTTGTTCCTGTTATGAGAAAAGGCACCAGGGCTGAATAGGCTGTGACAGCCCCATCATGACACAGAGCATCTCTTCCCTTTAGAGAGCAGGGCTCTCCACCCAACCTTGGGTCCCCAGATGTTGTTGGACTACAGTTCCCAGAATCCCTTGCCATTAGCCATGTTGGCTGGGTATGCTGGGAGCTGTAGGCCAGCAACATCTGGGGACCCAAGGTTGAAGAGCCCTGCTTTAGAGCATTGGACTAGTTGGCTAAAGCCGTTGAAACCAAATAGTTTGTTTATTGATCACACCTGTATGCAGCCACTCCTCTAAGGATCAGAGGGTGGTATACATTTCCTTCCATTTTATGCATCTATTCAGAGTGAGTATTCATATCCAACTCTGTAATTCCAAGAATTCAGAAAGAAGCTTCCAGCTTAACTCAAAACAACAGCAGCAATACTATTAAAACACCGGACATTATTACGCAATCAATAAAATAGATCAATAAAACAGCTGATTAAAAACAGCAAGAGCAACAATAAAACTTAAGCATTATTGTTCACTAAAAGCCTGGGCAAATAAAACAAATGCACCTTAAAATCAATATAGAAGGCAGCAGGTGAGTAGCCCCGAGGAGGGCGCTCCACAAGTAGGGCACTGGCACAGAAAGGAATCACTGGAACAGCTGTGTTGTACTGGATAATCTTAAAGTCTTTGCAAATTATTCTGAGTTTTGCTAGAGTTACCAGGTTGGAAGGGTGGGCTCATTGAATTAAACTGAGTTTCTTATTTCGTATCTATTCTGTTTTAGCGCATGGGCCCTTCCCTACCGCCTGTCTTTTTCCCTTTAGCTTCCTTTCTGTGGTTACAGCCTGTTCACAATCTCTGTCCCTAAGCTGGGAATTTGTAACAGGAAATAAATTAAAGTTGGTGACGGCAGATACTGCGGCTATCGCTCTCACATCCACTGAAAAGGGACAGATTGTGCAGAATCAATATTTTCATCAAGAACATGGATGGCGAACAAAGTATGCATTTGTTGGGGAAACAAACATATGATGAGGGATTGTAAACACTTTAAAAGATAGGATTAGAACCTCAAATGATCTTGATAAATGGGAGAGTTAGCCTACAATCAATACAGTGAAGAAAAATGTAAGGTACTGCACCCAGGGAAGAAAAATGTTTCCTTCCACTCTTTTCAGCCTGCTTGAGTCTTGTGTTGGGTAAAATCTCAACAAATCTCATTACACACTTGGGGGCGGTTCACATGACCCAGGCGGTGAGTGGGGGAGGCACCACAGGGCCGTCTGCAGGGTCCGGCAGGGCGCCACAGATGACCTGCGCCCCGCACATGTGGGCAGACTGCGGTGGAGCCAGCAGTCCCCACACTGCAGTGCGGGCCTCCCAGCGCTAGGGGGCAGCAGCTCGGGATGCCCAGCGGGGCCGTTTGCCCCTACACGCCGGAGGGGCTGCAGCTCTGGCCACTCTGGGCTGCCGCCTCTGTGCGGCCATGGGAAGCCCCTGCGGGACAGCTGCCCACAGTTCGCACGGCAGGGTGGCCACATGCGGTAGGGGCTCACCCCTCTACCGCCCATGGTGACTTTCCGTGCTTCCCACGTGCGGCCGTTCCGCGGGGCGCCCCTGGCTGGCGTTCACACGACACAGGAACCACGGGGCCCTTAGAGACTAACCAATTAGATGGAGTAGTGCACCCTGGTTGAGATGAATTTTGCATGCTCCTTTGGATGCAACACTTTCATAAGGAATTGCTGTAATTGCTACAAAGTGATAAGTGTGTATTGTGTACATGAGGGATTTCTCAAATTTTGTCTCACAACGACCATTCCGCAATGTGGCGAAGGACTGCTTTAACACATGCACCTCTGGGCATATTTTTGCCTATAACATAGGTGGACAACTATGGGAGGTCTGGGGGCCATTTTCACCCCCAGCTGCACTCCACGGGGAACCACACAAGTTGCAGGGTGCCCCCCCCCCAGTTTAAAAAAAGTGATGGAATCAACAGTCTGCTGCTGAAATTTTGTGGCCAACCACTCCAGAGTATTACAGAGTGCCACAAGAGTTACATTTAGCTTATTTGCAAGATAAATTGCAAATAAATAATTTGTCACTCTGTAGTGGCTATGAAATGCCAAAAGGGCAAAATTTCACTTGCAAACAAGCTAAATTTAACCCTTGTAGTGCTCCATAGCACTATGGAAGCCTTTTTTTGGGGGGGTACAAAATAAATTTAAAATTTGAGGCCACAGTGGGAAGCAAGGCTTGGTGGGAGCCACATGTGTTGCTCACCTCTAGCGCATAAGGTGCTCTCTAACCGATGATTGCACCAGACACTGGCAGAGAATAAGTATGTTATTAGCGCATAGTAGTGCCCAGAAGCTAGTGAATTGTATCCTCCTTTCCCAAGTCCCCTGGGGAGGCTTTCAGCAGGAAAGTAAGGAAGGCAGTCTTTGTACATACCAGCTTATAGATATTTCTGAGTGCCAGCACAAGTCCATTCTGGTGCTTGTGGAGAGAGTGGAGAGCCACTGTCTAAATCAGGTGGTTCTCTGGTTTCCTGTAGCATAACTGTGGCATAGTGGTGAGAGTGTTGGGCTGGGACTCGGGAGATCTGGGTTCTAGTCCCCGCTCGGCCATGAAACTCACTGGGTGACTTTGGACCAGTCACTGACTCTCAGCCTAACCTACCTCACAGGGTTGTTGTGAGGATAAAATGGAGAGGAGGAGGAGGAGGAGGAGGAGGAGGAGGAGGAGGAGGATTATGTCAGCCGCCTTGGGTTCCTTGCAGGAAAAAAGGCGGGGTATAAATATAATAATAAATAAATAAATAAATTTAGATGGCTCTGTGTGGGTCCAAAATGGCCAGCCTAATGATGGTGAGACCCACAGTTCCTATAGGAAGCCATTGGAATGTTGTTAAGTAGTGCAGAAATTCTGCCCCACAATTCTGGTGTGGGTAGAGCTCATATGCTTCGTGCCCTTCACCTGGTTGTTGCAGAACCTAGGATGGTCACTTACAGATCACCAAAACAGAGGACAAAAGAGGAACCAATCTGCATAACATTTGCATATGTAAATGTACATGTATAGGTGCAAATTTAGAAATAATAAGTATAATTGAAATAGAAATACAATATATCTTACCATAGTGGAGAAGACAGTCCAGGTAACCAAAGCAGGTAACCTTTGTGTCTGCTCAGTATGCTGTCCAAGTGTTAACTGTTGATGGGCAACTTCAAGGCCCCTATACTCTCTCTTCTTATTTTTTTTGGATTTGACCCATATTTGGGCTAGACACCTCTTTAAACAGATAATATTTTCAAATAGAAGCCTGTCCTCTGCCAGCTCTCCAAAACAGAGGACTGCCTTATGTAAAGTAGGACAGCTGGCCATCCTAGAGGAACCTGAGAGGGAGAACCTGACTCCAGTTCACTCCATTTCCTCCAGGCCCCAATCAGATCCATTGAATGGACCAGCCATCCTTCCTTGTTACTCAAAGAGGTGGATCACTTCGAAGTGCTGGCACAGGAGGCTGAACTTCTGGGTATTCCTTCAGTAAGGGTGGGCGAACTGCCCACCACCCAGCTTGCTGGGCACTCAGCGAGCACCCCCGCTGCGCGATCTGCCGTGTGCCTCGCCTGAGCACCAGCTGAAGCGCTCGGCGAGGCACTCGGCGGACTTCTGGGTCCCTGGCGCTTCCCTTCCAGGTCCCCGGCGCTGCGTTTTTATGTAAAAACCAAGGTAAACTACCTTAAAACTGCTGCAATTTGCAAATTGTGGCCACTTTAAGGTGGTTTACCTTGGTTTTTAGGTAAAAAACGCAGCGCCAGGGACCCGGAAGTGAAGTTCCGGGGACCTGGAAGTTCCTTTCCCCAGCTATTCTCGTGGGGACTTGTGCCGAGCCGGGGAAAGGTAAGTCGCATGGAACTTGGGGGGGTTGTGGGGTGAATTCGCCCCACTTCCACCCCCCAATCGAGCTCTGCGCACACCCCTAATTGTGGGCTTGCTTTTGCTGAGACATGTGGTGGTGGAGGGATATTTCCTAGTGTGGTCTGCTTAGCTCACTGCCACTTTCTCCCAGGTGAGTGAGAAACATAGTGGGTGCTAACTGCAGGAGGGCAAGGAAGGCCACTTTATGCTTTGGGCCCAGGATCAGGGCCCATGAGAGGGGGGTACAGGGGGTACATCGTACCTGGGCCCGGGGTAAAAAAGGGGGCCCAGGAGCCAAAGGAGGGTAGCTGGAAATTTCCTGGGATCTCAGATTTGGTACAATTTTGACTACTAAAGTATGGAAATAGTCATAATACATGGTAATAGTACCAAATCTGGGGTTCAACTTCAAACTCTACTGAAAAAGTATAATCCAAACAAGGAGCAGTTGATTTGGGTAATCATACACAGTATTTTGATGAAGGGGCAGATGCAGAAAATGAAAATGGAAAACAGAAACAAACAAACATACAGACGCATGTGGAAGTGAATTTGGAAGATGAGAGGAGTAATCATAATGTAGGCCTTGACATTGGATGTATCACAACCGAGTTTCTCTCTCAAAAGGAAACGTAGAAAAGTACGTTATGAATGGTCACATCCCTCTGCCTAAAACATTCCGAAAAGACACCTGCAATCAAGTTTTCCCAGAAAGCATACTGAAATTTCAAAGCACTAATGGAGAACTACATGTAAGAGACTGGCTTGTCTGGAGTCAACAGAAACAAGCTTTATATTGTATTCCATGTCAACAGAAACAAGCTTTATATTGTTTTCCAAGGCAGCCCAGACTAGCACTTCTGCGTCTAAGTCTGCACTGGTATCTGCTGAAGGCTGGGATTCTAATGGGAAGTGGCAGAAATTTTCCAACAGGATCCCAAAACATGAAAAAGGCAATAGTCACAGAGAATGTTACCTAGCTTGGCGAGAACTAGAAAGGCGCCTGCTGTCTGGGACAGGAGCTGACATCATCTTAGAAGCATCAATCAAAACTGAAGCTGTGAAATGGTACAACCTTTTAAAGCACATCATCAATGTTGTACTCATCTTGGGAGAATGTGGTCTAGCATTTACTGGTTCATCCCTTCGAATTGGTGATTCAAACAATGGAAACTTTTTAGGAATCACTGAGCTGCTCTCCAGCTGGGACCCGATCCTTCAGGAACATGTGCTAAGTGTAGAGGAGTCACAGAAAAGGAGTGAGCGGCTTCAAGTTCATTATCTGTCCCCTGACTCACATAATGAATTTATTGCATAATGCTCGAATCTTGTGAAACACATTTTGCTTGAGAGGCAATCTGCAAAGTACTTTGCAGTAATAGTAGATTCCACACCAGATTGTTCCCATATTGAACAAACAACATTTCTTTTGAGATACGTACTTTTAAAAGAAATGCAGTATGAGATTCAAGAAAGATTTCTCAAGTTTGCAGATTGTAGCAACAAAAGAGGGGAAGAAATTGCTCAGTTGATAACTGATACATTGAAAGAACATGCTATTCCTCTCAGTGATTGTAGAGCTCAAGCCTACAATAATGGGGCAAATATGGCTGGAAAATACAACGGCGCACAAGCAAAAATACAAGAACAATGCTCAACAGCAATTTTTTCACCTTGCGGTTGTCACACACTCAACTTACCTATGTGGAAATGCTGCTGCTGAATGAATAACTGAAGCAATAACCTTTTTTTTGGAACAATTCAAACTGTGTACCACCTGTTCAGTTCCAGTCCAGCGGTGGGAATTACTACAGAACAGTATTGGTTATTCTATTCTCTTCATGGTATGTCTGAAACATAATTCACATAATGAAACATACCATTCAGATTGTGTTGAATGTGTAAAGCCTTTTGCAGCTCACTTGCCTGGCATTAAATTTAAACTGGAAGACCTCATAGAACTAAATTTGACGGCCAAAACAAGAAATGAAGTCCATGGAGTTTTATTATATGTGACATCTTTTGCCTGTGTGTTAATGTCAGCCGTGTGGTACAAAATATTAGCTGGCTGGCATAGATATTTGCAACAAGGTCATCCAAGCTAGAGATACCACACTGGATGTTGAAGTAGGAAACATAGAAACTCTCCTCACAGAGCTGACAAAACTTTGAAACAACTGGAAATGCATGTGGAATGAAGCCAAATTGGTTGCATCAAACCTAAATATAGAAATAAAACTCTCCCGTAGATGTGATGGAGTTAGGTGCAAGAGGGCAAGGCCACATGACAATAGCACACGTTTTGCTAACGTGGAAGAAATGAATGACACAGATAATACTCCAGAAGAGGCCTACTTCAGAAAGTGTGTGTTTTACGTTTTGGTAGACAATATTATAGCAGGATTACCTGTCCGCTATAGATATTTGTAAGAAGACCAAAACACTGGTTTATGAAGCCATTGTACTACCAACTTTATTGTATGCCTGAGAAACATGGACTATCTATAAACGTCACTTCCACCTCCTTGAAAGGTTTCATCAACGTTGCCTCCGGAAAATCCTGCGAATTACTTGGGAAGATAGGTGAACAAATGTCAGTGTACTGGAAGAAGCAAAGACTACTAGCATTGAAAAAATGATCCTTCAATGCCAACTTCAGTGGACCGGTCATGTTGTTCGAATGCCTGACTGCCGTCTCCCAAAGCAGTTACTTTACTCCCAACTCAAGGATGGAAAGCGGAATATCGGTGGTCAATATAAGAGGTTTAAAGATGTTCATAAGGCTAATCTAAAAAAATGCAATATAAACATCGAAAACTGGGAAGCTCTGGCCCATGAACGATTTAAATGGAGGTTGGCCTTTCACAAAGGTTCCATGGACTTCGAAGAAGCCCGAGTGCAAGGTGAAAGGGAGAAACGTGCTAAGCGAAAAGCACGTCAAATGAATCCTTTACAGGACCATCTTCTATCTGGTAACCTGTGTCCTCACTGTGGGAAGCTGTGTGGATCTAGAATTGGCCTCCACAGTCACTTACGGACCCATCGCTAGAGTCTACACAATCTTCTTTAGAATTTCCTCCTTTTATCCCGGAAGACAATCTTACTCGGTCATGAGTGATCGCCTGATGATGAAATGAAATAAATGAAATGAAATGAAAATGTTAAGCAGTTGGCAGAAAAAATTGATTTCTTGTGAAAATATCTCACCATGTCCGAAAGTGATGTGGAGAGAAAAGCTTTATTTTTATCAGAGCAATATCCTGCTGACCTTAATGGTGATGATTTTGGAAAAGAAATGCAACATTTATCCTCATTTATCCTCAGTACATATAGCAAATTTAGTAAATGCACAGTTAAAGCCATTAGATCTGTTGAACTTGTTAACAGAGTACAGACTTGGTGACCTGTTTCCAAATGTTTGTGTTAGCTTAAGAATACTATTAACAATTCCAGCAACAGTAGCTTCTGGAGAGAGGTCATTTAGCAAACTTAAGCTAATTAAGAATTATTTAAGGTCTACAATGTCTCAGGAATGTCTTGTGGATTTGGCCAGGCTAAGTATTGAATCAAACATTGCCAGAACAATTAATTTTCATGCTGTGATTCGAAATTTTTCACACACACAAAAAGGCCAGGAAAGCTCTTTTTAAAAAGTAAATAGTACGTTTATCTACCTTTTTTTTTAAAAAACTAATACTTATGTCTTCCGATGATCTGATCTGCACTGCAATATAAAAGGATGTTTCAATGTGAATTCTTTCTCCTTATCTGTATTGTAGCATAAACAAAGATATTCAAATCAAATGTGCTTTGTTATCTCTGATCCTCTTATTTTATTTATATTTATCATGGAGGGAGTATAAGAGCATAAGGCCTTAAATGCAGAAAATTAACAGAGCGCTCCGCTCCACTCTACCCCTCTCTCATCTTCCATACCATTTTTGACCTTACAGGCTACAGCTCATGGCATAAAACCATAGTGGATGAAAACAGAATGACCAATGGAAAAGGGAAGGGGCCCAAAAGAAACTTTGTACCCCCCCCCGTGATAAAATTCCCCTCAGAGGCCCTGCATTGCGTCTGGCCATACCATTCTTCCAGTCCTGATGCACAACTACTGCATGGTGCTGCCGTCTTGATACTCTTCCTTCTCGCTGTACACAGAGCATTGTCAAATGTTCAAAATGCATCTGATGCTTTCAGAAACTTTTTAACCATGAAGTTAAATGAGTGGGAATAGAAGACTTTTATACACAAGCATGTTCAGACATTGTTTGCAGAGAATTCACCATGATGAGGGAGGATTTTCTTTGGCCCACTTTACACAAAGCATTGGAAGGCGAGGGTGTGGAGCTGCAGTCAATGATTAAAGAGGCACCTGTCTGGGGAATGCACGCTATTTCCTCCTGAAGTATTGCCAGGACAAAGTAAGAGTCTGTCTCACTGATAAATGAAACAGCTATATTAATTCATTTCCTGGAGTGATTTAAATGTCACAGCATGACTGTTAACTATCATTTTGTGAAATATCTATTCGGCTATTCCCTTTAGGACTGAGGCTTAGTTAGCCTTTGCTCAATGTAGGCCCTGCTGGGAAAGCTGCTCAGACTAGCTGAAGATGAGCAAGAGATCAGGGCACTTCTCTCAGAAGCAGCTCACAGCACCCTATGTAGACTTGCCTCACACTCTGTGAGGCACTGGTGTAGGAATGAACCACAAGCTTGGGAGAGCAAACCAAAACAGCTCAGCATGCTGTATTTGCATCCTGCTGATAAGTCAATGTTTTAGGGTAAACATTAGAAGAAACTTTTTAATAAGAGCAGCTAGGAATTAAGTTGACAGGGTGGCTGTGCAATGTCCTTTGTTAGAAGTTTTGGAAAAGGCTGGTTGGGCATCTGTTTGGAATGCTTTAGGATAGGATGGCTTGATGCAAGAGGATTCAGGAATGGGGACTCGGACTCGAGGACTCGACTCGTGAGTCGGACTGAGTCCCCCCTCTGACTCGACTCGGACTCAAGTCCCAATATTTTTAATGGGACTCGAGACTCGACTCGGGACTCGAGACCAAGGACTCTTCAACATCCCTGGGCTGTGCCAGAAGGAGTGGAGAGGAGCGTGATTGCCGGCGAAGAGCGCATGGAAGCGAGGTGTGCCGCTGCTCGGCCACTATGGACGGCTACCAGGAGTGCAGCCCCAACAGTGTGTCAATATTTATTTTGATTGATGTGTTGCATACTTGGGAGAGGCAGAAGAAGGACCTGAGATTACTCTGTGTGGCTGCTGTGAGTGTGTTTCTGGTTCCAGCAAGTTCATCACCAGTGGAGCGGGTGTTCAGTGAGGGTGGAATTGTGATGAGATCTCATCGTTCCAGAATGGGGGGCCAAACATTTAGAAAAATCATGTTCCTCAAATGCAACATGGATAAGTTTTAGGAAGTACAGCAAGTTTATTTTTTAAAATCCTTTTTCTAAAATGCAACCTTTCAGACATTTTGGGTTTAGCTGCCTCTGCCTGCCTGTCTGGGGTTCCCAGCCTCCTCTGCCTGCCTGGTCTCTTCTTGACCAGTTCAACAGTTGAATTGTCCAAGACAAAGGCCTCTGCCTGCCTGCTTTGGGGTTCCCTGCCTCCTCTGCCTGCCTGGTTATTTTGGGTTTTTCTGCCTGGTCTGTTCTTGCCAAAATCAGTTGCAGAGTTTTGAAATAAAAAGGCACACTTGTGCCTAGAATTTATTTAAGCTACACATCTGAAGTAGCCTTATTTTGTTGGGGAAAACCCCCATTGATTTTAATAGGGACTCGTGGAGTCAGCTTTGGGAGTGACTCGTGACTCGTGACTCGTGACTCGTGAGTCACCATTTTGGACCAAGGACTCGGACTCGGACTCGAGACTCGGGTCCAAAGACTCGTGACTCGACTCGTGACTCGAGACCAAGGACTCTTCAACATCCCTGAGAGGATTCCAGCTATTTAGGGCACAATCCTATGCACGTTTAGACAGAAAAAAAGTCCTACAACTCCCACCATTCCTCAGCTAGCATGGTTGGCTGGGGAATGCTGGGAGTTGTAGGACCTTTTTCTGTCTAAACATGCATAGGATTACACCCTAAATTACACATTTGCTAATTTGGGCTCAACACAGGTCTCTACCATTATGGCAATTAGTAAACTGAATGCATCATTTCTAGTAGTACAGATGAATCAAAGCCCTTACAACTCAAACTTCAACCTCAGGGGATACTGAAAATGCCTCTTACCTCCCAACAATTTAAAAAGGCAACAGATTTCTTAAGAGCTTATTCCTAAATAATGATTTGATATTTAACAAATGCCATTCCCATATAAATCAAATTATTTAGTGCTTTTCTGGATTTAAAATGGCTTTTTGTGCTATCAATGGGGATCAGCTTTACAACAAATTGGATTGCAAGAGTATAGATGTTAGGATGCTACTCCTAATAGTGTTGTTCAAAAACTCTTCAGTTAAGGTCACATTCGGGATGCTCAGTATTTGTATTGATCCTTTCTTGATTGGTGGAGAAACCAGACAAGATTTTCTGCTCGTTTGCCTTATGTTTGTTTGTTTGTGTGTGTGTGTATAATACACACCAGTGCTTTTTTTCTGGAGAAAAGGGTACCGGAATTCTTGGATTACATTTCCTCGGGAGTAGATGGCGATTAAATTGTAATGCAATTAATAGAAGAAAAGGTGCTGGAACTCAGTTCCGGTGAGTTCCGCCAGAAAAAAAGCCCTGATACACACACACACGATGGCTGATAAAGATTCCTATCAGGTTCCTAAAAGCCTTAAGAGTGAGCTAGCAATGATGATTGTGTGTTGACAATATGGGCAATGCAGAGGGGAATTAGAAGATTGTTATTAGTAATGACAAGAGGGATTTTCAACAATACGTTGCAAATGTATACCCGTCCTGTAACAAAGCCTTTCATAACCTGGTGCCCTCCAGATGTTTTGGACAATTCCCAGGAATTCTAACCACTGGCCATGCTGGCTGGGGCTGATGGGAGTGGTAGTCTAAAACATCCAGAGGGCACCAGGTTGGGGAAGGCTTCCTGAACAGGAAAGAAATACAAACAAGAAGTTCACTTGGTGCTCTTGAGCAGGTCGGTGGCCCAGTTCAGGCATGATGATCTTAGTCTAATCAGCTATGGTTTGATCTGATCCTGGTTTCATATCCTGCTTTGTAGTCAAGAGATTAAACCACAGGTTCCTGCTTCAGATGTAACAGGAGAGCTCCTGTTCAGGGTGCCAGCCAGCCAGCCATGCCCTCCTGCAGCATATTATAAAGGATAGTCAGGGTCTCAAGCAAGCTCATTCCCTCCTCCCTGGTTATCAATTATTCTTTTCCACCTGACACTCAACACCTCATGGTTCCTGGAGATCACGGAACATGTTCAGTGTTTGTTGGGCAATTATTTGGTTTTTTTAAAAAATCCCTTTCCCTTTAATTCATGAACATCAGTGCTGGTGCAAGCTTTCCTGCCATATGTGCCGCTACCTGCCATTGCCACTATTGTCTCCCTCCCTCCCTCCCTCCCTCCCGCGCATGCTTTCCCACTCCTCCACCCACCCACTCACCCATCTCCTGCTCACAGCCCGGCCCACTCACTCCTTTGGTGCTGCATCTCGTGCCGTGCCTCCCACCCCAGTGCCCCACTGCTGCTCTCTGAAGAGCCACATTGTGTCGGTCAGATAAGCGGCTGGCATGGCTCTTTGGAGAGCCTACTAGGCTCAGATGCCTGGCTCTGGTTTCTGTGAAGTAGGTTGGGATGAGAAACACTGGCCAGGTTCAGAGGTATTCAGGATCTACTCAGAATGAGTGCTGCATCTTCATGCTCCGCTCCCCATTTCTCTCTCGCTATGTAATAGAACACTTCCACGGTTTACATCACAGTTTCCCATTACATCCAAAGCAGGAACCTGTGGTTTAATCTCTTGACTACAAAGCAGGATATGAAACCAGGATCAGATCAAACCATAGCTGATTAGACTAAGATCATCATGCCTGAACTCGGCCACCGACCTGCTCAAGAGCACCAAGTGAACTTTTTGTTTGTATTTCTTTTATACACACATACGCACACGCACTCCACCTCCGCCCACTGCACCATATGGGTCTCAAGTCAACAACAGACTCTGTTAGCCTAACCTGCCTCACAGTTTTTAAAGTAACAACCACACAACCCCCCCCACCACAAATGTCCGACTCTTCATTGAATTCTGTGTGTTACACAGAAAGCACCTGTTTCTATCTTTAATCCATCACAAAAACCCTAAAGCACTGAAATATATAAAAAGCAGGTCCAGACAGCATAGGCTAGCATATCCCCAGGCTACAGATGCAAATCTATACAACACATACCATTACCATGTTTAACAAATATGCCCCATAAGTTACATTCATGAAACTGTCTCAGTTTTTATAGATACCGTTCAATTTGCAATTTACATTCTGGTATTCTAAGAAGTGGAACATGCACCATGACTTGAAGTAACTGTTTTCCAAGACAACCAGGAGAACAGTATTACATAAAACAGCTATTGCTTAAACAATAATCCTAGGGACACAATGTATTACACAGTTCAGTTGGGAACAAAGTCTCATCCAGCTGACATTTTGTAAAGCCTTGCCGGTTGAGGAGAGACAGGAGAGACTGGCTTTCCTACATGGATTACTCAGGGGTCTCCCTTGTGGTGCCTGTGGGTTTCACAGCACCTGCAAGACCAAGCTGAGGTGCCCGCCAAGCTATCCACATCCCCGCAAGTGAATGGGGCGATTCCTACATTCACTTGTCTGGGCAGCGTGTGTGTGTGTGTGTGGGGGGGGGAATGTCCTCCTTGCCAAAAAATGGCTAGACTGCAGTGTTCTCCAACCTTGGGTCCCCAGATGTTTTTGGCCTACAGCTCCCAGTATGCCCCAGCCTCTGGGGACCCAAGGTTGGAGAACACTGGGCTAGAGGGTGTGTGTGTGTTTGTGTGTGATGCATACCTGTCACAAAGGATCTTTGGAGCAACACGTGGTCCTTGGTCAATTTGTTTATACAGCATGGAAGGTTAAAGAACATGCTCTGACTTTTGATACTCTGACCTTTGACCCAAGGGTCCTTGGTGGGGGGTAGACTTTGTCCCCTCTCCAGCCGATTTTCAGCAGGGGAGCTTTTTGTCTCCCTGTACAAGCCAATGGTGTCAGTCTCCATTAACCTAAACAGGGAGAGAAAAGCTCCTCCCAAATGAAAAATGGAAATGGCTGCCCCCCCCAAGCCTACCCCCCCAGGACCCTTGTGTCAACACCCCTCCAGAGAGAGAGAGAGAGAGAGAGAGAGAGAGAGAGAAGGACATTTTTGTGATTGGCCCCCCACTCCTCTATAGCAGCCAATTTGTGGTGGTGCTCAGTCAGGGCACTTTTTCAAAATGCCAGGTGTGCCCATGGGGCCAAAAGGTTTGGGGACCCCTGATCTACTCCTATCCTAGTTGCTGCACCAAAGCCACCAAACACCAAGTAAGATCAAACCGAGCGGTTTCCAACCCACTTGCTTCTTTCTGGAGGACAGGTCACAGGTGCAGAGTGTGTCCCTGAGCTTTCCTTGCTGTCTAAGCAAATTGACTTCATAAATCTAACTAGCTTCAAGAAAGATTGAATAAAAGGTGAGGTCATGTATGCCATAAAAGGAGTCATTGTGGTTTCAGAAAGACAAAAGGCTCAGCCTTTTTTTAATCTTTCCCTCGCACGGAAGGGCCAAAGCCTTGAAATGTGGAAGTGAGACCCAGAAAATGAAAGCATAGAGGTGACGAGAGAAATATTATGCCTGAAATACTGCTAAGCCTTTGGAAGGCTGTTGTCTAGAATACATGTAAAGGAATTGGGAATGAAAGGAAGGGGGAAGACAATGGGTTATAGAAAAGTTACATAGGAGCCCAAATGGTTAAATAGTCATTGAAATTACTGAGGCTGATAGACTTTATGGTAAATCCCAGTTTCCCTTCTATGACTATGAAGCACTTTACATATTGCACTCTGAGCACTCCGCTGTCCAAAGTTCACCTTCCAATTTTTCAGACATCAATTAAGAAAAACATGGTCATGGTGTCTCCCACCATGCAAGCAGGCATGTTTGAAGGGGGAAAATGCAGGAGAAAAGGGCAAATGGCAAAACCCAATTCATGGTTCCTCTATTTCATTTCCAGCCAATGTCCACTGGTAGGGACACACATATCAATCATATTAAATGAAATCGGAGTATCCACGACGAGTTCCTCAGCCACTGGTGTGGCAGGCCTAGACTCTGCTGGCTCAGCTGCCTACGACGCTGAGTTCGAGGCCAGGTTCATGACACAAGCCTTAGAAACAGGAATTATGTACCGTAAGCTCCTCACCACTGAAGGAAACTATAGGCTGACTCTTCTCTCACAAGGCAGGGAAGCACAGATTTTTCATGTGACAATAGCAGGGCAATCAAGCCAGGCACCTCAAATAAATATTTCTGCACAGCGTATTTTCCTAAAGGTGAACAGACTGAGACTGTTCCTTTAAATGACATTTTTACACCCACTAGCAGTTGCACATCAGGTCAAATATAGGCCTCTGAATTTTCCTGTGTTACCATAGGAACGATGCCTATATTCCTAATGCATAGTGAAACTTTTACCTTTTTCTTTTTACATTCATGTTTGATAGGATATATTGGCTCCTGCCCTTAACAGGATGCCCATTAGCTAAAGGATAGATCAGCCTACTTAATCCTGACTGCACTGTGCTACTACAATCTGAGACTGGGTGCACAAGGAGAAAATTCTTGGATGGCAAATAGCTCTCAATGATTCATGCAGGTGAGTCAATTAAATTTAAGCAGCACTTCCATATATGTGTCAGTACATATATGTAGGAAAGCCCTCTTTCTGTCACCTCAAGACTGGATAACTACAATGCGGTCCATATGGGGCTGGCCCAGAAACTGCAGCTAGTACAGAAAGTGGTTGTCTGGCTGTTGTCAGGTGCCATTCCATATCAGCAGGTAATATATCTGCTGAAGGATCTGCACTCGCTGCCTATCTGATTGCGGGCCAGATTGAAGGTTCTTGTACTTGTCTATAAAGCACTGAACAACTTGGAAACAGGATACGAGGACATGCCTTCTCATTTATCATCCTGCCTGATCATTGAGGCCTGAAGAGGCACTCCCAGTGGTCCCAGATGGGTCAGAGATCCGCTTGGAGGTCGCCAGGAGTAGGGCCTTTAATATGGTGGCTCCCACTCTATGGAATGACCTTCCAACAGAAATTAGACATCAACCTACACATTTCACAGATCATAGAGTTGGAAGGAACCTACAAGGCCATCGAGTCCAACCCCCTGCTCAATGCAGGAAACTAGAGGAGGGGTCTCCCATCCAAGTAATAACCAGGCCTGACCCTGCTTAGCTTTCCACACTCAGACAAGCTGAGCCAGTGTAAACCACAGGCCTGTATTATTGCTGAAGACTTTTCTTGTCAGGCAAGGATTTCGTGACTGATGAATTCATTTCAGCCACTGATTTATTTATTGATCTATTTGTTTTTACTGTAACTTTTGTATTTTGTTTTTCAATTTATTGTACACTATATCTCTTGATGTGGAGTGGTTTAAATTCTGAAATAAATAAACGTGGGACAACTTTCAGGTGCAACGTTCCTTAACATTTTGGTAATTGAATCATAAGATGGAGCAATCTTTCTGTAAAAGATGGCACAACAATTCTGTATTCATATTTCTGATGGAGTTCTGATGCGGTGTTGATAATATATAGATCATTGGCACAACAGAGACAGAAAACCCTGATTTACATATCATAGCTCTTGGGACCGTGCCTCAAGACTCACTCACTATTTCCCTTCCTGCTTCACTTAGATTCCCTCCCTCACTTCTTGATTCATGATGACCATAGTTTGTCATTATGATCAAACTGGACAAATTCTTACTGCAAACCATTGTTTGTCTCCAAACTAGAACTGGAAACCTAGTTCAAACCAAGTTTTTCAATTCTGGTATGGAGGCAAACTAGTGTTTGTATTGATCACCTTTTGCCCAATTTGGATGTAATGTCAAACTATGCAAGCCTTCCCCAACCTGGTGCCCTCCAGATGGTTTGGACTCCAAATCCCATCACTCCCAGCCAGCATAGTCAGTGGTCAGGAATCCTGAGAGTTGTAGTCCAAAACATCTGAAGGGCACCAGGTTGGGGAAGGCTAGACTATGGTTACTGAGCACCAGGCAGTGAGGGAAGGAATTGAAACATATGTGGGGAAGAGGGAGGAGAAGGACGCAGTTGAGCTTGAGGCATGATCCTCATGGCTGAATTATGGCTTGGCTGTGATGTCTGAACTGGGCCATTGTTTCCCAGTCAGGTTTTCTTTGGAGTAGTACAACAAGCTGAATGAATAATTCATCTTTAGACCAAGAAATCAGGAACTGAACTAAAAAAAATGGCAATGATGAGGTGTATAATGATTTCAAGAAAACAAAAACAATTTATTTCAAAATGGCCCATACAATTAAATATATTTGTTTTCAAAAGCTTGAGTTTTAAGGTCCAGCATATTATGACAACCCCATGTGCGACTGCTGTGAAAAAAGTGAATTCCATGTTAGAGTTAATTAGAAAAGGGATTGAAAATAAAACTGCCATTATCATAATGCCCTTATACAAATCTATGGTGCAGCCATACTTGGCAAGCAGTGTATAGTTTGGTCACCACAGAAAAGGGCAAGTAAAATGGGCAAAGGGCTGGAGCAACTCCCCTATGAGGGAAGGTTGCCATGTTTGGGGCTTTTCAGTTTGGAAAAAAAGGGGGGGACATTATAGAGTTGTATAACATTATACATGGTGCAGAAAAAGTGGATAGGTCTCTCTCATAATACTAGAATCTGGGGTCATCCAACACAGTTGAATGGTGAGAGAGTCAGGACAGACAAAAGAAATACTTCACATAGTGTATAGTTAAATTATGGAATTCACTACCACAAGATGCGATGATGGCCACTAGTGTGGACAGCTCCCAGTGGCTACTGGTCATGATGGCTATATGTTATCTTCAGTGCCAAAGGCCCCATGCCTCTGAATACCAGTTGCTGGGGGGTCAATAGTGGGAGAGGGCTATAGTCCTCATACCCTGCTTGTGGGCTTCCCATTGGTCATTGCAGGAGACAGGATGCTGGACAATATAGCCAAACAGTCCTTGGCCAAGGTATGTGTGTGCATGGACACATTTAAACTTATATTTAAGCAAAAAGCAGGGATTATTTTCTTATCTAATATTTCAAGGCTTAATAAAACTACTTCTGAAACATCCCCAAATTGCATCCAACAAATTATTTACCTGCTGTATATCAGGCAGCCCCTGCTATTGATCTCTTTGTCCAGCCTGAATCTCCGAAAGTCCTCCCAAGCATCTTTGATGGCTGTGATGGCCATTATAATACAGATTGGAATCACAGATATCTCTGGCTCAAATGCATTGATCACTGGCACAAAATTGAGAGCCACGATGGCCACAAAATAAAAATTGGCAAAGCGATGAAATTGTTCAAAGGCGTTTTTAGGGATGAAAGACAGGAGGGTATATCTTGTGGTCTTGATATTGTTGCCCTCATAATTATTTGGGCTTTCTTTCCACTTGCCTTCAAGGAACAAGTTAGGAACAATGACCCTTTTGGTTGCTTCTTCATTCCTTTTCCTCTTCCTTCTCTTCACAGGTTCCTCGTTCTCAGAATCTGAAGCAATGCTCTGGCAGCACGGATTTCTGAACCAAAGTATTTCCCTTAGGAATTCTGTTAAGTTCATTTTTTTTACATCTTCCTGCCCCTTAAAAGTTACACTTTTGCATATGGGTTTAGAAAATTAAGAGTTAACTATTCCATCTGGTTTGCTGTGTGGTGAAGTGCCGGGCTCTGTTTAACTAAGCCAATTGCTTTCACTTTTTTCTAGTCAACACCTGCCAGAACACAGAAGTCACACACACACACACATCATCCTCCCATAAACCAGTTTTCCTGTCATCAGAGTGAGTGATCCTGGGTCCTAGTGCTTTCTCTTTGTGGTGAGGATTGAGGAAATTGTTCCTCAAATGCATACATTTACAGAAACGTTCTGAATATCACACTGAAAAACAGACAACTTTTCAGTCTATTTGTCTCTTTAATCTTTCAGGTATGTTTTAATAAGTATTATATGCAGGGCCAGTGCAAGGCAGTTTGGTGCCCTAGGCAAGATCAGATATTTAGCTCCCCCCTTCCCACTTGAGAGTGCTGTATTTCCCCCCCCAAGGTGTTTCTGGTGCCCCCTTTAGCCCTGCGCCCTAGGCAGCTGCCTAGTTGGTCTAATGGTAGCACCGGCCCTGATTATATGCCCTTCCTATATCTGTATACATAGGGTTATGTATAGTCTATGCTAAAAGCAACAACACTGGACAATCAAATTTCCATGCAAGGAAATCCCATGCAATGAAACTAGCCCATATGATGACTTTTGCAATCTGTATTAATAAAGCACATAATCAAGCACCAATAAAGCACATTTACTTCTTTTTGTTTATTTTTGCACAATATATTGTGTTTCCCTAGTCATGGGGATGGGCAAAAGATTATGTGGGCCAATGAAGCCCCCCAGCCACTGGAAATTGTTATTCTTCCCCATTTCCCCCATACTCTGGTTACTTCTTGTTGTTCTTAAGGGGTAGCCCAACATGACATAGGCCACCATTTACCAGTCCAGTTGGGCCTGAACCAGGGAGCAGAGAGGAAAAAGTGGAGTCCTATACCATGTGGGACCCTGCCATAGTTCGGAGGGAGCTTCAGTTTCAGACACGGATTCTGACTTGGAGGGAGAGGTGATAGAGTCGGGCCTTGACAGTTCAGTTCTGCCAGGCCTCCCACTGTCCAGCGAGCGGGTGTGTCTGTGTGTGTGAGGCACTGGAGGCTGATATAGACAACTCTCCTCAGCTGGAAGACTCGACCTTGATAGAGGCGCCTGCTGATCAGTCAGGGACATCATCCCTGGCAACAGGGGGAGCAGGAGGAGGGATCTCTGGGAGAGGGTGTTTCAGGGGTGGCCCCTTTGGTCCGTCGCTAGCAAAAGAGGGCAGGACAGAAACGCCCAGTCAGGCATAGCCATCGGTTATGGGGCCGGTTTCCCTGCCAGGACCCAATGTCTGACAGTGATTCCTTGTAGCCACTCCCAGTATATAAACCTTTGTAGTTCCTAGTAACCCTTGTAGGAGACAATGAACCACCATCCTGGAGAGCTTCCTTCCTTCTTTGAAATTGGAGCATTGTGTGCTTACTTGGTGAGCTGCACTGAGTGTGTTGCACTTTGTTCATGTTCTGTTTGACTGGATTTATAGCCAGGGACTCATTATCACCGAGCTAGGAATGGGCGAACGAACAATGTTTGAGCTTGCCAAGATTCTCCGAACATCAGCTCGGTGCTCATCTCTCCTCGATTTTTGTGCTTGTGGTCGCCGTTTGTTTTGTGCAAGGAAGTTGTGCATTTATCAAAATTTGTGGGGGGGGTTTTCAAAATTTTGAGGCAGTTGCACATTTTGAGAAAGTTGCACATTTTGAGAAAGTTATGCATTTTTCAACATTTTGCGAACACAAATGCAAGTTTGGGAATTTGCGAACAGTTCTGGAGGGAAATGTGCTAATGTTAGAATTTAGGATTGAGAACAGAGCATTTTCAAGTGATTTGCTAACTGAAATGAATTCTCACACATCCCTAGATGAGAACAGGTTGCAGCTTTATTCAATGAATCATTTCCAACAGTTTGGCATTATGAAGGCAGGGCCCCAAGCACAGTAGCGTTTGGCCTATCTGCTATGAAGAACTTGTAAAACACTCACCTGTTTTCCAAGTATAACTTAGAAGGAAAACTGGCACAAGACAGAGAACAATGCAAGTGGATATCTCCTTCCCTCATCCATTACTGTGGGGACACAATCCCAGTTACACAGTTGGAGGCCCAATTCCAGTTACAGCACTGTTTGGGGTGCCTAAAGCTTCTGAAGCCTCTTAAGGGGTCCCCCCTAAGAGGTTTGTGGGCTGTCCACACCGATTTGCCCAATGCCAGTTGTGAAAGCATATACAGATCTAGTGATGGGCAAACTACACATGGCTTGATCAGGAACCGGGCTCAGCAAACCCAAGTTATTTGAAATAAAATAAATCAGAAAATTGCTCCATTTAGTGTGAACCCAATTCCCAAAGACATCTTTGGGAATGGTCCAACACCCCTCCTGTAAGTCCTCTAAGCCCTGCTTTTGAGTGCCTGTGGCCATCCCCTTCCCATTTACCTAGTCTTGTGGTGGTGGCAACAGCAGCAGAAGAACCTGCAGCAGCAGAGAGGTCTCACTGGAGAGGCCTCTCACCCTCCCTGGCACTTGTTGGAACACTGCTGTGCTGTCCCAGTCCCAGGCATCAGGGACTCTGGGAAACATAATTTCCCACAGTCCTTTGTACGGACACAAGGGGGGCTTTCAGGCAGACGGCTCCTAGTGCAATCAATCAAAAGACATTGTGCAGCTATTCCATCTTTCCCTAGGTCACCTGTGGTAAGAAAAGGAATGGAAGAAGCAGTAGAAAAACATGGGAGGGTTACAAATGGATGACAACGTCATCTGGATAGATCCCCCCCCCCAATAATAATTCCAAGAATGAGGCAGGACAGTTGCACAATAAAAGCCTCATCTGGAAGCATTCCGTGTGCCTGGAAACTACACACCTTTTTTTGTCTACAACAAAGAAAGAAATACAGCTCCAAAGGAATACAAACATCTCCTGTGGTGGCATATAGATTAATAGATGTAGCCTTGCAGGAACCCAAGTCATTCTAGCATAACGCCAGAATGGGTCTGTAAGATGTTTACCAGAGTAAGTATTTGAGATGCAGTCTTACAATCCTTAAAATATCTGGATTTTTTATGTGCAGAGTCAGCAGTGGGATTTTCAGGATTAATTTAAAAGACAAAAGTCTGGTGATGAAGTGGGAAGTTAGAGCATAATTTAATGAAGCAGAATGAGAGCACATTTTTAGACTTACTTATTGTATGCTTTGGTTGTAGAAGAGTTGATCTTCTGATCAAACCTGTATCTCTTATAATCTTCAATGCCATCCTTAATTGCGATAACTAAAAGCACAGCAGCCAAAGGTAACATTGTGAACTCCCTGTGGAAGACTTCCAGTTGTGGGATCCAGTTGATGACCACCAAGAACAGGAAATAGACATTAGCCAACCTTAAAAAAAAATCATATGCTATTAATAGAGTTTTACACATTTTAAATTTAATTTGCACTTCTTAATTTGCCTTCCTTTTTACACGGGACAGACCACCATCTCCCACTCCAACCCAGATACAGAGCCTGGGTTTGGCCGTAACACAAAACCATAGTTTGGTCAGCTGCCTCCCTCAGTGAGACTACCTTCTTGCCACCATTGTGACCAGCTGCTATTGTTCCTTGTCCTCTTTCTCATCACTGTTATCACTTGCTTCCTTGACAGGCAGAGAGCCAGGGAGCAAGTAGGCAGTGGCATCTACTGCTTCTTCTTACCATCTGGGCCAGAGCGAGAGGCAGGCAAACAGACAGGTTGCAATGGCAAAGTGGAGGAGCAACTCCAGGGGGTTCTTGTCTGTGGGCCTGTGCTGGGATATGGACCTCGGCATGTGTCATGCCCCCATCGGAAGACTCCTCTGAGGAGCAACAGTTAGAAGCTCCAACAGAGGACGATGCCCAGGCTCTGCCAAAGCCCACACCGTGAGAGGGGTCTGAGCCCATGGAGGAACCTGCTGAGGTCCCAGCCCTTTGGGATGAGGGGGAGTCTGCCTCAGAGGAGGAGGCTGAGTCCCCCGCAAGTCCCAGGGAGCAACGGCACCAGAGGAGGCAGGCCCAACTCACAGAACCTCAACGAAGTGCCAGGCTGCAGCAGAGGTCTACTTGGGAGGGCTCCTTGTGAGTAGAGGGCCCTCCTCACAAGGAAGACTCTGTAACTGAAGTGAACGACTGTACCTGGGGCTTCGATAGGGCTCTGTCCGCTCCAGGATAAAATACCCAGTAGAAGCTTATAGAAACTGCTGGAAATAACACCTGTGTATGACTCTGGCTCCAGCCTGTTACCTGCCTGTGGATGCCGTCTTCTGCTTCGGCCCTGTTCTGTGAGTGACCTTGGCCTGGATTTGATTACTCTCTTTGCAGAAATCCTTTTTGTCTACACTGCCTGGCTTTGCTTCTTTTGACCTGGCTTGGCTTGCCCTTCAGCTTGGCTTGGTTGTACCTTCAGCTACTGACTCATCAGACTCCAGCCCAGCCTGAACACCCAGTGGGGAAATAGGACAGTACGTACCTGACCATGCTGACCCTTGATGCTGGCCCTTTCTAGAGTGTGGGTAGGTGGACTTTCACCCCTTGCACCCACCCACAGTGGTCTCAATCTGGTTTGGCCACCTGCTGCTGGCAATTTGTGAAAACCAACCCTACGCCCAAGGGCAGAACTATGTGATTATAGTTGTTGTTGTTGTTGTTGTTGTTGTTGTTGTTATTTACAGTATTTGTATACCACTCCACATCAAGCAGATTCTGGAACGGTGAACAATAAAAAGACAAAAAAAAGAAAAAAGAAACAAAAACAATACAGTTGAAAACAAACTAAAATTACACTGGTGGTTGAAGAGCAGAGAAGGCTTCCTGGAACAAGGAGGTCTTCAGCAGGCGCCGAAAGCAGCACAATGTCGGAGCCTGCCTGACCTCCAGAGGCAGGGAGTTCCACAGAAATGGAGCCACCACACTGAAGGATCTTTTCTTGGTGGACTCCAATCGGGCCAAAGGTCCACGAGGAACCAGCTGGAGCATGCCATCTGATGACCTCAGCGACCTGGTAGGTTGGTATGGGAGGAGGTGCTCTCTCAGGTAACCTGGTCCCAAGTTGTTTCGGGCTTTGTACACAAGTACCAGAACCTTAAACCTGACCTGGTAGCTAATAGGTAGCCAGTGCATTTCCTTCAGCAAAGGAGTTGCATGCTGAAAAGGGTCAGCTCCCAACAACAGCTGAGTTGCTGCATTCTGCACTAGCTCCAGCTTCTGCAGCAGCCTTAAGGGCAGCCCCACATAGAGCGCATTGCAGTAATCCAGTCTTGAGGTTACTAGTGCCTGTATCACTGTGGTCAAGCTATCCCTGTCCAGGAGAGGCTGTAGCTGGTGAATCAATCGAAGATGGTAAAAGGCATTCCGAACCGCCGCAGTCACTTGGGACTCCAGCGACAGTGATGGATCTAGGAGTACCCTCAGACCATGAACCTGATCTTTCAAAGGGACTTCAACCCCATCCAGAACAGGCAATGAGTCTATCTCCGGGACTCAGGAACCACTCACTCACAGGGCTTCCGTCTTGCCAGGATTCAGCCTCAGTTTATTGGCCCTCATCCAGCCCATCACTGAGTTCAAGCATGCCCACAGATCAGTGGCAAACCACAATTACTCTGGTTGTCCACCAGTGCAAACAAAGCAGTTTCAGTTCCCAAACCAGGCCTGAGGTTAGTTTAAAATGGTTCTAGAGACTTCCTTTTATCCAAGAGAATTTAGAGTTGACCTGTAATGACCCACTCAACTACCTTGCCCATGAATGGAATATTCTGGGATGGCCTATAATTTTCCTAGACAGGTGGATTTAATTAGGGCTTGTTCAGAATTTGTCTTACATTAGCCTCCTCATAAGCATCCAGGACTACCCCTTCACTTAAAGAGCTATTAATTAACTACAGCTTTCATTAAATCACCAAGTCTCTCCCAGCACACTAGAATTAGCAAACATATCACAAACAAACATATCACAATGGACCACTGAGTGAATAACCTGGTCCATAGGCCCAGGTCTCTTAAGGCCTTATACCCTCTCAGAAAAGCTCCTCTAGATGACCCTGTATAAATACAGAGGTGCAGCTATGGCTGGACTTTGAGGCCAAAGTCCAGGACCTCAGAGCCCAGGAGGCACCCACATGACCTCCCAGAGAGCAGCAGGTGATGAGGGCAGCAAATACAAACTCCATTTTATTCCTGTAGTCCTGCCGATGCTATGTTTTAATGAGTTTAAAATGCAGAATTGCACATGCTCAGAATTTTCTAAAAGAAATCTAAGTTGGCAAACAGTTTCACTGTTGTTGTAATATACCAGGAATATAGAAGTAGCAGTAAAGCATGGAATGGTGGTGGGGGGGCAGAAAGTGAAGCACTCATTGTGTGCTTCACAACTGAAGTTATACACATGGCCATTTAAACCCCACCCCATCACAAAGACTATTAGGCTCAGGGTCTAAAACTACCTAGGCACATCACTGTATAGATGCAAATGTGGCAAAGTAGGACTACTTTGCCACCATCATTGCAACAGGCAGAAGGGCCTCTGAAATGAGTTCCAGACCATGCCCAGTAGGTTCATCCTGAACTTTTCTCCACCTACAGTCATCATCCGTGCTGCTTCACTGCCTGCAGTTTCCTATACCACTGAGCAAGATGGGCTGCATTCTGCAGAGCCCATCTCAGAGCTATTGTGTCAACAACCTGGGTCACTGACTGACCACCCTATTCCAGAGACTGAGCTGGCCTTCAATGAAACAATTAATGGGAACAAGTGAAACATTTCCCAAAAGAAGGCTGAAATCCAACTGGATCCATCCACTTCCCAATATGTCCCCTCCTCTGAGGGAACATCAGGGCCTGCTCCGGTTGGACTGCCCCCCCCCCCCTGGCAAGTTGTTTTTTTGTTTTGTTTGTTTTTTTGTATTTAATTAGACTGTACATCGCTCACAGTGGCCAGATGACTGGCCAGATGGGCGATTCAAAAATAGAATAAATAAATAATTATGTCCCCTCCTCTTAGGAACAGCAAGCTGCTGGGATTCTCCAAGGCATGGTCTGTCCATGACAAGGGATAATCTCCACTCTGAGACCAGTCCTTGCTCAATCCAAATAGAAAACCAAGTTGAAAACATGACCTGAGGCATGTGGTTGTTCACTACTATACTGGGTCAGTACCACCATGGCTAGGGGAAGCCATAATATCCTGAACTGTGCTGGCAACTGTGGGCTTGGCACAGGTGTGGATGTTCCCCAGGCAGGACCAATAACCTACAAAACTTCAACACCACTCCAAGATCACCTCCAGTGGCTCAGTTCGGGAACCTGCTGGGCAGTGAGGATGGGGGTAGTGGGGCAGAAAGAGAAACGTTAGTTGTCTCAACTAACATTTCTTTTTCTGCCCCCCCCCCCATCCTCACAATTGAAGTAATACACATGGCCATTTAACCCCCACCCCCACACCCCAAGCAAAAGTCCCAGCTTGTTCCTGGAACCTAACGCCAGCTATACTCACATCACATATGTGGTTTGATGAATGGGGGAACTGGTGGCAGAAACCAAGTCCTTGTATATCCAAGTGACTCTAGTCCCCCATCCATTACTTCTCCATTTGTGTTGCATTAGGAAGCTGGTTGGACATAGCGGGGGATTCCTTACCACTTAAGAGGATCCCATAGCTGCCCAAGATGGTCCTGGGGCCTTGGGGTGTGTGTGGCTTCAAATTTGCCTCCCAGAGAGGTGCAGAGCTTGGCTTCTGAGGTGGTAAGGGATGCTGAGCCTGAGAATGCCAGCACCTAAAGATACAGGCTAAGATGGTGGCCAGATGAAGGAGTGCCAGCTTGCAGAGGAAAACTCCTCAGGGGCAAAGGCCTTGTCATGAGCAAGGCCTTCTGCATGAGTAAGACTTCTGCCAGAAGGCCTATAATGACCTGCAGCTGAACCTTGTGTGGAGTTCTGGGAGCTCAGGCTTATAAACCTCAGTCCAGGAGAGTTGCTGGAAAAATGTCTGTATACCAGCTCTGGGCCTTACTTGCATTTCCAGTGATTGGTTAGCCTTTGCTCCACCAGACCCCTTTGTGATGGATCTTGGATTGCCTTGCAGCTCTGTGTTTTGACTTGCTCTTGTGTGGATATTCGTGCTCTGATTGAACCCTGCTGATCTGCACCTTGGACTGCCTTGTAAACCTGCTCTTGGAACTTACCATGCCTTGGCCTTGCCAGAAGCAAGGCAGATAGGACAGGACCTCTTATGTCATTCAACCTGACTTCTGTAATTTATGGATGGTTTCTGTCTTCATCCAGGATTAAATTGTGGATGACTGTAGATCATCCACAATGATCTGATTGGTATTAAGCATATGACAAAGTATACTCTAGTCTACGAAAACTCATGCCGCAATACATTTGCTATTCTTTAAGACACCATAGGACTCTGTTGTTATTTACTTTACAGGTGTTCTGCCATAGCTAATATGGTATATTGGAAATATTCTGGTTTTCTGCTAAAGAATATACATGCCTGTGGCTTATGCTGGCTCAGCTTGTCTGAGTGTGGAAAGCTAAGCAGGGTCAAGCCTGGTTGTTACTTGGATGGGAGACCCCTCCTCTAGTTTCCTGCATTGAGCAGGGGGTTGGACTCGATAGCCTTGTAGGCTCCTTCCAACTCTATGATCTATGAAATCTATGTTCTCAACCTTACCTGGCTTTACTCTATGAGAATTAGATGCTTGTTCTACAGTACAGCAACTACAAGGCACAGGCTTCATATTTAACTACAGTGGGTTATAACTTTTTGTTAGATATTCCCCCATCTCACTTTTGTGTGTGTGTAGCTTTGCTTTTCTAGTCTTTCCTTTGAATGACTTTTAAAAAATCATTACCAAAATTACATTTCAAACTTTTTGATTCACTTTTTGATTTTTAGTCGCGGTGTGTATACATACCTGTGAAACTGTTCAAAGAGATTTTGGGGTAAAAAGGTCAGTAAAGTGTACTTTGTGGTCCGTATCCCATTTCCAGAATAAACTCTGGAGACTTTCCCCGAATCCTTTTGAAACCTGTTATTACTGGGAAATACAACCCTCCATTGGTTCAAGTCATATTTCTGCCTCTCTTTCTCAGATGACAACAGAGGTGTCGATTCCAACGGAGCTTCGGAGACCTCTTTTACAGCCCACCGAGGCTGCCAGCGATAGAAAGCAGAGTCTACTGACAAAGCCATTTTCACCTGAAAGACATGGGCATTTCTGAAAAACAAATGCACAACAGGGCTTGAAAACTAATTTCAGGTTGGGAACATACACACTTCTTGCTAGGGAAGAGTTAGAGCAGCAAATAAAACCCCAGTTAATGTATTACCTGCATGAGTGCCAAATTTAGTTTTTCCAGTGCAAATTCCACAGGCTATTCAGTACAATAAAAACTCTTCAACAGGAAACAAGCTCACTCAAACTGTTGGCTATATGGAGGAAATAACTTTTTGCTGAAATGCATAGAGGCATTCTTATAACATTCATAAATAGTACTTTTCATACACACAGAGCAGGAAAGTGGTACCAACATACAATGATCTGGATCATAGCAGATGTCAAAATTTTTACAACATAAGAATGAAGGGAAAGGATCTCTGAAACTGTTATCTTATTTGATTAAAGATTTGCTGTACCTGTTTTCTCAGTGGTGGAACAAAATGATCAGAATCAGAAAAATGTAGGCGAAAGCATAAAGCAGGAAGGGTTTCTAACATCCATTAGAGCAGTGTTCTCCAACCTTGGGTCCCCAGATGTTTTTGGCCTATGCTGGCTGGGGCATGCTGGGAGTTGTAGGCCAAAAACATCTGGGGACCTAAGGTTGGAGAACACTGCATTAGAGAGTCTGCAACAAGGATTGAATTCTTTTTAAAAAACCTTTCAGGTTAAGAAAAAGTTAAGCCGCTTACAAGTTCACTCATGAGCCAACAACAAGGCAATTGCAAGTTAAGGCACTCACTTTATCTTCTGTGCCATGTGAGAGCAGTAAATATGTTCCATAGTTTCACATGGTGTGCAGTGAGTGATGGGGGTATTTTGCCTGTTGTGTGTGTGTTCTGCCTGTTATTTTTGTAGTGGTGTGTGTTAGCTGCTGGCTTGCTCGCTTGCTTGCTTGCTTTGGTGTGGTATGTGTTCTAGAAGAGGTTGGAATACTCGCTTTATTTTTCACATTATCAGCCACTTTTTACATCAGTGAACACAACTGTTGCGTGGCTTGAATTTTGAAGTGCAGCAATGTTCTTTTGGAATTGCATATTCCCCCGCCCCCCCGGAACAGCCTGTGAAAGAACTATGAAAGAACTATGAAAGAACTGCTGGATTCAGCCTATATGGGTTGTGCTTCCTGGGAGGAACCAGGAAGTAGTTAAGGGCAAAACCCACTGCTTCTGGCCTGAGGAGAGAGTGGCCACAGCCTGGAGAACTCTGAATATGAGTCTTTGTTTAAATAACACTTGTAAGTTTGTTTGGCAGCAGAGCATTCCCACTAATTTCTGGGGTTGTTTTTAGAAGTGCCAAAGCCCCGTTCCACAAGCAGTGGGTCTTGTGGGTGCAATGGAACTAGCGGAGATGAAACGGCCTCCTTGGATACTGCCCGTTAGTTAGTTATTTAAACGCCTCATAAATAAGTTTCTCTGGGTGCTGTACATAACATAATAGCACCAAAGATACAAGTAAAATCCCAATAAAAACAATCAGAAATTTATAACTAATAAAAATGCCTACACAACTACAGTGAGACCATCAGAAATAAAGCCAGTGTGGCGTAGTGGTGAGAGTGTTGGACTGGGACTCGGGAGATCCGGGTTCTAGTCCCCGCTTGGCCATGAAACTCACTGGGTGACTTTGGGCCAGTCACTGACTCTCAGCCTAACCTAGCTCACAGGGTTGTTGTGAGGATAAAATGGAGAGGAGGAGGATTATGTAAGCCGCCCTGGGTTCCTTGCAGGAAAAAAGGCAGGGTATAAATATAACAAACAAACAAATAAATAAATAAGTTAAAACCACATTGCAGGGAATAAAATAATAAAATTTAAACACTAAAACACTAAAATTGCTAAAAGCAATGGGAGAACAAAAACAATTTAGCCTGATGCTGAAAAGATAGCAATGTGGGTACCAGGTGAGCTTCCCCTGGGAGAGCATTCCAGAGCTGGGGGGGGCACCACTGAAAAAGTCAGTGGTTGCAGGCCTTTAACGATTAAACAGTTTCAGTCCACAAGTTTCCAAAAACCAGGTGCCAGATTGCTTCTTTTACAGAATGAACCAATCATACTGCACCTGTATGCAAGAGTGTTTGTAATATTTTTTTTTCTTTAAATAAGAACAGGGTGTTAATCTCGGCACTGAAGCCAAATTCGAAAGGTGTAATTAGCCAGCCTACATATACGTTCCCTATAATTTCATTTGGAGAGCAAAAAAGGGGGGGGGAGAGATCAAAACATTACTTCAGAGGATTTGTGAAGTGACCTATTTGCTTGATATTATATGTACCAAAAAGTTACCATGGGGAAAAGAAAAAAAAAAGTTGTTAATTAAACCCATCTTTCAGTATTTAAAATGGAAATGAGTTTTATTTTTTTAAAGTTCCCTTTGAAGGCTGTTTGATTTGTGAAGCATCATACTAAATTGTCTGCCATAAGTATACTAACTTCTAAGGCTGTCCTTTAACTAAAAGAAATAATTCATCTCTATTTTCATATCCCACTTTCCCATTCATTAAGTATCTTGGTCCCCAGATGGAAACTCTCATTAGCCAATTTTGACCACATCAGACTGGTCAATTACTGACATCTCAAAGGTTCAGCTGCAAGACACCTTTTACAAGTAGCTATCACCAGAAAGCCTCCAACTAATGTAATGCAAAAGGCAAACAAGGCAACTGAAATGAGATTGTGTTGCCCCAGGCATTTCTGGAAGAATGAGGAAGTATTAATGGTACAAGGCCCTGGAAAGGCCTCAGTGTGAGTACCAGCTTTAATATAGGTCAGTAACAATAATGAAGGAAGAATTCAAACTGGATCATGTAGAGCAGTGTTCTCCAACCTTGGGTCCCCAGATGTTTTTGGCCTACAACTCCCAGCATGCTGGGAGTTGTAGGCCAAAAACATCTGGGGACCCAAGGTTGGAGAACACTGATGTAGAGAAACTACAGGAATTCCAGTGAAAGGAATGGGCAAACCTTTTATGTCAGTTTCTAATTTTTCTAATCTCAAATTCGGGTTGTCCTGAACTTTGTGGGTTGTTTTTTTTTTTTAAAGTTTGCATGAAAATGTATCAGCATTTACATGCATATTTCTTGTAATACATTCATTTTTGCCTAATGCACATTTTTTTTGCAAGCAATTTTCTTAATATATAATACGATTTTCATATTATTATCCCTCATATACACATTCTTGCATGCATTTTTTTTGACCGGTGAACTAAATTGCAAAATTCAGAGAGCTGTGAATTTTGAAGGATAGTTGAGTTTTGGTTTGCATAGCGGTTGAAAAGGTGAAATTAGGTAAGTTTGCATTAAGATGAAAACTGAACAAACTTCTCCTCCATTCCTACACTCCCATAGAGAACTGAATCAACCTTGCCACTGGGTGTCTTCCTTCTGCCCTTCAAGGTTGAGGCTTCAACCAGAGTGCCACCTCTGCAAACCACCCCTCCCATCTCCTGAAGTTCCTAGAGAAGGCTGCCAGCTCCTATCTCTACAAAGTCGAAGTTTCAGCTGGATGGGGGAGCAAGTCAACTCCCATCTGCTTTCTCCTGGAACTCTGACAGTAATAAGCTCACACTGGTCTTGACATTCCACAGACTGACTAGGCCCCAAATCCTTCCAAACTATTGCTGCTCAGTTTCTGGTTATGAACTAGAAGGCCCACTGTATGACTGACACTGAACCCACACATCACCCCCCCTGCCAAAACACACTCGCCTCCTCCAAACTAGAAGGCCCACTGTATGACTGACACTGAAGCCCCACACTGGTCCCAGGTCAGCCAGTGAGCTTTATGGCTGAGTAGGAATCTGAACTGGGGTCTCCCTGGTCCCAAGTCTAAAACTTTATCTACACCACATTGAACTTATCTTTTGTAAGTCTCAGGCAGCACAATCCTATGGCTGCTGGGCAGAGTCTAGATGGCCATAGGAATTTTTGGAATCCCAGCTCTGACCTCAGAAACTTGCTCCAAGGTTGGAGCTGGGACTCTTAACTTCCCACACCCTCTCAACTGTCGTGGAAAGAACCGTGCTGGCTGTGAGGTCACAAGAGCGACCTTGGAGATGGGCTTTTGTGGGAGGGGAGTAGACAGGCACCACCAGCATATGAAGTATCCTGGCAGTGCCTCACACTCCTTCCCACCCGCTCTGAGGCTGAACACTTAGATGGCCAAAATGGCCATCCATGACCTTTGCCTCCGTGCTCCTCCCACCATGCATAGGATGCCCATAATCCTCTGAGTTTGGAGGGTTACAGGCATCTGCATAGGATTGCGCCCTTATTACATGTGTGCCAGTCAGATCATGTGAAAGTCTTCACGCTGGTACCAGCGGCCCTGAGGAATGTGTTGCTGTGCTGACAGAGTCTTTATTGGGCAGATACATACATGTGGTAGAAGGGGTACAAACATGAAAGCTCCCACCTGAAATGCCACAAAGCTGAAATGTTAACATATAATGTATCCCTTCTTCACTCAGAGGTGAAGAGAAGAATATTTATGGCTTATGGCTTATTGATTTATTAAATCAATCAAATAAATAATTAAATAAATGTCAAAATATAGTCATTCCATCTAGCTATGTAGATAGTTAGGTAGTGTCAACATCTCTCAGTCCAAGTAATCCTTGGACTGAGTAGAGGCAGTAGAATCGGATCTAGATTCAATAGAGGCAAGAATAATAAAATAATCTGCAGTAATCATTGCAAACTGTTATGTATCTAAGGGCAGCTTCACATATTAAAGGGAGTCAATCTGGGTTTGCCACAAAGTGTACATTCACTGGGAAGCTGCCACAATGGTACAGATACCAGTCTCATTTTTAGGAGCACATTTTTTTTTTTAAAAAAAAAGCTGTACACTAGGAACAAAATGTAATGTGTGATGGTGCTTTAAGTTTCTGGCTGTCAATCATAGTTTTTTATTCAATTTAATCTGCAAGCAACAAATGCTTCTTATAAGATATTTTGCTGAGATGAACTGCCTCACTCTCGCTCTTCCTGAAATTGGTCCAGTGTGTCACTCGAGATGGTTAATGACTGCAAACAGGATTTGCCGTATATTGGGTATCAAAACATGGTTTTAAGGGGAAAACCCTCCAGAACTTAAGACTGATAGTAGAGTACATTGTTGGTGTGTACTTTTCTTGCTGGTTCCAGATCAAAGTAAAACACTCTTGGGTAGAAGGCCCACACCATGTGTTGTTCCAGCTCCAGCTCCTCAGACTTCAAAAGAAAGCTGTAGTGGATGCTGTTTTGCCTACAATCCAGCGTTCAGCATGGCATGCATTGAGTGAAATGATCATTCAGACACTCGTGCCCCAGTGACAGTAATGAGAGAAAAGGTGGTGGTGTGCAGAAGATTTTTGACTTAAGAAGTGGAAATGATGATTTCCTGGGTGATCTTTCTGTACGTCCCAGAAAGACTTCCTTCTATTAATCCTGCTGCTACTTCCTTGTTAGAACTCATAGACTGGTCTGAAAATGTATATGAACCTCCTTGACGTGCAAAGAAACTGTCGATATCAGAAGTCAAGAAGTTCATTAATGAACCTATGCAAGTTCCAAAGTGGCCCTGTCATGCTCAGTCTGTAGAAAGAATTGTCAAACAAGTCACAGAGGCAGCAGGCAAAGTATATACAGCCGAGAAACGTGAGGGATATATAAGAGGTCAAGAGGCAAGTCGGCGGTTGATGTCTAGGAATGAATCAAAACAAGACTTAATGAAACTTATTGCATAATTTTTAAAGGGGTGTTATTACATTTTGTTGTTCTTTGTTTAGAAAGATATGTTTTATGGCAACTGTATGTTTTATACAACAGAAAATAAATGCTTCTTAGCATTATACACTGTTTTCCAAGAGCAGTGAATATGTGTTTTGTTCAAGTGCCGATTTGCCGAGCTAAATATTGTCCAATCAAAAAAATAATAGCAGATTTGAATTCCTGACATCAAAAGACATATTTTTAGATCCCCTATTTCACAAATTTGTGAAAACATTTTTTTAATCCTCTAAATGACACACCCTACTACAGTGCCTTAGCAAAGAATGTAAAACATGCTTCTCAAATACAAAGTCCTTGAGTGTTCCATTGTCCCTAGCAGAGACAAACTTGTGCGTCACAATAATGCATGTATGGCTTTTGTTGCATCTGTGATCACATGACTGAAACTCACATGTCTACTGAGTTTAGCCTGCCCACACATACAGTGCTGAATTTGAGTTCATCCTAGCCACTTATTAACTGGGCTATTTTAAGGTAACAGCATCTCATTTTGTTCTCAACAGGCAATATTGCTCGGAAACGCTTGTTCAGGTCCATAGTTTACCTCTATCCAGCTTGTCCCTCTAAAAATAATTCAAAGACTTCAGTACTCTGTATAACTCCTTCCATTACTGGCAAAGAAAATCTAAGCATGTCAATTAAGTGAAATGATGCAAAGTTGCTCATTTTGCATAATCCATACAGACCACAGAATGCCACTTTTCTTTGTGTGCAGAATTTGGATTGTCTGGAAACAGAATTTGTCCCCCCCCCCCAGGCAGATCTGACTGTCAGGGCTACTGAATCATCGGCAATATATTGCTGGCAATAAACTGAGAGTGCATATGCATTGGCAGTGCATCAAGGAAGAAACTCACTACCCACAAACCAAACAAAAAATGCACATAGAGTTTCTGCTTCTAATAAAGGAGTAAGCTGTTCTGAGCTACAGACTATCTCTAAACAGCAATGAATTTATTTTAAATCTAAATACCCTGCCTACTAGTTTCGTCTATTACACGCTGCACTTTCCTGCCTGTACAAATAGCTCTCTTGAAAGCAGTTACATTTATGAACAGTTTGTGAACTGATCGCAGTGCCAGCTGTCAGCAGACAATCATTCACACTGAGGGAAGGAAATTGATGCGAAAGAAAAATGGCTCTCAAGCAATGTCCCCATAAATTCAAATAAAGAAATAACCATAACGTATGTCCCGCAACGTAGTCTTATTAATGACTCCCCAGCATTGTTTCTAAATACACAACTTTCTGGGCTGTATTTGATGGCAGAAATATAGCAAATGTCAGGGGTAGCCTTTGTGGGGCAAACAGATCATGACAGAGCTGGTTTTCATTTTAAATTCTAAACATTTATAAACAGCTTTTCCAAGAGTCAAAGGGTTGGCATTCACCAAAATCTCATTTTCTGGCCAGAGATGGAATACATTCCTCTGCCCATTTCTCACAGTACATCACCTTTCCACTGTATCACCAACTCTGCAAGACAACTGGAGGGTGCGAGGGAGGGGAAGGCTGACTTAAGGCCCTGCAAGCAGATATAGCAGGACTAAAAAAAACAAAATCAGGGCAGCAAGGCTGTAAGCATGATTTTGTACCACCCTAAAGTCACCTCTGTATATTGCTGCTTTTGCTATGGTAAGCATTTCAGTGTTTGTAAGCCATTGAACTTTAAAATTTGCTGCAGGGGATGCCACAGAGTGTTCCCTGTTTCTGCACTTAAAATAATTAACATGATAGAAGATGCCACACTGACCCCAATCAACACAGCAAACCCCATTAAAAAGCTCACCTTAAATAACAGGACACCTTTCCTATACACATTAGAACTGTTTTATCTGTACCTATAAGCTTCAAATGCACCTGCAATATAAGCCACAGATGCTTGGATTTAAATATATGGTGTAACGGTCATTAAGCCTGCAATCCAATGGTCCATGGCAGGGTGTCTCCTGGGTCTTCCCCTCTGATGGTGGAGAGAGCGGTCCTCCCTCAGAGGGGGAGATCTGATCACAGATGCTCCTTCCCAGCCCCTGTGGAAGCTTCTGCAGCCCTTACCTCTCTGACATTGGAGAGGGGTGGGGGAAGGAGGCATGCTGAGCACTGGAAACACATCAACCCTGGGCCAAAAGAGCTCCACTGCTGTCCAGCCCATTTCTGATCACAATCCAAAGTGCTGCTGCTTACCTTTAAAGCCCCACATGGCTTGGAATCTGGCTCCTAGAGCGAGCATCTTCTCCCTCATCAACCTGCATGTACACAAAGATTTCCCTCCAAGGCCCTCCTCTTCTGAGTGCCCGCACCATCTGAAGTGAGATGGGACTACAGGGGAGAGGCTTCGCTTGTAGAACTCTTTGCTCAGGAAGGTTCACCTGGCACCTATGCTAAGGTCTCTTCTTAGACACCGAGCAAAGGACGTTTCATTTCCCCAGACTTTAAATCTCAGTAGTATGCCACACCCTGCATACTTGTAGATTGTCTTCAGCACTGCCTGTCTGTTGTTGTTTTTTTAAATGGTGCTTTTATTTCTTCTTGTAAGCTGCTCTGGGAGTTTTAAATTGAAGGACAGTACAGAAATGTTTTAAACACAAACAATACAAACATTCTTGAACCAGCCAGAAAGGTCAATGCAGATAATAGCCTTGTAGTCCCTGCTCAGCCCACAGTGAAGAGGGGATAACTGGAGGCTCTACAGGTTGGATATCTATTAACTGTAAGCATTATTAATCATAAGGTACTAGTGATGTTGCATTGTTTTTGGTGCCTGCTGAAGTAATTTTTATTTAAACAAGCCTTCCCTGACTGACCAGCCATGCTTTTATTGGCATAATTTGATTTTAAATATTTTAATCCTGTATTTCGATTCTTTTTTCTTTCTTTTTATTGTTCACTGCTCGGGAATCTTACTCCTCCTTAAGCTGTTATACTGTAGATGTTCCACAAGCATATCAGTGATAGACTAAGAATGAGTGAATTTCTTTGTTTCTTAATGATCTTGTTATATTATGATGTATGTTCTTTTGTTGTCTTTAAAAAAACAACAACTTTATTTCAAAATAAAACAAAACTTCATGATAAAAAAAATATCGAGCAGTGTTGAAATTCTGTAAATAAATTGGGGAGCAAGAATTAGAAGTCCAAAAGGGAAACACTCAGCAGAAGCAGGCAACAGGGACTGGTGAGACTGGTGACACCAATGTTAGAGGGGCTGTATATCCGGTCCAGATTTTACTCTCAACTTTTAAGGAGCTATCCATATATAGGGATGTGCGTGGAGCTCGATTGTGGGGTGGAAGTCTGGCAAACTCGCCGGGCTCGACCCTCCAAGCTCAGCCCACCCTACCTTTTCCCTGGCTCGACTTGCATTCTCGTGAGCCGAGCTGGGGAACGCAACTTCCGGGTTCCGACGCTATGTTGTTCACATAGAAAATGGCCTAATTTGTGCAAATTATCACCTAATTTGTGCAAATTAGGACGTTTTCTATGTAAACAATGTAGCGCTGTGGACCCGGAAGTCCGGCGAGTGCCTCAGCTGGCTCTCGTGCTTGGCTCGACTTGGCTCGTGCGCCATGAGTCAAGTGCCGGGCGGGTCGCCCATTCCTGGTTGCCACACCTATTTCGCACATAGGGTTCAAAATGGATAGCTCCTTAAAAGTTCAGAGCAAAATCTGGAAGCAGGGTGGGTCTTGTGTTTACTCACCCAGAAATATGGTAAATGTCTAAATGCCTGGATGTGATGCCACAGCACGTGGCCAAGGCCACTAACTTAGATGGCTTCTAAAAGGTAGTTCTTTCCTTTGTTCCCACTATCGCTTACCAGTATGGCTGGGGAGCTGTCCAGCAGGTCCATGGCAGGGATGCTGAAGCTGGAGAGGGGCTGTCCAGCCCAGGAGTTAGAACTGAAGCACAAGATTTAGAACTGGGCAGAGTTGCATCACCCAGGCAGAGCTTTTATACATGCCCTACTGCTCCCCGTCTTCCTTGAATATCACTGAGACCCTGGTCCTGAGTATACTTAAGTGCCTGACTCATCCTCCTGAATAGGGCTTTGAGAGGGAAAGCCTCATGCTGCCAGACGCGCACTGCTTCTGTTTGGGTTCATCATAAACTTCAGAGTCCTGGAAATGATTGTGGAGGGTGCATCCAGTTCCCTCATGCTGCAAACTTCCCTGGTAGCACCATCAGCCAGGGTGGTGGCCTCAGGAGGTCCATAAGGGTATGCTGGCCCCCCTTGCTCCCAGTATGTGCTGGGGAGAGCAGATGAAGGCCTTCTTCTCCACTCCCCTCCAAGGTCTCCTCTGGTTCTGGCTCCAGGTATGACTGGTCTTAACAGTAGTGGACAAATTCAAGGAGGATGTGTTTATCAATGAGAATCAGCTAAATTATCAGAAGTCCTTAAAAAGGGGGGGGAGTGATTCTCTCCCCCTCCCCTCCTGGTTTTTGGGTCAATTTGTATGAAAATGGCTCACATCATAAAGGTGTCTCCAGACAAATAACCTGTGAAGTTCGCAAAGGATAGGTGCAGGGGCTAGGGAAACTCACGGTCCCATCCTTGCCCTCCCACAAAGCACAGTGATTGAATCCCATGATAAAATGTGTGTGCCATAGGATTAGATTCTAATCATGAGAAGGTGGACCTGTCAGTTACTCAAGCACTGCCCTTCCCCCTGCTCATCAGGATTTTAGAGAAACAACCCCCCCCCCCACTGTTTGGAGAGCAGACAGAATGTCTGCATCTCCAAGCATGAATCGGTACCGAGGTCTCATTCTGCCCCAGCTTCAGTTTAATAGATTTCATAGATCATAGAGTCCAGCCCCCTGCTCAATGCAGGAAACTAGAGGAGGGGTCTCCCATCCAAGTAATAACCAGGCCTGACCCTGCTTAGCTTTCCACACTCAGACAAGCTGAGCCAGCGTGAGCCACAGAGTTCTGGTGGCTTCAGAGGGAAGTCCGCTTCAGCTCAAAAAGTACCAGAAATGGTTGGCTCAGGGGGAGGATGATTCTTCTCCAGCTTTAGACTTCATCCAAATCTGATACATATCCCTAATTCTTAATCCTGGATTCTGGGCTGTAAGAAGTGATAAACATACATTTTTTAAAGAAGTTCCAGATACTGTATGCATTCCTCCTTGACTGATTTCTTTGGGTGCAACCTTTGCTGTGTTCTTTAGCCTATCAGTTATGCCAGCAGGTTCACCTCCAGCATTTCCCCATGTGCACACAGTTTTCAGTAAGATGACTCTGAGAGGGACACTCCTGCAGTTGCAAGGGCTCCAGCAGGCTGACAAAATACTTCCCCCTCTCATTTCTCATCAGCATCCACATCAGTGCTTTTGGCTACTAGGCAGCCTTCTGCTTCCAGACAATGCAGCTAGAGACAAACACTTCTGCCAGCTGATTTAGACCTTCCAACTAGAGATGCTTGGAATCTGTGCTCTTTCACACGTCACAGGCCATCTGAAACCTCCTGTTCTCATGCTGTCTTCCTCCAGCTACCACATCCCATGCTCATGGAGAGCAGGAACATTGTCATTACCATAGGATGGAAAGCAGCCACAGGCAGATCTCCTTGTCACACTTACATTTGTGATGTATAGTTCATCCAAAAGCCCATTTAGGCAGATGCTGCTGAGAGCCTTCTATGGATACACTATAGAACTGGATTGCATTTCTTGGTGCTTGCTTAGCTTTTCTGGCATCATGGTCCTCTCCAACAGCAAGAAAGCATTGATGTTTGAAAATGGAACTTGTGGGGCATCTGGCAATTAGCTACCAGGTCTGGATCCAGTGCCCTTCCTGCCCCTCCCGCCTCGAGCAGGCAGTTTCCCCTTTTTTTCATTTTGGGGGTCTTGTTTGGGAGCTTGTATATATATACAGCTCTGCATAACTTGGGGTGTTCCCCTGAATATGAAACTACCTCCATTTTGTTTGTTGGTGGTGCTGTTTTGCTTCCCAACCAATTGGCATGGGCTTGCCAACTTTGCTATTAGAGGGAATTGAAATTGGAAGCATACCATAGGTGGACAAAAATGTAGAAAAGATGTGACCAAAAGAGGGCAGAGATGCATTGTACCAAGTGAAGGATAAGGAAAGACAGCTAGACAGCCCTAGTTACTTGAAGTTTTATGGCAGCATTTGGATGAGATTTTCTTTTGTGTGTGTTTTGCACCAGCAAATATGACACAAACAGTTGGCTCATTGGGTTCCCTCAGTCATTGTGGTTTGTAGTGAATTACTGCCGGCATCATAGTTTCAGGAAAAAAACAAGCACCAGTTTCTTCTAGAAGCACACAAACACTGCAATCCTATACATGCCTACTTCAAAGTGAGTCCCACTGAGTTCCATGGGACTTAGTCCCAGGTAAGCTTGTATAAGGATTGCAGCTTTAAGAAAGCATTAGAAAGAATAGTATAAAGGGGAAAAAATATCTTCTGTTAGGAAACTGAATCCTTTCATCATATATGTACATGATCATAATGAGATTTTACCCTAGAATGCCACTATTGCTAGCTTGGCAAAGAGAGTTTTGTAATAACAGGGCTGTAGCTTTCATCCAAGAATAGGCTATTTTCTTTTATCAGGGACATACACATTTTGTACTTTGTCAGCCTTGACAATGTTCTTTTAATCATCTGTTTATGTAGAAATGGGGACTCAATTTTCATTCATGGGGCCATTTAGATGATAATGGGGGGGGGAATTATTCTGTGCATATTGTTAGCTTCCATGGAACACAGTTACATCAATCCAGCAAGGGTGTGGAAGTAAGTTTCCAAGTGGAACATTCTTCCAGATCTGTATGCTTAGATATTTGGTCGCTTCTGCTGTATTGTATGTACACTGCTGCACATACTAAACAAACTGCAACAGTTGGAGAAGCTTATCTGGATGATCATATAAGAGGGCATAATATGGATTGGACAAGCTTGGGATTGGACAAATACTGGCACAGTTTGCAGCTTATGCAAACTATGCCACTGAGGAAAGAATCCCAAAACCATGTCTGCTATCTGGGTTCTTGTAGAAAGGTCATAGCTTTGGATTACACCCATGTTCTTTCTTTGGCCTCCACCTGCACCTGTAACCCTTCACCATCCAGGAAGACATTGGAGGAGAAAATGGCCTCCTCCTCCTAGCTCTGAACCCTTATCTTTAGATGGGTTTTTTTTTTGGATCGCACTGGTGCATCCAGCTGGCTATAGGACGGTGATGGCGAACCTTTCTGAGCCCAAGTGCCCAAACTGCAACACAAAACCAACTTATTTATTTCAAAGTGCCTTAAATTTGGCAGGAAGGAGGAGGGGGACACTAGCTAATCGCGCCCCGCTCTGTCTCAGGGCATGGCTCTTCACCGGGCGTGCAAAGATTCGGGCCCGCGCGCGCTGTGCTTCTGAGCTGTCTGTTCAGTTAGAAGGAGGGCTGGGTGCCTGCGCAGTCCACTTCTGGGGGTGGAGATGTTAGAGTGTGCCTGCCTGTGGAGGCCAGCGAGGAATGAGTGGAGAGGAGTTACTATGGAAACCCGACGCTGAATGCAGAAGGGGACCGTCTTTTTGCGATCTGGCAACCAATGGCTCAAGTGCCCACAGAGAGGTCCCTGCGTGCCAGCTGTGGCACCCGTGCCATAAGTTCACCATCACTGCTATAGGAGGTACACACAACTCCCTCCATGAATTGAAAGAATGTGTGCAGGGGGCCATGGGGGCTAGCTCCGCCCACCACCGGAACCACATGCCTCCACCTCCCTCCCTGACATACAACTGGTGGACATTCATGAGAAAGAGTTATGCTTGTATACAGATGTACAATATCTGTGGAGAACGCCAACACTTGAAGAGGAACCCTGCCCCAACAGATTTATTGCGGCATAATCTTTTATGGACTAGAATCCACAAAAGCTTATGCCATAGCAAATCTTTCAGGTGCCGTGGGGCCCTTGTTGTTTTTGCAGTGCCAGGCTACCCCTCTGGACATTTTCACCAGAGAGGCCAGGAATTCATATGCATTGAAGTCTCCAGGACGAGCATTCTGCAACAACGATGTTCTAGGCACTCAGACCCAAATTCCTAGTATTACCTAGGGGCTACCATAAGTCTGGCTCCTGCCCCAGTAGCACAGGTCATGGCCAAATGCTTGAAGGAGTCCCCATGCTGTGCCACTGAAGGCAGGAAGAAAAGAAAAAAAGCAAAAGCAAAGCCACTCCTACTACCACGCTGTTCCCCTGCTGGCTCTACTTTGTCTGTTTCAATTCTGTTGCTGGTAGCACACGTCAGGAAACATGGCACAGAAGGATGTAGGGCAGCCTTTCCCAACCTGATGCTCTCCAGCGGTGTCAGGCTATAGCTCCCAGCATCCCCAGCTAGCCATGCTGGCTGGGCAATGCTGGGAGTTATAGTCGAACACATCTGGAGGCCACCAAGTTGAGGAAGGCTGACATAGGAGTTAAGAGTTGCTAGCGCAGGGCTCTCCAACCTTGGGTCCCCAGATGTTGCTGGCCTACAGCTCCCAGCATAGCCAGCCAGCATGGCTATTGGCAAGGGATTCTGGGAGCTGTAGTCCAGCAACATCTGGGGACCCAAGGTTGGAGAGCCCTGTGCTAGTGGAATTGCAGTGGCCAAAAAGCGCAACCACTGGCCATGTGCCGTCAAAGTTAGGTGCCTACGGGCTAGGCTGACCCCAATTGCTAACAAAAGAGCCTTCGCGACAACACAAGATCAGTGACATTCAACCATATGTTGTTACACAGTTGCCCTGAAAGCTGACACATCTCCAGTTACAATGCATCCCTGTAGAGAATAGCTCTGCAAATGATTAATGACTTTTGATCTCTTGAGCTGTTTCTACAAGAGGACTAATATTCGATAAATAGCATCGAACTCTGTTTTCAGAGCTGCTGCATGTGTGGGCCTGCTCTCCACCACGGTTGCATGATGAGATATCCTTTCAGTAAATCCAAGGCGGAAGGACAAAGGAACTGGGGGGAAACTGGGTGTGAAAACTGGGGGGAAAAGTATGGCAACAGCTTTTCTGAATAGCCACTGTTTGGCTGTGAGGGAGCAAAGTGACACGCGCTGTTCTGTAGGACTGTCTGAATGAATTATTCAGGCCACAGTGTTTGTCATTTTCCTGGCAGAAACCTTTTCCCTCTGGTCTATGGTAAATCCCGTCTAGCAGATTACCTGCCAGAGAACACCATTTCCAAATCTTCAACACTCCACTTGCTAATTTTCAGGGCATCTCGGCTTGAAATGCATTATTTACAAGTGAGCTTTGTGTGGAAAGGTATTAAGGGAAATTGCATAAGCCTTGTGAACCTGGATTGAATTAAGAACAGAGAGCAAGGACGTGCAACGTTAATTTTTGCAGCTTGGATACAGAAAGACCTTGCCACTGTGGGTGAGCTGGTAAGCGTCAGCGCAGTGTTTTCGATTCTCCCTGCTCCCGTGCATGGTTATGCTTTGCCATGGAAATAGAGCAGCAGCTCATTGGTAGGAATGTGCTCTGCGCAGCACTTCTTGGACTGCCAAGGATGTCAAAACAAATAAGGTATGACAGTCTTTCTCAATGCTCCATGGACTTGCAACGTTACGAGAACACCAGCCAGCAAGCAATGATTTTCATACAAACAAAACCTAATTGCAAAACCAAGAAGCGTGAGCTTGGGACGGAGACAGACTCTTGAAATAGTTTTGTTTTAAAATGATCAAAAATTGAAATGGGGAAAAAAGCCCCAGCAGTTTTATATATGTGGTAGTAAGAAGAATGGCTGAAGAGGTAAGGTGGTGGTTATAAATTACTAGACCTGGAAGAGGTCCCACTTTTCCCTTACTGACAGATGTTGCACAGATGCTTGGCAGGTAGGGACAGTGAGATCATGCCAAGGGCACAGTACAGTGTACAGTCCAAGGGCAAAATTTCAGTCTCTGTGCAGTCCAAGGGCCAAATTTCAATCTCACAAAGATCTTAGGGGCCACATTCCATCTGTGTGCAGGGCCAAAGACAAAGTGGCTGTAGCCACAGGCCAAACGGATGGGGTGAAAACTGTGATCCTTACTGATTTTAAGCCTACTCAGAAGTAAGCAGGACTGAATCACTGACCAGAACTGAATCACCCCCTTTCTCAGCCCTCAGCAGGGAAAAGTTATTTTCTCTGAAGCTTTTCCCTGCTGGAGGAGGGGGCAAGGCTGGTGGAAAAGCTAGTGGGCCAAATGGGGAAAGCCTGAAGGCCATATGTGGCCCAGGGGCTGGAGGTTCCCCATGCCTGCTGTATAGAAACATAGAACCGTAGAGTTGGAAGGAGCCTATAAGGCCATTGAGTCCAACCCACTGCAAGTATGGGCCAATGACATCAGCAGTCTGTATGGGGTGCTGCAGGCCAGTCAGCAGCTGTGTACTTTCATGGTGCAGACTGCATAGATTTCATAGATCATAGAGTTGGAAGGAGCCTACAAGGCTATCGAGTCCAACCCCCTGCTCAATGCAGGAAACTAGAGGAGGGGTCTCCCATCCAAGTAATAACCAGGCCTGACCCTGCTTAGCTTTCCACGCTCAGACAAGCTGAGCCAGCATAAGCCACAGACCCCCTGCCTCTATATCCACTGTGTGACACTCACTAGCAAGGACATAGGACCCTTCCCTTTCAGTCACTACTCAGCAGTGGTCATTAATTCCTAAGCAGAGGGAGGAGTCACAGCTTAAGCATGGCCTAAATCCACGTCTTTTCATCTTCCAGCACTACTGCCTGATCCTAGACGTGGGACAAAGGCTATGGCTGCTCAGCAGGGAAGGAAAGGTATTTCACAAATGCTTAACCTCCTTACATATTCCAGGCTGACCCTGGTGCTAAAAACAGGTTAAACGGTTGCACTGTAGTGAATCTCGGCTGAAATAAAGCCCTGCTAGATCTGCAGAGAAAATGCAGACAGTGAGAAACAGCTGAACAAGGGTGAAGGAGTCTTAGGAAGCATTTTGTTTTAAAGGCATAAGCTTTCATAGGCTACAGACTAATGATGTATGAAATGGAACAATTAATAATGAAGCATTGAAGGCAGTTATTAATTTTTTTTGAAATATGGTGGCTTCTGATATTCCACTGCTGACAAGGAAGAAAGCTTTTCTGGGTCTCATCAGAAGGATGTAGATGCATGTCCCGCAGCAAAATTCATGTTCTAACAGTAGGAGAAGGTGCAATAGGAGAATGTGCATCTTGCCATGGGAGGTGTATCTCCTCCCCTTGCATGAGATTCCTCTCCAAAGTCACTAGCACAGCCCCTCCCTCCCTCCCTCCACTCCTCAGTATTTCACATGGAATTATTCAAGGCAGGGGGGTGAAGAAGCAAAGCCTGGGAACCAAATCTGGCTCTTCTGGATCTGGCCCCCTGGAGTTGCCCAGATGGTCATGCCACCATTCCCCTGACCATCGATAGTCTGGTGGTTTCCCAGTTTTTGTGCAGTCCTCCCCTTCTAACCTGGTTTAACGGCCTCTCCTAAGGCTTAGTTACTGGCAGTGAGAGCCTTACGCTAAAACAGGCTGGCATTTCTGGCCACACCCCTTTTGCCTGGGAGTCTCCAGGGCCACCTCACAATGCCTTGCTTTGAGGAAGGACCCCTCCAAGGGCAGCATTCGGGCCTGGGTGTGGCTCCTCGCCTGATCTCTTCTTCAGGGGGGTGGGGATAACAAGGGCAGTGTCAATAATGGGGGGAGGGGTGTGTGAAAGCAGTGGGGGGGGGGAGTGGCAGCACATGTTCTCCTGCCTCAGGTGGTGGGACATCTGGCGCTGCTGAGTAGGCATACCTAGGACTGTATAAGTGAGCAGTATTTATCTCCCTGCCAAAAACCTCCTTTTCAATTTTATTACTAAAGCTTGTCATTCCATTGCTGGATAACGGCAACTGACAAACAAAATAGCCCCAGATTCCTTCCTCTGCAACCATGTGAACCCACTTCCCCCAAAGACGCGGAGGAGGAGGAGGAGGAGGAGGAGGAGGAGGAGGAGGAGGAAAAACAAATCCTCTTGTCTGCTTGCATAAAGTCAAATACCGTTTTCTTAGCTACCACTCTCCCCTCTTGAGAATTGCAAGACTTGCTTCGGATGGAGCAAAGAAGACAAAGGAAGACCAGGATAGGGGAGGGAAGAAGAAGGAAAGAAGAATGGCGACTAGAAATGGAAGGGGGAGAGAATTCTGCAGACCAAGTAGCTGCTTTCAGAGGGATAGCACTGCAGAGGAACTGAGTGTGCAGAGGGCGTGTGAGAGGGTTCTATACATAGATTCATAGATCTGGAAGGGGCCTACAAGGCCATCGAGTCCAACCCCCTGCTCAATGCAGGAAACTAGAGGAGGGGTCTCCCATCCAAGTAATAACCAGGCCTGACCCTGCTTAGCTTTCCACGCTCAGACAAGTTGAGCCAGCGTGAGCCACAGGCCTGTACATACCTTAATCAACTTTATGAGGTGACGGCCGGCTGAGGGCTTATTCTTGCTTTTTGAAATGGTAACATTTAATTAAAAGCACCATTGGGGAAGGGCCACAGCTCAGTGGTAGAGCACATGTTTTGCATGCAGAAGGTCCCAGGTTTGATCCCCGGCATCTCCAGGTCGGGCAGGTAAAACCCCTGCCTGAAACCCTGGAGAGCTGCTGCCAGTTAGTGTGGACAAGACTGGCTGGATGAAGCAGTGGCCTTACTCAGCTTCTTATATTCCTATGGCAGCACCATGAATCACTCTGCATGCCACCTCCCCAGCGCTTCCTGGAACACGATGTCATATAGTCCTAACCCTTCTTTGGCATAATCTGCTGCCTGCAGCTATGTCAGAGAAGTTAATGGTTGGAGGGTGGGTGGGTGGGTGGGAAATAAGTCTGTGCTGAAGCCACTGAGCTTCTGCAGAACCCAAAGGTTCCACTTTGGGGCAGTAAAATCAGATGCGATATGAAATACCAGTCTTTCACAGGGTGCTTTTCCTGCCCTTTCCCCTCCCAGTTCAAACTTTCATTGCTGGGATTCTGGGAAGCTGCCAGCAGTAGGCACTCAAGAACAGGAAGGGCAGGAGAGAGAAAAACAATGAGCACGCTGTGGAAGGAACGGTGGCAGTGTCTCCTATAGTTTAAAAGGCTGCAGCCTTCATAGTACGCCCACTCTTGGTCTTCCAAGTGGGTGGGTCCCAAGGTCTCCTAGTCACTGCAGGCTACTGAGCTCAGAAGGAAGAGGCAGGCTGCATTAAGGCAAGGGAGGGATGTCATTGGGGCAGCTCCAAAGATTTGGGACACACAGAACAACAAACACTTGACACCATCTCTACTGAGAGGAGCGTTTGGGGGACACACAATTGGATCTTCACCTGAATAGCAAATAGGGACTAGCACTTTAAATTCCACATGTCTAAGAAGGCTGGCAAAGCGGTGTTTTTCTTGTTTAAGTCTTCACCTTGCTGAGTCCTTGATCACAGAACAGAAAGATCGGAATCTGGTTTTGGCCTTTACCAACATGGTAAAATACATTAATATTAGGTCTAGAAGTAGAAATAATTTGTACTTTGCCACTGGTTATGGAATGAAACAGGTAATGCTATGATTCCTGTTACTATGGCAACAGCAAATGAAACCACTATTTCACCCAGTGTATGTAAATACACATACACACACACACAAATAATCTTGTTTCACTCATTCAAAAATATATATATTTATGTTTGGAATTTTTTGAAGGAAAGGTATCATGATTTATTTATTTTTTCGATAACAGAAAACACAAGAAGGTTAGAACATAAGAACTGCCTTGCTGCATAAGATCAAGGCCCAGCATTCTGCAACCAACGGTAGCCAGTCCGATGCCTCTTTTGAGATCACAAAAAGCTCTTCCTAAGAACATGTCTCGCCTCTCCCCCAATGACATACAGAAAGGGTATGAGAAAAATGATCAGAGAGGCACTGATGGCCAAACTACGTGACAACTCAAGCTGTGTGCAATTTGTCAGGGTGTTTGTTTGTTTGTTTGGGTCTTATAAAATTCAACTGCCGAAGCTGCACATTAAAGCAGAACAGGAGAGGGAAGGGCTTTTAATCTGTTTCCTGCATGTTATTTTTCTGCTTAAAATCACCCCCAGTTGCTATTTATTTATTTGTTACATTTATATCCCATCTTTTCCTCCAAGGAAGCCCAAGACAACATACACAATCTCCTTCCTCTCCATTTTACCCTCACAATAACCCTGTGAAGTAGGTAAGGCTGAGAGTCAGTGACTGGTCCAAAGTCACCCAGTGAGCTTTGTGGCTGAACAGGGATTTGAACCCAGGTCTCCCCAGTCCCAATCCCCAGTCCCAGTCCCAGTCTCTAACCACACTATACCACACTTGCCCTTTAAAAGAAACAGGTACCTGCATCTTTCCCACTGTAGGGCAAAAAGTGGCTGGGAGAGAGGGTAATAGAAAGAGCTGCAACCCCCCCCCCCACTGGTCCTCTGCTTTAGTTTGCAGCCTCTGTGGCTGTGTTTTGTAAAGCAAAAGAAGTCTCACACAAACCACATGCAAGGGACTGTTTGGCCCCTATGCCTGTTAGACAAAAAAAGCCTCCACCAGAGTGTCTCAGGCTACATACGTTGCCAGAATGACACTTTCTGGGAGATTATCTCAGGATGCAACACATTAATGTGTATGGATGAAGGGAGTAAGCAGCTGGCATGTGAGAAAGACCAATGTGCACACATGCTGCCATTTGTTCAGTTACTGCTAGTGCTAGCTCATCTTTTGTAGAGATAAGCCCTTTGTTTCTTTCTAGAGTTTCACCAAACAAATGGAATTAGTGCCCTATAAAGTTGTGTGGTGTTTTTTTTAAATGCCTAGCTGCATAGGTAGTATTGAGAATGCTGATGCAAAGGGAAAGATACCCAGTCAAGTAATTAGCATGAATGATGTGCATCTGTTTTCGTGCAGACTAACCCGGCTAATTCTAAGAAAACCATTCATCTCTATTAAGCATTTGGCTGAATTGTTCTCTACTGATCTTCTATTGCTAGAAGTAGTAGTATGTATAGATGGGCTTGCTATAAAGCACTAATTTCCCCCCAAATGAAATGTAATCCCTTTTCAGTTCAAGAGAAAAGGGAACAGTGCAATATATCAAGGTGTTCATATTATTACATCAACATCACACCATTTATCAAGTCAGTGTTTGCAGGGGAAATAACAATCGATCCTCAACCAGTAATTAACAAACTTAAAGTGCAATCCTATAATGTCTACTCAGAAGTAAATGCCATTGAGTTCAATGGGTTTTACTCCCAGGTAAGTGTGTATAGAATTGCAGCCTTAACACCTTCCTTAATCTTTCTTTAGTGCTGAGTAAGGCTAACAGCTTTTACTCTATCTTCAATTTGATGCAGTTTGCAAAGATTGGAAGTTTTATAGTACTGTATGAAGTTTAACAACCTATATCCATAATTTTCTGTTAAGCAACATCAGCCATGACTATGGTTTCTGAATTCTTTACTGTCCTGAAGGATTCTCACAAACACATGAAAATTCATTATTGTAGACATTTTAATGAAATGTCTTTACAAATTTTGGTGCAAAGTGATTGTTTCCCCCCCTTATATTTACTGTAATTTGACAAGGATTTTTGCAGTGATGTCAATAACAGCATGGAAGCTTTTAGACTTTTTCAAAGGTTCTGTCAAATGTTACAAGACATAACGAGCCCAAGGGGACAGACAAGGGCTGTAAATAAAAATAAAATAAAATAAAAACCTATTTAAATGATTCCATCTTATACGGAGAAAATATCTGCCAATTAAAAGTCTTCTTTCTGAAACGGAGGTTTCCTTCTTTTCAAACAAGAAGAAGTGAGAAACTATGGCTTGCTTCTCATTCTATGCATTCTTGCTTATTTGGGAGCAGGGATGTTGAAGAGTCCTTGGTCTCGAGTCACGAGTCAAGTCACGAGTCTTTGGACCCGAGTCTCGAGTCCGAGTCCGAGTCCAAGGTCCAAAATGGTGACTCCCGAGTCCCGAGTCACTCCCAAAACTGACTCCATGAGTCCTTATTAAAATCATTGGGGTTTCCCCCCAACAAAATAAGGCTACTTCAGATGTGTGGCTTAAATAAATTCTAGGCACAAGTGTGTCTTTTTATTTCAAAACTCTGCAACTGATTTTGGCAAGAACAGACCAGGCAGACAAACCCAAAATAACCAGGCAGGCAGAGGAGGCAGGGAACCCCAAACAGGCAGGCAGGCAGTGCCCTTTGTCTTGGACAATTCAACTGTTGAACTGGTCAAGAAGAGACCAGGCAGGCAAGGAGGTTGGGAACCCCAAACAGGCAGGCAGAGGCAGCCAAACCCAAAATGTCTGACCCTAACCCTAACCCCCCACAACAACACATCAGTCAAAATAAATCTCAACACATCGTTGGGGCTGCGCTCCTGGTAGCTGTCCATAGTGGCCGAGCAGCAGCGCGCCTCGCTTCCATGCGCTCTTCACCGGTGATTGCGCTCCTTCTGGCACAGCCAGAAGACTCGTCAACAGCCCAGGGATGTTGACGAGTCCTTGGTCTCGAGTCCCGAGTCAAGTCTCGAGTCCCATTAAAAATATTGGGACTCGAGTCCGAGTCGAGTCAGAGGGGGACTCAGTCCGACTCACGAGTCGAGTCCTCGAGTCCGAGTCCCCATCCCTGTTTGGGAGTAAGCTCTATTGCAATCAGTAAGACTTAATTCTGAGTTAACTTGCATAGGATTGGGCAGCACCCCATTTGGCAGAGTGAGGCAGCCCCCTGGCAATTCCCCTGTGTTGGAGGACAGAGCCCACAGCCTGTCTTGCACCTCTTAAGCCTGCTGCCCTCAGGTGTGCTCAGTAAGGTGGTACTGGAACATAGTTTTATTGCAGCCAAAATGGAGGACACTTTCCCATTGCCCAGGTTGAGTAAGATTCAACTGCCAGTCCAGTTGGCTTCTGTGGAGAAAGCCAACCTAAAACCCCTTTCTGACACACACACACTCACCAAGGTGGGGGGAAGGAGACCCAGGGGGGGGGGGAGACAGCCAGTCTCCACAGAGACCAAAGGGGACAAACAACATCTGCATAGAATCACCCCAGGGGGGAAGACAGGAAGCATCCCCAGGTTCATCAATGCTCTTGTATATCAGCCCCATCTACATAAGACTTGAATACCTCGCCAGAGCAGACACTTCGGCACCCATAAGAAAGGACCATTCAACACCACAGGATGGGACCATTAAGCAAGTGGCTTCAAAGGGACCCCACCCCACAGGGGGAAGGCGTCACCCCACCTGACCCAAAAGGCCGCCCCTCAGGGAGGGTGGCAACCCACCTGATTGGCAACCCACCTGATTACGGAGGGAGGGGCTACCTGAAACCCAAGGTATAAAACACCCTGCGCAAGGGAACTGAGTTGTTGGACCTGATCAGCAATCTTGCCCCATGCTTGGGGTAAGGGAACGAAGGATCAGCAACCCCGGGTAGCAGAACCCGGCGCGCTCCAGCTAGCTGAAATCACTGGCCGCTTGGGTTGACCTGACCCCGGGAAACCAAGCTGAAATCACTGGCCGCTTGGGTTGACCGGATCCCCGGGAAACCAAGCTGAAATCACTCACAAGCCGCTTGGGTAGACCGGACCTCCGCCGGGAACCCAGCTAGCAGCGTGCGGTTGACCGGGCCTCTGCTGGAGCCCGAGCTGAACTAACTAGCTGAGAGCCCTGAAATCACGGTGTCCTTGAGACCTCTTGCTTGCTACTTTGTACCGTACTGATAAGCTGTATTGCTGGCGTGTGTCTGGGTTTGTGAAGGTAATTTTGTAAATAAACTTGTTTTATAAAAGATACTTTTGTGGCTATAAGTTATCCCTTTGTTCTGGGCTAAGGGTGATAGTCGCTGGGGACCTCGGAGAAGGCCCGCCCCAGGACTCGCTACCCCCTTAGCATTGAACCCGCGCAGAAGACCAGGTTGTCGGTCTTCCACTGCTTCTGTGCATGGTACCATCCCCCCCTTTGCCTCAGGCAGCAAAACATCTTGGGCCAGCTCTGCATACCCGTGTCTGGGCTGTACCATTTCAGACTGCAGGTGGGGGCTCATTCATACCCTCCAACCAACTGTTTCAGTTGGGACAGCCACATTTTCAGCATCCCATCCTGGGAGAAGCCCCACTTCCAGATGCCCTGGTTTTTTTTAGGAAGAAACTACACCGTTACCCTTGTTTGCCCAATGCAGGATTATGAGCAACCATGACAAGCAGGTTGCCTACCAAAGTTGTGTATGTCAGATGTGCACATTCAACTAGGGTAACCAAAGCATGAATGTTTTGGTCAGCATTGTGTGAAAACCAGGAACTCTGGCTTGTCTCTCCTCTGACAAGCAATGGTTTCTTGTTGGGTTGTTTCTCTGGCTTGATGGGAGAGAGACAAGCCAGAGTTCCTGGTTGCAGGTAACACTAACCAAACCATGGGCAGAACATCTGTGGAATGTTTAGATCAGGCTCCTTCATGATAACCCAGATTTATTTATTTATTTTAAAGTGGGTGGTTGTGATGTACAAACCAGACCAATGTTTTCTCCTTCCTTCTGTGGGGCCAGAGCCAGGGCTTTATAGAGTCTCACTGCACCGTCCAGGCACCAATTTCTGTTTTCATCTCCATGGTGCTGCCTGAAGCAGGTCACTTCACCTTCTTGCATTGCAGCACTACCCCTGCAATGCATTAAAGGGCCTGAGGTTTCAACTTGCTGTTCTATTGAATAACTCTATGGACCATGACTTTTTATTGTTTGGGCCCTTTTATCTTTTTTTTTTTTTTTATGGCACATTTGTGATTGCTGCAGCTTTTGATTAGATCAGTTTTTATTGGATTTTTAGTAATTTTAGACTTATTTGCATTATATGTTTTTAATGTTTTATGTTGCCCCAGGTGCCTTCAAGCCTGAAGATGACTCATCAGTACCATAAACAAACAAGGCTAATCCAGAACAACTGAGCTGTCCACAGGGACAGATGGATACCTTTTCATTTTCACCCTCCCCCTAGATTGACACTCTTATATTTTTCTAAAGAAGACTTGCTGTGGTTGGGTTATTGTTTACTATTATGTTGCATTTCTGCCCACTTAAATTCAGATCCAGTGAGTTTTGGTAAGCAAATTAATACCTATTCAGTTTGATAGACAACTGCACTGCTGACAGAACATGGCAGATTTTTTTTTTTTAATGTAGAATATTTATATCCCACCTTTTAAAAATCATCATCATCATCATCATCATCATCATCATCATCATCATCATCATCATCCCTATAAAAAGCAAACAAAAAGGGTATACACAAACACAATAAAAATACCCCCAAATGGCAAATACAATAAAAATACTGTAAGCACCACCATCAAAAAGGAACAAGCAGCAGTGGACCAGCAGATAAAAATGATAAAAGCCACACTTCAAAACAACCAATCAGATTGGTAATCAATCCACTAAAAAAAAGAAGGCCTTTCCTTTAAAGGAAGGCCTTCAGACTGTGGCGTAGCACCATTAGGAAAGGGGCAAGGTTGGCTTCCCTAGGTGGGAAGTTCCAGGATTTGGATGTAGTCATCAAAATGGCCCTTTCCCTCATCCCAGTCAGACATGAATTTGGGACATATAGAAAAGCGTCTGTTGAGATCTCAGTATTGAGGCAGGATTCTATTGGAGAAGGTGGCCCTTCAGGTATTCTGGTACCAAACCACAGAGGGTTTTAAAAGTCACTTTAAGCATCACTTTTTAACTAGCACTTTGAATTGGGTCTGGAAACAAATTGGGATGCAATGCAGCTGCTCCGGAATGGGGACATATCAACTGTGCACTGAACAGCAATAAAAGCAAGACCTCAATGTCATTTTTTCTAAACCTTTAATCATCTTGGTTGCTGTCCTCTGTATTCATACCCATTTATCTCTCTTATTCTTTGGAGATGTCAGCATAATAGATCCCCTGGAGGCTGATTCTTGCTTGACATTTTATACTGAGGTACATAGACCTGTGCTCTATCAATGGTGAATGTAGTGCATATATAATATTTGCTGTGTTCTACATTAAAAGGTACAGAAGCAGCAGTTTTATTAGGATCAGGCTCTCTCTCATGTGTATTTTGCACCCACACATGTCTACCTGCAGGCCAAAACAAACATTATATGGAGAGAGCGATCCTATGGTCCATGGAGAGCATCCCAGGGACCACAGCATTTTTCAGAGCCGCCTCCTGAAGCCACAGACACCGCTATGACTTAGGGAGGGGGACTCCAAAATGTGATTCCACCCTCCCCCCACAGCTGCTGTGCAAATAACTGTAGTGCCTGCTTTCCAAGGTTGCAAAAGCGGCGTTGGAGGACCCTTGCAGACATCTGAAAGGGAGCGGTCCAGTGGGCAGGGAGGGGAAAGGTCACGTTATGAAGAATCCTGTGGCCTCTCCCTGTCAGAGTTTGGAGGGCAACGGGCATCCCTACTGGATTGCACACTAAGTGCAATAAACAAAGGGGGGGAGCCATGTTGGAGTACAGATTTATGCAATATATTGTTGTAAGAATATACCTACTGGACGTGGAAACAGTCTTTTCTATAGAGTGGTGTATAGTTAATAGCTGAAACGGCTTCTTTAGCAGGAACGACTGGCTAGGAAATATTCCTTCAGTGGTCATTTACATAGGAAAATTTTCAGTTTGCATTGGAAAATGTTCTGATACCCTAGATTTGGGAAGGCTACTAGCTAATGAACATGCCTACCAAGCAGGATGGGGCTCGGAGAGAAAGAATTTGGAGTTGGAATGTAGCTAGTGATGTGGCTAGACGTTTGTGGATTTGTGCAGCTGGCTGTAAGGCTCCAAGCATATTCTGCTTTGGTACTGAGGGCCACTAGTGCGGTTTTGAACAACACCGTCTATCTGTGTGCTTTGTCTGCTCCTCCATGATCAATGTCTATATCACAAAATGGCCATCTTGTAGTCTTTCTTTAAAGAGAAACAGACCCTGCAATGGTGGACCTTGGAGCTTTCAACCATTGGGGAAAGTGAGGAGCCATGGAACAGTGGCTTCTATTCTCAAGTGCTGTTTCCCACAATTCTGATTTTCTGCTAAAGAATATACATGCCTGTGGCTTTTGCTGGCTCAGCTTGTCTGAGTATGGAAAGCTAAGCAGGGTCAAGCCTGGTTATTAATTGGATGGGAGACCCCTCCTCTAGTTTCCTCCATTGAGCAGGGGGTTGGACTCGATAGCCTTGCAGGCTCCTTCCAACTCTATGATATATGAAATCTATGAAATCTATTAAATAAACCAGAATATGGGAAACTCCTGTATTGACATACAGTGAAAATCTGCTACTAAACTCAGCCCAACAATTCAGTGGTTGGGCTAAGTGATTCAAAGTACCGTACTCTTTTTCCATGTGCATTGGGGGCCTGCTTATGTCAGTTCAAGTCCAGCATACTACATGCCTGTTTTTGCTATAGCTCATACTCCTGATTTCTGCCTGGCTTTTTCTGTTTTAACTTCCACATCTTTATCAGCAGAGGTGTTGCAAATTTGCCTCCACATTTGTTACCAGGAGGTCCTTGGCAATATTAAAGAGATCCTTAAAGAGATCCTTAGCACCTGAAATTCGTTGATCCCTAGGACTATTGGTATTTCCTTTATTTTAGTTATTAGTATTTTGTTTTATCCATAAAAGGGAAATGTAGTACAACTTTGGATCTATTCTATACATGTTCTGCCACACTTAGGATGATTATGAAGTCAATTGGGGAAGTCAAGCAGGGTCAGAAACAAAGCTGACCAATCAAAATATTAAGTACTCCTAGATTTTCCTGGTGGATTTTCTCAAACGTGCTATCCCCCTTTCAGGGTCGGTGCAAGGCAGTTTGGTGCCCTAGGCAAGATCAGATATTTAGCGCCCCCCTCTTCCCACTTGAGCCCTCCCTCCCTCCAGCCCTATGCTCCTGGCGCCCCCTTTAGCCCGGCGCCCTAGGCAGCCGCCTAGTTGGCCTAATGGTAGCACCGGCCCTGCCCCCTTTTATGTTTTGAGTGATTTGTGGATCTTGAGTAGAGGCTTGAGAAATTTTTATTAAAAATTCAGTGAGCTGACAGTCGTTATAATCAGGGACAACAGATAAACCATTCTGAGTTTGGACTCTGCTGAAACTAGAAAAAAACACATTGACTCTGAGTAGCTGGGTAAACTGTATAATTCCAAGAAAGATCCAATCCAATTTATTATTTATTAATGCCTGCTTGTTGCAGGGTCATTTAAACCTGAGCTTGGACTGGCCTCAGGCAGCAGAGGAGTCTATTTTTCTGAATTGCACAACATAAATATCCATGGGACAGACATTTTTTTCTCTGCACTAATTATCTCATCACTTTAACATTGTGTTATGGAACCATTCTGGGATTTGTAAGATAAATGAGGGCAATTTGGACCGCTGACTTCCAATACCATCTTATTTATAAGCATTAAAGCGGGCTGGGGACCTTTATGTCATAACAGTTTAAAAATGAAGTCCAGATTTGGTTTAATAGGAATTTGAGAGCAATATATTTCACATCAGAAATTTTACATGTGGTCCACTCTGCACCTCTTTTCTACTGCAGACAGAGAGATCCAGGACTATACAGTATCTCAGCCTTCCCCAGACTGGTGCCCTCCAGTTGTGACTGCAGCTCCCATAATTCCCAGCCAGTGTGGCCATTGGCCACGCTGGCTGGGAATAATGGGGGTTGCTTGCAGTCACAACTGGAGGGCACCAGGTTGGGGAAGGGTACCGTATCTTATACAAAGAGCCTGCTGGATTAATACACCAGTTCAAAGGCTAATCAGATGCTCCTGGGAAGCCCACAAGAAGGAGGCGAGAGAAGGCAGTAGCCCCCTCCTACTTTTGCTCCCATCGGTTGGTATTCAGTGGCATACAGCCTTGGCACCTGGAGGCCACATATAGCCATCATCTCTAGGAGCCACTGATAGGGACATCTTCCATGGATTTGTCTAAGATCCTTTTAAAGCTATCTAAATGAGTGACCACTGCCATATCTTGAGCAAATTCCACAAATGAATTATGCACTGCATGAAGAAGAACTTCCTTTTGTCTGTTCTGTGCTGAATTTCCTGCCAGTCAGTTTCATTCTGAGTTCTAGTACTATGAGAGAGATGAAAACCCCACTCTCCATACCATTTCTCCACACCGTGCATAATTTTATACACCTCTATCATGTTGTCCGTCCCTCCTTCGTCACTTTCTTTCCTAACCCAAAAAGATCCAAATGTTGCAACCTTTCCTGGTAAGATTGTAGCCCCTGATCATTTTGGCTGACCTTTTCTGGACTTTTCAAACTCTACAATATCATTTTTGAGATACGGTGACCACAGTCATAGTATTTCTAGCGTCACCATAGATTTTTTAATAAGGGCCCTATGATAGCAGCAGTTTTATTTTTGATCCTTTTCCTGATAATCCCTAGCATGCAATTAGATTTTTCCAGAACAGCTACACTTTGGATTGACACCTTCTTTGAGCCATCCACCATGACCAAGATCTCTCTTTGGCTAGGCACCACTAGTTCAGAAGAACCTACCGGCAGGGCCCACAAGAGGTGGGTGCAGGGGGTACATCTTACCTGGACCCCGAGTCAAAAAGGGGGCCCGGGAGCCAAAGGAGGGGAGCCAGAAATTTCCTGGGATTATGTAGTGTTGGGAAATGTAGAGGTATAATGAATAATATTATTTACTTTCAGCATTGCATCACGGCATCAGTGTGATTTAACCCTTAAATGGATAAGTGGGGTCATATTTACTACTATTGCTACTGCTATTACTACTAGTCTACTACCACTGCTACCAGTACTTCTACTACTACTAAATTATTAGTATATAATATTTTTTGTTAATATTTTTGTTAATATTTTTTAATTAACAGAGCGCTCCACTCCACCCCTCTCTCGTCTTCCATACCCTTTTTGACCTTACAGGCTACAGCTCATGGCATAAAACCATAGTGGATAAAACCAGAATGACTAATGGAGAAGGGAAGGGGCCCAAAAGAAACTTTGTACCCCCCGTGATAAAATTCCTCTCAGAGGCCCTGCCTACTCGTGTATGTGCAGTTAAGATTTTTTTGCCCAGTGCACATCACCTTACCCTCATTTACAGAATGGTTTCCCACACGGCAACAAATGAGTGTTTTCCGCCATATGCACATACCGCAGGGAGCCGTGTACCAGCATGATGTATTAGTACAGCGGTTCCCAACCTTGGGTCCCCAGATGTTGTTGGCCTACAGCTCCCAGCATACTCAGCCAGCATGGCTAATGGCAAGGGATGCTGGGAGCTGTAGTCCAGCAACATCTGGGGACCCAAGGTTGGGAACCACTGTATTAGTATGATGATTCCAGGACATGTACCAGCATGACAGCTGTTAGCTGTTATACTGAGAAAATGGAAAGAAGACAACTGTGGCTTAAAAATTTAGCCATGTTATGATCCATGCCATGCACCCTTAAGCATGTTTTCTCAAAAGTAAGTCTCAAAGTGTTCAATAGGGGCTTACTCCCAGGTGAGTTTGCACAGAACTGCAGCCTAAGGGCATTTTCTCACATGAAACCAGAAGCGCTTTTGAAAATGCAAAAACAACAACAACAACAACACCCTGAGGGTCATTAGTGTAAATAACCTAATAATAGAAAGAACATTTGAAAAGTTTCTAATTTTAACATTCAAGTGTCCACAGAGCTTCGAAATATGCGACAGAGTCACATCTACTGAAATAGGGAGGGAAGGAAAACAGCTTCTAACATGATTAAAATTAAAGAGTGAAAAATACCAAATGGCTATGAACATCCAGTTAATATCCTCTTCTAGTTAAAAAGCTGGATAGATGCATGATTTATATAGATGCACAATACATTCATACTCTAGCAAAAACTAGAGCAACCTATGATATGTTCACACAGCAATTCAAGTCATTTAGATACTCCTAATAAAAATCAATTGTGCTTTTAAGGTAACTTTCCCCAGCTGCCTACTCAAAGAATCAAATAATATTGCCAAGTTTATTTTCTCTCTCTAGTAAGTCAATTAACAGGAATCTATAAAGGGGGTGAAATGTAATTTATAGGATGAACAGCTTGGAAATCCTGAAAATACACACGGTCTTAAGATTTTTGCAGTAGTTTACCCTTGACAAATTCTACACAACAAGAATTTGAAATTAAATTATTCCAGACTCCATCTGCAGTTGAATTCTCTAGATTAGTGATGGCGAACCTTTTTGAGCCCGAGTGCCCAAACTGCAACACAAAACCAACTTATTTATTTCAAAGTGCCAACATTGCAATTAAACCTGAATACCGAGGTTTTAGTTTTAGAAAAACAACTCATACAGTTGTCCGAACTACTAATTAACATCTTTTGTCTTAAAAAAAAAAAAAACAATAACAGAGCTTTCAATGATACAAACAGTCTTTTGTTGGAAAAAAAAATCAACTCAAAAAATTATTATTGTACTACATGGTACACATAGCCTGAAGGGAATTTATACAAACTTTTTAAATAATTAGGCACATGTATTTTTGGATAAGGGATTCTCAACTTGTAATATGATTATATGCCAGACTGAAATTGTATGGGGCAAGCTTTACCCCGGGTCCTTTCCTGCTTCTACAGGTGTCAGATTAGTAAAAGTAAAAGTCAACCTGTACCAGGGATGGGGACTCGGACTCGAGGACTCGACTCGTGAGTCGGACTGAGTCCCCCCTCTGACTCGACTCGGACTCGAGTCCCAATATTTTTAATGGGACTTGAGACTCGACTCGGGACTCGAGACCAAGGACTCATCAACATCCCTGGGCTGTGCCAGAAGGAGTGGAGAGGAGCGTGATTGCCGGTGAAGAGCACATGGAAGCGAGGTGTGCCGCTGCTCGGCCACTATGGACAGCTACCAGGAGTGCAGCCCCAACAGTGTGTCAAGATTTATTTTGATTGATGTGTTGCGTACTTGGGAGAGGCAGAAGAAGGACCTGAGATTACTCTGTGTGGCTGCTCTGGCTGTGTTTTTGGTTCCAGCAAGTTCATCACCAGTGCAGCGGGTGTTCAGTGAGGGTGGAATTGTGATGAGATCTCACCGTTCCAGAATGGGGGCCAAACATTTAGAAAAAATCATGTTCCTCCAATGCAACATGGATAAGTTTTAGGAAGTACAGCAAGTTTATTTTTTTAAATCATTTTTCTAAAATGCAACCTTTCAGACATTTTGGGTTTGGCTGCCTCTGCCTGCCTGTCTGGGGTTCCCAGCCTCCTCTGCCTGCCTGGTCTCTTCTTGACCAGTTCAACAGTTGAATTGTCCAAGACAAAGGCCTCTGCCTGCCTGCTTTGGGGTTCCCTGCCTCCTCTGCCTGCCTGGTTATTTTGGGTTTTTCTGCCTGGTCTGTTCTTGCCAAAATCAGTTGCAGAGTTTTGAAATAAAAAGGCACACTTGTGCCTAGAATTTATTTAAACCACACGTCTGAAGTAGCCTTATTTTGTTTGAAAAAAAACCCATTGATTTTAATAGGGACTCGTGGAGTCTGCTTTGGGAGTGACTCGTGACTCGTGACTCGTGAGTCACCATTTTGGACCAAGGACTCGGACTCGAGACTCGGGTCCAAAGACTCGTGACTCGACTCGTGACTCGAGACCAAGGACTCTTCAACATCCCTGATCTGTACTAGGATGAGCAAGATAAACAAGAAAACTAAATGTGCTAAACACATTTTAAACACTTTATGTCTTGGACTGCAAACACTGCATTCGGTAAAAGTTTTCATTGGGCATACTTTTGCACAATTAATGTGATTTTTGCTATTGCATGCATGCTGATAATTTGTCAAACCTTGGCTCATACTCCGTTAGTTTGAGAGCAACACATGCAGCACTCAGGTCAACTGTTAGGGCTTTACATCCAAGCCGTGCTCTGTGCATCATTCTTCAAAATCTTTTAAATGTGATAACAAAGTAGAAAAGAATTCTGTAACAGGAATTCTAGAACAAAATCATTCTGTTCCACACTGTGAGAAAGAACAAGATCATTAGTGTTTTGCAGAAGGGGACAGTCTTTTTGTGATCTGGTGACCAATGGCTCGAGTGCCCACAGAGAGGTCCCTGCGTGCCAGCTGTGGCACCCGTGCCATAGGTTCACCATCATTGCTCTAGATTCTTTGAGCCTCTTTTCAGCCTATGCCAGATGTCAATATCAGATTTTCAAAAGTGTGTATATATATATATATATATATATATATATATAATGTTGTTCTTAGAATGGGTCTCTTTTTGAAGCACACAGAGTTGAAGAAATTACTTTTCAACTTAAAAAAAAATATTTTGCCTGAAAGATGCATAAAACATAAGAAGGAAAATCGATTCATTTTACATCAAAGATTGGATAGATTATGGGCACAATCCTATGGAGCAGAGTGTAAGCCCCCAAACTCAGAGGCTCATGCGCATCCAATGCAGAGCAGGAGGAGCGGCGGAGATGTTCTTTGCCTCCCTGCTCCTCCTGCTCTGCATTTTTGCTAGACAGCCATTTTCGGCTGTCCAGTGATGGCATTTGGGAGGGGGAGGGAAGGAGACTGGAGAGGCCCCAGGACACTTCGTATCCTGGTCTCCCCAGTTTCTTCCCCATCCCCTGAAACACCCCCTGAAATGCCCCCAGTCTACCCCTCTCTGAGATTGCTTTCCTGACCACGGAGAGCAGCTGGTGCAGTTCTTTTCAAAAAATAAAATAAAATTGGGAATCTGAAAAACCCTATGGCCCCTCAGACAATGTCTAGGCGCTATTGGATTGCTCCTTAAGCTGCAAAATTTGTACTGCTTCCAATTTTGTGAAAACATAGGATGTGCCTTTTGAGTGTGTGTGTGTGTGTGTGTATGTGTGTCTGTCTCTCTGTCTCTCTGTCTTACAGCATTGATCATACAATCCTATACTTATATAGAACTTCAGAAGTTTGGAGAACCATGCTGGTGGATCACTGAAGAGAAGAGTTTTAGGAGTTGGGCGTGATTGCCTGCACTCCCTCCCCTTCTCCCTGCAGCAAGTGTAGACAGACCCCTCCCCCGCACAACTCCCAGTATGCCCCAGCCAGCATAGCTGGCTGGGCTTCCCTGGGAGTTGTAGGCTTTTTTCTGTCTAAGGTTGCATAGGATTGTGCCTTAAGTTAAGCAGAAAAATATTTGTGTACAGCATGACATGCCTGTTCCATGTCTTTGTTGTTGTTGTTGTTGCTGTTTTGCCAGTTAACACAATTCAGGTAAGCTAAGATTAACAATAATTCCGACTAAATGATCTAGAGGAGCCATTGCTTTAATTCAGAATGTGAGACATCCTTTATTTCAGCGTGTGTTTACCATTACATTTTCATCTGTTAGTAAATTTCAGACTTACTTGCTACTGAAATGTGATTTGGTTTCAGTTTGAGTGCATTCCAGATTGTGTGTGTGTGTGTGTGTGTTTGAACTTAATAATGTGACTATCATCATATCAAAGGATGTAATCTATCCACTGAAAAGTGTTGCTGCAGGTGAAGCACAAACCTGTGCCTTGGAAATGGGACACATCTGGCTAGGTTTGTCAGCCTGGTTTGGCCTGATTCCCAGGAAAACATTATTCCTTTCTTTTATACTGGTTTCAGCTGGTGCCGCTTTGTACCAGCCTCTGTGACCCTTTAGCTCAAAATGGGGCTTTTGAAAATGCATTTCCTAATTCCTGGCTAATCAGAGAGTAATTTTAGAATCCTTATGCCAATGCCTTACTATATGCATAATGCAAATATACTGAGGACGAAGGAATTTAATGGCTAACTCCACCATCAGTCCTCCTATTCTGAACGGATGAGCCTGGTCAGAACCAGGCCATGTAAACTGTGTTTTTAAGATAAAACTCTGAATGAAAGATATCCAACATGGAGCAGAGTGATCTTCCACTGCCATCTCCCTGTGATCACTTCTCTCCCTCTAGTAACTCAGGAATACAGTCCAGTTCCCTCATCCACTCTCATTGCCATGCACAGACACCCCCCCCCCCAAGTGCCAGGACCTATCCAGGGAATGGAAGAAGGATCTCCATCTTTGTGGGGGCGGGACAAGGGAAGAGACAAAATTGTAACTATACTGTAAAGATAAGGGGGGGGTCATTTTAGCAATAGCATGTTAGCTATTGCAAAGCTTATCTTATGCATCTCATTTCCTAACAAAATGTCATAGGAAACTCCAGCGGAGAAGTAAACACCTTGCAGTGCACTTTATGTGAAATCTATCAGAACAAACAATCTCAGGCTGTAGATAAAAAGAGAGCGTTCCACCCTTAGAGGCAGCCTAGATAGATGATAGATAGATAGATAGATAGAAGATTCAAAAGCAAGAAGCAAATGTAGACCATTCTTAAAATCAACAGTCCCTGCTCAAAGAGACAGAGTGGTCAGGTCCGTCTTCTTAGACAAGTAAGGGTCCAATCCTATGCAGGTTTAAACAGAAATAATAATAATAATAATAATCCTGCAACTCCCAGCATTCCCCAGCCAGCATGTTTAGCTACATATGTGTAATTTTAGTAAACAATTTTGCCTTCTGAGTTTAGGCCCCTGTTGCTTTATCTTATAATAGATAAGATTCTAGCGGGTTCTAGTCCCTGCTCGGCCATGACTCTCACTGGGTGACTTTGGGCCAGTCACTGACTCTCAGCCTAACCTACCTCACAGGGTTGTTGTGAGGATAAAATGGAGAGGAGGAGGAGGGCCATGTAAACCACCTTGGGTCCCTTTCAGGAAAAAAGGCGGGGTATAAATATAATTAAAAAAAATAGCAATCCCCATTATCCCATGCAAGAGCACTTACCAAGCTCTGGAGCACTTGGTTCCTGTAGTTGACCGAGAATCAACACCCATGCACATTAAAGACTCTGTATAAAAAGTTCCCTGCTGCAGTGTAGCCCTTCGCTCTCCATATGCTTTTATGGTGGTGTACTCCATTGGACTTCACTGGCACATGCTTCTTATATGAAAAAGAAGCCAAAGTAGATGGCTGCGGTGACTCCTGTTTCTCTTCAGTTTGCCTGTATCAGTTTAGGATCGTGGAGTCCCTTACCTATTCAGAGTCTCCATGCTTGTAGCCTAGATGTGGGGGAAGTGAGCAGAAAAAAGGAGCTGCGTGCTATTTTAGAGGTTGAATGCAACATACGAACCAGGCTGATCCTTCTCATTTTTACAAGTATTTTTAAAATCTGGTTTAGTTAGCATGAGGAGGGGAAGAAGAATGGATAGGTTGCTTTATGTGGACCTCATATGTGTGTGAGAATTGATTATATTGGTGACAGTAAAGAGGAAAAGACAGGTTGCATTGGTACTGTTGTGAATAAAATGTTATCTGCAATTGTAAAACAAAGAATGCGTAGGGATGGAAAAATCTGTCGCTTTCACTTTCTCCCATATTTGAATTTTTAAAATCTCAAGTTCTTTCTGTCTCAAATATGAAGAAATGTGCAAACGTTGGTAAATTCTTATCAAAATTGAACTGAAACAAAATTCTCACCCATCTGCACTGGCTAAACACAATAGATATGGCTAATCCCAGCATGGAGAGAGGACCACGTTGTACCTGCCTGCCATAGAGCTGTTAAAGATGAGGAGCCTGTCAGGTAAAAAGAGGAGGCAACTCTAATTCATCCCATTTGAAGATATTTATGAATTTTGGTAACTTCTTATCAAAACATAACTGAAACGAAATTCTCACCTATCCCTAAATTTTGCGCCCTTAATTTATTAACTCAGTAAATGAGAGCATTGTGTACAAGACCTTTGTTTGCTGGGCAACACGTGTCCCTCTAAATACAACTGCTCCTGGGTGTAACCTTTACAGCTCATTGTTTAAAGTTCATAACCCTGTTGTATCACATCCTTATAACACATCCTACAAAACTTTAATAGACTTTTTTCACTTTTACTGTAAGTGACTCGCTGTGTTCTTTATGCCTGTAGCAATATTTCTTCCGAAATCCATGCAGTTCCTATGGGATGCTCTCTGTGGAGTAATTCATTTGCTTCCACCAGTGGAAATAACTCTGCTGAAGCTGAACAAGTTGATACCATTGGTGCGATAACAGCTCAGCAGGCTGTGGAAATGCTCTAGAAGCCTGCACATATCTCCAAAAATTCTTGCAGAAGTACCCTCCAGCAGTATTAGGCTTGTCAGGTGTCCTAAGGCCCAGAGCCAGAGATGGAGGGCTGAAGCATGAGAGTTTCTGGACAGCAGGATGGTGCCTGTTGGGATGGGGCAGAGTCTTGCAGTGGCAGAGGGTGGCACCTGGCTAGTCGGGGAGAGCGAGCATGGCTGTGCCTGGTGGCTCAGGGTGACAAACCTGGAGGACTAGTAGGCAGGCAGAATGACAAATCCATGTCTCAGAACGAACATAAAGTACTTTGCCCCTTGATTCTGGCCTTTCACCACATGAGATTCGGCTCTTTATCCAGTGGCTCTGAGAAGAATGCTAACATCCTGAAACTTCAGGTCAAACTCTGAGCCCTAGCAATCCTAACTTGTAGTACCCATTTAATGGATGTAATATGTACTCGTTGTGTGTATGCTAATTGCTGGCACTTTTTGTTTTGCCTTTAAAAATAATAATAAGATGATGATCATATAGATAAGCATGCAAATGGCATATGGGACTTTTAAAACTAAAAGAGGTGGACAATCCCCACAGAGGTATGGCATGTGTTTGTGTGAGGAGCAAGACTGACAGCTAAGCCACAGTTCAATGTGCCGATTGGCACACCTGTCATGACAGTTGCAAAGTTGGGCGGAAGCCAGTCTTGTGCTGCATCTTGAGCTCTCTCTGTAAGCCTTTTTTTTTTTTTTTATTGTATCCTGGAGTGTCAGGAGCAACCTGGACTAAAACAAAGCACCCTCCCCTTCTGTGTTCCACCGGCCCCTCTAGTAAGCCTCTTGAGGCTTAACAGTTGTATTATCTTGCTAGGTCCCAGCATAGCTCCTCCTACCCAGGCAGGCTTATGGTTCCACTGGCCCAGGTCTGGCTACATACACTTCCAGGTCAGGCATGGGCAACAGCTAGATGTTAGTCTTCTCCATATGGATTTTTAGATGTCATCCAGGCATAGGAAGCTGCCTTATACCAAGTCAGAACATTGGTCCATCCAGTGCAGTATTGGCTATGCTGACGGGCAGCAGCTCTCCAGTGTCTCAGACAGGTGCCTTTCCCAGCATGACCTGGAGATGCTAAGGATTGAACTTACTGGGTATCTTCCAGGGATGTTGAAGAGTCCTTGGTCTCGAGTCACGAGTCGAGTCACGAGTCTTTGGACCCGAGTCTCGAGTCCGAGTCCGAGTCCTTGGTCCAAAAATGGTGACTCACGAGTCACGAGTCACAAGTCACTCCCAAAGCAGACTCCACGAGTCCCTATTAAAATCAATGGGGGGTTTTCCCAACAAAATAAGGCTACTTCAGATGTGTAGTTTAAATAAATTCTAGGCACAAGTGTGCCTTTTTATTTCAAAACTCTGCAACTGATTTTTGGCAAGAACAGACCAGGCAGACAAACCCAAAATAACCAGGCAGGCAGAGGAAGCAGGGAACCCCAAAGCAGGCAGGCAGAGGCCTTTGTCTTGGACAATTCAACTGTTGAACTGGTCAAGAAGAGACCAGGCAGGCAGAGGAGGCTGGGAACCCCAGACAAGCAGGCAGGCAGAGGCAGCCAAACCCAAAATGTCTGAAAGGTTGCATTTTAGAAAAATGATTTTAAAAAATAAACTTGCTGTACTTCCTAAAACTTATCCATGTTGCATTTGAGGAACATGATTTTTTCTAAATGTTTGGCCCCCATTCTGGAACGGTGAGATCTCATCACAATTTCACCCTCACTGAACACCCGCTCCACTGGTGATGAACTTGCTGGAACCAGAAACACACTCAGAGCAGCCACACAGAGTAATCTCAGGTCCTTCTTCTGCCTCTCCCAAGTACGCAACACATCAATCAAAATAAATCTTGACACACTGTTGGGGCTGCACTCCTGGTAGCCGTCCATAGTGGCCGAGCAGCGGCACACCTCGCTTCCATGCGCTCTTCGCCGGCAATCACGCTCCTCTCCACTCCTTCTGGAACAGCCCAGGGATGTTGACGAGTCCTTGGTCTCGAGTCCCGAGTCGAGTCTCGAGTCCCATTAAAAATATTGGGACTCGAGTCCGAGTCGAGTCAGAGGGGGGACTCAGTCCGACTCACGAGTCGAGTCCTCGAGTCCGAGTCCCCATCCCTGGTATCTTCTGCATTCAAGGCAGGTGCTCTACCCCCCGAGCTATGGCCCTTCCAAGCACCGGCAGTTTCCAGCTCTCTTGCCTATTCCCCAGTCTCTCTCTGTCCCACTCTGTCTAGGCCAGGGCTCTCCAACCTTGGGTCCCCAGATGTTGCTGGCCTACAGCTCCCAGCATAGCCAGACAGCATGGCTAATGGCAAGGGATTCTGGGAGCTGTAGTTCAGCAAAATCTGGGGATCCAAGGTTGGAGAGCCCTGGTCTTGGCTTTCTTCAAGATCAGTGGTGCTAGTCATGATGGCTAGATGTTTCCCTCCAGTATCAGAGGCAGTATGCCACTCAATACCAGTTGCTGGAGGATACAAGTGGGAGGATGCCATTGCACCAATGTCTTGGCTTCCCAGAGGCATCTGGTGGGCCTCTGTGTGTCGTGTCTCTCATTCACTCGTGCTCCTACTCCCCTCCCTCCAGCCAGGACATCAGGCATAGCTCACAGGTTTCTTTGTAAAGCTTTATTGCATAAAAAGCAGGGCAACTCAGGTGGGTGCAGAAGAGTGTTACACAAAAGTAAAGAAAGCAATTTAAGACTTTCTATCCCGTCAGTGGGAAGTCAGGAATGATCCACAGTTGATTCCGCACTGAGGAGTTTTGCGCATTCTCAACCTCAAACTAGAGAACCCTCTCCGCCCCTAGGGCGGGTCAAAAGTCTTGTCAGCCAACTGAGCACAGCGACGAAGAGATGTCAGTTGTTGTTGTTGCCTCCTTAAACGACGTCGCTCACAAGGATCTGTGACGGAGGTGGGCTCCCCCCCATCAGGAGCTCTGCCTCCCCTCCCATCGAGGACTGTTCCCAGGGATTCTACTCCCCCCTCCTCCGGCTGCAACCTTGACGGCGCAGCTGGGTCTGTGTTATCAACTGTGAGTGGCTCCGCCTCTAACCCTTCTTCTACCTCCCCCTCCCCTTCCGTTTCAGAATCTATTCTCACGGAGTCTGCCCAGTGTTGTTTTGGAGTTAGGGAGTCAGAGCTTGAGGGGCTAGAGGAGCTAGCTCCGACACTATGAGAACAGGATCCCCCCAAATATGGGATGAAATACCATGTGTGTGTGCACACGCGCACACACACATATACAATAGCTGTGATTTTTTTTTAAAAAGCAGTCACCACATTTCACATAGCTTGTAGACAGTTTCAAAATATCTTTTCTTTCTGCCCCTGCAAAATTAGTCGAAATTTAGGGCTGTTGCAAAATGCCTCCCCTGTTCCCATGCCAGCTCACCACCCCATTCACAGGGGGCAAATTGGGTTAAGAAGGCAGTTTGTCAGTTTTTAGGGCTAAGCAAAAATAATTGAATTGGTTTCATAGATTTCATAGATCATAGAGTTGGAAGGAGCCTACAAGGCTATCGAGTCCAACCCCCCTGCACAATGCAGGAAACTAGAGGAGGGGTCTCCCATTCAAGGAATAACTGGGCCTGACCCTGCTTAGCTTTCCACACTCAGACAAGCTGAGCCAGCGTAAGCCACAGGCCTGTTTGGGGAGGTATGTATGAAGTGGGAAACAAACAGCCCTTCTCTGGATACAGGCAAGACTCCTAACTCGGAACAAATGGTATTAAACTGTTGCCTTACTTGGCAGGAAGTTACGCTGGGGCACATATAATGCAAGTCATTCCTTAATACAAAGTTCACTGGATTAACCTATCAATGCTGATGGTCAAAGCAGAGGTGACAGCAGAAGTCCTGAATGTCTAAACATGTAAAAAAGGAGATGGGGGGGGGGGAGAAATTTTAACAGGAAAAGGTACACACGGGCGAGGCAAGCAGAATCCTCCCTCTCTTACTTCCCTGCAGCTTCTCTACCTGAGCGTCTTTTTCTTCTCAGCTGAACTTAAACACTGGAAATGACCCTGGCCAGGCAAAAAGTGAGAGGAGCTGCGGGGAGGCAAGCAATGGGTGTGAGGAGGGTTTAACACTGCGGAGCAAAGCCATGTCCCTTTACCTTTTAAAACTGAACCAACTGCCTTGCTCTTTCCCATTTAGATTGGCCCTGAGAGCGAGTGGCTACTGCTGGAGATGCAGCTATAATGTACTGTACTGAAGCATAAGAAATGCAAACTGAATCCCCAAGATTGCATGCAGCATTAAAGCGCACCACATCTCCTCTTCCAGCCAGTGAACCTGAACATAATGCATATTATACAGGTTGCTCAACAATTTGCATAATTATACACTCCCCTTGAAACAGTAAACATTGCTTTAGACTTCATTAATGCAAAAAGCAACATTAATATGCGCTGCTAATTTGACTTCTTAATTTTCCCAGCGCCTGTAGAAACCCATACGGGTCACGCAACAAACAAACATTAAAAAGCATCTTCTCACCGAGAAAGGGGAGTGTATCCTGGCTGCAAACAGCACCGGAGGCTATCCCACCTGCCTCTGCTGGCTTTAAAGGGTCAGAGGATGCAGTCAGGATACTGTCGTGGCAACGGCAGAAGCCGCAGAGGGAGTGTGTGTGGGGTGTGTGTGGGCAGCATTGTTGCAGATTTGCTGAGCTTCAGGCAATTGCTACATGTTGGGTGGAAGGTGGGTGACTGGCAAATTACAACTCTGCTAATGCCCTAACCTGTGAAAAAGCCTTTATTTTGCGTATCTATAAATATCATCAAGCTCAGATTCCCAGATCTTTCCTAGTCATGGAAGATGAGAACAGGAGGAGAAAGGAGGATGGGAAGTGGTGGGGGAGAAACTAGTTGGGGAGTGTTGTGCCTCCAGTAGGTCAGACAGAGACCAGCCGTGCCGGAGTGTGTTTGGGGTGGGGTCAGGCTAACTGCAGCCTGACCCAGCTGGGCAGCCTTACCAATCAAAAGGCAGGTCCCAAACACTGCTCAGATGCTGGAAGCAATTGTTTGTTACAGCTACCACCAGACGCTCTTGATATTCCTGACCTCGGACCTCTGTACCTTTGATCTTCGGAACGACCCTGACTACGATTGTGCCTGACCCCTAACTGGTTTATGTTTGCTCGGTTTTGTACTAATATATCTTGGCTTGGACACTCGGACTGTTATAACGAGGACGGCTTATCTTGACACTGGGCGGATTTACGACAGGGAGGAGGATGGCCCAGCAGACTTTGCAAAGATTTTTTTTAAAAATTATTTAATAGATTTATGAATTTAATAGATTTATATTAATAGGTTTATATACCCCTGACCATATCCAAAAATGTCTTGAAAGCGGTCCATGAGAAAATGAAATACACTAAGGGTGCAATCCAATTGAGACAATTGTCAGCCTCCGAATTTGGAGGCTGACGATCATCCAGTACAGAGTGGGAGGAACGGCAGGGGCGATCTTCACCTCCCCATTCTTCCCCCTCTGCATTTTCGCTAGATGGCCATTTTTGACCGTCTAGCTGGGTGATTCAGAGGGGGAGGGAAGGAGGCTGCAGAGGACACAGGATACATTGTACCTGGCCTCTGCAGTCTCCTCCCCTCTCCACCCACTGGGACGCCCCCTTTACCCCCTCTCCGAGGTTGAATTCCTGACCTTGGAGAGGCAGCCGGCATGGTTCTTTCTGCACTAGCTGCGAGTGGATGTGTGTGTCAGAGCACAGATTCCCCCCTCCGGGGTTAGAGCACTGTTTCCGATCTCAGAATCGGAAGTATCCTATGCCCCCCCCAAATGTATAGACAATGTCTAGGGGCCATAGGATCGCTCCCTAAAATGCATTCTGATAGACATTAAAATACAATTAAAATATTTGTGCGACGGCACGGTCCCTTACACTTTAGGACCAGGCACATAAACCCTTCTCAGGCTAAGCATCAACACTTAAAAAACTGAGGGGAGGGTCAAATAAAACTTTTCCCCTACTAAGGTGGGAAAAGATTAATACTGGTTATTTAGGATCTAACTTAAATTTATGATACTGTGGTGAAAGGGGTGTGTTTGTGTAGATTTAAAAGTAATGCAGGTTAATAACACCAAGCTGACACATAGGATTTGGGTAGCCAAACAAAATAAAAATAAGTTTATTTTAATTCTCAAAATCTTAGTTCCAGAAAATAACTTTAAACCTGCCTACACCAAACACTTTGTAATTAACCTAAGTCCCTATAATTCTAAATACTTTCACTCCTCAGACAAGACACGAATAATCCAACTAACCTAACTCCCCAGCTCCCAATTCCCAACTCTCCCGACACTCCAAACACTCTCCCATAACACACCAACTAACTCGACACTCCCATAACCAACCTCAACACTCAACTCCCCCTGACATCACTCAAACACTCCTTATATACTCCTACCCCCACCCTTTCCAAGACATCACAAACCACACCCACTCAGTTCAACATTCTATACTCACTAAATATACTAAAGCAGACATACACCAGGGAACTGAATTGTGGGGTTACGCCACAATTTGCTAAAGCATTTATACAAAAAAATTAGTAAAAACATTAAAACCAATACAACACATTACAAGATACTAGTATTTTCCAGCGTTCTGGCTTGGTGGAGAGCTTCCACGGATACAGGAGGCTCCCCTCTTCAGACACTCACCCTCCACGAGTTGAGGGCAACGGATGTGATGAGGGGGGCGGGGCTGGTGCGCTCCTCTCCTGGCGTGTTTGCTCTATTCAGGTACAGGCAGGGATGGGGACTCGGACTCGAGGACTCGACTCGTGAGTCGGACTGAGTCCCCCCTCTGACTCGAGTCTGACTCGAGTCCCAATATTTTTAATGGGACTCGAGACTCGACTCGGGACTCAAGACCAAGGACTCGGGACTTCGAGACCAAGGACTCGTCAACATCCCTGGGCTGTGCCAGAAGGAGTGGAGCGCGATCACCGGTGAAGAGCACATGGAAGTGAGGCGCACCGCTGCTCGGCCACTATGGACAGCTACCAGGAGCGCAGCCCCAACAATGTGTTGAGATTTATTTTGATTGATGTGTTGTTGTGGGGGGTTAGGGTTAGGGTCAGACATTTGGGTTTGGCTGCCTCTGCCTGCCTGTTTGGGGTTCCCAGCCTCCTCTGCCTGCCTGGTCTCTTCTTGACCAGTTCAACAGTTGAATTGTCCAAGACAAACGCCTCTGCCTGCCTGCCTGCCTGCTTTGGGGTTCCCTGCCTCCTCTGCCTGTCTGGTTATTTTGGGTTTGTCTGCCTGGTCTGTTCTTGCCAAAATCAGTTGCAGAGTTTTGAAATAAAAAGGCACACTTGTGCCTAGAATTTATTTAAGCCACACATCTGAAGCAGCCTTATTTTGTTGGGGGAAACCCCCATTGATTTTAATAGGGACTCGTGGAGTCAGTTTTGGGAGTGACTCGGGACTCAGGACTCGTGAGTCACCATTTTGGACCAAGGACTCGGACTCGAGACTCGGGTCCAAAGACTCGTGACTCGACTCGTGACTCGAGACCAAGGACTCTTCAACATCCCTGGGTACAGGGCACTTGAATAGGGCTGCTGTGTTAAAGTACTGCACACACAGTACTTTGCAGTAAAGAACGTCTTTGGGGATAGATATATACGCTATATGAAAGCAAAATCCATTCAGTGTTCCATTTAAAATGAATTAGAATGGCAAGCTCTTTCTTCTGCAACCTTTTGACATGGCTTTCCCATTGCTATATGCTTTTTGAGAGTCCCCATACCATTTTCTCAGTATCATTTGATGCAGGGTAAAAGGAATGGACAGGCCTGTAATCTGTATGCTTATGATAGTACTTCTGCACTCAAAAATTCTTAGCTGGTCAGAATTCAGAAAATTATATTGCAGTGTTCCTGGATACCTGGGTGGAATACTGATTTGGAAACATTACAAAACAGTTCTTCAGGCTTCTACAGACATAGACTAAAATATTTTGGAGGGTGCAAGGGCGAGGATCATTTGCATCACCCCCCCTTTCATTTTAAAGACTTTAATATTTGGGACACCTGTTCCAGTGCTTCGAGTCAGATGCAGAGTAAGTAACAGGTACCTATAATGATCTTAGTATACAGCACAGCAAACAGTATTTGTTATTTTATAAAATATGCTAGGATTCAAAAACCTTTTAAGGAGAGTCCAAAGGATTTCCCTTTTGTTCTTCTAGAATCAATGCTGACAAATTATCTTTGGCTGCACACAAATGTGCTCTTAAGAAAAGGAGTTGTAGCATATTTTCCCGATGCAGGGTGAGTCCAGCTTCTTCACACATTTGCATTGCAAAAGACAGACCTACTTATCAATGATTTGAATGCTGATCAGTTCTTTGTCTTGTGGCTCCTCCCAAGCTCTGGGCATGCTGTCCAGTAAGCACCACATTACACATATACATTTATTCAGTTAAGCTTATATTCTTTCCCTTATTTTAAAGTAGTTGGAAAACCGCTCTGGGGAGGATGAGGTAGTTTTATGATGTCACGGGCTCCAGCCAATCAAAACCAGCTGTTCCTAAGAACTCAGAGAACCACCTTCCCCATTAGTTTGATCTTGGAGAGAAAATTATACACTGGAACAAAATGAGTCTGCTTCCATCATGGCCCCACCACTCAAATTATGTAGCTTGTATGCACCCTTTGCCTAATCCTACTACATAAGTTTTCCCCATCTTGATAGCTATTTGCTTGATTTCTGGCAGACTCACCGTAGTTAGGCTGCAAGTAGAAGTGACAGAGGTGGAGAAGAAACAGAAAACGCATGCGACTTGCACTCTGTGTACTCTGCTCTCCATCGTCATATACCAGAAGGGGGAATGTTTGCATTTTCTGCTATGGGAAGCGGAACAAACAACCAGTGTCGCATCAGCTTGCACATATCTCCATGTCGGAGGAGACGTGAAGGCTCCCCCTTCTGCATATGACAGAAGCCCCATGCTGTCGTTCGTACCACACACAATGGGAAATATGTGAGAGGGAGAGTGGGACCAGGCAGGTTGACCCAAACCCATCATCGGTCACATTCCTGTTGTTTAACTTCTTAGATAGCAGGCACAGAGCCCCCATCTGAACTGGGACCATGGAAAGGGACAAAGAGTTAAAGCACGAGTGGCCCTCCAGATGTTTTGGCCCACAACTCCTATCAGCCCTAACCAGCATAGACAATGGTGAGGGAAGATGGGAGTTGTGGCCCTCCAGATATTTTGGCCTACAAGTTGCCCAGCCCTGGCTTAAAACTTCTCTACTTCCCATGCCAGAGTTCTGATCTGGATAGGGGTCCCTGCACAGGCTATTTGTTTTTGTTTCTAAAAGCCCGCACGGTAGAGCTCACTACATGTGACGTGTGGGGTCTAGTTTGGCCCTCTTGTAGACTGCTCTGAGCACTGAACACAAAGGCCAAGCAGCTTGCCGCAGAAGCCTTGTTGTTGCTGGAGCGACACTAACTGAAAGAGGGTGCTGGTATCATAACAGCACAAGGTGAGTCAAAGGGCAGGAGGAGGCACACTGCCACATGAGTCCCATTTTCTTGCTATATCGCCTAAGAAGAAATTTAGGAACAATTATCTTCAATCTCCATACACAGGATGCAGCAAAATGGCTTCGTTCAGAGTTGCACAATGGAGCAGACGATTGGTATACCAACTTGCCCATCAGTCAGGAGTATCTTTCATCTTCTGTTGTATTATTATTATTGATGTTGTTATTGTTACTGTTATTATATACCCTCTGTTGTGTCATGTCCTTGCAGGAAGGTCTCTGAGGATAAGGATAAGTCTTTGGGCCAGCCTCATTACTGCCAAAGCCTTAGATCACTGAAGTCCTTCTAGACTGTCAGCACAACAGCCTTTTAATCTAAAGCCATTCTGTTTAGTGGCTGCAGCAGAAAGATGCTGCCTGAACAGAAATTTCTCGGTCTTGTATAAAGATGGCAGAATGATAACTTTGGTAGCTTAAGACATGCCAAAGCTCCTTACCATTTTATCACTCTATGTAATATTAAGACCCAATTCAAGGTTACGCCAGCTCTGGAAGTAGGACAATAGTATTAATGAAAATCCTCTAACAAACTCTCTCCCCTTCTGATTAAAGGTCTAGCGCTCTCTAACCTAAATGTACTAACCAAATCCTGTCTTATGGGAAACTTTGCTGCTGCCTTTTTCAAAGCCACAGGGATGCAAACTTCAGCCTGTTAATCTAATTATCTCGCGGAAACACTTTAGGCAGTGTGGTTAAAAAGAGAGAAAACAGCAGGAGAGGCAATATGACTGCATTATTAAAACCAAATGCAGAAGGGCTTTTTTTTTTTTTTTTTAAACCCTGCTTCTGCTAGATTCATCAGCAAACCCTTTCCCCAACAGCTCAGTTATGAGTCAAATTTAGTGTCACTCATTTCCCTAACTGTAGTATCAAAAGAAAGAGGATTCTGAAAGTACAAACCATTTTCAACTTATTACAAAATGAGTTTCCCCAACCCCAACAGGTGGCTAACTGAATGACCTCAATGCTGAAGTGGAAACATTACTCAATCATTTATTTATTTATTTATTTATTATTGTATTTATGAATCACCCATCTGGCTGGCAAACCGGCCACTCATTTGATGGGTCTATCACCATTACTTCCACCCAATCAAAATGCTGCTGATCCTGACACACACACACACACACACACACCTCTCTTCCCATCTCTCCCCACGTCCACAACTGTTGGCCTGTTTTGGTACAAACCTGTTAACTACATATTTAATTTCTAAATGTGTACTTCCAGCTTCTGTCTGGTTAACACTCAGCATCATATCATCATGCTGAAGTGGGTGGGTTTTGGGGGGGGCATTTTTAATGAAATATATGAATGGCTTATGAATGGGATAGATGCACCACCAAATCGTAGAAATGGGGTATGGGAAAAAAATATATCCTGAAATCTCAGACCACACCAATAGTTGTTTTAGAAAGCTGTTTTAGTAAGGTTGACTATAACTCATGACACTGTGCATGAGTGAGGGAGCAGTAAAGGATTTATAGGCGCATTAGTAACTGTTAGGAGGACCTTTCCTTAACAGATGAATCCCACTCTTGAAGATACAGAAAAGAACACATCTAAATGGAGAGAAAAGCCAACTGCAAGGTGGCTCCTTTTTGGAACATAGGAAGCTTCCCTGCAGCTGGTTTTCCTTCCTTCTTTCTTAAGCTTACCTTGCAAGGGGGATCCCATCCCCACCTCAACTCCCTTACAAGCTCCCTTTTTCTGGCATGGCCTGGAAGCCTCTCCACCCCATCTCCCTTAGAAGCCTCCACCACCATTCTCTCTAGCCAAAACTTACTTTCAACCAGCAGAGACGTGCGTGTGTGTGTGTGTGCGCGTGTGCGCGTGCGTGCGAGTGAGAGAGAGAGAGAGAGAGAGAATGGGAGTGCTACTCCTTGTGCCTTCATTAGGCCCTAAGGCAGAGGTACACAAACTGCAGAAGAGGCAGCGCTCGTCCTCAGCCCTCGAGAGACTGCAGAAGAGGCAGGGCTAGTCCTCAGTCCCAGGTATCAGCAGGAATAGAGTGAAATACTCTCTGGCCTAGATGGTAAATGGCAGCTAGCAAAGCTCTTCCCTGGTGGAGGTAGTGGGCAGGCGATATTTAATAAAAGATATGCGGTGGTAACGTTTAAGAGATTTTATATTTGACATGTGCCAAAATGAAAGCGATCAAGAGATGCCAAGGATCGGGCAGAGCAATACTATCCTTGAATTATTTAAATGTATTTACATGCCTCTTTTCCACACAAAATTATGCTCAAAGCAGCTCAAATATAGTAAGACAAAAGCTTCGATATAACAATGCAGCAAAGATATGTAAATTTCACAAGTGTACCAAATCTATTTAACACATTTCATAAATCATCACATTTATATCCACATTAGCCAGCCAACAAAATGACAACATTCCACCAATTAAATTTCTCTAAACATATATAAAAACACACACAATACATTCCATTAATGAGAACAAATCATCACAAAAATGTCCATGTTTAGCTAGCTAACAAACCTTTCACTAACTAACCCATCTTCCTAAAATATCATCAGCAGATAATAAATCAGTATCAAAATATGTTACAATTTAAACCAACTCAATTAATCAAATTCTATCAAAGCAGCAGCATTACAATAAGGCAGCACTGTAGAAAGTAAACGTAAGAGCGGCAGAAAACACGCTCGCATCTTCCATTCCCTCAAGTATCTGTATAGTCCATGCCAAAGGAGTTTGCCAATGCTCAAACAATGGGTGTCTGTCCATCTTTTACCTGGACTGCCTTGCCTTAGCCCTCATCTAGGGCATTCTCCATAACCAGGAGGCATTCCGTTTCGAGCAGCACTTGAATTTTTTTTGCCCCTGGCAAAGGTATATGCCCTGACAAAGGTATATGCTGAAAAAACACTTTGGGCAATAAATATTTCAGTAGGCACCTGAGATTTTTTCTCTTTCATTTTTTTTCAAGTGAAGAGTTGGCCTCCAGTGCCATCCTTATTTTCAAGAACGCCTCAGGGCTCCACGTGGGCTCCAGAGGCAATCTTAGAAAATAAACATGGTGAGTGGCTGCAGCCTGGTGCTTTGTTTTTTGAAGTTTGCCCAGCCCAGCCCCCCCCCCCCAGAAAAAGGAAAAGGTAAGCTGGGGTGGTAGGGAGCATCCTGTGGGAATAGGGAGCAACTTGGGGGGCTAGAGGGGTGGGGAGCAAAGGGGGAAGTTTTCCCTGTTTACCTTCTGTGAAATGGGTATTTTGTTGTGCTTTGCGGAGGTAAATATATGATTTGGTATTTGCGGATCAGACCCCACCTCTGCTTTGTACTCAGTTTCTTGGCCACATTACTTGTCTCTGAACCTCATCAGTTTTCTTTCTATGAAATGGGTGAAAAAGCTGGGTTTTGAACCCAGAAAACTGGGTTCAAAAGAGTGGTTTGTGTTTTAGAGCTCAGACTCCACCTCTGCCTTGTACTTACATTCTTGGGCAAGTTACTTCCTTTTTGCTCACAAGTTTGCCTTCTGGGACATGGGTGTTCTGTGACTGGCCATGCCTGCCATGGCAGCCATTTTGTGAATGGGCAAGTCCCCCCTATGGCAGCAATGTTCTGAGAGTGCCCACAAGGCTCTGTCAACATTGCAAATGTGCCTGCCAACCTGAAATGTCTAGGGACCTTACAGGTACCTCGCCGCAGGACTCCATACCCTCCAAGGATGCTCAACTCCACTCCTCTGCCCTTGGGTCTGCAAAGACAAGTCACCTCACACAGGTAAGCCGGGGGGGGGACACCATGGAGGAAAAGATCATGCCTCTACGTATGACACCTGCACCTCCTCCATTCATCCTCCCGCAAACCTTCCACCCCCCACAAAAGAGACTGTTGTACTGTAGAGCATTCAAAGAGCCCTGGCCAGAGTGTGTCTCTCCAGAAATATTGGGAAATTGTCTACTGTCTTAGTAGTAGGCGATCACTCATGACCGAGTAAGATTGTCTTCCAAAAAGAAAATTATAAAAAGAGGAAATTCTAAAAAAAATGTGTAGATTCTAGCGATGGGTCCGTAAGTGACTGTGGAGGCCAATTCTAGATCCACACAGCTTCCCACAGTGAGGACACAGGTTACCGGATGGAAGATGGTCCTGTAAAGGATTTGTTTGACGTGCTTTTCGCTTAGCACATTTCTCCCTTTCACCTTGCACTCGGGCTTCTTCAAAGTCCATGGAACCTTTGTGAAAGGCCAATCTCCAGTTAGATCATTCATGGGCCAGAGTTTCCCAGTTCTCGATGTTTATATTGCATTTTTTTTAGATTAGCCTTAAGGACATCTTTAAACCTCTTATACTGACCACCGATATTCCGCTTTCCATCCTTGAGTTGGGAATAAAGTAACTGCTTTGGGAGACGGCAGTCAGACATTCGAACAACATGACTGGTCCATTGAAGTTGGCATTGAAGGATCATTTTTTCAACGCTAGTAGTCTTTGCTTCTTCCAGTACGCTGACATTTGTTCGCCTATCTTCCCAAGTAATTCACAGGATTTTCTGGAGGCAACGTTGATGAAATCTTTCAAGGAGATGGAAATGACATTTTATAGATAGTCCATGTTTTGCAGGCATACAATAAAGTTGGTAATACAATGGCTTTATAAACTGACTTAACAACCCTATCTTACTCAACAGGGATGAGCAGTGTCCCTCCACACAGATGTCAATGTGCCAGTTACTCTAGCTGCCACACTGCATTCTCTCTGGTGCATGACTATCAATTCCCACCTTATCTTTGGGAGACTGTGTAGCCATGGACTGAGCTGCAACATCTTGTATACTGTGCTTTTTTCATTGACCTAATGCTCCAGACTGGGCCCTTTGGTACCCTAGGAGACTACAAAGGCCCCATAACGGCTCTTCCTAATGTCTATGGCTGTGTAGTTCAACTATTGCTCTATGAAGGAGGAGCCCTGGCATCTGGTCTGCTGCCTGCCTCTCGGTTGTTATGTGAGTGTTTGTTGCCAGCAGGACCTCCAGAAGGTCAGCTGCGCCTTGCAGAAATGCATTCACGTCTCCCCAGGAAGAATCCTCCCTTTCCTACTGACCTGCCAGGCAACTCACAGTGCTGCCTGCTGTGAAGGTGTGTTGATAACTTCCATCCTTCCTTGTGGATGTAGCTTCCAACCTTATTTTGGTTCCCCTCATACAGACATCAATACAGTACAAACATGTCATGTACTGTGTTATGAGATTCAGAATGGATGTGTTGTTCCAACGGCAGCACTCAATCCCTGCTCCTGGGGTATCTCTGAAGGCCTTCTACTATGGTAGCTAGTTTAGGGGGGAAGGCACTGTGATCCTTTTCTGGCTGCCTGATTGTGGAGTGAGGGTGTGTGCTTGGAGTTGGGTGTTATTATAAGGTCATTTGGTCCTGGCTGTGTATTGATTAATGCCTTCTGTTGGGGGGTGCCTTCTTTCATAGATTTCATAGATCATAGAGTTGGAAGGAGCCGACAAGGCCATGGAGTCCAACCCCCTGCTCAATGCAGCAAACCAGAGGGGGGGGTCTCCCATCCAAGTAATAACCAGGCCTGACCCTGCTTAGCTTTCCACGCTCAGACAAGCTGAGCCAGCGTGAGCCACATTTGTATGGATAATGTTAGTGTAGAACATTATGTTTACCGGGTGGCAGCTGTCATGGCCCTGGCCTTGAGCTCAGAGAAGGATAAACAGGGTGAGTCCAGGGCTGCTGTACCTCTGGCTGAAGGACTAGGCTCGGTTCCTGATACTGAATGTGAAGCTAGTGGTCTGGAGCCCGTGGAACCAAAGCCAGGACTCTCATGGACTCTTCCACCCAAGCCCAATTGGCCTGAGAAGTCAAATACATCCAGCTATAGAATGCCCGAGCCCGCCCAATGGCTCAGGGAACATGCCAGGCAGGAGGCCACAGAAAGGAGAAGTGCTCACCTTCAGGCCAGGGTTAAGGTTTCACATTCTTCAGGCAGGGGGTAGATTGGATGGAGGCCTGAGTCCTTCTCCAGCCTTTTCTGGAGCAAGTTGCTCACCTGGAGCTCTCCGTGGTACAATGCCTTGCCTTGTGGGTTGCTGCTGCTGCTGGATCAGAACACGGCATTTCCAAGAATGCGGTGGGAGTATCTGCCAGCATTGCTATGTTAGCTTTTGCTTCTACAGCTATCATTGTACCATGGGCTGAGCCCAGGATTGCAGTTATGCTATGCTGGCATTGGTCCTGGCATAATAGCTGCTGAGTGTACTTTACTATAGAACTATCCTGTAAAGCATGGGTGGGCAACCATAATCTGAGGGGGAGCAGATGAACACCCCCCACCATGGGTCCTATGACATCAGGGTCCCTGGTGGCCATGTTGAGTGGATCATCTTCCCAATGCAGCTGCTAGGAACTGGCTTCCCATGCCCCATGCCTTCTCCCTCTGGGGAGAGAAGGGGCAGGCGAAGTGAAGCCACCACTCCCCCTATCTGATTCCCCTGTGTGCCACTAGACCTCCATTGGGAGTGGGAGCAGCGTGCAGGGGAATCCCCCCAAGCAGAGTTTGGGGAGGGGGAGGGGCCCGAAGGCAGAAGAAGGAAGGCCCTGCAGGGGAGCCCAAGTCTCTGTGGGCTGGATGAGCAACCTCCATGGCTGGAGGTTACCCTTCCCTCATGCTGCAAAGCACTCTAAATTTTAAGGTAAAATTTCATATTCAAAATCAAATTTGGAATTCCAAATTTGAAATTTCACTTCAAATGTGAAGTTTTATATTTACGGTAGTCACATTTCAGTGGTGAATTTTCATTTGGTGCTATCTTGCAGTTTAAATTCCCACATTGGTCAGCGTAAATATTGACCCCTGAGTACGCACATTGGATAACAGTAAAATTGCAGCACGGAATAGCTAGGAGTCACATTGTCAGCCACAGATCATATTGCAAGCCCTTTGGACCAGCTGGCGTTCTGCTCCAGTCCACGAGGTTTATCCTCAAGAGGCAATGACAGGCAGACAAAAGCTTGCATAACAGAAGCAAGAAGAAGAATTTATACACACTGGAGTACTGGGAGAAGATAGGCAAACTTTCTTTGAGGCTCATAACTTTTACGGAGGGGAATTGAATGTGCTTTTCTTGGGTGTGTGGGTGTCATTTTGTTATTGGCCTAACCTAAAAACCTTTTAAAAAAATAAAATAAAAAGCCTTCTTAAAGACTACCAATCACAGGTGTAAAAAGCGCCCTGTGCCTGCATCTGAATCCAACCAGTGTTTCTGTTCTGTGCTGCAGAGCTGTGTTTCCAGGGTGTCTCTTTGCTTGTCTTTCCCCTGCTGCGTTTCAGAGACTGTTCTCTCTGCAGCACCTAGATCCAGAGTACAAAATGAGCAGTAGGGGGCAGTTTGGTTTCATGTCTGGAGATGTAGCTTTTCTGCCAGTTAAAAATAAATAAATGATTCACTCTGGACTCTTTCACCCCCCACCCCCGCACTCTTCCCTAGGACTGACATGCTAAAAAGGCCACATTTTAGCTTCTCTTCAAATCAGACATCAATAATATTACTAAATCACTGATTATTTTTTTTTAAGTTCAAAGGGGAAAAAAGCTACAGGGATCAAAGTGCTCTATTCAGTTCTGAAAGGAAGCACAAGGCTGCATCATCATCATCATCATCATCATCATCATCATCATCATCATCATCATCATCATTTTCTTTATGGGGACATGAGCTTTGTAAAAGTGCTTCTATTTTACATTGGCAAAATCTTGCCATAATACCTGGATGTACAATCTGCTGAGAGATCCTTAAAAAAAGAAAGAAAAAAGAATATGCTTTTAGTCTGAGCATTGCTCAACTGTGCCATGAAGAGTGATTCCACATGTAACATTTTTCTTACATGGCTGTAGGGGGAAAGTGCATGCCCATATTCACATGTGAAAGTTGCAGGAGCATCTCTTTACCCTGTGTATATGTGTTGCCAAGTTGCCATGCACTGCCATTTCTAATTGTGCTTACATTTGGCAAAATGGGCACGTGCATAACGGGTGTGTAGATATACGCAGATGTGCGCACTTTTTCTCTCCTTGACCAACGTAAGAAAAATATTACGTTTGAACTGGCCTGAAGAGGCACGACAGCCAAAGCAGTGAAATCAGAGCACCTACTTCAGTTATTCTGCTGATGGTGAATGTAGTGGAGCTGGCAAGGAGAAAGCTCTACACTCCTCAGGGGAAGCGCCAAGTGCTGCGCATACATTCAGCAGGCAATGTATCTCCTGGAGCAGCCTTCCCCAACCTGGTACCCTCCACATAGTTTGGACTGCAGCTCGCAGAATTCCTGACCATTGCTCATGCCGCCTAGCGCTGATGGGTGTTGTAGTTCAACACATCTGGATGGCACCAGGTTGGGGAAGGTTGCCCTAGAGTGTTCGTCTCAAACATTTTGTGGTTGCATGCCTTTTAAAAAAATATAGAGTTACTGTGCACTGCCCTGATAATTTATTTTTTATGAAGGGAGGTTTATAAATATCCAGATCCATCAATCTCTGGATGGCTGTGGGGGATATTTTACTATGACCCCTTCGCTAATACACCCCTTCAGTCTCTCTCTCGTTAGAACCTAAGAAGGGCCCTGCTGGGTCAGACCCAAGGCCTACCTAGCCATCATTCTGTTTCCCACAGTGGGCCAACCAGATGCCCATGTGACGTCCACAAGCAGGGCATCAATACAACACCCACCCACTCATGTTCCTCAGCAACGGTGTTTGGAGGGACACTGCCTCTGATACTGGAGGTAATATATAGTGATCATAACTAGTAGCCATTGATCACCTTACCCTCCTCTCTAGTTAGGGGATGATGCTCCATTCTCTCCACTTACACAGCCGTTTCCATTTCTGGAGTACTTGTGGACACACTGCTGGGTCACAAATCAGATAATACATTTAGAGCACAACTGGTTCCCAAAGTTGTCTAACTGGACAGGTGGAAGACAGATGTCCCTCTAGAACGGTCTTTAAGAAGGCCTGCTGAAAAAGTCTTACATACTGAGACCTAGTTCTTACAGAGGTGTACACCTGTGTCTGGGCTGTACCACTTCAGGCTGCATATGAAGCCTCAGCCATAATGCCCCCCCCATCCCTGCACTCAAAAAACTAGCATGCCAGGGAACAATCATGTCTCTTTGATGTATAATTTTCTGTGTAGGGGGAATTTTGTGCATGGATGAGCATCATATAAACCTTCACATGCTGTCTGAAATGCTGCCACCCAGACACGGGTTTACCACCTCAGTGAGAACAAGGCCTCTAGAGTCTATATAGGTTTGCTCACCTAGCTATACTCTGCCTGGTCTACCTTCCACCATGCACTGAATGTGCTCTGTCTGTAACAAAACTAGCAACATCATTCTGTCAAGCCAGGGCTGGCATCAGCACCCGGCATCCTTGGGTAGCTGCCAGGGCCCCAGCAGTGCCCACTGCCCTGTCCCCCCCCCTTCATTATTTTTTCCAGTCAGCACCAATCAGCTGTGGCTAGCCTCCATTTTACTATCTTACAATGCCCTAACATATTTGTGCTCTGGGGCACCTTGGGAAATTAAAATGGTGGCTAGGCCCAGGCTCACAATGCTGCTGCTTCTTTCCAACATCACCAGGTAAGCCTTCCATGGCCCACTTGCAGAAGAGAAGGCCCACCAGATGGCATCTTGCTCAGGGCTCCTCAGAGCTGGAACCAGCCCTGTCAAGCCCTTTGATGCTGAAGGAACAAAGCTGCCACATGAGCACTAGGTACGTTAAACCACTCAAGGTGCAATCCTATGCATGTTTAGACAGAGAAACATCCTACAACCCCCAGCATTCCCTAGCCAGCATGCTGGGAGTTGTAGGACTTTCCCCCATCTAAACATGCATAGGATTGCACCATTAGAGATTCTCTTTAAATTGTCACCAAGCTGGCAAGGCCAGACACCACCGAACGGCTGTCTCCATCCCTGAAAAAGAGCAAGTTTTTCTATCATAATTGTTGTTCAGCTTGTCAATCCTTCAAACAGATCTCCAAAATTGGCCACTATTACTTTGCAAATATAGGAGATAGCCTTGCTTGAAGCCATGCAGTGAATCCAGGGCTGAGATAGGATCTGAACCCTCTCCCCAAAGTCTGAGGACCACACTTGCTCTCTGTTCATGACTGGGTTACATGGAGCTTAGCAAAGTATACACTCCCTTGAAGTTTAACATATTGCCAAATATCACTTTCTCATTTAGAAGCCCTAGGAAATCAACCCAAATTACTACTGGTTACAAACACACACACACACACACACACACACACACATGTATTCCATTCAAGAGGAAATGAACATCAGCCCTGATCAATCCAAATCAACCAGAGCCATAAATCTGTTCTGCAAGGCAGCTGGTCTCTCAACAGGGCAATAAAACACAACTGTACTAACAGTGAAAACAAAATACTTGCTTTTAGCAAAGGATGATTTCCTTGGAGTCCTCACCTGGCTGCGTACTGTGTTATTATTGTGAGTGAGATAACAAGGCCCTTCTGAAATAATGGGCTCTGCACATGAGCCTCCTGTGCTCTGTCACATGCTTCATCAGAAGGAACTAGCCTGAGATGACACCAGACAGGGATGCACGTTGGCTGGAGTTATTTAAATGTAAGGAGGAGCACGGACATTCTCTGAACCGCATTCATGCAGTTCATTTACTTTATTTATTTATTTATTATATTTATACCCCGCCTTTTTTCCATGTAAGGAACCCAAGCCAAGGCGGCTTACATAATCCTCCTCCTCTCCATTTTATCCATATTAGATCACTGTCTGTTGATTCATCTTCTGCATCTGAACTATCTTGCCAAAGCCGCCTCTCCCCACATCGTAGTCCTTCCGGTACTCATCTCGTACCTGACTTTCCACGGCCAAACTGCCACCCCTCCTCGAACCCCACATCCCAGTCTGTTCGGACGATGCGGTCGTCCAGCCGGGTTCCGTTGATGAACCGCATGGAATGCTCAGCATCCGCTCTCGTGTAGTATTCCACAAAGCAGAAGCCACAGGGGGTTTTCTTCACTTTGTCCAGCCCCATGACTATGCGTTTGACATCCCCACACTTGGAGAAGAGCTCACGGATTTGCTCCTCTCCTCTGTGGTGTGGAAGGACAGGTTGCCCACATAAAGCATGCAGGAGTTCTTCAGGGCTCTCTCCTGCAGATAACGGTCCCCCTTGAAGTGCTGGTCCCGATACCCGCCGAACTCGCAGAACGAGTCGCTACTGAGGCCGCTCAGAGTCGTGCTCAAGGTCCCCGACATCTTGGGGAAATGCATCTCCTTGTCACTTTCAAGAACAGCGCATGGCGATCCCACATCAAGCAAATGAAGGTTGCGTTTTCTTTTCTTTTAATTTAACAAAAACTGCAGTAAAACTATAGCATACTTTTTGCCTAAAAGTAGAAGACAAGGGGGAGGTGGGAGGATTGGAATAAAACCTTTCCGGAAAAATCTACACGAAGAGAACACACTCTCCTGCAAAAGCCCCCTTATCGGGACCTCCGCCTCGCTGAACGCTTGCGGCCGGACGAGGATTCCCCTCTGGCTGGGGTGAGGGGTTCCGCTTCCTTTTCCTGGTCTTGACCGCCGGGGGCTTCGTTTGCTCCAAACTCCTCATCGTCTGCCGAGACTCTCCCTAGGACGGCCTCGCTCTCAGTTTCCTCGCAGGGTTCTTCATTTTCCGCGCATAGTCCTGGTGCTTCCTCCATCGGAGTGGTATCGTCGTCGTCGTCTTGCCGCAAGGAGCCATCAGCTTATTCACAGCATTTGCAGTGGCCAAAGCTACACATACAGAGTATTATGATCCTTCCCCATCAATTAAAAAAAAAAAAGGGTGTGTGGGTGAGTAGGAATTAACCACATTATGTCAAGAATGCTTGTACCTTACATGCATTGTGCTGGCAGGCATGCATTCCTACTCTTCTACTGTGCAAAGGGTATCTTTGGTTCAGTGAGTAGTATGCCAACTTGCCCACAGGGTCTCGCGTACAAACAGAGGTTACTGCCACTTCAGCTCCAGCCTTCATCCAATCACATGTTGTGTTGTCCATGAAAATGACACGTGTTAGTGGAGATCTGGCTGGGAAGGATTGTAGCTTCGTGGCAGAGCACATGCTTTGCACGTAGAAGGTCCGAGGTTCGATTCCTGACATATCCACAATCCACATAGGTCGGCTGGAAAACCTGAAAAACCACCCTCAGTCAGTGTCCTCAATACTGAGCTACATGCACATGGTCTGGCTGGCTCAGTATGTCAGGTTCCTATGTCTGACTTTTCTATCATTTGTGAGCCCTGTATAGCTAATAATTAGCATTTTGCCTCTTTCATGTGTAATCTCACTATTCCTGGTCTCTAGCCTTGGATATGTCATATAATCCTATCCTATCCTATCCTATCCTATCCTATCCTTGTAATGTAAACATGTAGGTATTTCCAGTCTTTGAAATGGGCAACCATTCAGCTCCATTCATCTGACTGAGCCCCCAATTCATAAAAAGCTCCCAATTATATTCAGGACTTCTCTCCTAACTGTTCTCTGTACCACGGCATCATGATTTCCTACATGATACACATCACAGAAATCTTCAAGCCACACTACTCAGACATAAAGCTATGATGTTTAGTGCAATCCTATACCGAAGCTCTCTCGGCTGGGGTGGGGTATACGATTTGGCAGAAGCCTCCCCTGTGCTGGCAGAACACCAGCCGGCCCGCCATGGCAGATTTGCTGGCAGGGCACCTCAGATAGGCTGGTAGAATGGCACCGGCAGAGCTCTTCCACCAGCAAATATACAACCGTGGAATCACTAGAACAGGGTAGAGTCATGGGTAAGATGCAGAGGGCACCGGGCAGGGGCACACTCATGCCATATTCTATCCCCCTATCCATATCCACGCCCCCATTGCTTGCACAGCTTTACATCAGCCCCAGACCTGGTGCATAGAATGGGGACTTCAGAGAGAAACAGCCGATGCCAAACTTCACTCCACTTCGACAACTGTTGGTGCCAGGACAGAGCACCCCGCCCACACAGGTAAAACAAAGGAAGGGGGAACACATGCTGTAATGGGGACCTGCTGTTGTGACTGTCTGCCATCTTTACCACCACCACCACCACCCTCTTTGCTATATGTGGATACTGTGTCTTGCCTGAACTGTATTGCCCTAACAGTCTTCCTTTCCTTCCCCAAAACCTGGGAGCAGCATCTGCCACACAGGGGAGGCACCCGCCCCCCGCCCCCACTCCCCCCCACACACAAGCGGCCTCTCTTTTGGCAAATTCCACTCCAGCCATTGTCACTGATGGCCAAACACTCATTAGTACTTTTGTGTTGCAGGATCACAACCCAAATTTCAAGGCAGAGCAGTAAAACTAAGGGCAAAATTGTGCAAATCTCATGGCAGAGCGGTAAAACAGAGGGTTTTTTTTTTTTTTTTTTTTTTGCAACTTTCAAGGCAGAGCAGTAAAACTGAGGGGGAAATCATGCAAATTTCCTGGCAGTGGACATTAACAACAACAACAACAACAACAACAACAATAATAAATTGTGAATGCATTCGGGACACTCTCTGGTGTCCTTTCTTCTTGATTTTTAGGAGCACGGGGTGGATGGTACTGATAAGGGATGAGGGAGGATGGTGGTGGCACAAGCGATGTTCACAAAGCACGGCTGGGGTTTCCGCCACTCTTGCCGGCTGGGCGGCTCTCTGGCCCAGGGGTTCTCAACCACCACAGACTCAAACTGTTGGAATACTGATCTTTCTACAAATTACAATTCTACAGACTGTACATAATCTACGGGACACCACACCTTATTGCATGGCACAGATTAAGTCAGACAATCTTGGAAAGGGGGGAATGACATTCTGACATAGGGTGAAAAGGGTGCATGGGGCAAAAAAGGTTGAGAACCACTGCTCTAGCCGTTCCCAACAACGCATGATGAACTCACCCCTACCAGGTTCGGACGCCACAAGAAGCCACCATGGATATGAGCAACTTAGGAACAAGCCATGGGTTCGCAGGGTGGCTTATTTGTGCAAAATAAATAACCCACCTTGCAGAAACTGCACCAGGTTCACACAACATGAAAACCCACCATGGCTGATCAGCCATGGTGGGTTGTAATGTCGTGCGAACCAGGTCTACGTCTCCTTTATTGGTTGTTCTACGATCTCTGCATTTCTAAATGTAGTTTCTTTCTTCAGCAACTAACCAATTTGATCTCCCTGCCTGACATGAACATAGCTTAGACGTTTGTGATGCCCAAGGACTACCCCACTGAGACTCTGCTTAAGGCTTCTCTTCTTTTTTTCAAAGAGTTTTTCTGACAAGCAGAAATTTCTTCCATGTTTTTTGCAGCTCTCATTTACCCTTGCTATTCACTTCTATGTTCTCTTGTGGTTAGCTGTAGGTTTCAGCTTAAACTAGAATCTGAGAAGTGAAATGTGAGCAAAGATTCTAACATGGATGCTCACGCATCCATAATTTAAGCCACATACTGTTTTAGGAAGGCTGCAGTTGCATATGCAAAAAGAAAAGAAAAAAGATGACTACCACGACTACATACATTTCAGTGATCCTGAGATTACAATGGCTCTGGGGCCAACCTAAATTGTTTTGCTTTAAATTTTGTCCCGTCCCCCCCGCCCAGTTTTGAACAATAACCTTTCTAGAAAACTTATCATTTAACTTAATGGATGTTTATTACTTATGACAATATTATATAAATGGTCCCCTCACCCTATTGTTGTCCTAAGGTATATAACAATTTCAACACATAACCAAAACAACAACAGTGCACAATACATGCAGTTTGTTTTACATTGTTTGTCAGATGCATTAGTGGGATACGGGAGACTTTGAGATGAGATATAGAATTGTAAAATAAGGTTCGCCTTGGAGCTATACCAAGCACATTCAATTTTTTAATGAAACAAATAGAAAAAAAACTGACGAGCAAACCTGAAAAACTGCTCTCACTGGCATTTTAAAAGGTTTTAAACACACTGGGGTAAAGAGGGTGGTTTGTTAAAACAAACATTAGTTAATGCTTTCATCAGCCATGGTAGATTTCTGCTATAGAAAGGGTAGGGGGGAACTGGGTGGGAAACAAGGACTACCTAAGCCTGAGATAGTCATTTTATAGCTGCCTGGGAGCACTTGTCTTCAGTAGCTCTGACATTTCCCTTCCCTGCTGCCTTCACTTCATGTAGCTTTTTATCCCACTGGGAATGCAGTAGAAGGAGTTTCACAATGACATTATTCATTTAACATGTTGCTAAGGTGGATGAGTCACTACCAGGAACTTCTGTTGATAGAGTTCCACAATAGAGGAAGGTCAATAACATCTTCATGTACAGGAGCAGCTAGAGTCGGGTTACACTGGTGCTCCTGAGCTAGAAAGATAAGCCAGATGCCAGCGGCCCAATCTAGTTCACCGATCACCGGCCTGCAGAGAGTTCCCTGTAAGCATAACAGATTCCTGGTTTCCTTCCCCCTCCCTTTCCTTCCCCTCCCCTCCAGCATGCACACACACACACACACAGGCAGTTGGTGTGCTAGGCCATTACAGATAATGGGAAGCTAGTACACACTTCCCATATTCCCACTCAGCCCTCTTTCTCCATTCAGTCAAGGAATGTGAGCCATGATTAGTGATGGCGAGGAGGTTGAAGGGCTGGATGGAGATATGGGAAGCACACACAGGCTCCCAGTCTCTGCTATGACCTGGCATAGTGCCTGTGTGCATGTCAAAGGGGCAGAAGGAAAAATGGGACTCCATCATGCCCTATGGGCATGCAGAATGGGACTGAACCTAGGAAGGTGTTGTTTAGGATTATCAGGCTACAGATTACCGTAGTTTTCCACCTTACAATATGCAGGAGGTCCATATGGAAACCAAGTGCTGTATAAATATAGAACTGATCGCTACTGGTTCCCATGCTGCCATCAAAACAGAGAGTTCCTGAGCACCATTTGGCGGAAAGGCAGGATACAAATTTAATGAACAAACAAATAAATAATAAATTTCCAGATGACATGATTTCATAGATCATAGAGTTGGAAGGAGCCTACAAGGCTATCAAGTCCAACCCCCTGCTCAATGCAGGAAACTGAGCTGTAAAGCTTGCTGGTCCTGATGTTAGGAATTTAGCTAACAGTGCCAGGTGTCTCATCTGAGGCCCATCAGGGATAATAGACACACAGTTTGGATAACAGGGGGTGTCTCTCTCTGTGTGCCATAAACATTACATTTGCCTCCTTCTGAGTCACTGAAGCCAGAAGGAAAGATGGCTTTACTGATGCACAGTGTGATGGGCAATAGCCCTCTTCAGCTTGAGTGCATGAAGCATGTCAACTGAGCCAGGGCTAGGAACCCAAGAGTAGAGCTAGTTAGGTGATTGCCATCTGAGCAAGCCAATCCAAAGTGGGTGTGAGGTTTTATTCTCATGATGGGAATGGAGTAGATATGCCCCCCTCTCTTCAGCCAAATCGCACTGAGAGCTGCCTTCCCTAGCGTAGAAGATAAAGGAGGAAAGATTCCAAGGCCACAGGAGAAAAATATCAAACACATTGTAGTTATAAAAATGCCTATCTATAAAATGTTCACATTTTAAACAACAGGGTGGAAGCTGATCTGTTCTAGCAACAATATTAACCTCCAGTCCTGTCAGGCATAAAAAAGGAAGCAATTGGCTACTAGCATGAGTTGGAGCCAATGATCTGTTATTGATTGAATTAGGGTGGAACTCATACAAGGCAGCTGCTGAGGAAGTGTGTGTGTGTAAAAAGGAGAGGGGCTTCTTAAGCCTTTACCCTCAGGCCAATTTTCCATTGCAAATTAATATGTCCTCCCCACACTGATGCTTTTACCATCTTGAGAGAAAAGATTCAAGTGGAATGTATATTTCTACCCTCAGAATGGAACCTAACATGGAAGGAAAGTGAAGTGGAGTTATATCGACATCTGGTAGGAGAAAATTTTTATATCCAGTTTTCATGCTTCAGGGAAACTAATGATTTAATAAACTCTTCTGTCCTTTTCCACTGGTAGGAATTCAGTTCAATATTTCTCAAAGGCATTTCTGGGTTGTTGAAAACAAGTCTGTGACTGTCAACTTTAAATGTGCTGGGCTCAGCCTTCTGCAGCAGTATCAGAACCACATGGCTCAGAAGAACCGGGCACTTCGCACAGCTTTCCAGGTACATCAACCACTCCAGAGTCATTGGCTTTATTGTATGTGTGATATTCCCCACCATGCAAACAAATTAAACATCTGAAGCATGTTTCTGGTAATCAATCTTCATGTCTGCAAAATGTGTATTTGGGCATGATAAATGCACATCTGAAACCACACTCAAATTACATATCTATCAAGATAGTGTGAAAACCAATCAGAATAATTCCTCGTAAGTCCAATAAGGGCTTTTAACAGCAATGTACTAATGGCATCAGTCAAGAAGAACACACACACTTGAAAGGGTTTTGATGACATTTGGGAACCCCTGAGCTAGGGAACTGAAACCCAGAAAGAAATGCCATAAGGCACAAAGGGCCAGGAAGCCTCGGTCAGAGTGATTATTATACATGCAAAACCCCAGTTCGTCAAATAGAGCTTTTCTAAATGATGCAGTTAATCCACTGTGTCTACTTTCAGTTTCATTTCCTGCTACATAGCCTCTAGGCAGCACTACGGTATAGTGGAATAGCACAATTCCACAAGTGGAAAAATGTTTTCTTTTGTTTTTACAAATAATACCACATTTTCCCTGCTCCAAAAACCTCACCAAAAGTGCTATTTAAAAACAGAAGCGAAACTGGAGGGTCATGATGACATCGTCTAAAGAACCCATAAAAAACTGTGAGTAGGGAATAATGAGCACACAATAAATGATTTGTGTAGAAAAGCTCATAAGATAGATAATAGTAATAGTAATAATAGATAACAGGAATAAAAGCAGCATTTGTGACACAAGGTAAGAATGGAGATCTACAGAACTGGGTCTACCAATTTATAGCCTCCTTGCATCCATGCTAACTCAGAAGCAAGTTCCAGTGAGTTGAAGAGGCTTGTTCCCATATAAATGTGTACAAGAGTGCAGCCTTCTTAATAACAATTTACTTACTACGCAAGCAAAAAAAGAAAGTAAATCAAGTTTTAAATAGCTAAGACTGGATATAATGAGAACACATGGTAAAAAGGAATATACATTACGTAAAAAAAGATTATAGTTAAAAAATAGTAAGGCTGACCAAATGAGCAATGTATTACAGGAATCCTGTACAAAATCAGTGTAAAAGCCATGCTGAGAAGCTGCTTAAAAACTCCACTTTGGTGTTGAGAAGGATGGAACAATTGTTTGCACATGAGCTTAGATATTCCCCAAGGAAGATACCATATTTTATTGAATTTTTCACAATTCTCCATTATTATATCAAGCTTCCTTGACAGTAGAGGACAAACTGTCTTTCACATGATATAAAGTAGTATCCCAGCAGTTCAAGAAAGGAGTAAGATTAAACAAGACTGTCTGGTGGATTTATCTGTACCAAATATAAGTCCCCCCAGAAACGTTCGAGTGACACACTGTTTAATAGAACCGGCACAGCCTTAACTTTGAAAGATTATATTCAAGTACAATGAATTTACCTCTGAGCTGAATGTTATAAGATGAAAAAGCCCCAAAGCATGCATCAGTTTCAAAATTAATGTTGGCCTTTTCAGCACAGCACATCGATGGTTTTGCATATCTTTTGCGAGTGGTTTTACATTTTAGGAAGGAAGGAAGCAACACCTGGGTCACCACCATTCCAGATTCTCCCCAACAATACCAGAAACGTACAGCAGAAAGATACATTGTTCAATCCCTTAGACAGAACATTCTTTACAATAACCCATTCGAATGTTGGTATTTTCAGCAGGAAGAGACAAAGTCACAACATGTATAAACTGTATTTTGTCCCTCAAGGAAGGGATCACTGAGCAGTAGTTAAATGTAGCTGATAAATGGCACAGACAAATGAATATAAATATTCTCTCTCACTTGCAGTATATTGATGAAATCCCGATTAAAATGTTAAGCATCCCATAATTTCCTTTCAAAACAGACATATACTATGTACACGTACAGGCACCCAACAACTTTCCTGTGTTCTCTGACCAGCTTCACTAATAGAACTCATGACTTACAGCTGTTATATTCTTTTTGACAAGATAGGAATTTCAAGAATACAGAAAAAGGAAGTTTTATGGCATCAGAGCAACCACCGGAGGGATGGAGATAATTTATTTATTTATTTATCAACTCGTTTATCAACTCGTTATCAATTCGTTTTCAACTTTTGGGGGAATACTTTTAATGGCTCCCAAAAACATATTCTGGGAGAAACATCTACTGCTTGGCTTGCTCATATCAGCAAAAAGTAGTTCTTTACATCTGAGGAGGTATGCTGTCCCTGTAAAAGTTGGGATTTGTTGGCCAGTCAAGGGTTCAAAGTTTAACTCACACACACCTACATGAATGAGAACAAACTACAGTAAAGCCTTGGATTGCAAGTGACTTGGTCTGCAAGTGTTTTGCAAGACAAGCAAATTTTTAAAATAAATTTTAACTTGATAAACAAGCGACGTCTTGCAATACAAGTACTGTAGTACGGTCAAGAAAAATGAAGACTTTACACCTTCATTCTTCATTGCAGCTTAAATTAAAAATATGTGTACAAATTTCTTATGGGGAATTTCACTTTGATATACAAGTGCTTTGGATTACAAGCACGTTTCCGGAATGAATTATGCTTGCAATCCAAGGTATTACTGTATATGAGGCATAAAACAAGAAGGTTTTAAGGTCTTCCATGTTTGTGAGCTGCCTTGGAAGGGCTTACCCTTCTCTCAATCCTGCCGCCATCAGAGGCAGGTTGGTGGTAACAGAAGAGAGGGACCTCTCAGTGGCTGCTCCCAGGCTCTGGAACTTCCTGCCAAGGGAGTCTACATTGGTTCCCCCTCTGTTGTCAGGAAAATATGTTTTTATTCATGCAGGCCTGTGGCATATAAGCCGGCCTGTTGCTGAAGGTTTTTTTTAAATAGGTAGGGTGCTGCTTATTTCTCTTATTGATGTGTTTTTAACTGTGTTTTTTATATATTCATTTATTATTTTTTTAATTAAGTTTTTGTTTTAATCTTGGTCTTATTAGTGCCTTGAGCACCATCTTTTGGTGGGAAGGCAGGATATAAATTGAATAAGACAGGATATAAATTGAATAAGTGAACCAGAAGCTCTAGATCTACTGCTCCTTGCCTAGCATAGATCCGACCCTAGCTGCCCACCCTTCCTTTGTATTCAGGCTGCCACTGACAGATTGCCCTCATAAGAATTGTCTTTACAAGGCCCATGCTACTCTTTTGTCTTTAAAAGGTTCACCTGGAATGCAGTGGTGTCCCCTCCCCGTGAAAACTGGTCTCAAGGGGCCCTCTACCTCCTTGAGATTTTAACTAGTACCTCCACCTGTTCCCTAGGTATGCGCTGGAGTGACCTGCACACAGGGCTCCTGAGGCACACATGTGGCATGTGATATAGACTCAACCAACAATGAAACTCCAATACTGTAGAAGACGTTAGCAGTTGTGCCAAAGGGATATATATATATATATATATATATATATATAATACAGTATATCTTCTTAAAGATTTTTTCCCAGGCATGCAACAATAACCAGTCTATTTATTTAGGTCAAACCATTACTCCTTAATTCAGCAGTGACGGCTGATATAAGCATGGGCTAGAAACTAACTAAGGCAACTCCTTTACAAGGGAAGCACAATGTTTGCAGGTTTTTACCAGCTATGGGCATAGGGTTACACCTAGAGAGCATGTTTGCTTGTGAGATCTTTTCCTTTTCTCTCCGCACCTGAACCCTCAAGGTGGCCATGGATAGAACAAAGCGCATTCATAGAATTTGGCAAGAGACAGATTTCCTTTTGCTGCATTGATGGCTTCAGAGCCGCAGATGACAGAAGTTGTTATAACAAATACATTATCAGAAGAATGAATATGAAACAAAGCAAGCACAGGAGTAATCTACTGGCTTGAAAAGCCCTCAAGACTAGTCCAACACACCACTTGGAAATGACACACTGGCATTTGCTTTTGGAATTCTTGCTTGAGATGGATTCACTTACTATGTTGGGCTTTGTGCCTGGGTCTGTTTTTAGGATGTTGGCATGACTGATCAGCAAGTCCAAACAATAGACTTCCCTTGTTCCTTATTAAGGAGGCCTTAGGCAGTCAGTTGCAGATGTCTCAGTCTCTGCCACTCTTTAAAACATAAGTGCCTTAATTTAAAGTGGCAGAGTTTGCTCTCTTGCCTAGTAGCTATGAGAACAAGGTGCCATTTTAGAGACTATTGTCATGCAGCAAGATACATCCAAACCAATTTCAAACAGGCTCCTTTTAAACTCCATTGGAAACAGAGGCCCAGTTTGCACATATAAAGTGAAGCCACCATGGGTGAATTTCCCTGTGGGGATTTCTTCTTGCTGTAGAGGCCATGGCCATTTTGAATATTTGGGGCACAGTGGGGGCACACCATAGCTTCTTGTTAAGTGTGAACCTGGCAAGGGTGGGTTGTTGGAGTGGTTGACAAGCCACCCGCAACCCTAAAACAGTCCATGAGTTCTGTTTGGCTTGTCAACCATGTGACACACCCCAATAACTTAGGCTTGCTGGGTTCAAATGTAATGAGAAGCCGTGGCAGTGGGGGCTTGTATTGCCAAGCTGGAGCCCATGGATGCCGCAACCCAGCATGGCTTAAAAGCCATGGTGGGCTGCAGTGATCGTGTGAACCAGGTCACTGTCTTGATAACTGACTGTTGCTCTCAGGGGTGGCCCTAGGAGAAATAGCGCCCTGGGTGAGGGGTGCCTTCAGCACCTCACCCACCATCAGCTTATCACTTTCTTTTTATTTTATTTTTTTTAACACTGTTTATACTATTTGTAGTTCTGTCCATGCTTGGTAATGTCACCTCAAAGTAAAAGTATGTTGCTGCTGATTTATTTTTTTTTTTTTAAATCTAGAATGATGAACTGGAAATAGAAAAAGAAAGATATACCTCAAAGCTAATTGGTGGAGGTTTCTTGTAGTTAGTACCCAAACAACCTGTAGAACTTAAAAAAAAAAAAAGTTAAGACACTAGGGGCACAATCCTGTGCATGTTTAGACAACTCCCGGCATCCCCCAGCCAACCAACACCCCCTTTAGCCTGGTGGCCTGGGCAAGTGCCCAGCTCAGACATCCCTAAGGCTGGCCCTGGTTACTGCACTCTCAAGCTGGCCAGAATAGACCAAGAACAACATGGCTCATCCTCATGCAAAGCTCATCAGGCTGCCAGCACCATGGACTCAGTTCATAGTCAACGAGTAGATAATGGGTTGGATCCAGAGGAGCTTCTTCCAATGGAGGACCTTCCTCTGGATCTGGAGCAACACGAGCGCTATTTTTGTCATGTCTTTGGTAGACTTCAACATGCCAGAACTGCTTTCCCTGCTCTCAGTGTTACGTAATCCCATGCACTGGCACATGCATCTTCATGCATCCAGCATGACCCCTACACTAGGCAGAGGTAACATTCAACCACAAAGATGCCTCACTTTCAGTGTTTTTTCTGTTCTCAGCAACCCATGGTGGTATATGCTCATCGGGCATCTATTTCATAATATGTGCAGAGGAAAGATTTAGCATGTTAAGGGCACAATCCTATGTACGTTCAGACAGAAAAAAGTCCTACACTCCCAGCATTCCTCAGCCAGCCATGGGAGAGTTGTAGGCCTTTTTTCTGTCTAAACATGCATAGGATTGTGCCCTAAAGCTACAATCAGATACACTTACCTGGGAGTAAGTCCCGTTGGACCTAGTGGGGCTTACCTCTGAGTAGACATGTATAGGATAGCACTATAAAGGGATGTACTCATCTACCTTCAGCATGTTAGCCATCCTTTACTTGTTCCCTCATTTGGAAATATGCTGTGGACCTAAATATAAAGTAGGTAATCCTAACTGAGGATTATTGTTATTTTATGGAAAATAATCTGCTTTACTTTTAAGAGGAGAATAGACAGTTTAAATTTAGCAAAAAAAAAAGATGTAAAGGGCATTGACCTATGGAGACAACTAGTCACGTGTAACAACCAATGGCCTCAGATGCACATCCCCATTTGTGTAAAGAGACTCCATCCAGTCAGTTCAATGGGATTCAGATCCGCTGAGCGAAACAATGCATGGGAAGTTGTGCATCTAGTCCAGTGGTAGGCAACCTCCAGGTGCATTTGGCAATTTGAGGAACTGTCCTGGGCACCACCACAAAATGGCTTCCATGGGAGGCATGGCAAAGGACAAGTAACCAGCTCCAAAGGCTGAGGTGGGGTCTGAGCTCCAACACACTAAACAACTCCCTGTAACCCACAATTTTCAGCATCAGCAGAGACCTATTTCACAGCAATCCTGGCTGCCAGTAAGGAAATGTGTTAAGTTTTTTTTTTTTTTTTAATGGGAGGGGTAGGGCAACTTGGTGAGCAGCAAGAAAGGTGTCTGGGGAGCATTGGTACCCGTGGGCACCACATTGCTTACCCCTGATCTAGTTGATAAGAATCTGAGGGTAAACTCTTATTATTTCCAAGCACTGAAACTAAAAGATGACAGTTTAGAACAGATTAAACAAGAGCACTGCCAGCTATAGAACGCTTGATCAGAGAATGTAGGTGGAAAAATGGATCAGAAAGGGTGCTTGTAAGGCAGGCAGCTTTTGCACTTGGATCTGTCTTGCTAGAGCAGGGCAATTTCCAATTCTAGTATGCTCCAAATGTAATAGATACAGTTAGTTTACAATAGGGTAAATAACATGCAAATGAGCTTGTGCATTTGTGGTGGAAATGAAAAAAGCCCATTCAAATTAATGAAAATTTAGTAGATGTCATTAAGGGTAATTATACCAACATCTACAGAGAAAACAAAAACTCTGGCTTGCTTGATTTGAAACTTAATAGAACAGTTCATTTGTTAATGATCAAGGATCTTATAGTAAACCTGACTGCATTAATTTAAAACTTGAAAATGTCTTAAGGTTAAGAACCAATCTATTTGTGAAGTCTTTCATCTGTGGACATCTTTAATTACATACATCAAAAAGACCAGACATCTCCCCGCCCCCAGGCAGAACACAGAACTTTAAGAGCTAATTTTTTTCAGACAAGTAATGCTCCATTTCAGTGGCAACAAGTATCACACATCCTTAAGCAGAAATAAAACATTCTTCATAAATGAAACTTTCAGGGCACAATCCTCTGCAGGTTTAGACAGAAAAAAGACCTATGGCTCCCACCCTGCCCCAGGTAGCATAGCTATGGTGGGAGCTGTAGGCCTTTTTTCTGTCTAACCTTGCATAGGATTGCGCCCACAGTGACATGTTTATACGGCGCTTTAGAAGGCAAAATTAAAGGCCACCTCTATGAATCAGGAAGTCCCCGGTTCAAATTTTGTTTCTGTCGTGAACTCTCTAGCTACTCTTAGGCAAGCCACTGTCTCTTAGCCTCAGTCCCCCATTGCAATATGGGGAATAACAATATGAACTTTACTTACAGGGTTGTTGTAAGGATGACAACTAGATAATACATATGAAGCACTTTGAACCCTTGAAAGCCCTATGCAAATTGATTGAGTATATGATTACCGGGTATACCATTATTGTTGTAACCTGGGGGATTTCCCCCCACCCTGTGAGTGACCGGGTTCATACAACCATGAAAACCACTGCCATCGTTTATGGTTTTTCATCATTCGTGGTTTTCACTGCCGTATGAACCCGGTCATGTTAATTTTTTACCATGATAAATTTTGCATAACAAAACCACGATAGAAAACAATAATATGGTCTATGGTTTTCTGATCATATCTTGGTTTTTCTGACTGTGTGAACTCGGGATATCACTTCTATCGTGGTTTTCAACCAAAAACCATAGAGACCTATGGTCTTCTCTATCTCACCTCTCTATTCTCCAAACTCTGCCTAGCAACACATTCATCAACGGCTCCCTCGCTTTAACTGGCCGTCGTAAAGTAACTGTCCCTATCAAATTTTCTCCTCTCTCAGATGGCCACCTGAGGAATTGCTTCACTGTTTGTGCAGTTGCAGTCAAGTTTGACCTTGGCTCTCTCTAGCTCCTGCTCTGCCGCGTTCCTATGTAGCAGCGTGGTATTTATTTATTTAATACATTTTTATACCGCCCAATAACCGAAGCTCTCTGGGCGGTTTACAACAGCTAAGATCATAAAATACAATATAAAATATAAAATTTAAACCACAGATTAAAAACAAATAGCAGAGCTAGCAGCAGCAGTTACAATAACGGAATTAAAAACAGACGGTATGTTGGTCTGTGTCGGCTGAAGGGGCGCAGAAGAGCATTTGCAGCCAGCCTGATGTGGCCATGGCTCACTGAGGAGACGGGGGGAGGGGGTGTGGGCTGATTTAAGTTCATTCGTGCCACTTCAGTTGGAGGCAAGCACAGGGTTAAACCTCGCTGTGTGAGGAGGAAGAGGACGGCATGCAATGTGATCAAGATGGATGAATAGCGTAGCAGCTGCAGACATTGCAGGAAAGCGGGGGACCCTGGGACAGGGGATGGCGCACAATGGACACTGGGATACCTGACGTGAGCGGGAGGATCCACAGGGCGCTTATGAAAACAATGCTGGCTTAGAGAAAGACCATGAAGAAGAAGAAGGGGGAAAAAAGCAGGCATGATCCTATAAATGGGGGGTTATGTTTTTTGGAGGCTATCGTAGAACCCTCTCTAAGGAATGTGCTAATTCAGAAGTCTATGAGAACAACAGAAGCAAGATAAGTCTGAAGTCTGGGCATTCTGTGCTGGAACTGGGTCGGAAAAGGGGCAGAGAGCTCACTTGCTCTCTGCAGGAAATCCTATGGTGCTGTATGCGCCTCTAGAAATCTGATAGGAACAGGAATCTGTTGGAACGTTAATGTGTGAACCCTCATCTTATACTCTGATGGTAAATATATGTAAATAAACCTTATACAACAGAAACACCAAAAGGCTCCAGTGACAACCTTCCAAGAAAACTGAATCCTGGGTAAGTGCTGGAACCCCTGGAAATTTTCACTGCTTAGAAGCTGGGGTGCATGGATGTAAGATTATTTTGTTTGTTTGGGAGCTTATCTTTGCCTTCTGCTCCCTACCATGCAGACAAGTGCAGGTGCAAGGCAGGGGGGAAGTGTGTGTAAAACAGATTTAGTACCAATAAAATGTCTCTGGATATGCCAGCAGCAAGCCAGCATGATGGAACTGGGCAGACTGAACCAGTCCAGTTTTGTGAAGTAGGGTGTGCTACCACATGCATTAAAAAGGCTCAAAGAACAGAGGAACAGGTAGCCCACTGGATCTGGAGTCCCTTTAATTACCATTTAAATAACCTTGTCTGCTATTTGTTGTGGATTACGGGATCGTGCTCTGTTGCTTGTTAGTCTATAGCAGCAGCCCTCCCCAATCTGGTGCCCTCCTGATGCTTTGGACTGCAACCCTCCCATCACCCCAACTGTTGGCCATGCTGACTGGGGCTGATGAGAGTTGTAGTCCAAAGCATCGGGAGGGCACCGGGTTGGGGAAGGCTGGCTATAGTACTGATTACCCTCTGGCTCCTGTTAGTACCAGGGTAGGCGATGCTTTGGAGGTACACTTGGCGATCTGAGAAACTGTCCTGGGCACCACCATGAAATTCCTGCTGTGGCTAATCACAAAGACAAGTCACCTGCCCCAAAGGCCAAGTACAAGGCAGAGGCGCGGTCTGAGCCCCAACACACTAAACAACTCCTTTGAACCCACAGTTTTTAGTGCCAAGAGAAACCTATTTCACAGATGACAAACTCTTTTTGTCTCCCCCCACTCTGACAGCTGACCCATCTCCCTCCACATCTCTTTCCCTCTCACTCACTCTCTCTCTCTTCCCAATTCTCTCTGAAACACTCGAAGAGAATTGCTGGTAAGCAAATGGGCTTGAACAATTTCTGTGGCCCACCGTGGCTTAAGCCATTATGGATATCCAAGCCACAGCAGGTGGGCTCCGTGACTGATTGTGATGAGCAAACTTGTCGAGGGTGGTTGTGTTGCTGTGGTTAACAAACCACCCACACAACCCATGAGATGTTGTTTTAAATAAGTCCTGGGTGGGCTGCGGTGATCATGGGAACTTGGCCAATGTGTTAACTTAGAAACAAACATTGGAAGGTGTAGGGCACCTCATTGGGCGACAAAAAAAGGTGTCCGGGGCTGCAGTGGTGCCCATAGGCACCACATTGCCTACCCCTGTATTAGTAGGCAAAATAATGTTGGGTGGGGTTGACAAGTTCTGGTCCTGACTGCTTTGATTTTTAACTCAATGGTTAAGGGCACTTTAGCTTATCACATCGGCACTCCCTCCTTCTATACAGTAGGCTTCTGGGAGAAGCAGAGGTGATTAGGACCCCACTGCAACACCCAGCTCTAGGCCTTGGCTATATAAGCATCCAATGTTTATATAGCATAAAAATGAAATATAAACATTGAGAATTGGGAAGCTCTTGCCCATGAACGCTTTAACTGGAGGTTGGCCATTCACAAAGGTTCCATGGACTTTGAAGAAGCCCGAGTGCAAGGTGAAAGGGAGAAATGTGCTAAGCGAAAAGCACGTCAAACGAATCCTTTACAGGACCATCTTCCATCTGGTAACCTGTGTCCTCACTGTGGGAAGCTGTGTGGATCTAGAATTGGCCTCCACAGTCACTTACGGACCCATCGATAGAGTCTACACAATCTTCTTTAGAATTTCCTCTTTATATAATTTTCTTTTTGCAATTTCATCCTGGAAGACAATCTTATTTGGTCATGAGTGATCACGTACTACTACTACTACTACTACTACTACTACTATATTATACAGTTAGGTTCTATTTTCCCTAGAGTCAGCTGGTGGTAAAACTGGTAGGGAGGGTCCATTCAGTGCTAGAGTGGATACAGAAAGTCCCAGGTTCAATCCTTGGCATCTCCAGTTGAAAGGATCAGGTAGAAGGTGATGGGAGAGACCTCCCTCTGTAGGGCACACAAATCAAAGGACCCTGGAGAGCCACTGCCAGTCAGAGGAGACAATCCTGGGCTGGATGGACAAACAGATCTGATTCGCATGACACGGCAGCTCACCGTGGGTGAGCTGTCACCTGCGGCGGCTTTTGCGTCATGCAGGGTGCCCATGGCTTGCTTTAGGGTTATTTGAGGGTTGTCCAACCCTCAGACAACCCTTGCTGCTGCTGGGTTTGCATGGCACAACAAGCCATGGCAAGCTGGCTGGGCGCCATGCAAAAAGGATGGCTGCAGGCGCCCAGCATGACACAACAGCCCCTGCAGGTAAATTAAGCCATGGTGGGCTGTTGTGTCATGCAAACCAGGTCACTGACTACCTGGTATAAGGCAGCTTCCCAGGTTTCAATGGCTGTGGCAAGTTGTGTGTTTTGCTGATGACAGGCTTGCCAAATAGCCCAATTTACATTTCATCTTCTGGAATTTTAAGGTAAAGTTTTCCTCCACTTTTCATTCATGAGGAAAGCAGCAAAAACAAAACAAACAAAAAAACAAAAAAAACCCCACACCACTCCTGTTATGCATAATGACTGTAATTCCTTAGCTAAACTGAATGGTGGGAGAAGTATGCAGTACTGTTAAGTTATATTATCCTTGTTTAGTTTAATCCATGGGCTGTTTTGGGGTGGTCTGTTAACCACCCCAACCACCCACCTTTGCTAGGTTCAGATGTCACAACAAGCCATGCTGGTGAGGGGCAATTATGCAAATCTGGCTGGCACACAACTGGTACGCGCATAGTGGTGAACAACCCACCGTGGCTTATTGACCACCCTGCACTCATGCAAACCAGGTCAAGATCTGCTTACAATGGGCAAAATCTAAAACTATTTTTCTTCCTCGTTGGCTGCAGCAGAAAGGCAAGCACATGTTCTGCCTAGATAACTGTCAGTCTGCCCTCTCAAAAATATCTCTCATTTTCCACCCCAGACTTCTACCTGTAATATGGGGACAACTGTAGCAACAACCTAGCTCACAGTGTTTTGATTACTGAGATATGAGGCACCTAGGAAATAGGCTATGAAATACTTAGTAATACTTAGTGATATACTGAAAAGTATAAGATACCATTTAAAAAACAAAAAAACACTAATTGAAAAGGCTTTTACAAATATAGATGTCCTATTTCAACCTTCTAAATGCTTAACAGTGCAATCCGATAACAGGCCTGTGGCTTACGCTGGCTCAGCTTGTATGAGCGTGGAAAGCTAAGCAGGGTCAGGCCTGGTTATTACTTGGATGGGAGACCCCTCCTCTAGTTTCCTGCATTGAGCAGGGGGTTGGACTCGATAGCCTTGTAGGCGCCTTCCAACTCTATGATCTATGAAATCTATGTCTGCTCAGAAGCAAGCCTCATTGAATCCAGTGGGACTTACCCCAAGGTAAGTGTGTATAGCAACCTTCCCCTAGTATGATTTCCAACAGGTGTGTTGGATTGCAAGCAACTCCCATTAACCCCAGCCAGCATGGCCCTGCTGACTGGGGATGATTGGAGTTGTAGTCTGACACATCTGGAGGGGACCGGGTTGGGGAAGGCTGGTGTATAGGTGCATATCCACATTGGTTTCAGGATACACTTGAATACAAGTTTCTAATGGCTACTAAAGTATTTCCCGACAAACATCCAAGCCCTGTAGGGCACACAAATCAAAGGAGTGGTCCCTCTTTTGTTCCTAGCTGTTCAAGACACAGACCTGCCGTCAGTGCCAAAAGGGCGGCAAGGATGCGGGAGAGCAATGTACCTTCCTGATGGGGACTCTTCTCCATTTTCCAAGTGTCTGGTTTACAAATACAGTGCCAAATGCATAGTGTGTTAAAGCTTCCATGTGCCCTTAGGTTTCACAGCTGTTTCTGTTTCCTTATTCAGAAAATGAGCAACGATCAGAGTGCTAAGGAAATATGAGAGACCAGGCAGGGGGGAGTTGCTTTCTGTTTGAAGTAGGGCACAGGATGATTATATTCTATTGATGTGCCATTACCCAGCAGGACTGAAGAATGAAAAAGAAGGGGGAAAGAAAAACTTTTAAGCAGAATACCCATTTTCTCTTCCAGCTTGGGCCATATTTGAAGGCTAGGCAGGTAAAGAGAGGGCAAGTTTGGAGCAGAACAGCAAGTAGGTCTTAAGCAAGAAGCTCTGTGGATCAGACTGGGATCCAAAGGCCTATAAGGTGTGGGAGATAAAACAAGATGGAATTCTATAGTCAGTGGTAAAAAGAACCTGCTGGTTTAAGAGCAGAGTTAAGGCTATTTCATGTTGACTCAAGCTCCACAAAGCCAGGAAATTGGAAACTAAGGGTGATGCCTTAACTGACGTGCCCTATGATCACTGATGATGTTGTGCAATCTCACAAACTGTGCTTACTTACAACTTACCCTCCATGTACCCACACTTTTCCTTGGTCTTTAAGACCCATATCCAGATGGGGAAGATGGAGTGCCACTGCCTGGGACCAGCAAAGATGCCCCACATTGTCCTGGTCCTGTATTGCTTTACGAAGCAAACCTTCCTGTATTGAACCTTCCTGTATTGCTAGAGGGATCCGCCCCAGTTGACCCATGTCTGTTTGCTGCTTGTAAGCAAGCACAGTTTGTGACATTGCACAACATCATTACGATCACAGGGCATGTCTGTTAAGGCACCAGCCATAGCTTCCAGTTTCCTGGCTTTGTGGAGCTTGAGCCAACATGAGATAGCCTTAACTCTGCTCTTAAACTGGCAGGTTTTTTCATAATTGAATCTCCCTAGTTTTTTTAAAAAGGAAATTTATTATTACAGTGTTCTGAAAACAAAAACACCCCCCCCCGAAACACAAACTACAAAACAAACACAAACAAGCCATTAACTGAGTAGATGTGTACAAATGAATAGATATGTCCTGCATGTTCAGAATAACTTACTTCTGAGTAAGGTGGCTCAGGATTCTAGCATAGCTTCCCACCCCACCCCCCGCTTTTCCTCCCTCTCTTCATTAGTGATCCATCAACCAGTGAGAGTGATTCCCTCAGCTTTCAAAATTACCTCACTCTTCTCAGTTTCCTGCTGCCCGTCCCCATGGTCAAACTGCTGACAGGAACAGTGGAATATCCCTCACCATTGGTTATGCTGGCTAGTGCTGTTGGAAGTTGCAATTCAACAACATCTGGAGGGCCACAAGTTGCCCACCCCTAGTTTAGTCAGTCCTTTCATGGCTGGAAGAAACCTAACGAGTCTTGTAACTTGCCAGCAAATATGCTGATCATCTAGCTGCAGATTTGGAGTGGGTTCCCCCCCCCTGTCAAGGAAAGTAATATACCTCTCTTCATATAGCTTGGTTTCCACTAAGAGGGACTCCCATCTCACCTCCCCCACCCCCACCCCCACCCCCAGAGAAGATTTCTTAATTATTCAATTGATTTATATCCTGTTTTTCCACCAAACAAAAAATAGTGCTCAATGCAGCTAACAATAAGAAGACCAAAGGGCAATCTACACCTCATGGTTATTGCAGTACTGGATCGCTTCTGTGACTTGAGGGGCACACAACATAACACACCTACTGTTCCGTTCCAGTTGCATTTGTGTGGCATTCTCATTCTTCTTTTCTTCTGTAATTTCCTGGACTACCTTTATTATGATTTTTCCTGTTACTGCAATTCACTATCACAGTACGTGGCTATGTGTGTTCTCACTAGGCGCTGTCTTTGCCTGTCTCGGTGCAGCTACGAATTTGTCCTAAACGGGTGTTAGCCAGTTGCTTTCGAGGGGTGGAGAACATTCAGCTTTTGTTTCCCAAAGCTGTATGGGGCCGGGGGATTCGACAAACCAGAGATTGCTTTCCACCCTCTCCCCCCATGGCTTCTCTCTCTTGCAAAGTGAACTGGAGATTACCGGTAAGTGCTTCCCCCATCCCCTCCCTTTTGAAAAAAATAAAGTTCTGAATCCCCCTTTCAACCTCCTGCCCCAAACAACAACTAGCTGTAAATGAGCCAAAATGCATGTCTACTCAGAAGTGAATCACATTACCTTCAATGGCCTTACTCAGCAGTAAATCACAAAGCGAATAGGACCTACTGGGACTTCATCCAACCAGCAGCAACTCCGAGATTGCTTCCCCACCGCCCTCCTTCCCCACGGCTTCTCTCTGCATGTCTACTCAGAAGTAACTCACATTATCTTCAATTGCCTTACTCAGAAGTAATCACACTGTTTTCAATGGAGTGCATGCTTGGGAAACTTAGCACGGGAGGAAGACTGCTTTGGGAAATTCACTTTGGGTGGAGGGGAATGGGCCTGCTGATCCTGCTGGCTTCACCCCATGGGAGGATGGTGGCGGCAGCAGCAGCAGCAGCAGCACAGCCTCCCCCTCACCTCTTCTCTTTTCCTTCTCCACAATTTTTTTGTGAGGGGGCAGGAGGAACTTTTTTTCTTTTTTTAAAAAATCAATCTTGCTCATGCGCTCATTTGCTCCTGTGCATAGATGATGAACCAACCCCCCAACCCCCCTTTCTCTTAAAGGGCCATTTCCCCTGCATGTGCAAGGCAACACCCAGTATTACCACTATAGAGTCTAGGTGTGGGGCAGCAAAACGGAATGACTGTGGTACATTTAACAAAAGTGTGCACTCTGAGTAGTGACCGCGGAACGTGAATATAGCAGTAATGTAATTCTAACTTGGTGATATACCATATAGTGTAGATTCGGCCCAAGATTAAAACAAAGAAATTAATTGCTGTTTCCTCACTAGACTTCCATAATCTATAAAACTGTTGGTGGAGTGTTGGACTAAGACTGGAAAAGCTCAGGTTCAGATCCACACTCAACCGTATAGTTCAGTGGGTGACTTTCTGGTCAGTCATTATCTCTCAGTTTAACCTACCCCATGGATTGTTATGAGGGTATGATGAAGGAATGGTGGTGGAAGAAGAGCATTTAAAACAACTAAAATGGCAACCCATGGTGGACTTGACAAAGAATGATGAAATAATTAATGGTATGGGGAAAGCAGATAGTTTTCTCCTTATATACTAGAACTTGGGATCACCCAATGAAAGTGATCAGTTCCCAAAGGTGAAAGAAAGTGCTTCCTCACACAACACATAATGAACACAGAAGGCAAGGTTGTAATGTGATGTGGCCGCTAGTTTAATTTAGAAAAAGATTGGACAAATTCACATAAGATAAGTCTATCCCTGACTACTAATCATGATAGCAAAGGGCCAAAACAGAGGTGATGTTTGTCACATAGTTTGGTATTGAGTAGCTGTGCAACAAATAACTGATGTGGAACACCCCAACCCGGATTGGGAACATGGTAGAAGGAATGGGGGCTTTAACCTTTTGCCCCCACCATGGTCCCAATCTTAATTCCTCCCTGCTGTGTCTGATTTGCACAATGGGAGGAAAGCTCCCATTGGCACTTTCTCATCCATGCTACCCGAAATGAGAATTCATCCATGATGCCTGAAATTAGATTTTCACAAGTCTTTTTGTGTTCTTTGAAAAGTGGCTGGCCCACCATACAGTGATTTTTCAGGGGAGAGCCTGGAAAGGGCATAAACTTGTTCATGGAAACTTCTCTGATCCTGAAACAACTGGGTAGATGCCCAATTATTCCATATTACGCTGCTGCAGCCAGTAAGGCAAAATGGGAAGTACTGGCCTGGTTGCCCCAGTAATGAGGATGTGTTCCTTGCACACTATCCATTCAGAGTGAGGCCAAAGTGATTGCCTTCATTTTCCCTCAGTGACATAATCCTGTGGCCAAATCTGATTGGTTATAAGGCACTGTGACATCACCACATTCACAACATGCCCCTGATTGGCTTGGATCTCATAATGAAAAAAGAAAGCCTACCAAGTTAAACTACAGTGCCAAAGCAGCAGGAGATCTGGGGGTTAATGGCAGTGAACAGTTGTGGAAAGATATGCAAAAATGTAAGTTGCTTTTCAGGGAGCTATTTTCCCCTTGTGAAGGATTGAGGCCTATACAGGCTTACCGTGGGTTAGTTGAAGCCTGAAGGCCCAAACACTTCCCTAAATTAGTTGAAGCCTGAAGGCCCAAACATTTCAGGATGGGAGGGGGCGTTTGTGAGTTTCAGTTCACCCAATAGAAGATAAGTATTGTTTCTCCTGTTCAAGGTCACATGGTTATAACCTTCCAATCCTGGGAGGGCTTTATTTGTGTGGGGTGTGGTCAGCTAGAGCCAGAGAGAGACTGACTGCAGAGGAGAGAGGTAGACTGAAATTAAGTTAGAGAACCTTGTGTTATTTGTCTGTTTAATATTATCATACTTGCTTTTGAATTATAACTGCTCTATTGTGTAAATACCCTAATGTAATAAGTAAAGTGTTGTTGTTTACCCTGAGTTGTGGAAGTGTCTTATTCACCACGCCTGAAGTCTATTCTCATGCTACTGGGAACAGGAAAGAAACAGGCAAAGGATTTGATCTCCTGGAACGGGAGAAGCTTTGAGAAGAGGCAGAGATCTTCCAAAGGCAGGTCAAGGGGTCCCTGCAGTAGCGGAACCTTGACACCCCTTCAAAATGATATCTTTGCCTGGAAAATATCTACAGGTGAAAATTCAGTGTAGCCCTACATCAATCACCTACAGGTTGGTTATTGGTAGGAACCTTACTAATGAACTATATCTCACAGGTCATCCCTCCCAATGAGCTGTATTCCTGCCATATTACAATCAAGAGGACACCCAAAAATTGTCTGTAAAGCCCACAAGCAATGTTGTATTCTGGAGCCATGTAAAACAATGCATTGAATTGCACTACTTTTGATAATGGAAAGTTCACTTCTAGACCACGGCTGAAGATGAAAAACAGCTCACAGTTAACATTCAAATCAAGTAGTAGAGAGCATCAGTGCAAGTCATTAGAAGGTCGTAGGGAAGAGCTTGTGACTCCTTGAATAGCAATTAATCCAAATCAATATAGAAATTAGAGCGAAAGATTAGGAAGTGGTGAAATTTACACAGTGAGGGCTAATTTATATATTAACAAATCACATCCGGCTGCACAATCAGTAAGGTCAGAATTTGAGATTCAAGTCCGAGTTCCTTATCGCCTTTGTTGGTTAAATGCCAGTGCATGGGCAACTGTGAGCAAGAGGTGCAAGCAAAAGTGAAAATACAAATAAAAACAAGACGCTCCAATTTGTAGAGCCCACCCCTCCCTGCTGGCTCTTTTGAAGTTAAATGTGTGAGCAGTTTGGTGGCCAACTAGATGTGTCTGGCAAGCTGACAAGTGGGGCATTAAGGCTTTGGAGTCTTTAAAATGCGATAAGGCTATCAGTGGCCACTGGTCATGACAGCTGAATGTTCCCTCCAGCATCAGAAGCAGCATGCCTCTGAACACCAGTTGCTGGAGAACAGCAGCGGGAGAGCGCCATTGCCCTCGTGTTCTGCTTATGGGCTTCCTGCAGGCATCTGATTGTCTACTTTGGGAAACAGTATGCTGGACTAGATAGGCTTTTGGTCTTCTTATGTCCTTGTTAGGACTACATTTTTTTTTTATCAGTACAGCAAACCACTTATTTATAGAACATTTTTACCATACAGAGCATTTGCTAAAACTCATCGTGGGTATCTGTTTTAATGCACACAAGAATTTCAATGAAGTAAGTATGCCCAACAGTGTATCACTGGATTGAGGCCACTGCGAGAAGGTCAGGGAAGTTCACTCCTCTCAACTTTTGGCAAGGATTAGGAGCTCGCTCCTCTCTACTTTCGGCAAGGATGTAGGCCTGTGGCTTACACTGGCTCAGCTTGTTCGAGCGTGGAAAGCTAAGCAGGGTCAGGCCTGGTTATTACTTGGATGGGAGGCCCCTCCTCTAGTTTCCTGCACTGAGCAGGGGGTTGGACTCGATAGCCTTGTAGGCTCCTTCCAACTCTATAGACCTATGACCTATGAAAGGTTGTCAGAAAGTTATGGAGAGAGGGAAGTAAAGGTTGGAGCCAACTGTGTAATTCTGTTGATGGAACTACTTCCATCAGTGGAACATGGAAGGAGTGATTCCTCCCCCCGCCACCACAGTGCACCACACACCCTCAAAATCTTCTCTGGAGAGCTGGAACGCCCCCTCCCAAACCAATTTTTGGGTGGTGCAGGGGGAGGCGGGGGGGGGGGGGGAAGAGGAGAGAACTAGTCTCATTGCACTAGTGTAATGTTGGAGTTGACCCTAATGCTCCAAGGGAGTAAGGCTCCTTTCTGAACTCTGTGGAGCACAAGCACAGAATAAGAAGCTCAAGGAGCTGTTTCTTTCGACCTGCTTTGTGTGTCCCCCATATGGGCCTTCTTTCCTAAGAGCAGAAAAAACTTCATTTTCAGAAAGGCTAGTTGGTGGCCTTTCTCAATGAGAATGTCAGGGTTTTTGCACTTCATGTCATCAGACTTTACTTTGAAGAAGTCAGGAGTACTTTTCTTTTTTAGAGACCAAAGAGTGTAAGGACCAATAGCGAAAGTGTAATTGGATGCTGATGGTAGATAGTTTGTGTATGTATGAAGGGACATTTTGCTTTCTCTATTGGACCACAACAGAAGCAGCTGCTCTTCATTACAGACTGTCTGGATGCTCTTTCATTTCTGCTGGCAAGGGTGCCTCCTGGAGATTTAGTTTGCTAGTAAGGAAAGGAAGAGAATTCATTCTCACCATGAAAAAAACAGCTATCACTGGGGAAATTCATGAAGAGATATTGCCATTTTCTCTTAGAAAGGACAGCACCAACATATTCAGTGGATAAGGAATCGCTGTTTCTTCACATACACAAACACACACGCCACTGGCATCAATGCCTCCTCTCGGTCAAGGGTGTGTGTGTCACCTTCTCAAAGCTCTGAAGGCTACCACTTGAGAGATCTTCGAATATCTCCCAACCATTCATTCTCAGTGAGAAAACATCAGCCAGTAATTCTGAGCCATTAACAAGCTGGCAGCCATAATAAAAGATACCATAGCTATACAAGACAAACTACTAAACTTTACATGCAAGCGCCATTGCAGCATATATAACATGAATAGGAGAATTACGAATCATAAGGGAAAACAACAACAGCAAACATGATTCCTATGATTTGGGTGTATGTAGCATTACTTACAGACTTGATTCATGTCTTCTCTGGCCATCTCATAAATCTGAAGTTTCCCAGCATCACATGTCTCTATCAGTCATATGATAGATCTTCCAACAGGTTGAAAATGAGGCAGGCAGCACAGTTTCCAACACCCCAGTTTACTGTAGCAAAATTTTGAATCACACACACACAAACCAGCCCACTGTCCTTGCAAAATCAGAACAGAGGTAATGGAATTTACTCTGGCAGCAGCTGGACAAACTGGAATTTCTAAAGAGTTATTTGACTATTTGCCTCACCCTGTCCTTTGGCACATTTCCTTGAGAGAAGAAAAGGCGTATGCCAAAACTGAATGTTAAGCGATAAAGACTTAGGCTACATATTGGAATGCAACACAGGAGTATTGTGAGGTTGATAAAGAATGTTTAAGTATTTGAATGACCTTTTGAATATGGTAAAAAGAGATCTAAGTGGAATATTTCCAAACAAACAAACAGTTACCCACCAACTGACTTCCAAGTAAGTGGAAAAAGTGCCACTGTGATCAAGGTAATGGTTGCCAGCTCCCCACACGTACAGCTTGGCGCATGCTAGTTTTTCTCCATGTAGTTATGTACCATTGCATCTGTGAGCTGATATAATGATCTTGTATCAACAGCTAAGCCTGGCTATTCCATGCTCCCTTCTCTAGGTTGCCTTCCACACTTTTTGTTTCAAGCACACTTCATAATCTGTATTGGGTACTGAACAGGAGCATGGGTCCAATTGTGCAAATCTAACGTTTATTAAAAAGTAAAACCTTATGTCCATATTTGTGGAGAAAGAAGCACACAAACATGGATAGTATACAAAGAGATAGTAGCTGGAGAGTGAGAGGCAAAACTGAAATGAAATGTGACAAGAGTGCTGCCTGGATCCACTGTAAACTCACAGTTCAATCAGACAACTCCATGATATCACAATGCAGTTAGCCAGCCCTGTGAATTTCAAAACTGCTGGGTGTAATTGACACATGTGGAAGAAGCCAAAATCAGTGAGAATCATGACAACAGGAGCTAAGTAAGAGTTGGTTAAAGCATTTCATTGGCTGAAGAGGCTTGCTCTCTGTGAAAGTTACCCCACAGCAGGCAGGAAGACAGGCAGACCAAAACAAACCCACAAGATGGCTGGGAGGATCTGGCTATAGGACAATTTACAGCCATGAATCTGATATGATCTGCAAAGCTTGAGCAGCAGAATTATGAGCAGCCCCAATGAGGAAGTGATCAGGAGACCAACATACCTTCTGCCACTTAGTCCCATGATCACTACACATCAATTTTGTCATGAGAATTGTCCCCATGCAAGCACATGCTGTGAATCAGCGTAACTGCACCAACATGCTTTGGAGTAGGGATGGCTGTCAATGGCTACTAGTCCTGATGGCTCTAGGCTTCCACCAGTATGAGAGGCAGTATGCCTATGAACATCAGTTGCTGGGGAACTTGGGCAGGAGGGTGCTGCTGCACTCATGTGCTGCTTGTGGGTTTCCAATGAGCAGCTGGTCAGCCACTGTGTGAACAGAATGCTGGACTAGATGGACCTTGGTCTCATCCAGCATGGCTCTTCTTATTTTCTTATGTTCTGATGGATGAATCTTGTCAATTTCAGTTTCATTCAGGTTCTCATTTTTCTGATCTTAAGTTTGGTTTGGCCTGATTCCACATCAATGTAGGAATTTTATTTGTAAGTCTGCACAAAAACATCATATGCATTTTCATGTGCACCTCATGCAATATCTGACTTTTAATATGCAGATTTTCCTAATGTATGCTTTTTTATTGCAAACTATTTTCCCTATAATAATGTTTTTCTCTGCGTTATTTTCACCACTGTGCAGATTTTTGCACATACTTTCCCGGAGGGCATGGATTTTTGTACACACTTTCCCCTGATGTGGACATTTTTCTGAGTGGAGAACTATAGCACTAAATTCAGGAAAGTATGGATTTTGATGCGCAAAACTGTTCTGGTTTGCTCATTGGTTTGGCTTGTGCAAATTTGGTAAATATGGATGTGCATTAAAATTTGGATGGAACAAATTTCTGTTTTTCCATGTGTTGCTGGTTCACAGAGCTCTGGGCTACACATGCCCTAAGGAGAAAGTGCCCAGAAGCTATGAATAGGCTGCTTTGAACTGCAAGACCTCTCCTCCTCCAATCCCTGAATAGCAAGTAATCTGGAAATGATATTTTTTCCTTGCTTCTCCCTGCTCCTGTGCTTGACTTTTGGTGACAACACGACTGATGCTCACTTGGTGGGCTTGAAAAATAATGCCCCCTGGTTTTACTTCATGAATATAGTTCCACCACCCCCAACTTCCTCACAATATTACCAATTTTTGAGCCGGGCTGCTTTTGCCTACTTACAGTTTTTGACACATTTGTCTCCTCCACCCACCCCCACGCCCCGCTAGCATTCTTTCAGTCTCAGTAGGAGTCAGTCTTGAGAGGTGGTAAGAGGAAAAGGTGTCGGTGAGCTCAAAATATTGTTAATTTAGATAGCTGCTCAGATCCAAGCCTGGCACTATCATAGGCTTCAACTGTCCCTTTTACCAAGGAACAACCCCAGTTTGTAATTGTTAGTATTGGTCATTGTTAAGTAACTGTCTCCATTTGCTTTGGGTGAAGTGCTGCTGATGCCTTCTAAAGATTGTTAGTGTACACACGTGGACTAAATAGCTCTTCTGGTTTCTTTGCTCTCTCTCTGAAATTAACTTTCTGAAAGGCAGAGGGCAAGCAGCTGCATCTTGATTCTGGTGATCGTGTGTAGAGTTCACATGTGGGCAACCTGCAGCCCACGGGCCACATGAGGCCCTCAGAGACCTTCAGTGCGGACCCCACAGGTGCCCAAGCTCCCTCCAAACTACTCCCCTGCTGCATTCTCCCTTGAATATCATGCTTCCCACAGCCTGACAAACAGCACCACCCTCCCCATGGATGTATGTGTGTATGTGGCTGTGTGTGTGAATGGGAGGGGAGGCTGTGTGCATGAGGGGTGTGTGTGAAATGGCTGTGTGCATGTGAGGGACGCTGACTCTGGCCACAACACTGTCTGCTCAGGCCCTGCCCGCTGCTGGTCCTGGCCATGCCCACCAGTATAAGGCTCCTGCCCCAGTGTTCACTGCTGCATGTGGCCCTCAGGGTGCAAAAACTCTGCCCACCCCTGGTGCAGATGTATCCGCACAAACACAACATGTCTGCTCACTGCTGCTGTTCCATCCCTGTATAATCACCTAACCAAATACTACAGGTTGGCCCCATTTTCATGTGTGAAATGTTGGGGGTATGCAATTAACAAAAACTATTGCAAAGACCTCCAAAAGGATTTCTGTGGTGATTGCCACCAACCGGCTTTAAAAGGGGATTAGACAAATTCATGGGGGATAAGGTTATCAATGGCTACTAGTCCTGATGGCTATGTGCTACCTCCAGTAGCAGAGGCAGGATGCCTTTGAATCCCAGTCACTTGGAAACAGCACCAGGAGAAGGCCTGTTGCCTTCAAGTCCTGCTAGTGGGCTTCCCATTGTCATCTAGTAGGGTGGCCAGATGCAAAAGGGGACAGGTCTCTTGTACCCTTACTAGTTTGTAGAGGAGGGAATTTCAGTAGGCTACACCTTGCTACACACCTGCTGAAATACCCTCTTCTGCACAGCTATTAAAGATGCAGGAGTCCCATCCTCTTTTGCATCTGGTTAGCCACTGTGGGAAACAAGAGGCTAGACTAGATAGGCCTTTAGTTCAGCAGGGCTCTTCTTATTATCTTATGTTCTTCTCACTATGGTTGGATGGGCCTTTTGATAGCATGTTCACTGTGTCTAGAGAAGGGGAAAGGAAAGATGACACATTGTTATAGGTTGGGATGTCCCATGCTCCAGTCGGTAAAATATAATGCAGGCAGTACAATGCCCAACAGCAAAACCCATGGTGTACTGAAGGGGGGAAAATGACCCCACCCTATTTGTACCCACCCACTTTTTAAATTATGGAAGCTGGCTATCTTTCATTGGTTATCTTTCCCTTTCCCTTTCCTACTTTCTCCACCATGCAAAGGGCTTTGTGCAGGCCTGTGGCTCATGCTGGCTCAGTTTGTCTAAGCGTGGAAAGCTAAGTAAGGTCAGGCCTGGTTATTACTTGGATGGGAGACCCCTCCTCTAGTTTCCTGCATTGAGCAGGGGAGTGGACTCGATGGCCTTGTAGGCCCCTTCCAACTCTATGATCCTATGTCCTATGCTTTGCCAAGCCCAGGCGAAGGGAGCACTTGGCTGATGCCTAGTGATTGTATGATGTGTCTTTTGATGGTAAAACTCATAATTTGCAAGCAGCTGGCCATGGAGAGCAACCATGGTCTAGTATAGTATTAATGGGACTTCTGAATAGTCTGAATGCTTACCTGGCTCTCATGGTCCAGCCAATACACTTGAATGAACAAGGGAGCTAGAAATTACTTTGCAGGCAATTATAGTTGCTTGTAGAATAAAGTCACCTCAGATAAACTCCAGTCAGAAGCTTATTGATTCCAATTTATAACCCGTTAAAATACAATTCCTACTCTGGAAAATGCTATTAGGCCCTAAAAGATGACTGGAATTAATGAAAGGTAAACAAAAATGGCTCAGAGACAGCAAGATTTCTGCCCTTACCCAGCAATTTTATATTGCTTCATTTGGGGAAAAGTCTTTAACTGATAACATTTTCAGGGGCAGAAATACCAATAATCAAGTTATCTTTAAATTTCAAAAGTACAGGTTCCTTGGTGTGGATGAAAAATATAGCATCACTCCAAGAAAATAATAAAGAAACATTAAATAAGATTACAGTGAGGAAGAACTATTGGATATGTGGGAACAGCAGCATGCACAAGACTTCCTCCCACCCCACAAAACTGGATTTTCAATTTTTATTTTACTGGGGAAACCCAGGGCAGAAACCCCCCAGCAAAATGCATACCAATCCAGCATAGGTAGCATTTTATTATTTTACCCAATAAATCCTATGATAACTCAAATCACTCCTACTAAGATTGAAATGAAACCTGTAACTTCTCCTTACATCCAGGCAGAGCAATCCTATGGCTGCTAGACAGAGTCTAGAGACGACCATAGGATTGCTTGGATCCCCAGCTACAAGGTTGGAAAATTGCTCCAACCTCCTAGCTGGGGATTGGACCTCTGATCCCACTCCCCCTCTTTGCAGCCAGCTCAGTAAGAACCTTTTGTGTGCGTGTTCTGGAGTGCGTGGGGGAGGGGAGGAGACCGACACCGCCAAGATATTATGTATTTATTTATTTATTTATTACATTTATACCCCGCCTTTTTTCCTGCAAAGAACCCAAGGCGGCTTACATAATCCTCCTCCTCCTCCTCTCCATTTTATCCTCACAACAACCCTGTGAGGTAGGTTAGGCTGAGAGTCTGTGACTGGCCCAAAGTCACCCAGTGAGTTTCATGGCCGAGCGGGGACTAGAACCTGTGCCTCCGCCTCCTTCCCTCCCATTCCGAGGTGCTGCAGTTCGGTGCGGCAGCCGAAATCGTTCGTCTAAGTGTTTTTGCAGGGCGGGAAGGGAGTGGAGGCGACCTTCACCTCCACACTCCTTTGGCCCTGCATAGAATTCCCATAATCTTCCGAGATCGCAGACTTACGGGCATTCTGATTAGATTGCACCCAAAATGGGAGCCTATTGGTCTCTCTCCCATTTCACTGTATAGAACGGCCTCCCCACCAACCTGGTGCCCTCTAGGTGTGTGAGTCTACGTCTCCCATAATCAAATGGAGACAATCTCTGGTTACAGTCTACTAGGCCCAGGATTGTTCTGTCTGTGAGATGATGTAGTAGACCCAACCATTCATACAGGCTTCTGCTGCAAAAGGGAAACTGCTGCTTCCAGTTCACTCACACGGCCTGTATTTAGGGATCTGAATGGTTCTGAATTGCAGCCAAATATGTATGCTTTTAAAACACTCAACCAGCTTGTGGGTTTGGGCGGGGTGGGTGGGCAATGTAGACATCATTTTTAACTCTAGTGAAAAATGTATCTTTTTTTCATTTCTAGATATATTTACATTATATTTATTTATACAGAATTGATTTGGTTATTGACCATCTCTGAACCAGGCCCATGCACAGGTGCCTGAAACAGTAAGATTGATGTTCTCATAGAATAAGGGTACATATGCAGATTTACTCTGCTGCTGAGCATGAGAATCTGTTGACTGGACCTGAAAAAACTATTGCTATTAGAATTCTGCTACATCTGTTCTCAATGCAAATACAGTCCTCTCTCTCTTTCTCTCTGTCATACATAATGACCCAGAAACAATGGGCTGTCTTTACTGAAGAGAAGTCACTCTACCATTTCAGAGTAAATACTGTGAACTTAAAATGCTGTATGCTAACTACCTTAAGAAACAACCCTGTTGCACATTAGAGGATGAACATAGTAGTTTAGTTCCCACAAATGCACAAGAAGAGGAATAGGTAGCTCCCTTAGTCTCATCTGCACATTTTCATTAAGAACTCCTCATCCAAGTAGCTGAGGTTTAATTGTTCCCTCCCCAGGCTCAGTTTTATTGATAATAGCACCCGTCCACACACTTTGTCTATGGGACTTTGGGGGGAAAAAACCTGCATTGGTGCCAAAGGGGATCCCCCCCCCTTAAGCCCCATGCACGTGGTGGTGATTATTGGAAAAACTGGGATTGGAGAGGGAAGGATCCCAATAAAATGGCACCTTCCCAACTTTAAAAAAATAAAAAAAGGAAAAACCCCATAACTGCTTCCTATGTCTTTAACATAATGTGTAGTTGAGCTTTCAGGTAATACAGAATGGCTTTATTAGGGTGGTGCCCTTTAAAATAATCAGTCTTCACCGGTAATATGTGTGGCTTAAATTAAATGGAGCAAGGACACGGAAATATAGCAGAAACATGCAAGTAGAAGATGGGAGAATGAGTGGCAAGGTAGTATTCAGCATTTATCTGTCTTTAGTAGGGCTCACTGTATTTTAAGAAGAATGTCAACAAGTCCTCATGTATCTGGTGAATATTTGAATATATGGAGATAATTTATTCATTAGCCTATCTGTGGGTTGCATCCCAAGTTGAAGTAGTTTACTTTATCAATGGGATATAAGATAATCATGACTAACTTAAGTCCTATTGATTTCAGTGGGCCTACTCCAGGGGTGGGCAACGTGGTGCCCGCAGGACGCAGTGTGTACCTCCAGACACCTTTCTTTGTGCCCACTGAGATGCCCTACCACCTCCCCCCCCCCCCAATTCACACATTTTCTTACTGGCAGCTGGAATTGCTTCAAAGCAAAGAGATTGCCTCCAGCCACTTCCAACTTCATTTCGCATGGATGCTTCTGGTCTACATGTTGGGCCTCGGAGACATTCTTAGGTAATGAAGAGGGCAAGCGGCCACGGCAGCCATTTTGTGGTGGTGCCCAGGACAGGTTCTCAAATTGCCAAATGTGCCCACAGGGCCAAAAAGGTTGTCTATCCCTACTCTAAGTATGGACCAAGACATAACCTAATAATTGTGAACATTAAGGCTGCAATCCTATACCCGCTTACCTGGATGTAAGCCCCATCGAACTCAATGGGGTTTACTCCCGAGTAGACATGTTATAGGGTTGTACTGTCACTAATGTAATGTTATAATTTTGGGCATTCCCAGGACTGTCAACATTCCCTTGTGACTGTCACCAGCCTCCACCGGCTGGACATTCCCTACAACATATACCAGGCAGAATGAGTCTTGTGACCTGCAGCTCGTTGGCTTAGCCTGGGGGCTCTCATCAATACTTAAATACAGCCCAGGCTGGGAGTGGTATTTATGTTGCAACACAAATAATATCCCCAGAGCAGTTATTGCTTCATAATTTGTGCTGGAGATAGCAACGGTCATAATGACAGGTGTGTCATTACCTTCTCTTCCCTTCACTCAAGATTGTGTTCAGAATGTTAAGGCACTCGGCTTCGTGCAAACTTGAGAAACTTTCAAATGTAGTCATTTCTTTATTTTAAATTGCAGCCAATTCAGAAGTAGTGTTTAACAGTAGGTTATGATCTGTAACACAGAAAGCAAGCACCTTTGGGAGTCAAATGGATGTTTCTATTTACATAAGAACATAAGTCCCTAAGAAAAGCCATGCTGGATCAGAGCAAGGGTCCATCTAGTCCAGCATTCTGTTCACACAGCGGCCAATCAGCTGCCCACGGAATCCCACAAGCAGGGCATGAGTGCAACTGCACCCTCCTGCCCATGTTCCCCCATGACTGGAGTACATAGGCATACTGCCTCTGATACTGGGGGTAGCATAGAGCCATCAGGACTAGTAGCCATTGATAGCCTTCTCCTCCATGAATTTGTCCCATCCCCTTTTAAAGCTCTCCAAATTGGTGGCCATCACTACATCTTGTGAAAGTGAATTCCATAGTTTAACTATGAGCTGTGTGAAGAAATAGGTACTTCTTTTTATCTGGCCTGAATCTCCCACCAATCGGCTTCATGGGATGACCCCAGCTTCTAGTATTATGAGAGAGGGAGAAAAATGTCTCCCTGTCCACTTTCTCCACACCATGCATAATTTTGTACATCTCTATCATGTCTCCCCTTACTCGCCTTTCCCCCCCCCCCCTAAGCTAAACAATCCCAGCTGCTGTAACCTCATAGTCATAGAGGTGTTGCTCCAGCCCCTTGATCATTTGAATTGCCCTTTTCTGTTGGTTTGGGAAATTTTATATATGAAAACCTATCCCATACCTTACTTACTCGCAGGGCCGGTGCTACCATTAGGCCAACTAGGCGGCTGCCTAGGGCGCCGGGCTAAAGGGGGCGCCAGGAGCATAGGTCTGGAGGGAGGGAGGGCTCAAGTGGGAAGAGGGGGGCGCTAAATATCTGATCTTGCCTAGGGCACCAAACTGCCTTGCACCGACCCTGCTTACTCGATCCCCAGCCCCAATCCATTGTTGTTGCTGTCGTGTTTATAATGAGAAAGGTAGCAGGTGCACTGAGAAGACCTCAATGAACAGGAAGGCACCAAACTGTACTGATTTCAGCAGTGGGCATCCTTTAGAGCAGTGTTCTCCAACCTTGGGTCCCCAGATGTTTTTGGCCTACAACTCCCAGCATGCCCCAGCCAGTGTAGCCAAAAACATCTGGGGACCCAAGGTTGGAGAACACTGCTATGGCAAGACAAAAAATTAGAAGAGACGAGAGCATCATAAATATGCTGGAAGGAGAGCAGTGGCTAATTAGAAGATAAGGAAAGTGCATTAGCACAGCAAAATTAATGAGCCCATAAAATCTCTACCTTTGACAAAGGAAGAACAGTTAGGGAAGAAATAATAAAGGTGGCAGCAGAGGGCAATTGCAATTTCCAGTTTTCAGCATATCTAAATTCAATATTTAAATGGAATTTCAAAACTCCCTTTATTTAAAAACAAAAAGGTTTCAAAGTGATTTTAGCTCAACCATGTGCATATTGCCATTTTACACATGCATATTAGGGTTAATTGTTTTCACATGGTTCTAACAGGGTAGCTGTAATCTTCATTATCCCATTCAAAATACACCATTTGTATTGGAAAGCCTAGTCTCTTTCCTTGGAAGTCTCTCCATTAAGACAGAAGCTTTGGCAAATACAAGCAGATATTTTTTTTTTTTAAAAAAGATTAATTTTGTTGCTCTATGGAAGGAAACAAAACAAATCTGGAAGATACTTGAATAAATATTGAGCAAGTCAAGTGACTCACCCCACCAGACCCAACCTTAGCACTGTTTTGTATTTTATTTGATTATTTATTTTACTTCTATAACACCTTTCTGGAACCAACCAAGGCAGTTTACAAACATTCAGAGAACAAAAATCATAAACAAATAAAATCATAGTAAAACATTAAAAACGACCTTATTTTTAAAGTTAAAGACAACCTCATTTCTTATTTTAGAAAAGAAGATTCCCATCTCCATCTTTCACTTAACATGAAACAAACAGGACATTTTAAAGATCATATCACAGAATCTCCTTTCCCAGACAGTATCTAAAATAGCACTACTTTCCAGGGATGGGGACTCGGACTCCAGGACTCGACTCGTGAGTCGGTCCCCCCTCTGACTCGTGTCCCACTCGAGTCCCAATATTTTTAATGGGACTCGAGACTCGACTCGGGACTCAAGACCAAGGACTCTTCAACATCCCTGGGCTGTGCCAGAAGGAGTGGAGAGAAGTGCGATCGCCGGCGAATATTTTATTTTTAAAAATCATTTTCCTAAAATGCAACCTTTCAGACATTTTAGGTTTGGCTGCCTCTGCCTGCCTGTTTGGGGTTCCCTGCCTCTTCTGCCTGCCTGGTCTCTTCTTAACCAGTTCCACAGTTTGAATTGTCCAAGACAAAGGCCTCTGCCTGCCTGTTTGGGGTTCCCTGCCTCCTCTGCCTGCCTGGTTATTTTGGGTTTGTCTGCCTGGTCTGTTCTTGTCAAAATCAGTTGCAGAGTTTTGAAATAAAAAGGCACACTTGTGCCTAGAATTTATTTAAGCCACACATCTGAAGTAGTGGTGGGGCTGAGCCTGGAGTCGGCTCGTGGCTCGCTCCTGGCTCGGCCCTTGTGGCAGCGGCGGCCGATCTTGCCAGCGGCGGCCGATCTCGCAATTCAGAGCACCACGGAGCGTTCTCTGCGCCGCTCGAGCCGCTGCTGCCGCCGCCCCCTGTCACCCCCGCCACCCCCACAGCCGCCAGATGCCCCCGCCACCCCCCACAGCCGCCAGACCCCCCTGCCACCCCCGCAGCCACCGCCCCCCCACCCCTCCGCAGCCGCCGGACCCCACCGCCACCCCACCGCAGCCTACCTTCTCCACGCCGCCGCTGCTGGAGCCCCGCCCGCACTCTGTTTTGGCCGGGGAAGCCCTGTTGCCCTGGTTTTCCCGGCCAAAAACAGAGCGCGGGGGTCCTGTCGCATCACTTCTTCTGTGCTGGAAGGACGTGACAGGACCAGCGGACGGGGAGGCAGGCTCTCCAGAGAGCCGGAGAGCCTGCTGGCCGGTAAGCTCACGTGGCTGAGTAGCTCGGTGGACACGAGCAGGCCCAGTTCGGGCTGCTCGGTAACGTCCGGGCTACTCGGCTACATGCCTACAAGAAGTAGCCTTATTTTGTTGGGGAAAACCCCCATTGATTTTAATAGGGACTTGTGGAGTCAGCTTTGGGAGTGACTCGTGACTCGTGAGTCACCATTTTGGACCAAGGACTCGGACTCGAGACTCGGGTCCAAAGACTCGTGACTCGACTCGTGACTCGACTCGTGACTCGAGACCAAGGACTCTTCAACATCCCTGCTACTTTCCCACTAAACTCTTCCATTTCTTACTTTCATCTGCCATCTTCCACCTACCATCCAACTCGCTCTTACTATCTTTCTCTGAAGATGATGAGAGAGTAAGGAACCTCTTTCCAACCAAACATTTAGTACCACAGTTTTTCCCTGCTCAGTTTCTCTGTGACAGAATCGCAGTAGAAACTCCTGCAAATGCTACCCGTAGTCATGTGTTATTTACTGAACACATTATTCCATCCATTCCATAATAGAAAACAGCCTGTTTTGCCACTGAGACTTAAACTGGAACAAACCCATTCTGAAGGTAAGCAATTGTTGTCAGAAAGAGAGGGCTGGTCCACACAAGAGAGAGTTTCTTGACTATAGAGCCATGGACAACAGACAAGATTGGATTTCCACCGGCCCCGCCTTTTGGGGTCGGGGAGAAGTTTGCGCGTGGGGGAGGAATGGGGAGCCAGATAACAGCCAGGCCGCTGCCGGCTGAGCCAATGGACTTAGCTGGGGCGGGGAGAGGGGAGCTTCGTTTAAGGCCCTGTCTCCCCGCCCTGCCTAAAGGTCATTGGAAAGTTTAAGGAAGAGTAGAAAACCTCTTAGGTCAAGATCCAGGAAAGTGTCATTTATCTCAGAGAGGGAATGACAGGCAGATTTTGAAGGTGCTACCTATCAAGAAAAAAGATTGCTAGATTTCAGATTCATCCATTTATTCACTTATTACATTTCTAGAATTTAGAACAGTCCAAAACGTGCTAAAAAAAACATAGGAACATAGGAAGCTGCCTTATACTGAGTCAGACCATTGGCTCATCTAGCCCAGTACTGTTGACACTGACTGGCAGCAATAGCTCTCCAGGGTTTCAGGCTTGAGTCTTTCAAGCCCTACCTGGAGATGCCGGGGATCGAACCTGGCTGGGACCTTCTGCATGCAAAGCATGTGCTCCCTCACACTGAGCTCTGGTCCTTCCCTACTGAGCACCTGGTATTCCAAGGCAGTCACCCGTCCAAGTACTGACCAGGCCCGACCCCGCTTAGCTTCCGAGATCAGACGAGATCGGGATGTTCAGGGCTATTCAGATGTAAAACTACATCCCTAGTAAAACTACCAGGACCCGATAAACAAAATGAAAAACACCCCATCATCACATGCTGTCAAATGCCTCGGGGTAGAGGAAAGTCTTAACCTGGTGCCGAAAAGATGACAACGTAAGACGGACCTTCCTGGGGAGAACATTCCACAGTTGGGGGTGGGGGGGCACCACCAAGAAGGCCCTCCCCTTTCTTGCCATCCTCTGAACCACCCTGAGAAATATTTTGTAGAATATGTGAGAATGTTGTAGACATGTAGCTTGCTGGTAGAAATGTATCTGCACTGATCCCAATCCAATGCAGAAAAATTAGATGTTACACAAAGAGCTCTGAAATGACAGAAGTATAAAATCGCCTGGTCACAAACTTCCCCGCTGTGGGTTGGATCCAGGCAGAAGCATTCTTCTGCCCAAAGCAGCTACCACCTGCAGAATGGGACTTCCTGCACCCTCTCCTCCCCACCGTCATCCCCTTTAAATCTCTTCCAGAGGGTCCCCCACGGCTCTGGAGTGGGGGGGGCTGCAGGCAGGAGTGTGGGGATGTATGAGAACTTCATTTTTGCATGCAAAACATGCAAGCATAGCCAGTGTTCATAACTCTGAATGCGCTCGCAATTTTGAGCATGTGTCCGCCGCTGAAAATGTTTGTAAATTGCCGAACATGCTCTTGCATTCGATTTGTGCAACTTTCCCTGTTGTATTTGAGCAAATTTCACCTGTAGACTGAATCAGCCCCACTTTAGTCTATCGAGGAAATTTGTGTAAATTAGGAAATTTGCACACATTTCACATTTGATTGCTGCTTCATTTGCGCAATTTCCCCATTTGTACAGAGCGAGCAGCGATCGTGAACTGCGATTGCGAACAGGAATCGGGCATGAGACGAGCAGCAAGCTGATGTTCAGAGAATCCTGGCAAACTCCAATTTCACAAGCGGTAGCCTTCCGCGTGTGGAAAAATGTTTCTGGATCCAGCCCTATAATAAGATGCATTGTATTTTTTTAATTAAAAGTATAGTAATCATGTCTATAATTGCATGTATGCATATAAATTAGCATATAGATAGACAGATAGATAGATATAATGCAGATCTGTCTCCTCTTTTTTTGGTGATAGATGTACCCCTTTTTGGTGATATGTAAGTGGCCGCTCTAACCTGCAGAGATTGAATATGGCCCCTTGATGGACCTAACATGTGCTGGCACGATCTAATTCTGAAACAATTTGTTCATTGGTGGCAACAAGATGCTCAAGACAGAATGGAATGTTATATTCATGGAGTAACAGCTGAAGATGAGTTGGACAATAGTGACATTGATCCTGGCATGCCAAAGGAAGTATGTTAAGGCAACCATAGCCAGTGTTTTATTAAGAAAAAGATGTAGGCAGTGAGAAGATGGGTGGAAAAGGCAATTCTCTCTCAAATCCCAAAGTACATGAGAATACAAAATCAGTTTGTGAACCGGCATCTGTACCATTCTGTCTGTCAGCAGGGGTGAAATATCAAAAGCAAACTGAAACATGTTGAGAGGAACAGATAAAAAAGAGAGAAAACCTTGATGCACGCACTTGCACTTTTCCTTTCTCTTGCTGTGTGTTGCTTCTATAAACAAAAAGCCTTCATTCTGATGCCCCATCCCATTTGCATTATTTAAAAAAAATGCATTAACCATTGCCACAATTTAGCATTAACACTATCAAAGGTTGTGGCTTAAAAGAACCAACTGCAATTTTATTGTCCAGAAAATGTAACAGAGAAGAAAAGCAACAGCTGACCAAAGATGGAAAAATGAATAAAAAGGCTAAATGATGAACTGAAGACTATGTCCAGATAACTGCAAACTTCCCATCTATATCTCTATCACTAAGATGCTACCACTTGGACCCAGGGCATGCAAAGATGATCCCTGAATACAGACCGCAAGATGAGTTGTACCATACTTCAGCACTAGATGTCCCTATCCTCAACTCCAGCTGTGTCTTTCTTTGGCTGTCAATTTTTAGCATGAGATTTAGAGCTGTCTGATGGAATACTGTCTAGAGGCACTTCAGTATTTGCAAAACTTTGGTTGAGTTATGGAATTCAGGCACAGGATGGACTCCAGGCAAAATTCACTTGCAGAGAAAAGAACAAACAAACAATCCATGCGATGAATGTTATTACTGTAGGCAATGGGCAACTCATTAACTAAGCTGCGCGCAGCATCAACACATGGAGATGAATCACTAGTAGGTTTCTATTCACTTAGGCATCACATATTTCCATGCTGGAAGCCAATTTAAATTACACATAGGGCCAGGTTAGCAAGCGTACTCACATTTCATTATCAATAGCTTAAGTGGAATGTTAATGAAGATGTCAGCTCTAGACTTCATGATCAATCCAGCGTACAGACCTTGACTCTACCAGTTATTGAGGTTCAAGTCAACATAGCAAGCTCTCTGTTAACTCTCAAGGACTTGATTAACGTTTTCTAGCCTCCTCCTCAAATATGAAGAAAATACACCTCTGATGGATGAGAACTGATTATTTCCTGTGGCCACTGACAGAGGACAACCCATCCCCACAAAGGAAGCTTATACAATAATACCTTGGATTGAGAGCATAATTCGTTCCGGAAACGTGCTTCTAATCCAAAACACTCTTATATCAAAGCAAGTCTCTGGCAGGCGTGACTTTAGCTAACAAGAAATGTAGGTACTCCTGAAGAATAATCACATATCTTTTAGATCAAGGCGAGCGGTTACATCCCTACACTACTTGTCTTGCAAGACCTTGCTCGTTTATCAAGTCAATTTTTTAAAATTTTTTTGCTTGTCTTGCAAAACGCTCTCAGACCAAGTTACTTGCAATCCAAGGTATTACTGTATTGAAAAAGTACATTTCAGGTTAACTACCTTGGAATAAATTTTGTAGCAACACCTAAAAAAAAATAATGCATTCTTCCAAACAATAATTCTCTTATCTCAGTGATCATCACCACTTTAAAAGGCAACAGAAGACCTTAAATAAAGTCCTTAGGCACTCTTGGTTCTCTATGCCAAAATAGTTTCAAATTCAGTTTATCTTCAAGGACAACATTTAGGAAGGATGGGGTGTGATTACCCCCCCCCCCCACCGAGCCTGGTTCAGTCATTTACTGGACCAACAAAAGTCTTTGCATGGTGGATGAGGTGTGCTTCCTTTCACCTTGCAGATAACGTTAAGTGTGATAGAGATGTTCTGTGTAGATGTCAGATTAATGCAATGATTCCCCTCAAAAAAAGGGGAACAATTCACATGATAAGAAGAGCCATGCTGGATCAGACCAACGGCCTTTCTAATCCAGCATTCTGTTCCCACAAATGCCTATGGGAAGCCCACTGGCAAGAATAAGATGAGCATCCACATGGAGCACTTGTCATATGTGACTTTATCTATGTAGAAGAGGGGAAGAGTATGCATCCATTTCCCTACCACATGAAGATTTTCACTGGCACTGTAGTTATGTGAACCAGGCCTTTGATCTAAAAGATCTGTGATTATTCTTCAGGAGTACATTTCTTATTAGCTAAAGTCACTGATTCTACACATTGGGCAGTATCCAATTGCACTTACACAATTGACATAGTACTAGCGCAAGTGGCGTCAACTGCAATGCCAATAGCATACACTGGTGCCATGAGTTTCCCCAGAAAATCTACTGCACCAGCTTACATTATTAGCATTGCGCTAGAGGTTGCATACGTTAGTGCTACATCAATTGCCTAAGTGCAGCAGCCCCGTTGGATACTGCCCATTGAACGGCTATTAATAATTAAGCCATCTATGTGCATATGCATAAATCTCTTGGACGCCAAAAAAAGGTGTGTGTGTGTGTCCTATGTTGATAAGACTACTATAATTATTTTGACATATACCAAAATAATGACAACAGACGCTCTTAAAATACACCAATGTTTTGCAATTGAACCTCAAATTTATTTAACACAGGGGGATTTTAATGCTGCTGAATCTCACCCCACAATTAAAATCTTTCCCCCCTGCTGTTACTAAAACCTAAATTGGTGCCCCTGTTGTCTTGGGCACTTCATATACCAAAATTCAAATACAGTATTGAGTACTGGTAATTGGAATAATGGCTCATGACACAAATGTTCCTTCCTGGATTCTATTTCTATACTTCATCTCTTTGCGGCTTCCTTTAACAATCCTTAATGCTTGGGCCAAAGGGAACTACTATTCACTAACTACCTTTCAATGGGCTGAAAAGTCATAGCCAGAAGGTAGTTGCTAATGATTTGCTGTCAAATTGGAACAAGTAGGTTCCAGCGGGAACTGCTCTGGGTTCAGAGCATTTCAATATTCCCTTCCATCATTGTGTTGTGTGTTTTGGTTCAAGACAGCCAGGTTCCAGGAAGAGGTTTGCTGAATATAGTGAAGAAAGCAAAATGCTACAACTCAAGGGACCAACAACAATGCACAATATTAAGATACATTTAAATTACAGAAAGATTAATCTCTCCACCCCAAATCCTGCATACAGTTAGGTCATAGTCTCCAGTTGCCCCCAAAATGTTGGGACCATCACAAAAACCCTTAAGACATCATGGCTTCTCACTTTGTCATGCAGAATCCCGAATTCCCCTGCCTCTCACAACTGCAAGCTACTTAAAGGGGCCATGGGCAAAATTGCAGCTAAGCTTGCAGTTTTAGCTTAGCTGCAATTTTGCCCATGGCCCCTTTAAGATAGCTCCGCTTAGGCTCAAATAGCCACAGTAAGCAGGGAGGGAACAGATGCTGCTAAGCTGGGAGGGCGAGGGGAGGGTGTGTGTGTGTGCGTGCGTGTGCGTGCGTGCATGTGCGTGTACGCACATGCTCTACCTGCTGCCTCTGCTGCACGTTGCTGTGGGAAAGGGATTAGCTGGGTGAAAGCCTGGACCAAGGGAGAGGTGAATAAGGGAATTTATCGCATGATTCCTATCTTTACATTGTGAAAGATTTTATTTTGTAACAGAGCTGACTCTTTGCCTCTAACAGGTGAGTTTACAGTGTCAGAAGGAAATGCAAGAAACTTCCCCTTCTCTCTGGAGCTCCATGTTTGGGGGTGTGGGGTGGGTGGGTAAGCCTCGCCTGTTGAATTTGTGCCAATCCTGACAATTTTAAAACAAAAAGAAAGAGATTGCCCTGCAAGCACTGACCTCCCCCAATGAAAAACACCAGATATCAACAATTAAGGGTTTAAGTAAGGTAAAAAAATATATTACAAAAGCCACTTATAAAATGTTATAAAATAATATATAATATAATAATGTAATAATTAGAATATATAAGGTTTTGTGTGTTTCCTCTAATAACTTTTGTACTTGACCATGCCCTTTGGTTGGCTGGCCATACCCTTGGCCACGCCCTCATGTTGCCTGGCCACGCCCTCTTGATCACACCTTCATGTTGCTTAACAAATTCACATGTGTGTCCCTATTTTCATCTGTGAAATGTTGGAAGGTATGTTAGGTTGTTTAAATCCCTTTGAAATCAGCGTGATCTAAAAACATTTGGAGCAAGTTTGATGGCTAATGCTATTTTAACAATCAAAACTGGGAACTCTGCTCGTGGATGGTCCCTCTGCTTGATTTTCAGTGACCCTCCTTCTCCCTCAGCCCTCAGCACACGCACGTCCCCAACACACCTCACAGCTCACTCCATTCAAGAGGGTCCCCTTACCTCTGGGAGAAGATTTTTGGGGAGCAGTTATGGGGACAAGTGGGTGGGAGAGTCGCATTCCACATACCCCCCTCACATCAGTACTTCTTGGGATCCAGGCCAATAAAAATAAACCAATGGCAGTTTCCAGTGCTACCCATCTGTGAGCGGGACCCGCCACCACTTCTGTTCCATGAGCAGCCAGCCCTGATGATTCCATTGCATGAGCGGCTCCCACGGTTTGCACAGCAGAGATTTAGCACTTCTGGGGGCAACTGGAAATGAGCAGAAATGCTTGTTTCTGGAATGGGCAGGTCGGTGCAGCTCCCTTATTTGAGCCCCGCCGGCCTGCCCCATTCAAGAAATGAGCATTTCTGCTTGTTTTGGGTTGCCCCCAGAAATGCTAAATCTCTGTTGCACAAGCAGTAGGTGCCTCTTGTGCAATGGAATTGGCAGTGCTGGCCGCTTGTGGGTGGCCACCATTGGATTCTGCCCCAAAGTCCCAACAATTCATTTTATTTATCTTTAAAAATATCTGAATTCTTACTCTAGCCAAGTAAGGTGCCAAAATAGTCTGAAAGAGAGTCATTAAAAGTTCCTACAAGAGTCATTGGAAATTCTCCATTCCTAACAACAAAAAAAGTAAGCAGTAAAATAAGAATCCAGAAAGTTGTAGATCAGCAGATATTAGAACTGTGCTTTTAGCCAGTTCGCTTCTGACATCCTTCCTTCCTTCTTCCGTTTTAAAAACAACTAGTGCTAGAACTTTTAAGCTGTCCTAAAATGCTGAAATATCTTTTTAGGCAACTAGTGATTTGAAGAGACAGGAGAAATTGTATCCACTTTGTAGATAATAGAAACTAAGCAGAGTGTACTGAAAAATATTCTGGCGGGGGAAGGAAAAATAAAAGATAAAAGATAATAATAATAATAATAATAATAATAATAATAATAATAATAATAGTGAAGTAGCAAAGTTAAATTCAGTGTAACACCAATACAAAGTACTGTATTAAGCAAAGAAAAATCAAATTTATTTATTTATTTATTGCATTTATACCCCACTCTTCAGCCCGAAAAGGCTCTCAGAGTGGCTTACAAAGATTAATAATAAGACAGTCCCTGCCCTCAGGCTCACAATCTAAAAGACATGACACAAAAAGAAAAGGGATGGGGAGGGAGGAGGAAGAATGCAAAACTCAGGCACCAGTTCTTCGTTAAAAAGGTTCTTATAGGTTTTCTTTCTTTTTTCTTCTTTTGGGGGGGGGCAGGGAAGGGCAAAACAAGCTCCCTGCAGCTGCTCCCTCTCCGGCTGATGTATGGGGCCAGGTTGGTCTCCCCCTTGCTGTGATGTTACTCCTGGGAGGCAGGGGGTGCAGCCTCCCAGTGGCCCTTGGTTCTCTGGCCGATGGATGAGGCCAGAGTCTGCCGTCCCAGGGAACTCAATGCTTTGTCCAAATTCAATGCACATCTCCAATATTTCATATATACTGCACACACACACACACACACACACACACACACATATATATATATTACACAGCCAGTGTGGCCTAGTGGTGAGAGTGCTGGACTGGGACTCAGGAGATCCGGGTTCTAGTCCCCACTTGGCCATGAAGCTCACTGGGTGAGCTTGGGCCAGTCACAGACTCTCAGCCTAACAGGGTTGCTGTGAGGATAAAAGGGAAGTTTTTCCCATAAGTGGGAAGTTTTTTGAGGAAGGGTATGGGGTGCCAAGGGGAATATCACCGCTGATCAACTGTTTCAACAGGTGGGATAGGAGAGAGGGCTGTAAGTCTGAATATAAGTCTGTATATAAGTCTGAAATGCTTCAATTGTACCAGGACTGGTCCTTATTTTTTGTTTCCTTTCCCCAGTAATTTATCCACAGTCCTTTTTTTGGAGTGGGTGGGTGGGTGGGCCTTTGGAGAATGCCATCTTAAATTTTTATTAGTGCAAATTGCTAGAGTAACCTAGACTTGGGTTATAGAAGGGCAAGGAGTCGTTTTGTTCTTGCCATTGTTCAACAGCTGGGAGTCGGAAACCTTTGCTGATCTACTGCAATTCACCCCAAGATTGATCCATAGATCCCAAATTACCTTCTGCTCACCCCTGTTCTAAATGCTGGATCTCTAAGTAGGATGTGTGTGTGGATTACTGATGGTTTGTTTGTTTTTTGGTAAATTGCCCAGGGAGCCTTTTAGTTGACGGGCAGTGTAGAAATACAGTAAATAAATAAATAAATAAATAAAGTGTACAATCCCCCTTCAGAAAAGTACTCACAGAAGTCTGCCACAATTTATGGAACTTCCAGTGGCATCTAAAATTTTGTGTATTTTTCCTAGCTCAACATGCAATCAATGAGCAGAGCACACACACAAAAGATTGCTATGCAGCAGAGGTTCAAGAGTGGCTAAAGAATGTCAGAGATGTATGAAATGTTGCTTGTATGTTTTAAAAAATGGTGTGTGTGTGTGTGTGTGTGTGTGTGTGTTTTCCAGCAACGTTCGTATTTCTGGATGACTAAATTTGCATACAATTCCAGGAAGTAAAAAAATGGTCCTCGTAGTGTGGAATCTGTGTGACTCAGAAAAAGCTGGTCTGCTGCAGAATCCATGGGTTGGATTCATGGAAATCTGAACTCACTTGTGGATTTGTCCAACATCCCTACTGGAAGGTACGAAGTGTCATGGGTCAGATGCAATGGGAATAGCTATATCAAGTAAGAGAGCTTCACCATCTGACTTGGCAAACAGGAAAGGCCAAACAAAACTGGCCTGTGACCCTGAACCTTATATGTAATTAACTGATCATATTTATCCATATGTAGCTAGTATACCACTGGCTTACAGCAGATGACAGTGGGAAATAAGAAGCTTAATTAGAAGGACCATTAGTTTGTCCTAGAACACCGACTCAGCTATTTGTAAGTAGTGTTATTTCTCAGATTTCTAATGGGCTGAATTTTAATTAACGCAATTAACTACACTAATTTTTTCTTAATCTCATCAAGTAATAAGACATTAAAAGATGTGATGTAAAGTTTCTCCATGTGATCAAAATAGTAACAAAAGGAAACGTATGCAACTGAAAATTCAAATTCCCCAAAACTGTGTAACAGCTTGGTCTATCTATCATGAAGCGTGTGTTTGTTTTTTTTAGAGGATTCATAAGTAAAATCTTTTAGAACAAGGGTGGGTAACTTGACCCTCCTGGGGTTGCAATCTGGCCCTCTGGGGCTCTGAAGATGGCCACACACCCATTCCCATTTTCCCCAACCACCAATTGGTTGGTGGTTTCCCAGCTTTTGTGTAGGTCCCCCCCCCCCATTCTAAAAGATTGAAATGCCTTTCCTAAGGCTTAGTTACTGGCAGTAAGAGGTTTAAGCTAAAATAGGCTTTGGTCCCACCCACTTTGCCTTTGGCTATGCCCACTAGAATGTGACCCCTGAGAGCTTGTCCAGAAGTGAATTCAGCCCTCGGGCTAAAAGAGGTTCAGTACCCCTGTTCTAGAATCTACTCATTGCAGCTGGTAGAATCCCAAGTCTGCATGTAAATTCAGCTACCAGAAAATATTAAGTTTGATCAAGGCAAGGATGTTCTAACCTGAGCATTACAACATGTGCTTCAGACTTTTCCATTCCAAGGCTTTCAGAGATGGTTGCAAACAAATGTGAAAGGGCTCTCTCTCTCTCTCTCTCTCTCTCTCTCTCTCTCTCACACACACACACACACACACTTTAATTGATATGGCTGCCTGCTGAAATCCACAGTAGGTCTCCACAGCTCTATCACTCCTCCATTCTCCCACTCTGACAGCCATGCCATTAGCCATCATATCAGTTGATGAGGTCACTTTCCTTTCTCCTGTGTTACAAGGGGCTGTGGCTCAGTGGTAGAGCACCTGCTTTGCATGCAGAAGGTCCCAGGTTTGATCCCAGGCATCTCCAAGTAGGGCAGGAAAAAACCCTGCCTGAAACCCTGGAGACCCACTGCCAGTCAGTGTTGACAATACTGGGCTAGATGGACCAATGGTCTGACTCAGTATAAGGCAGCTTCCTAATTTCCTAAGATCTTGCCATTTGAAATTTTATTGAAGGTGCAGATTAGCTGCAGAATAACTAGTAGCTGTCTCACTAAGCTTTAAGAGTTCTTTGAGAGTATCACTAAACATGTGGACAGGGGTGATCTGGTAGATATTGTTTATCTGGACTTCCAAAAGGCTTTTGACAAAGTCCCTCACCAAAGACTCCTGAGCAAACTTAGAAATCATGAACTGGGTTCAGACAACATGATAACCCACACTCAAGCATTGGGTATGGGTGTGGGTTGTTGTTGAACCATGGGTTATTATTGTTGTTGAAATGTAGATTATTGTGTTGTCTGAACCCAGCTGAAATAACAAACCATGGTGAACAACCTACAGTTCACAACCCAACAAACAACCATGTGTTCTCTTCATGGGTTGTTCATGGTTAACTAGTCATGGCTTGTTGGTGCAGCTGGGTTCAGACAACATGATAACCCATGTTTCAACAACAACCCACAGTTCAACGACAACCCACACTCAACTCATACTTAACCCTTCAGTGTGGGTTATCATTTTGTCCGAACCCAGTCATAGAATAAAAGGAGAAGTCCTCTTATGGATCAGTAACTGGTTAAGGAGGAGAAAGCAGAGAGTAGGAATAAATGGCAAATTCTCCCAATGGAGAAAAGTAAACAGTGGTATCCCACAGGGATCTGCATTGGGACCAATGCTTTTCAACTTATTCATAAACAATCTGGAATTAGGAGTCAGCAGTGAAGTAGCCAAGTTTGCTGATGACATCAAATAATTGTGGTGGTTAAAACAAAAATGGGATTGTGAGGAGCTCCAGAAGGATCTCTCCAAACTGGGAGAATGGGTATCAAAATGGCAAATGCAGTTCAATGTAAGCTGGTGTAAAGTGATGCATGTTGGGGCAAAAATCCCAACTTCAAGTATAATCCGATGGGATCTGAGCTAGCAGTGAGAGACTTAGAAAGAGATCTTAGGGTTGTGATGGTGAGCTCGATGAAAGTGTCAACCTGGTGTACTGCTGCTGTGAAAAAGGCAAATTCCATGTTAGGCATAATTAGGAAAGGAATTGAAAATATAACTGCCAAGATCATACTCCTCTTATATAAATCTATGGTATGACCACACTTAGAATACTGTGTACAGTTCTGGCCACTGCACCTAAAAAGGATATTGTAGAGTTGGAAAAAGTGCAGAAAAGGGCAACTAAAATGATCAAGGGGCTGGGGCAACTCCCCTATGAAGAAAGGTTACAACAACTGGGCTTATTTAGCTTAGAGAAAAGGCAAGTGAGGGGAGACATGTTGGAGGTGTGCACAGTGTGGAGAGAGTGGATTGGGAGACATTTTTCTCCCTCTCTCATAATACTAGAACCTGGGGTAATCCCATGAAGCTGATTGGTGGGAGATTCAGGACAGATAAATGGAAGTACTTCTTCATAGAGTGCAGAGTTAAACTATGGACTTCACTATCACAAGATGTAGTGGTGTGATGGCCATCAAGGGGATTGGACAAATTGATGGAGTATAAGTCTATCAATGGCTACCAGTCCTGATAGCTATATGCTACCCCCAGTATCAGAGGCAGTATACCTATGTACACCAATTGCTGAGGAACTTGGGTGGGAGGGTGCTGTTGCACTCATGTCCTGCTTGTGGGTTTCCTGTGGGCAGCTGGCTGGCCACTGTGTGAACAGAATGCTGGACTAGATGGACCCTTGCTCTGATCCAGCATGGCTCTTCTTAAGTATATAACTGGATTCAACACGTGTCCAGTTTGAAAAGATTCCACCTCTGCAGATAGAGATACAAGAAAGGTTAGGTATGATCTCTCCATTCATCCCATTGTTGCATATACTAAAGAAGTTCTACAATACCCCTTTGGGGGGAAAGGCATAGGAACACAAGAAGAGCCATGCTGGGTCAGACAAAAGGGCTATTTAGTGCAGCATTCTGTTCACATAGTGGCCAATCAGCTGCCCATGGAAACCCACAAGCAAGACATGAGTGCAATAGCATAATCAGTGTGTCAATTAGACACATAACTTAACAGTGAAGACTGATGTTCTGGTAAGCAAGACTATCAACTTTCCTATATGGACCACAAATCAGTTTTGTAAAAAATAAATGCAGAATACATTTGTGTTTTGTTTTTGGTTCATTTGGTTTATTGTCTGCTTCCTTGTATCAACTGTATATCTTGAGTTAAAGCATTTATAGCAACTTTGACTGATATTGTTTAACATAATTAAAATATTTTGTTTTTTAAATTAACTTTACTTTACTTGTTACGTTGGCTAATTAGATGGGTATCCATTTCAGTTAATTGCAAGATTGCTCATTGTTCACAACAGATTAGGATGAATTAATTACAAGAATACTCATTAAAAACATGTCTTCTGCATCAGCATATTAAAACTACACAGCGGGGAAAACAGGAATGCTCTGTCTTTGTGTGGAAGGCAGGCCTGCAGTCTAGCCAAGGTCACCCACGTGAAGGAGAACACCGTCAGGGGTGAACCATCGCATGACCTCCAGAAGCTGGGCTACATTTCTAAGTGCTGTGTCCTCAAATTTAGCCGATCAAAATCTCCTAGCAGGCTAATCTTAGATTTAATTAAATGAATTAGTTTCAGATGAGGCAGCTCCAAGCAGGTAACAGGAGGAGTGGATATACCAGTGCTCTTCCATCATTACAAGTTAGCAGCTGGAGAGCAGCATGGCTTGATTTGGGTATAAAATAGGGGTGGGGGGAAGCAGAGCAAGGATCAGATATGCCAATAATATAACCAAGCCTAAGTGTGGATTACTGAAATAACGGAATATTCTTTCCTGGTTATTCTGGTCACCATTTCCCTATTGCCTGCCTTGTGACTATTTCTAGATTGTAAGGCCCTTGGGGCAGGGACCTGTCCCCTCATTCTTTATAAAGTGCTATGTACATGGATGGTGTAAAAGTAGTACTAAGAACAACAACAACTCCCGCCACCACTTATAGAAGGTTAGTGCTGAGTCTTACAAGCTTCCGGCACCAAGTAAAGGCTTATTTGTTCACCCAGACTTTTGATCAATTCATTGTTTCTGCATCTTGTAAACTCACTTATCTGTGTTTCTGTTTTCCTCTGTTTTACTGTTCTGTCAGTTGATGCTATATGGTTTTAATGTGTTTCTATTGGCTGTACCCTGCTTTGGGATTATTCTATAATGAAAAGCAAGTAATAAATTGTATATACAGTAATACCTTGGATTGCAAGCATAATTCATTCCGGAACCATGCTTGTAATCCAAAACACTCTTATATCAAAGCGAGTCTCTGGCGGGCGTGAGCGGGGCCGATTTTGGCCCGCTCGAGGTGAGCGGTTACATCCCTACGACTACTTGTATTGCAAGACGTCGCTTGTTTATCAAGTCAAAATATATATATAAAAATTGCTTGTCTTGCAAAACGCTCTCAGACCAAGTTACTTGCAATCCAAGGTATTACTGTATAAAGAAATAAACAAACTGATAAGAGGCAGACATGCACAACAGGTGTGAATGTTACATTGGGAATCCTTCATCACAGGGTCCTGTCTCTTTTTTTAATGCGTATTATTGATAATAGGCAGACGGCGATAAAATAATTCAGGAAATGCTTTTTTTTTAAAAAAATGCTTTTAATTTCAAAATCCAACATAAAGCTCCAATTTTAAGTGCATTCAATAATGTGAAAGTATGGTTGTAAGTATTTATTTGATTGTTATATCTGTGGATTTACTGAATCTCTTCTGGGGGCATTTGGAAGGCTTGAACAGGTGCTTTTTTAAAACCTTTCTTGCAGAGGTGGGCACTGAATTACGTGGGGAAACTATCTGGCAAGGCTGTTGCTCAAGCACTGATAAATCTTGAAAAAAGATTCACTTTCCCCTTTCCCCTTTCAAACAGCAAGGTTTTGGACAAGTTTTGCAGATAGCTTTGCCATGAGCTATTCAGAGGAGGTGGCATGAGATAAATGCAATTATTAAGACTGTCAGGTGATTAAAGATGGTGGTGGGAGATTTCCTAAACATTCCTTTAAAAAAAAAAATATCAGATGTTGACTCACTGTGATAACTGTTACTTAGGTGATTATTTAGCTTCAAACCTGAATTGCATTCCAAATGTCCAGGCTGCATTTAATACACGCACAGAGAGAGAGAGGTTCTGAGGCACAAGTTATTGTGTGCATCATGGAACTGCATGAGCACTGCTGTTTGCAAGAGTCTGGGCAGGTGCTGACCAAACAGATGGTTGACTCTCTCAGCTCTGATAGCCCAGGGTAAACATGGTACTACTTGAAAAGAACCTAGATCCAGCCCGCTCCACCTGCTCCTGTGATAAGCACTGTCAGAGCTGAAATTTATTTATTTCTTTCTTTATTTATAAGATTTTTATCCAACAGGATTCCCAAGCAGTGAATAATAAAAGGAAAAAAAACCCCAGAATCAAAATATTCTAAATCAGATTATAACAATAAAACATGGCCGTTCAATCAGGGGAAGCTTATTTGAGTAAAAATGCCTTCAGCAGGCATTGAAGACACAATGACATCAAGGAGCATGGAGTTCCACCGAGAGGGAGCTAGTGCACTGAAGGCTCTACTCCGAATGAAAAGGGTGAAGCACCCAACAACGGTCTAGCTGCTACGTTCTCCACTAGCTACAGCTTCCAGCCCAAACTTAAAGGCAAGCCCCACATAGAGTGTGTTGCAGTAATTCAGTCTTGAAGTTACTAGCACCTGTACTGTACCATTGTGGCCAAGCTATCCCTGTCTAGCTGAAGCTTGTAGAAGGCATTCTGAGTTACCGTGGACACTTGGGCCTCCAGTGGCAGAAATGGATCCAAGTGTGCCTCAGAGTATACACTACTGCTGACTACTCTCAGAAGGAGTTCAACCTAATCCAGAACAGTCAATGAGCCTATCTCCCGGACTCGGGAACCACTCACCCACAAGGCCTCCCTCTTGACAGGATTCAGCCTCAGTTTATTGGCCCTCATCCAGCCCATCGCTAAGTCTAGGCACTGATCCAGGACTTGCACAGCCCTCATCTGATCCAGATGTCATAGGGAGATAGAGTTGTGTGTCATCAACATACTGATGGCATTTGGCACCACATCCCCTGATGACTGTTCCAACAGCTTTATGTAATAAATAAATAAATGTCAAACATATACGGTAGATGTTAAACATGCTATATAAGATTTACTTATATACTATGTAAATTGCAGACTATTATTAGATTGGAGTTGGACAACCAGAGCTGTGAGGTCAGAGAGCACTGTAACACTTCAGATAGAAGCACTGATAATCCAGTCCAGCAAAGCATCCAGCTTCTCATGGGAAATGCCAGAAGGGAAATGCCATGAAGTAGCATGCTGGTGGGCAGTGCTAACTGAACAGAACAATTCATGCTAAACACCAGGAATTTTGACTACAAAGTTGGACAGGGAGCTGGCCCAAGACTTTTTGTTGCCTGAGGCAGGGGACTAGAGGCCTCCCCACCCATTCCATGTGTAGAATCCAACTGGACTGGCAACTGAATCTTACTTCAGCTGGCAATGGGAGAGCTTCCTCCACCATACCTGTGGGTGGGTGAGTTTCATAGATTTCATAGATCATAGAGTTGGAAGGGGCCTACAAGGCCATCGAGTCCAACCCCCTGCTCAATGCAGGAAACTAGAGGAGGGGTCTCCCATCCAAGTAATAACCAGGCCTGACCCTGCTTAGCTTTCCACACTCAGACAAGCTGAGCCAGCATGAGCCACAGGCCTGTATTTGGGGTAGCAGACTAGCTTAGGGGACTCAGGGGGAAAGTTGGCTGCTGCTGCTGCCCTCCCCACAATTTCTGCCACCTGAGGTGGCCGACTCATTTTGCCTAATGGTAGGGTTGGCCCTGATGTTGATGGTAAATTAATTATTCACACACACACACAGTAAAAGATGAGACATTTATAATAATGTGCTTCCTTTGTGATTGTAATGGAAGTCTTTAACATTTATGCAGCCGTTTTACAGAATATTTAATTTTTGTGTATCTAGGCAAAGATCATGTTGATCTTTAGTAAGTATTCAGGGCCACAAAAATGTCAAGGAAATTCAATTATTTGTGCCACTTGAAAGTATTTATATCCACCATTTAACTGTTCAGTGACTTAGCTGCCTAAAATCTATTTGTCTTCCCCATTGATTTTCTTGGGTGATTTACACTACCATCTATTTAACTAATTAGGACACCTTATTTACCTTGTTTTGCAGCCCCGAGTCCTTTGAACAGCCTTCTCCTGCTTTAGCATAGATTTGCACATAAATCTCTGGAGAACTCTCTTTATCTGACTTCACCTCCCACTTGCTTGCTGCTCTCTTTTTAAGTAACAACAATTCCGCCATCACTCAGAGGGAGATGATTTAAGTTATTTATATAGCATGAACATAAAGCACACACTCACACACAAAACCGTATATATAATATCACACCTTAACAGTGTCCCATGGCTATACCCCATGGAAACGGCTGCTGCAATTCACTTTCATGTCAGCTAGAAGGCAACACCATTCTGACCAAGTTTCCATTGCACAGAATATATTTTCTAGGGTTATCCTTGCATTTGACTCTGCTGTTGCTTAATATTATTTATGGACTGCTTTGTTTTTGTTCTTTGTGTTTGCTGTTGCTTTTAGCTTGTTAACATGTTTTAACATAGTCTCCAACTGCCCCCAAAATGCAGAACCATCACTGAAAAGCCTTAAGCCATCCGGCTTTTCACTTTGTCATGCGAAGTCCTGAATTTCCCTGCCTCCCACAACTGCAAGCTACTTTAAACTTTTTTTAAAGGGGCCATGCCATGGGCAAAATTGCTGAACCACAGAAAAGGCCCTCCCCCCCCCCCCGGTTGTTGCTGCCTTCTGAGCCTCCCTCGGAGCGGCACTGGGAAGAAGGCCCCAGATGTTGAGCACAGTGTCCAGGCAGATTGTGGTTGGGAGAGGCGTTCAGTCCGGTATTGCGGTCCCAAGCTGTGTAGGGCTTTATAAGTTAAAACCAGCACCTTGAATTGGGCTCGGTAGCATATAGGCAGCCAATGCAAGCAGGCCAGAACAAGGTGTTATGTTAGTTGTGAGGAAGCCCAGCCAGGTCTACAAGCAAAAGGAAATCCCAGCAGGTGAAGCACCACACTCCCGGTGACAAAGTGTTGCATAAACCAGAAAGTGGCAAGGTGGCAAGTTCAGCAACAGAACAAGAAAGCCAGGGCACTAAACTCCCTTCTTTCCCCCTCTACCTGGCTCCCAAGCTGTAATGGTTGGGGTATACCGGAAGAATGGCTAGGAGACTTTTAAAGTTCAACAGGTAGTATAGTGAACTTCCACAGCACCCAAAAGCCAAGATAGTTTTTTGGTAGCTTTACATAGTGTAAGCTTGCACCAGCTAGGCAGACCACCAGAGATAAACATTTTACAGCGGCACTCCTCAACCACATTCCTTAGATAAGGGCTGTTTTCCTGTGAGAACTGAAGCTGCTTGCTTAATTGAAGCTTCTTTGCCCCTTGTTTTTCAGGAAGCGGGGTTAGCCACCATTTCACTGATAGCTTCTGGAACAGGGGGAGAGGGAGATGTATAAGTTCTATGTATGGCAGGTTACCTTGTTCTTTGTTCTTGCTTTGGGAAGAGGAATTGATGCATCGCTTGCCCAGAGACCTTGCGGCCCATGGAGCGTCCCTTTCAGTACATTTTGGGAACCAATGCGAACACGGATAAGGGGTGTGTAAGCTTTCTTTTGCATTTATTGTTTATATTCTGCATCCATATTCCAACTTTGAAATAAATAAACGTTATGTTATTCTTTCACGCAAGTGGTTCTGCTACATCTTGGTAATCTTCCAAATCAACCTTAGCTGGGGCCCTGAATGGATCAGCCACTCACCCCCACACAGGCAATACACAAGCTACAAGCCAGCTGCATGACTTAAATTTAGAGCCAGTGTGGCGTAGTGGTGAGAGTGTTGGACTGGGACTCAGGAGATCCGGGTTCTTGTCCCCGCTCAGCCATGAAGCTCACTGGGTGACTTTGGGCCAGTCACTGACTCTCAGCCTAACCTACCTCACAGGGTTGTTGTGAGGATAAAATGGAGAGGAGGAGGAGGACTATGTAAGCCGCCTTGGGTTCCTTGCAGGAAAAAAGGCGGGGTATAAATATAATAAATAAATATAAATAAATAATACTCTTAGCTTTTTAAATAAACAAACCATACAGACAAAATTGTGGAGGAAGGGGGGGCTGGCTGACCCGCCACAACCCCACCCTTTCCTACCCCAAAGGACCCAAGACCCCCAGAGAGATCTCTGGTACCAGATTGCCAGCCTCAGCTGTCTGCAATCCTACTTGAATCTCTGTTCAGGGACTTGCCTTTATGACTGTAACCTGGATTTAGTTGCTGGAACCACAGAGCAATCCACAAACACCATGTGGGGTAAAAAACCAAAGAAGGTTTATTTCAGGTAGCATTTTACAACAAGAATAGGGAAATGAGAGAAGCACAAAATAGAGAGAGACACTTTGGTACAAAGTAATAGAGCTGCAAAAATAACAAAACCTGATTCCTTATATCTCCCAGGCACACACTCTGTTACCTGGGGGTCAGTTCTCTTCCAGGGTTGGGTCCAGCACAGCCTTGCCGCCCGGGGGGACTACTTCACCTACCCGAAGGTCCGAGATGGGTAGCCCTCCACAAGGCTTGCCTTTACCAAAGCCCTCATTCAGCTAATTTCACCAGGAGCTACCTGGGGTCGGATCCTGAGGCCACCCAAAGGCTTGGGCCTCTGCTTGGCTTGCCGCCATTGCTCCAACAGCAACCATGCGATGACCCAAAGACAAAGACACAAAGGCTACACTTTGGGAATATACCTTTTCCCCCTCCCCTCCTCCTTCCTGTAGCTCTGCTGCCTCTTAGCCAATCAGGATGAACTTCACCTGGCCAGGCAGGGAGGGGAACTCATGACTCATGACATTTGCATTTGAAAGCTGGGTCACTGTAGACTTTGGGACGCCCACACCCCGCCCCCCCAGCCTTTAGCCGGTTCACACATGAGGGTGTGTGTGTGTGTGTTTGTGCGTGTGCATGTAGGAACCCCCAAAGGCTCTTTCTTTCACAAAAATCAATTATGAAGGTAGAAAGCCAGCCAAGGTATGGAGCTATAGTTCAGGTGTACAACTATCTGCTTGCAGAAACTATGGATGTGTGCTTGTAGCAAGAGGCTCCTGGCTATCAGAAAACAAGTTTGGCTGAGATACACAGAGAGGTATGTAGAGGAGACCTTCAGGGATGTGGCAAAGGTGTCCCACTCCTGGGCAGACAGTTCCTCTGGAGTAATGGAGAATGAGCATCTTAGTGCAGAAGGGTGCCCTCAACTGATATCGATTCACACTTAGGGATATGCCTCCACAGAGGGATCTAGTTAATGGATGATTGTATCATTAGAAATAAAGATTGCTTTGTGATGGGCATTTTGACCACATGGTGATTTACATGCCTCATGTGTTGGTTATGGACATCATGTGTCATCAAGATTAGGCTGGTAGAAAATGTGGTGGAGGAATCAGCGGTCATAGTGCATTTCAGTGCCAATGATACTGGGAAATCTAGTTGTGCAGTCTTGGAAGCCAAATGTATATTGCTAGACAGGATGTTGAAATCCAGGACCTCTGAAGCAGTATTTCAGAAATGCTGCCTGCCTGTCCCACAGCCCTCCAAAATAGCATAGGGGGTGGCACTGGGGCTGCAGGGGGGATCAGACAAAATTGCACAGGGCTGGGAACCTGTGGCCCTCGAGATGATGTTGGACTCCAGCTCCCACCATCCTCTGCCAGTATAGACAGTGGTCTGGGATGAAGGGAGTTATAGTTCAGCACCATCAGAATGAGCAGAGGCTCCCCAGCCCTGCTCTAGCTACAACATCTAGCAGAGGCTCCCCAGCCCTGCTCTAGCTACAACATCTAGACATCTAGCCGGATGTCTCCCCTGGATCCTGGTTCCATCTGAGAAAGGAAGGGGCCCTTCTGTTCACAGACAGGGATGTCTGGATCCAGCCCATAAGGTTATAGTATAAGTATAACTTTAAAAAGCAACAAATATATTAATTTCCTTTCAAGTGAATTATCTATTTGAGGCATCAGTGTTAAACCTAATTTAAGAAACAAACCTAATTTAAGAAACAAATGGCATCAAAATAGAGCCAAGTATAGGATGAAGAAATAGTTTACAATGCTTAACATCATACAAAGTGTGATAATGTGGGAAGCTTAAAAAAAAAAGAAAGATTGCAATTGGAATATTCTAGGATTTAAGGCACTGTAACACACATAACATAATGTACCAAAGGTCTAACAGAAAATGAAACCCACATCACTCACTGTTGAATGAAATTTTAGTACCTATTTGTAAAAGAAGCATCATATAATTTATCTTATAAGAGGCCAACAGGTCCACCATCTAAAATTAAAATTATATTAGACCTATAGTTCTGTTCAGTAATTTTAAACTCTGGGCTTAATTGTTTTATGGGGACTCTCTCTTTAGATGGTAATGTATATTACTTCACTAACTTCAGATGTGGTAAGCCATCCCTGCTGTGCCTGGAGATCTTGCTGTGCATTCTGCTGAGTGGGCCCTGGATGTCTACCCCAAAGTCCTGCCCCGTTGGTGCCATTCTGAATTCCAGATGCCTCCCACTCTCACCTTTACAGTAAAATACAGATATTAAACCTTTGGAAGGCATCTGAACTTTCAGAGAGCAGCTAGACTAGAGGATATTTGGCAACAAATTTTGCCAGGGTGAATTTGTCTGAAACAAATTCATAGAATCATAGAAAAGTAGAGTTGGAAGGGGCCTACAAGGCCATTGAGTCCAACTCCCTGCTCAATGCAGGAATCCAGGTCAAAGCATCCCTGACATGGCCATCCAGCTTCACCTTGAATGCCTCCAGAGTGGGAGAGCTCACTTGAACTCTGTTTCCCACCTGCCCATTTGATCCTGCGGTTTCCATCTACTCTTGATTTTCTACTCAAGCAGCATGGTAGGTCCTATTAGGGATAGAAAGATGAGATCCCATTATATGAACAAACAACCAGACCAAAGAAACAACATGATGATGTAAGGTGAAAATTGTTTGAGGTAAGGGAAAACCAATATATTCATATATTATGTTGTCATTCAACACGTAAAAACATATTTTTGCCTATGCTTTCTAAGCTTTATGGGGAAAAGTCTGTTTAAAATGTAGGAACAATTCCATACAAATAGTTAGCCATATGTGAATATGACAGCCTTGCTAGCTTTCTGTCTGATCAAAGGTTTCCACAAATTTGCCCAAACCCAAGCTCTCTTTTTCTCTCTCTGGACTGAAATGAAGGCACAAAGTTGCCCAGGAAAAAACAATCTGAAAAGAGCACCTTACCTCTTAAAGTCAAGGTGTGCAGCCAGGGGACGTTTGTTCTAGCATGGAACTTCAGAAGTTCAGCCACTCTCAAGCTACAGAAAGGACCAGATTGTTTCTTTGGTCATCTTGGTTGGCTACTTAGGGAGTGAAGAAGGAAGGAACTTGGTTTTGTCTGGGTTTTGTTTTGTTTTGTTTTTTAGAATGAGATTGCTGTCGCAGAGGTCAAGATGCAATGTGGGTGTCTTCCTTTCCTGCTATTAACTTGCAAAGTTGCCTAGCGAGCAAATCCTCCCTAATTATATGCTGGAGAGCAGAAGAAAGAATTGGTTTCCTTTGCTTCCTTTCTTGCTTCCATGGATATCAGGGAGCTGGGGAAAAAAATCATAACGCTTACTAAAATGAAATGCTTGTTTCGGTTTTAGAAACAGCCACTTACCTCTGCTGTCAGGTGATGCCTGTCATCTCCTGAGGGACGAAGCCAAGCTATAAGTTTTCCTGTACTCCTATGCCTGCCAACTTTAGGCCTCTTCTGAGGGTCAACTGTTATGATAACAGTGCTGAAAGCTGGGCACGTCCTCCATCTCACCCATTTAGAAGAACAAGAGGGGGACTTCATTTACAATACAATGGAAAAAGTACCAGTTAATGTGCAGGCGTACCAAGGAATCTTGCAATGAATGGCATTTTGGTACAGATTTGCAGATTTTGCTGGCATATCTGTGGGTGAGAGAATTTACAAAATGCTGTGTGGAAGAACTAAGTTTTCTTTCTGCTATAAATGGCTAACAGTGGTTACATTGTGCAGTTCTAAGTTGTGCTCTCCAGTGCAAAACAATTATTTCCCAGGAAAACATTTATGAATATTTAGACTACAGTCCTAAACACACTTATGAGGGGGCAATCATTGTTCCTTTTCTGGAAAAGAGAAAGAAAGAAAAAGGCCCGCATGTGCAAACACTAATTCATTTCAATGTATGCAGATTAACAATAAGACACTGCCTGGCAGAGTGGCTGGATTTCCAGAGAAAACCAGCTGGTTGGTAAAAAGACATTCAGAGAGATAACCCATTAATGCTTACTTTGAAAAGCAGTCATATAGGACAGGGATACAATAGGGTGTCTTTATTCACAGTAATAGAGCTAAGCACATATATAGTTATATGCAGAATTGGTGCTTGGAGGTTGGACTAAAATGTGCACCTTGATTGAAAGATGTGCACCTTGATTCAGTCAATATAATATGCATACATAGAAGGATATGTCCATGTGGAAGCTGAATGGACTTCAAATTCTAGATGTGAAATTCCTGAACTGGATTTCCTGACATTGGTTTAGAACTAGGAGGTGGTGCACTGCCTAATTGTCAGCACTGTTTATTTTCATAGCATCTATCACTTATTGGGCTGGTTGGGTGAGAGACTGGATCCAGCCCCCCCCCCCTTTTTCCCATGGGAGAAGAAGGAGAGGGTTTAGATTCAGCCACATGCCTCACCATACTAAGCAGGCGATCCAGCAGCACTGTCCAATCCACTCGCACTAACTGTTTACTGGATGGCCAGTCTCTGCCCAATATTCATGCACAGCCCATCAGGAAGGCTGACAATTTGTGGGGTTTCCCCACCACCACCATATGAGTTTAATAACTGCTGCAGAAGTTGTCTTTTTTTCTTTTTTCTTTTTTTACACTAGTCATTTGTCTGTTACATTTTTTTTTTCTTGCTTGATAAATGGTTTAAGTTGACCTGAGCTGCAACTTTGCAGTCAGGCTTTGCAGTTCATCTATGAAGTTCAATGCAGGTCAGGATTCTGTGTTCTTCCCCTGCTGGCTCACAGTCAGTGCTAGGGATGTATGAGAATTTTGTTTTTGAATCCTAGAACAGATCAACACTTCTTTGCTTTGTTCGAAATCTGTGAACAATCTGTGCGATTCTTTTTCTCTTAGGCCTGCCATGTGTTTCACTGTCATGGCTTGTGTTAATGCCCTCAAAAGATTTCTTTGCTATGGAAAGGGGACTCATATTAAAATAAATAAATAAAAATTCTTAAAGATCATGGGAGAAAACATGAGAGTCATTTTTTGTGATGGATTTCCAAAACATTCTGCTGCTCTTCCAACATTCCTGCTTTCCATATTTAGATATTTGAATTATCCAAAAGGAAGAAGCACAAGAGTATTCTAATCCAGGTAATTCCTAAAGTATATTCCTCTCATATAAACTCATTCATCTCTATTGTTATTAACTTCTGTTCCTCCAGATCATTCCTTAATAATTAAATTTATGAGCTGAGTTAAATTGTTACACATTAAGCTGAGATTCAGTTGAAGACTGTAAATCATTATCCAGTGATATTCACATGTAGTATAATCTGAAGTATGTTTTTTCAGACATGCCTGAGTTTAATGGGACTTACTCCTTAGTAAGTGTGCTTAGGTTTAGTGGGCTTAGCATTAGATGTAGGATTACAAATGGTTATTGTTTTGCATCTTTGTTACAAAATTGTGGATACTTGCTGAAACTCATGCTAGGTTAATAGAAGATACGAATGGCTTAATTTGAACAAGAACTTAGAACCTGTTGTGAATGCCAAGGCTTAACCCTAGAACAAATGAACTAAGAAGAGACGTGTTGGCTCTTTAGAGAGATGGGACGTCCGTGTATGGGATGTCTCCTTAATAGGGAAATTGACTCATGAATCAAAGCTGTCAAGAAATGTGCCCCAAATGTATGCCTACTATACAACGTGGTATCCCATCATCTCCCATATGAATGACAACCCCTCTGCTCTTAGACCCCCACAAACTCATATGCTCCCATGAGTATATATTCCTGTAATTCAGGATAACACTTAATGCATCTGATGAAGTGGACTGTAGTCCACAGAAGCTTAAGCCAGGGGTATATAACCTTTATGGCCCTGAGGAACGCATGTGATGCTGGATCGGGAGTCAGGAGCCACACACACGCACATGTACACATATGCGCGCGCGCACACACACACACGTGCACAAACACAGACATACATCCCAGCGAACCTGATGCACATTACTCTTTCCTCGCTGCTAGAAGCAGCAGGGAAAGAGCCATCTGTATGAGGATTGCCAGGGGAGGCAGTGGAAAGCCTTCCTTCCTCCTTCCCCTAATTCTGATACAGATCGCCCTTTGAAAGACAGACCTATATCAGGATCTCTTGGGGTTGGTGGTGGCAGGGAGGTCAGAGCACCCTTAGAGGAGGGCATGCGGCCCTTGGACCGCAGGTTGTGCACCCCTGCCTTATGCCATATGTGGAGAAAAAGCATCAGACTTTCCTGCACCACACACACACACACACACCTCCTCATGTGTAAACAAGTATAATCCCAGCTGGGGGCTGGGAAAGTCATGCAAATGTACCTAGTTTCTCTGATGGCTCCTGACACTGCAGAGTCTGTGCCACAGCTATTCGCATGCAAATGCGGCAAAGAACCACCCCTCCGCTGCCTGCCCCAGATGAAGTTCATCCTGATTGGCTAAAGACATCTGAGCTACTGAAAGGAGGGGTGGGGGGGAAGAATCTATACTGCCTGCCGTGGCTTTTGGGGGATTGTTGTTGTCTGCACGCTTTCGCGGGAGGGGGGGGTTTGCTGAGGCAAGCCCTGAAGAAGTCAAAAAACCCAGGTAAAGAGAGTAAGGGCCTGGGTAGTAATATAGTAAAAGAACTAGCTTTGTTGTTTTATAGTGCATACCAAAGTGTCTCCCCACCTTTCTCCCTCTTCCCTCATTCCCCACCTTTTATTGTAATCTGTTTACCTTGAATAAACTTTCCTGGTTTTACCCCACACGGGGCGTGTGTGGTTCCTCTGTGGTTCAGTGCTAAATCCAGTGTATAGACCAAGGGCAAGGCCCCGAGAGAATCAGTGTCAAGACGGCAGAGCTAAGGCTGGCAGTTTTGCACCTTTGATCTCTGGTCTTGAGAAAAGGACCGGTTGGCAGTCCTTCACACCATAATAAATATGTTAGTCTTCAAGGTGCCACAAGAATCTTTGTTGTTTTTATACTTAATGTAAAGTAGCTTTCCATTTCCTGTTCTTATTTGCTGTTAAAAGCCTTGTTCCTCCTTAGTGTGGTCTTTCACTCTCTCTCTCAGATCAAGTATGCTTTCCCTCCTTTTCCTGCTCAGCCTCCTGTTTAGTCAGTACAGACCAGCTTCAAACATTACAGGACCCAGAGGAAACAGGGAAAACAAATGCCTCATGTCTCCTGCTCTCCATGGTCCTTCCGACCAACTTGCCAATTGCTGAAGCCTTGCAAACAGATCATCATCAGTGGATATCCAATGTACTACAATGCAAAATACAGACTGATTCTGAGTCACAGAATGGTCTTGTACTGACCATATGATTCTATAGGCTATATATGCTCTTATATGTATTGCAGAGAATTAGCCATCTACCAGTTTTGGTTTGCAAACCAATCCCTATGATGAGTCATGGGCATTCTGCCAGTAAATGTTACACATGGAGTGGCCTGAGTTGATGTGTGCTTATGGGATTTCAAGAGGTTAATGGCGTGGAGACATCCAGCCAGTATGTGCAGTGATAGGAGACCATCTCTCCTTCTGAAATGTGTCAAATGAAGGCACACAAACACTGTTTGGGAAAGGACTGAAGAAACTTCATCTAGATCAGGGCTCTCTAACCTTGGGTCCCCAGATGTTGCTGGGCTACAGCTCCCAGAATCCCTTGCCATTAGCCATGCTGGCTGGGTATGCTGGGAGCTGTAGGCCAGCAACATCTGGGGACCCAAGATTGGAGAGCCCTTATCTAGATCATCATGGATGGACAAACTATAGGAGAATCCAAGTTTCATTATGACACAGGGATGGAAAATGAGCATTCCATTATGCCAGCATTAAAAAACAAAAACAAAAAACCTATGGCAACACTAAAAGTCAGCTGCAGTCATCATCTGACTGGGAGCTATGGTTATTTGCACATGCATCAGATAAGTGAATTTTTAATGTTGATTGCCAGTGTTCTTATATTAGAGAAGCTTAGCCAGACCTCTAGTGCAAAGGTGACATTTTCTTGCTTCATTACTTTATTGTGTGGAGAAAAGGGCAGCAGGGTTGTGGAAGCTGATAACACAAGTGCGGGAAGACTAAAGACTGACAATTAGCATGGCTATTTATTTTGAAATTGTGCAGCACAATATCTTTTTCTCGGAGCTATGGCATATCCCCGAGGTTTTGAACTAAACTGCTCATTAATACTTTCATTTACTGCAGTCTTATTTGGAAAGGCTACAACTCTAATTCAATATCAGGGTTTTGCCATCTAAAGCCAGGGTGGAATTCTAACTCAAGAAGAAGGGAGGGCCCCACAGATGATATGAGGCTTACCCCTGTCAAATTACCATCACCCAGTCCTAGTATAATGGGAAACAACAAGCACAAAACAAGAACTTGAAATGTGTGCAGAGTCAATCCAAGCATTGATCTCATGGACAGACTGCACATCAAGTGCACAAACTATTTTATTTATTTATTTAGTGTTTCTATACTGCCTTTCTGAAGCCAAGTACTATAATCAAATAAAAATGGTCACAGCACAATCTACTGGGGATGCCTGTAACCCTCTGAACTTGGAGCATTATGGTAATCCTATGGAGGCTTAGATGGCTGATTTTGACCATCTAAGTCTTTTGCCCCGGAGCACAAAGAGGACAGGCTGAGGTGCATACCCTCCAACATTTCACAGATGAAAATAGGGACACACACATGTGAATTTGTAAGAGGTATGGTTAAGCAACATGAAGGTGTGATCAAGAGGGCGTACGCGGCCAGGCAACATGAGGGCATGGCCAAGGGTATGGCCAGCCAACCAAAGGGCATGGTCAAGTACAAAAGTTATTAGAGGAAACACACAAAATCTTATATATTACAATTATTACATGATTATATATTATTTTATAATATGTTATGAGTGGCTTTTGTAATATTTTTTTACCTTACTTAAACCCTTAATTGTTGATATCTGGTGTTTTTCATGGGGGGGGGGGTTTGTCAGTGCTTGCAGGGCAATGTCTTTCTTTTTGTTTTAAAATGACCAGGATTGGCACAAATTCAACAGGTGAAGCTTACCCACCCCCACCCCCAAACATGGAACTTCAGAGAGAAGGGGAAGTTTCTTGCATTTCCTTCTGACACTGTAAACTCACCTGTTAGAGGCACAGAGTCAACTCTGTTAGGAAATAAAATCTTTGGCAATATAAAGATAGGAATCATGTGATAAATTCCCTCATTCACCTCTCCCTCCCTCTGTCCTGGCTAGTCCTGGCTATCGGGTGCAGCCTCCTTTTCAGCAGGGAGAGCCTGTGTGCACGCACGCACACATCCTCCCAGCATCTGTCTCTCAGTGGAGCTGTTCGAGCCTAAAAAGAGCTACACTAAAAGGGGCCATGCCATGGGCAAAGTTGCAGCTACGCTTGCAGTTTTAGCTTAGCTGCAATTTTGCCCATAGAATGGCCCTTTTAACAAAAGTTTTAAAAGTTTAAAGTAGCTTGCAGTTGCAGAGGCTGAGGAATTCGGGATTCTGCATGACATAGTGAGAAGCTGGGACGGCATAAGGGTTTTCGTGACAGTCCCGGCATTTTCGTGGCAGTTGGAGACTATGAAGGTGCCACCAGGATACTACATACTGAGGCAGAGCCTCTCTTCCCCCCTCCTCCCCCAGAACATCCACAATACTCAGGATCCGAGGTCAGTCTTCCAATCTCGGAGCTGTAGCCAGTGCAGTTCTTTCTATGGCAGCTGTGAGGGCAGAGGGAGGGCACTTCCGAGTTTTGGAGTCCCAGCTCCAACCTCAGGGAGCGCATTTCCAAGGCTGGAGCTGGGGCTCCAACCTCTCCTGTGGCTGTCTAGACTCTGTCTAGCGGTCATAGGATTGTCCCCTAAAATATGAAAAACAACCTTAAAAGCATAATAACAATTTTAAAAAGACGTGTCCTGACTGACCCCCCATCTCTAGATTTTTGGAATATTAGCTCCAGGTACAAATGGTTTTGAATGGTTGGCCTAATGATGTGCCATGGATTGTGGATTTTATCTTGCAAGAGCAGAGCTGGGCAAGATTGCCTTGTACTTGCCCTCTTTCAAAAATAAAGTAAAGGCATCACCATTTGTATATTTTGCTGCTGCGGCTGGAAAAAAAATTAAGACTTGCACCCAGTCTTCTCCCATTGTTCATGCATATTCTTCTGCCACGATTCATTCATTTTTTGCTTCATTCAAGCTACACATAGCCAAAGGGAGACCAGAAGGAGGTGACTACAGGTTGGAGTTATACTAACAGCGCTTTGCTATACTCAGGTAAAGCTACACAGGTCTGACAAGAGGTGAGGCACAAGTCTTTTAACCATTTCCCCCTGCACCCAGGAAAGCCTATGCTGTTCTTAAGCTGCTACAGCTATCTGCATGTGAGGAAGCCTAGATGGCACCACTTCTGCTATCAGGATTCTTGTTGTCAGTGACACTGTCATTTCTGTAAGTCATCCTCCACCAACCTGGTACCCTACAGATGTGTTGGACTCCAGCTCCCATCATCCCCATCACTGGGCATGTTGGCTGGGACAGTGGGAGCTGGAGCACATCTGGGCAAGGCTGCGGTAAGTGATATGGGGCGCATCATCTGGTTAACAACGTTTGATAGAAGGATTCTCGCCTGTCTGTATCTCTCAACACAATGTTTCACATCTTGATGCAGGGGAGGAAAATTAACATCCCATCAAAAGTTTTAATCTGTATTTTTCATGCGAAAACTATGATGAACCTAAACAGGTGTTCCCCTGACTAATCCATAAATTAAACACAATTCCCAGAAGAACCTTTACACTCTAGAGGAAAACAGATTTAATTTTATGCAGGTTCTTCATTGAATTGCAAATAAATACAATCTGTTTTAAATCAACTAAAGAAGGAAGGGAGGTGGGGGAGAAAAAAAGAAACAGGTTGGGTCATTGCATGTTAATGCATACCCAGAGCATTCTGATATCTGGGAGAAGAGCACGCAAATGGCACTGCATCTGTTATTTAAAATATTCAATCATGTATGGCAATGTAATATAAGAACATAAGGAGACCCTTGCTGGATCAGACCAATGGCCTACCTAGCCCTGAATCCTGTTCCCCACAGTGGCCAACTAGTGACGTCCAGCAAGTCCACAAGCAGGACATGAGTGCAATAGTACCTTTCGGGTCATGTTCCCCAGCAACTGGTATACAGAACCCATGACTCTAGTGATCTGTTGCAGATGCAGCAGCTCAAAAGCACGCATGAAGCTCCACACTGTCCACAAGGGCTTTCCCATCCATTTCAGTGTAGGGTGAAGCTCCATACTGTATTTATTTAAATAACATACACAAAATATTTATATAGCTCCATAAGCACAAAGGGATGTGGGCTGAAAAGGGCAGGCTATATATGGAGCAGCACCACAGAGATTGTGATGAGCACATGCAGCACTCTGGACTGGGGCTTTCAAATAGGGGGTTGTGAATCTGCTTACACACCGGTAAATGGTAAATCCTTACATTCTCAAGTCTTGAGCCCATTCCTCATGGTCAGTTTTAGTTCTAGCCATACAGACGATGCGGAGCAGAGATAAAAGTATTGTGGGGGTGGGGGGGGGAGGTGGAAAGGGGAAGGGAAGACTGGCCTGCCAGTTTAGTGCTGACCAGTGTAGCTGCCAGAATTACTCTCAGTGCCATAGAGGGAGGGAGGCAGCCAATGGTTCTGGTGCTAAGAGCAAGGAGGAAGGGTTGCCAGCCTTCATAGATTTCATAGATCATAGAGTTGGAAGGAGCCTACAAGGCCATCGAGTCCAACCCCCTGCTCAATGCAGGAATCCAAGTCAAAGCATCCCTGACAGATGGCTGTCCAGCTGCACCTTGAATGCCTCCAGATTGGGAGAGCCCACCACCTCCCTAGGTTTACAGATTCATAGATCATACAATTGGGAGGAGCCTACAAGGCTATCGAGTCCAACCCCCTGCTCAATGCAGGAAACTAGAGGAGGGGTCTCCCATCCAAGTAATAACCAGGCCTGACCCTGCTTAGCTTTCCACACTCAGACAAGCTGAGCCAGCATAAGCCACAGGCCTGTATACAGTAGTTGTGAAGGAAGGAAAGGTTTGCCATGTACAGTCTCACCTGTCACAGTTTTGTGATGCCACACGATTCAGCTTTTATCGACTGTCCCCTCACCATGTGGTGACTGAAAGGCACTTTTTAGACTATGGTATATGACAGCTGCAAATATGATTCTGGAATAAAGCTAAGGAGCAAGAGGAGACAAAGGTTCAAGCCAGCAACGAATAGACGACAGCTTGTGTGAAGCTCTATCTTGAAATAAATCGGAGAGGTTCCCTTCACAGCTCTGTGCTAAGAGTTCAGTCCCCCCCTTTTGCTGTCAAGCACTTTGGAGTGCCTGGAAGAGGGCAGCTGTATCAAAATGCTACATATGTCAGAAAGCGCAGCTTGTTTGCCTTGATGCATCCCAGAGCTTTGTTGTTGAAAGGGATTTATGCAGCTTTGTCCCATAGGATATCAGCATATTCCCCCCCCCTCAAATCTGCACACAAGCCAGCCTCAGAGCTAGCTAGGCAGCATGTGTGGCTCACCATGCACCACTGAATCTCAGAGCGGGGAGAGCAGCGGAGGGGGGGTGCATGGAGGGGAAGGGGAGGTTGCAGGGAAAAGATGCAGTGGGGTTTTGAATGTCAACAAAGCACTAGGAGCAGCCAAGGTTCAATGTACTTTCTAACTGCAATATCCTAAAGAAGGGAAGAAGAAGAAGAAGAAGAAGAAGAAGAAGAAGAAGAAGAAGAAGAAGAAGAAGAAGAAGAAGAAGAAGAAGAAGAAGAAGAGACCGGAATAGGCTTATACTAAATCATGCTGCCTTAAAGGCAAATGCTTTTCAGAAACTCCTGGCAATCCCCTTTGCCGTTGGAAAAGGAATGTCAGCAAAACACATTTCTTTTTGCATTACACTCAGGGGGTGGAAAGTTTCAGATCTGTAAAAACCAGTGCTCAAACTAAAAGAGCAGCCAGATGGTGTGTTATTCACAGGTTTCCATTTATATTCTAAATAGTAAACATCCATCAAATCTGGCTATAGGGCTAGAGATGCATTTTCTAGGATGAGGATCTGATGAAGTAACATTTAAGAACAGGTGCCCCTAGGTTTGCTAGTAGTGACCAGGTTCATATCATGCCCGCTTGGTTCAAAAGCCAAAGAATCGCTTTGTGTGGCTGGCTGACCCAAAGCCAAGGGCAGCTCTGCCAAGTTGCTGTGCATATAGAGAAAAGACAGGCAAAAGCACCATGTTGGTTGGCGAAAGTACACAAACTCCAGGAACAGAAGCAACCCTTGTTGCCTGCCAGATAACTAATAGTTGAGCTGGCGTCTGCTGGGAAGCCAACTGTCTGCCCAGGCTTCCAGATGGAGATGAAAATGTAAATAGTACAAAAGTTACGTGGGCCAAGCGGAACAAGCACAGGTTATGCTGTATCTGCAGAGCAGTTTTGTCTAATTAGGCCTGTCCAGTGGTGGAGAAGATATTTTTTAAGACATCAGCCTATGCAACTAATGGAAATGGTATCCCAAGAGCCATAAACCTGTGTTTATGGGAAAGGATATTGGAAAATAATTGAAGCTCACCTTACTGTGGCTGTAGAGGAAGCCAGAAGCCAGGAAATAAAATAACTGGTTGTTTTAAAGGATGTGTGTGTGTGTGTGTGTGTGTGTGTGTGTGTATGCTTGTGAAGAGAGAACTCCCTTGTTCACTGAACAAAAATTTCAGCATCCCATAGTTTTGGGCATTGACAGTTGGGATGCCTGGTTATATGGATCCATCCTCAGACCATATTGCCACCATTATTCCAGGTTATTTGTTGGACATGGGTGACTTCCTGAGGAAACTATGCTCCATTGACAATTTCTCAGAGAATACCATCCTAGCTACACACTATATGCCAACATTCGCCCACAATGATCATAGACGAGAAGTCATCAAGAATACTGTCCCTGATGGTGATACAGCACATCTAGCTACCAAGCTCTGCCATGTTGTACGTGCACACAATTACTTCAGATCTGGGGGAGATATGCATCTCAGTGGTACTGCCATGGTTACTCACATGTCTGCACAGTGCGCCAAGATTTTCATGAGTGACTTAGAAGAAATGTTTGCTCAGTGCCTGTCCCCCAAAGTCTCTCCTATACTGAGTCAGAACACTGGTCCATCTACCCCAGTATTGTCGACACTGACTGGTAGTGGGTCTCCAGGGTTTCGGGGAGGAGTTTTTCCAGCCCTACCTGGGGATTGAACCTGCGACCTTCTGCATGCAAAGCATGTACTTCTACCACTGAGCTATGCCCCCCTCCTGTGATCTATCATCTGCTCTAAACAGTACTTATTGGATATTGCAGGATCTACTTAACTTACTCAGACCTTTGCCAAAAATTGACCTGCCCTGAGTGACATCTTCTGATACTTGAATATTGTGACATTTTGACCAATTTGCCCTGAAAGGAGTGACTGTTCATACTTAACCAAATTCAACACTTATCAAAGAGTGACCACTATCAACTTTCCATAGGGATGGGATTGCAAATCTGGACCGCCTTCTCTACGAGCCTGCCTGGTTCTTAAGATCTTGTGGAGAGGCTTTTCTTTGGAGACCTTCAGAGATGTGTCTGGTGGCAACACAAGAGAGGGCCTTTTTGGTGGCTGCTCCCAGGCTGTGGGACTCCCTCCCAAGGGAGGCCAGGCTCACCCCATCTCTGCTGTCCTTCTGCCAGCAAGCAAAGACCACTTTATTCAAGAAGGCCTTTGGCCTGTGAATGGGTTTGTTGGGTTGGGTCTGTTTTGATTTTTAAATTTTGTAATATTTTTTTTGTATTTTAATGTATTTTATTGTTTTAACCAATTTTAATTATGCCTGCAAGCTGCCTTGAGTGCCAGTTTTTGGTAGAAAGGTGGGGCTACAAATCAAATCAAATAATCAATCAATACAAAACATATGTGCCACCAGTGCTACCTAGAAGGCCAGTATTACCACCATAGTTGATGTCTCCAGCCCATTGCAACAGAGGTTGATATGGTTCATCCTAACTTCTTATTTCCTGCCACAGATTTTAGGATGGAGCCATCTTGCATGTGAATTGGTGATGCTTGGAAGCAGAGTCATCACAACACAATTCTGCATTCTGTAATTATAAGAGCAGTGACCTAAGACGACATCTGTAGCTTGCCCATCTGACACTGCTTTAGCTGTATTGCATTCCATTCATTGCCAGATATGGCTGATGGTTGGGTTCAGGCCCCTCTTTCCCATTAAAACATTATCAGGTTCTTCAATAGGGAAAATGACAAATTATATCATACATTTGTATTTCAGGTTTCAGGGACCTCTTCCCCTCACATGTGCGGAAATTTTACTGATTGTCATTATGATGTCAGGGGCTAATTATATGTTGCAGCTCTGATGCCTGCCTTCTTTCTGCTCTGGAGAGTGGTGATTGAGAACAGAAATGTCAGAGGGAGAGAAGAAATACTCTTTTTTTTTTTAATTTGCAGGGAAGGTGCTGGGGTACTAATGGGCACATTATTAGCACATAATGCATAGCTCCTTAGCCTCCTTAGTCCTTCTCCAGGAGCCCCTGCCAAAGGAAATGAGGTGGGTGGCTACTCAGAAGAGGGCCTTTTCTGCTGTGGCACCCCAGTTGTGGAATGAACTTCCCAGAGAGGCTCGCCTGGTGCCTACATTCTGCTCTTTCCAGTGCCAGGAGAAGACCTTCCTATTTTCCAGGGCATTTTAGTATTTCATTTTCTGTTGTTTTAAATCTGTTACTGTATTTTAAATCTTTGCATTGCTGCTAGGTTTTACTTTGGTTTTTACTTCTATTTTATACTCTAGTTTAAAAAATTCAAAATTTTATAGTGTATTTTATGGTTTTAATTGTGAACTCCCCAGAGAGATTTGGCTACTGGGCAGTATAGAAATGTAATAAATAAAAAACAACTAACTAACTAAATAAACAAATATAGCTCAAGTATAACAAGTGCTTCTCTCTAATTCCAAAATTGATCTTCAGGCTGGGGCGGCTGGTGACTCCTATTTTGGTGGGGCTCCTTTTCCATCGCAGGTTTTTCAGACTTTATTTGGAGCTTCAAGGGAGCTTTCCATGGTGCCAGACTCCATCCCCATGGATCGCTTCCATGAAGCTCCAAATAAAAGCTAAAAAGCCTGGGTCCCCTTTCTGACAAAAATGAACACATGACATTATTTCATCAGGGTCAATCGATACACTTCATTTCTGGCAGAAAGACTGTCCCCCCACTTCAACAAGAGATGTGAGCACATTGCTTCACCTTTTTTGGGGCTTTTCTTGTGCAACTTCCAACATTCAGTGTTCCTCTGTGCAAATGTTCTTCTGCATGCAAGAACATCTGCCCGGGCCACCGAAATGCTTCCTCCCTTATAAATAATACCTATTTTACATGTTAAAGACATGGTTGATCTACAGGGAGCACAATGGGGCTTACCTCCAGGTGGACGAGAGCCAGTCTGGCGTAGTGGTTACAGTGCTGTTGTGAGGATAAAATGGAGAGGAGGAGGAGGATTATGTAAGCTGCCTTGAGTTCCTTGCAGGAAAAAAGGCGGGGTATAAATGTAATAAACAAACAAACAAATAAATAAAAGATTGGACTGAAAACAAGTGAGTCTTTCTGAGGCTGATACCCATAATGGAATGGTAAAGGACCAGAAATGGCAAGCTGAAGAGGAAATTAAGGATGTGTGGCCATGTAACACGCCCACTGCATTGTCAGTGTTGACATCACAACCACTCCCTCCAACACATAGTGTGTGTGTGTGTGGGGGAAGCAGAACGACAAAACACAACTACACCAGTGGATGGGGGCGGTTTTATCTCGGGATTGCAAAAAATACCACATTTTCCCCACTCAAAAAACAAATGGGGAAAGCATTTGGAAAGTATCTGTAAACTATTGTGAATAAGGAATGGCAAGTGCACAATAAAAGCCTCATCTAGAAAAGTTCTGTATAGGTGAGCTAACCACTGAATGTGCCAGGCTGGTAACAGAAAAGTGGTTTAAGAGAATGATACAAGCCAAGTTTAGCATTCGAACTACAGCCGTTTAGGTTTCTGTCTTTTCCCAGTCTTACATGTCCTGAGCAATTTTCAATGTTCTGTAAGCCACGTTAAGTACAAACAGGGTTTCTGGCTTTCTTCATTTGATACTCTGTCTCAATACACACTCTGTTTTCGACTCCGTCAACCAAGGCGAGTAAAACCTTTCCTTTGCAGTCTCCACATGACATTTCTAACCTTTTCTCGACATGAAGACATCAAGCATGTTGAAAAACACCGCCAGCTTTTAATCGCACCAGCGACCTCAAACGAAATGTGATGCTGCATTTTGGGCTGCATAGAGAAGTTTCACGTTTCACTCGTTCCAGCAAGCTGGCTTTTCCTTCCTTGTTAAAATGCTGGCCCCAGATAATACTGTATATGTGGCGTGATGGTGGTGTTTGTTGAACCGGCTTCATCGGCTTCATGTGGCATGCTTTTGAACCATACCAGATTTGGTGCGGGAGACAAGTGCAGCAGAGGGACAGGAGAAAATGGAGAGAGGCAAAGGCCACAGAGAGAGGGGAGGCAAGAACAAGGAGGAATTAATCGAGCAGTTCCAGCCACACTAATTTACAAAGTGATCCGAACCAAAGGCTGGCTGAGGCGTGGTTAGGAGGAAATGGAAGCGCCACCTTCAGGGCAACACGTCTGTTGTGGAGGCCGCCAGTATGCCTGTGGAAATGCTTGACGGGCATAAGAATGCCACCAATGACAAGCTGACAACCCTGCCAGCCATGGGGCCTAAACGGGGCATTGCAGGGCATGTTGACAAGGGGGAACTGGCAGCATTGGATCCACTGGATCCAAAGCTCCTTTATTTTCCCCAATAGGGACCCAAATCAATCCCCTAACTATAATAGCCTGAAGCATTTACCTTCTACTGATTTCAGTGGGTGAGGGGAAATGAATGGGGGGGGGGAGCGGGAAAAGTCCTAGAGAAAAGATGCACCCACACCCTTTGCCCTGGCCACTGTGAGCTGGCTGGGCTCTGGGCCTGTGGCAGTGGCTCTGCTGCAGATATCCCCACCCCCACCCCCACCCCACCCAGGCACTTGGGGTTGTTCTGCCCAGTTTCATTTTGGTGAGGGAGCCAGTATAGTGTGATGGATAAAATGTTGGACCAGGACAAAGGAAAACCAGTTCTAATCTCCACTCAGAGCCAATGGAGACATTTCTTTCTTTAAAAAACCCTGCCCCCACCCCACAGGGGGGATTTCAGGAGAAAATCCGGAAGGGGGGGATTTTTAATGGAAACCGTGGTCCCAATCTGAATTGAGGCCATGCATGCTTACACGAGAGTAGAAAGCAAGACAAGCCTCAGCTATGTGATTAGCGTGGCATGTACATCGGCCCCCAGTCATGAAGTTCATTGGGTGAGCTTTGGCTAGACACACTGACCTGGTTTGTCTGACATGACAGCGCGCTGTGGCTTAATTTACGTGCCGGGGCAGTTGTGTTATGCCAGGTGCCCATGGGCGCCATTTTTGCAAATGCCCATGTGCTCCTGGCGTGCTGTGGCCTGCAGTATCATGCGAACTCAGGAGGAAGGAGTTGTTTGAGGGTTAGACAACCCTCAAATAACCCATGGCTTGTTTTAGGGTTATTTGAGGGTTGTCTAGCCCTCTGAAAACCTCTGTCACCTAGGTTCAGAAGACACGACAAGCCACAGCAAGCTGGGCGCCATGCAAAAATTGCGTCTGTGGGCACCCAGCATGACGTAGCAGCCCTCGCAAGTAAATTAACCCATGGTGGGCTATCACGGTGTACGAACAGGACACTCTCTTAGCTCACAGGGCAGTTGTGAAGATAAAATGGGAAGGTGAGAACCATGGACACCACCCTGAACTCCCTGGAGGAAGAGTGGGACAAAAGTGTAGAAAGTAAAGAGATGAGGACGATGGGTTTAGACATTAGATTTCATGGAAAGAGTGGACTTTGTGGAGGGATTTGTGGCAAGAGAGAGAAAGAGAGAGAGAGAGAGAGAGAGGAAGAGAGGACAGGAAAGAGACAGAGAGCCTTCCCCAATGGTCACAGACTCACAGCAGTTATTGTAGGCAAACCTCATGTCCTGTCTATTCTAAAAATGAAATGCAGAACCAAATGTGATACTTAATAAGCAGCCAATGCAATTCACCGAGAAAGATGTGTAATATGTTCAGAAAAGGAACTACTTTACAGTAGATGTGCTGCATAGATTGTGCAGCCACTGTGAATCTTTACCTATGGATCATTATAGGGATTCAAGTGGTGAATGAATGGATGTGGAAAGCTTTACTGCAGAGCAGCCCTCCCAATGTTTTGTACTTCAACTCCCATCAGCTCCAGTCAGCATGGCCAAAGGTCCAAAGCATCTGGAGGCCACTAGGCTGGGGGTAGGCTGCTGTAGAGGAATAGCCAAGCGATTCTCTTTAATTGGAGGTGAAAGTGGACAACCCTCAAATAAATAACCCTAAAACAAGCCACAGCCCACCGTCCAGCTTCACCATACTGCTAAGTATATGTACAGATGAGAGTTGCATGTTGCCCAGCTTGCCCATTAGCACAGTGTTGTGAGATGAGGAAGGCAGTGGAGGCTGGTGGTTCCAATGGCACTGGGGTGGTGTATCCACTTCAGGCTTTAATCTGAACTTTTAAGGAGCTATCCATGGTGCTGAACCCTACCCCAAAAATAGGTTCAGCACCATGGATTGCTCCTTTAAACTGGAGACTGAAATCCAGAGTGGAGACACTGCCTCATTGACATTGGAGCCACCAGCCACTGTTGGAGGAAGTTAACCTCTATTACAGTGTTCTCCAACCTTGGGTCCCCAGATGTTTTTGGCCTACAACTCCCAGCATGCCCCAGCCAGCGTAGCTGGCTGGGGCATGCTGGGAGTTGTAGGCCAAAAACATCTGGGGACCCAAGGTTGGAGAACACTGCTCTATTAGGTGCTTGGCCAGTTTGATTAATTCCAACAAGATGTCAACACAGACTGAATTATGGTCTGTAAAAGTCAACCCACCCCCTCCTTATGGACTTGGATCACATACCAGGGTGCCACTTGCCCCGGGCATCCAGATAAAATTCTTCATAACTTTCCCACAGGCACCATTGCAATTCTGTTAAGATTCCAAGACGGCTGTCCTAGGTCAATTTGAACAATCCTGCTCAAACAATTCAGTGGTTCCAGGATGGCCAAGGACAGATTAGGAGTTATTTGTTGCTTTGTGTATTTTATGATTATGAAGCTGTTAGCCTCCTCATGATCCAAAAGGTGGGCTAGAATGGGGAAAGAAATGAAATAAAAGATCACATCAGTATACAGATGGTAATTCTTTATTCATTCCATAATTAACTCTCCCAGAAGATCCCTGCCTTTGTTCAGTTAGAGAAGTGACTGAATCAAATTCTGTGGAAATATGTACATACAGAACCTAGGAGACTAAAGTTATTGTTTAGAAAAAAATAATAAAACAAAACACAATTCTGTATGTTGCCCTGAAAGCTTCAGCTATAGGGCAAAGTATAAACTGAATAAATAAACAAAATAATGAAAAAATATGAATCACCTATGCTGCCTCCCTGACAGAAAAGAAAGAAAAATAGGTCAAGGGGGGATCTCTTCGCTCCTGTAATGTCCTGCAACCATGTCCACAGTGACAGTCAACAGTATTTATGTTTGTTAAAATATGTAATTACCAATACAGACAGCTGGCCTTTGCCCAATGCTCAGGAGATAATTCATCACATTTACCAAAATATTACTTAGCATTTGAAACATTTATCATTCTCTCTCTCTCTCTCTCTCTCTCTGTGTGTGTGTGTGTGTGTGTGTGTGTGTGTGTGAACTCCTTAAGTATTGGGACTGCGGGTCAAAATGCTGTGATAATAAATGCTGTGATAGTAAATTATGATCAAATGCTTTTAAAGGTCTCAGTGTCTTACTAAACATGATATGCAATGCAATCCTACGCATGTTTACTTTTAAAGTAAGTCCTGTTGAGTGAAATCAGGGGTGGGCAACATGCAGCCCGTGGCCATTTGTGCAGCTCTACTGCCACAGAATGCAGCACCAAAAATGCCACACAGAGAAAGCGGCTGCAGCACCCATCCCAGGAAGCATTTCTGTAGCATGTTCCTGCTTTCCCCAGTAGACGAGTGGGGGGTTGTGGGGGGGGGGATAACCACTAAAGAGAAAGTTAGCCAACTTATGTGAAGTAAGAAAATGGATTAAGAAAATAAAAGTAATGCAACAGAAAAGCAAAGACAGATAAATTCTTTGCCTACCCCTGGTGAAAGTGAAGTGGTTTTTTGTTTTTGTTTTGCTTTTCTTTTTTTTGCTTTGGGCAAGCCCTGACTGGTTGCCCAACATCACAAGTGGCCCTTGCCTTGACCCAACAGAGGTTGCCCCAGACTTGAGTTAAATGAAGCTTGATCCCAAGAAGACATGCATCAGATTGCAGCTTGAGATATCTGCAGAGTTTGAAAATATATGTGTGGTCAAAGTGGCACATACGGAACCAGCACCATTCATTTAAAAACAACAACAGCAGTCACAACACACACTTCTTCATATGAATAAAGCTGCACAACCCATGATGGTAAATAGAATATTTTCAATCACACAATTAGATTTTCCTGCTACTGAGTTCAGTCCTAGCTGCTCATGTAGTAGTAGTAGTGGTGATGATGATGATGATGATAATGATAATAATAATAATAATAATAATAATAATAATAATGCACAGTGCAGTACACCATCCTATGAATGAGCCATGCTAATGATAACACAATAAGTGCTAGAATATGAAGAACTCCCACTGGAACATCTTAGGCCTACACTAAACCAAAGCTAATTGCTACTTTATCAAAATTGTGCTCCATTTTTTATTTCCCTAGCTACTATCACAGGGAGCAGAAGCCTGCCAGAAGCACTCTTACACACAGTAATGTATTTAGCAGCCAGTCAGCCAAGCTGCAGTTGGTGAATAATTAGCATTGTTCATAAAAGATACATTTTAAAAGAATAATCATAATGGAGTACAACTTAGATCCTATTGAGAAATCTACACCATTGCGTATTCCTCTACTATCCTGTCACTTCTGTTTTTATTTCTGGAAGAACCTGAAAGTCAAAAGAATCTACGAGAACAATACTGAATGACAGTTATCAGGGTAATGAGAAGAAATTATCAGCAAAGTGTATCTCCAATTCTTCCTTCAACCTCTCTTTCTATTAGGAAGTGGCAGCAATCACTGGATCATAAGGTTTGCTATTGGGCACAAGGCAAGAGTGGCGGAGGTTCCTGGAGGGCTTCAACCCGAGAAAGCACTCCCTCAGCTTCCATGAAACTGGGCTCAGCCGTGACATGTTGTCAGGTTCAGTGACAAATAAAAATGGAATTTCGGTCCTGCTGCCTTAAAACAATCTAGGCACTGAGTTAGGGCAATTTCTACTCACTGTCTGTGGAACCGTTAGAAACATGACTGAACAGTAGAAGGGGTGGCTGATATTTTGAAAACTTCCAGGCTGTTTTCTTGCAAGCAAGTCCCTGCTTAAGATCAGGGAGATTGCAGAATCCAGGGCGAATTCTGATCACTGGTTTACAATAATTTTATATACAGTAAGCTTATCAGCTGGCTGGCTGACAAACAACGCTCATATGATGATTATAGGCATGTTGTGATTGCTGATATACATACTAGGTAATTTATACAACCAAGCTGGTGTATGACACTTTTTCATGAATAGCCTTGTTCAGGCATTATTAAACCGAGTTCACTAAACCCATGAGGAGAGAGAGCGCTCTAGCACCGCTCCCCTCTTTGCGCATTCCCTTGCTCTGTACTCATGGAAGGCAACAATGTGAAGAGGAGAGCCTCCTGCATATGTAGAGGCTCTCCAAGTGATGAAGAACCCTGGAAAATCTGGCTGCTTCATTTTGTGGAGAGCCTCTGGGTACGTAGGAAGCTCTCCTTCTCAGTCCATCACTCTCCATGAGTACAGGGTGACAGAAACACAGGAGGAGGAGGCAGGGCTCTCTCCTCTCATGTTTAGTGAGCTCAGCTTAATAATGCCTGAATGGGGTTTATGAGAACGCTGGTTGTGTGAACATATTTGTCTTTCCCCTCTCCTACGAACAGAATGATATTTTGCTTTGTTCATTGGATAGAATGAAAGATATTTTGGAGGGTTTTAAAAGGGGATTGGACAAATTTATGGTGTATCAATGGCTACTAGTCCTGATGGCTATATGCTACCTCCAGTATCAGAGGCAGTATGCCTATGTACACCAGTTGCTGGGGAACATGGGCAGGAGGGTGCTGTTGCACTCATGTGCTGCTTGTGGGTTTCCTGTGAGCAGCTGGTTGGCCACTGTGTGAATAGAATGTTGGATTAGATGGACCCTTGGTATGATCCGACACGGCTCTTCTTATGCATGTTCTTATTAAAACAGCTTGCTGTGCTACACACAAATCACTTAAAATATTATTCTGTGACTTTAAAAAGAATTCAGCTGCTAGGAGAGGATCCAGCCCTGTCCTCATTATATTCTTCTGGATCCTAAACGATATTATATAGGATTATTATTTATGACTGTTCCTGTCCATTTCCTGCCAGCCAGTTAGCAAATATGTATAGAATTTTTAGCATCCTCATTATTTGCTGTATTCGTTTAAGTCTCCACAATTCACCCTTGCCATCAGATGGGTTTATTTTCCCCCATTCTGATTTTCAAAAGCACAATCAAACATACAGAAGATCTGCTTCATTCCTTTTGTGGAGACCTGTTTGTTTAATTCCCCCCCGCCCCTACTAAGCGGTTTTCTCCAGGTATCATGTTTATACATTCGCTGTGTGCTTCTTCATTGCCAGACAGGTGCTCCTCTTGAATAATCCGAGTAGCAGGAGAAATCTGGGTCTTCACACTGGAGCAGAAATGAGTGACTTGAGGTTTGACTTCATAATCAGTTGCTGAACAGACATGCTAACAAATGATATGGGGGAGAAAATCTATTACTCTATGGCTCCCCAACATACAAACTTTGTTCCAAAAGAAGCATTTTGCCTGGAGAGAGCATCCAGAGTGTTAGTGGTATCATCAACACTATTTGTGAAACATCACTGTAATTATTTTACATACATTTCTAAATTGGCTCAGGGTTCCAAAATATTTTTGGCTTGTTTTATTGTTTGTTTTCAGATGGTATGCTTTGATGGTTCTTATACTGACTTTCTCTTTCATAATAATGCTGTGCAAACTGCCTTGAAAGCTGTATGGCCCCCTTAAAGGCAGTGTATAAAAGTCTGAATGAATGAATGAATGAATCTTCATGGTCTGGAGTACGGAGTTCACAGCAGAATTTCATCAGCAACAACTGCTACAGCTCTTTCTATAGTCAGGTGTTCTATAAGCTTCACACAGTCTGGGGTTGGCTATAGCTTCATTGAAATCTAAAAAGCACACTCTGTTTCCTTTGACAATCCCTCTAGCCAGCTGGACAGACACAACAAAGCTCTTGTGGCAAAGAGCAAAGCACATGCATGTAATCAGTGAATCACCTCCAATTTACTACCCCATTTCCATATCTTTTTTTTTTTTAAATGAATATCTATTAAGGCAACAGTAATGAGGAGCTCATGCTAAAGCAGTAACTGTTCTAACATTATGCAAAGAATCTAGTATGAGTGATTGCAGATTGTTAGAAGGGCTTGAAATACACGTTAGCTTTGGGTAACTGTTAGACTAAAGCTAAAATCCTGTACAAAATTTTGTGGGAGTAAGCCCCATTGAACACAGTGGAATTTACTTCTGAGTAGGCATACAAAGACTTGCACTACAAGAGTTAGTGTCCCTTGAGAAATACATTTGGCCCCCTCCCTATTTTCTTAACAATTTTCTATTAAAATTTTTTAAAAATGTGGTCCGCCTTTGGATAGAGACATTTGACTGGTTTTTTTAAAAAAATTATTACTACTCTTGTTTTAACTGTTTTTAGAATAATCTGTGATACTGTATTTCTGTGCTTTTTATATGTTCTGATGTGCTTTTTTACTACTCTTTAGTATTTTCATTTTTCATTTTATATCTTTAAAAAATTAATATTTAGAGATTGACATTTATTATTGTATTATTCTTTGTTTATCTTTTTTTTTTGCCATTTTTGAAAACTGTGAGTTGCCTTAGGAACATAGGAAGTTGCCTTATGCCGAGCCAGACCCTTGGTCCATCTAACCCAGTATTGTCGACACTGAGTGGCAGTGGCTCTCCAGGGTTTCAGGCAGGATTGTTTCTTAGCCCTACTTGGAGGTGCCGAGTATCAAACCTGGGACCTTCTGCATGCAAAGCAGCAGCTTACCAGAGAGCTAGGGCCCTGGTCTCGAAAGACAGCATAAAAGTTTCTAAAAATAAATAAATAATGGCTATTTATTTTATCTGTAACCCACTTTCTTTCCAAGGAGCTCAAGGCAGGAAATACAGGGTTCCCAGCTAGCACCCAGGAATTGACCATACCTAAACCCGCTTAGCAAGGTTAAGCATCTTATGTCTGCAGAAAAATGCCCTGGGACCATGAGACCATGCCCTGTGGTCATGGGGATAAGATACATATGTTCAAGTGAGATATAACACCATTCACCAGTTAGCAATTATGTAAATGTTCGTTTTTAAAAAAACAAAACTAAAAGGATCCTGTTAGGGGGACAGGGGGGCATTAACCCTTGCTCCCTGCAGTGAGTGAATGATGTCACATATGGGGTTGGATCCAGGATCTGTCTTCTGTGAGAGGAAGGTACCTTCTTCAAGGCTCTGCTTGTGGAAGGCCCCTCTGTGCAATTTTTGGGGATCCCCCCACACCACAGCTCACCCCATTCAGCAGGGTCTTCTGACTCTCTGTGTAGCATTTTCAGGGGGCTGGAGAACTGCCATGAAAAGAAGGGTTTGGGGAAGTCCACTTCCACCAGTGCAGTTGGTCCAGCTTAAATCTGGATCCAATCCTTAGTTTGGCTGGAGCTTAGAACTAGACAGTCCATAGTTCAGTTCTTGTCTCTGCCACTGACTCAGTAGATGGCCTTAGGAAAACCATTATGCCGCAGGCCCCCACTCCATAAGATGAACAATCTAATACCAGCCTCTCTGCTTCAGGGCTGTTGTAAAGATTATTGAGATAATATACGTTAAGTGCTCAAAATGTACTAAGGTGCTCAAGATTATTATTGTGTGCACCAGACTAATGTATTTCATTTGGGTACCTGCCAGGCTTCGTGAGAAGACATGCATTCTTCTGTAAATTTTGGAACAATTAGCAAATGTTCATTTTCTCTGACAAATTCTTAGTCTTCCCTCTTTTCTGTCATAACAACTCCATCTTTGCTTCATTTCCCCGGCAATTTTCATTTCTATGCAGATATAATTTAAGTGCTGGTTTTAACCTGAAAGACTTAAATGGGCCCAACTTACTTGAAGGATCATCTTCACCTGTAGCAGCCTGCCTGCACTCTGAGGTCATCAACTGAGGCCCTTCTCATTGCCTGCCACCAAGGATGGTGAGTACAAGGGAAGGGGCCATTTTTGGTAATGGCCACACAACTCTGGAATGGCTTCCTTCACGGGTTGGACAGGCCCCTTTGTAGGCCTTTAGGAAAGCCCTTTAGGAAACCCACTTGTTCTCATTGGCTTTTTTTTTTTAACAGTATTTCCAGGCTGCTGGTTTTACTTATAATGGCTGTTTTCATGGATTTTTATTGTTTTGTATTATTATATACGCCACCTTGGTAGGGTTCAACTTTTAAAGGTGGCCTATTTTAAAAAAAATAAAAATAAGGTTCCATCACTGGATAATAATTGGCCAAGCAGAATTAGGCCTTTGGTTTAACTTGTCTGTTTGGCACTCCCTTTATTTGTATAGTTGTTTGTAATATGAAATCTTCATTGAAGGTTGAGATATTGGAATGAAATTTGGAATGCATATTCAGGACACAACTCTAGGTTCAAATACCAGCTTGACTCCCATTTCCAAAAGTGGGAGGCAAAGTGAAAAATATTGGTGGCAGGCAATGTTGCAATGCAGTTTGAAGACAAAAATAGTGGCATGGAAGTGGGAGGGCATAATCCGGGACATGATTCTTCCTTCAAAGTTCAAAACAAAACAAAACAAACAAACCAGCAGAACATTCCTACCAGTTTTCAGCATGGAGGAGAGATGTGAAATATATTGTAGTGCAATATCTGCCTCGAAGTTTGAAATAACAAATTATGCTGGATAATTCTCAGTTTGGAGTTCAAAGGCCAGCTCAAATCCTACACCCATTTGAAGCGGGTGGGGGTGCATGGAAAGATGGCAAACAGGGCTGACCCAAAACACTGTGCTACCTGAGGTGAAGAATAAGATGATGCCTCCCTGCATTCCATGTAGAAAAGCTGACCAGACCAGCTGTTGACTCTTACTTCATCAACACCGGCAATGGGACAGCTTACTCCACTCTACTTGAGGGCAGCAGGCTAGCTTAGGGTTTGCAGGGCAGGTCATGTGACAGACACAGCCTTGCCTGCTCCTTGCCTATCAGCATCTGCTACCTGAGAGGTGGCTGCCTCACTTTGCCTAATGGTAGGGCTGGCCTTGATGTCAAATACAATGTAATGCAATATCTCTCTTGAAGACAGAGATTGGAATGAAAATTAAGTTAGCAAACACAGGGCCCTTTTTGTATTCTTTCTTGAGAGATGTTTCTCACCCAAACAATATTGCATGTCTAGAGCACCAGAGAACTTCAAACTCTGTGAGCCAGAGCAACATAAATGATGACATTTGCAATCTCAGCGCTATTAATCATGGAAGCCTTTTGACTAATCATCCAGGGTCATCACACAATGAAATATTACTTCTGTATTGGGAAATGGGTTTGGCACAAAAGCAGTTTTTCAATGGTAAATGTTGCAATTTTCAAGTGAGTAAAAAGTTGACTTGTTCATTGAAGACTACAGCACTTTGAAAATTAATACAAATATACTTTTAAAAATCCTACAGTGCATCCCCCACTTCCAGGGAAAACTTAACCCTTCAGCATCACTGCAAACCCTCCAAGCCAAAAACTGTGTGTGGACTTCCACCATGAGAGTAAGAAAAGAGAGAAGAATTTCTCATGGAGAGATGAATATTTAAAACAGCCTTCTCCAACCTGGTGCCCTCCAGATGTTTTGGATGACAACTTCCAGCATTGCTGACCATTGGCCATTCTGGTTGAGGATGATGGGAGTTGAAGTCCAAAACATCTGGAAGGCACCAGGTTGGGGAGGGCCAATTTAAAAGGTAGCCTTCTCTCTCCCACTGTTGAATAAATGAATATATTGTTGAGACCAGAGGCAGGGACTGATAGCTTGACTGAATTGTGCTGCACTCCTCATTCACTTGAATGCTCTGACTTCCTGGGCAGAGTGGGACCCTAAATCAAATCCCATGTGGTCAGCATGTCAGTGAATCTGCCTTCTGTCCCCATGTCTAAGAGAATCCTGTGTGAGTTTCCAGGCACAGACTATCTGTTCCATATGAGCAATGGTTCCAGGAGATTGCCAGATGTTTCCATTTTTTGTTTTCTTTGCTTGGCTAGTGTTAATTTTTGCAACATAGAATCATAGAATCGTAGAGTTAGGGAGGGGCTTATAAGGCCACTGAGTCCTACCCCCCTGCTCAATGCAGGAGAACAGATGTGGGCAGCCCAGGCAGTCTCCCATCCAAGCACTGACCCAGCTCATACCTGCTTAGCTTCAGCGTGTGGCCTGCATTATGTGCTCTCGACACAATTGTAGAGTGATTCAGTGCAGAGGAGGACAGCTGAACTTCCTGGAACCTTTTCAAAGGCAGCCCCATATGCATTGCAGTAATCAGATGGGAGGTTACTACCAGAACATGGATAACTGTAGCTAGGTTATCTCTGTCCAGATAAGGATGCTGGTCTATCTACCTAAGCTGATAAGGTGCTCCGTGCTCTGAGTCCACCTGTGCCTCTAGTGACAATGCTGGATCCAAAACTACGAACCTGATCCTTTAGAGGGATCAAACCCCTCCCTTAGCTTGGCAGTTTACCCAGATAAGACCATTCCGAATAATACGCTGTCTTGAACTTCCTGACAGCCCGTAAAGGTTAAATGCTTTCATCCAAATGAAGACTCCTTTCCATTTGATTTACACCAAGAACTAATTAAATGCTCATCATCATGCACTGTATTTTGGTGAGTGACACCACATGCATTATCTGCTCCAAGGCAAAATTAAGAGAATAAAATACGTTTCCAAGAGTGTTCAAGCCCATCATTGTCAAATAAAAGATTTGAAACTATGTAAAATTGGAAACGAAATGATATATTCTGAAGCTATTTTCATCCCATTAGCTCAAGTCAAAAATAATAAAAGCAAATGTAGCTTAGAAGATTAGCAGAGAAAGCTGATGTGCAGTGAAAGAGCATGGTCGCCATCTTTTCCCTTGTGTGGAGATGGTGTAAAACTGTCATTCCCACTCTAGCCCTGTTCACGCATTCAAGAAAGAGTTAACAACAACACGTGAGGAGAAGGAGCACTCCAGCCCCAACCCTCTCCTCCATTGCTCTGTACTCATGGAGGGCAACTGTCTGAAGAGGAGAGTCTCATGTATCCATTCAGGCTCTCCATGCGAGCCAGAACGTGGATTCGTAAACCCCTTTTTTGAACACCTGAACAAAGCTTCCAGCTTCAGATATTTGGAAACAAGTGCTGAAAGTTTCACTTCCTGCTTTGCATATCTTCTGAAATATTCAAAAGAGGAGTTTGCACTGCTCTCCTGAGGGGAGATATGTGCATTTTCCCAATAGCAGAGCACAAATTGTCTTTCTGGGGAAGAGATTCGAGAGCTCCGTCCGTTATTGGAAATTTACAGAAGGAATATATAAACAGGAAGCAATACTCACTTGCATTTCCTGTTTCACTATTTGTGAGACTCTCTGAAGCAGCACCAAAAACCAATTTTTCTTCAGTCTTCAGCCCCAGCAACCACTGGAATGCAGCAGCCCCTGACAATTTTTCTGAAATGGACTTTGGCCCTTGGGCTTAAAGAGGTTCTGCATCCCTGGGATAAAGAGATAGGAACCTGAGGGTCACGGCAGACACACATGCATTGCTGAGGAGGCAGTGAGGAGGAATGGTAACAACCATGGCTTTGCCCACCAAGAGTGTCTCTCAGGCAAAGTCAGTGGAAAGAATAGGAGCTGGACTTCCCCAAGCTTCCATTCATTTCAAAGGGCCTTGTGCAGAAGAAGGCCACCACAGGAAGCTGTCTTATGCTGAGTGGCTTACGCTGGCTCAGCTTGTCTGAGCATGGAAAGCTAAGCAGGGTCAGGCCTGGTTATTACTTGGATGGGAGACCCCTCCTCTAGTTTCCTGCATTGAGCAGGGGGTCGGATTCGATAGCCTTGTAGGCTCCTTCCAACTCTATGATCTATGAATCTATGAGTCTGGCCTATCTAGCTCAGTTTCTCTACCATGACTGGCAGTGGCTCTCCAGAGTTCCCAACACTATCTGGAGATAGCAGGGATTCAACCTGGGATCTTTTGTATGCACAGCCTGTGGCCTCTGCCACTGAGCCACTATGACCTTTTCAGTAGCCTTGTATTTTTGCCAAGAGTTCGATATGATGACATAGTGACATGAGAAATCATGAAACAGGAAACTGTTAATGCCTAAATGAGCAGAATAAAAGTCCATTTATTTTAGTTTAAAAACAACAACAACAACAACAGGCCATGCATGTAAGCCTCTCAAACATTTTCTGTCTCTCTCTTTTTTAAAACGTTGCATATATCCACGAAGCAGTCTCTTTTGCATGATCTTAAAACAACAACAACAACAGAGAAGGTGTGTGTGTGTGTGTGTCATTTTGTTGACCTGCCAGGATAATCCGGGGTTTTATTGCGAGGCTTGCATAATAGTTGCCCGCTCTCCCCCAAAGTGTGAGGCCTCTTAAATGCGCAAAGGAGTAAAGAATGACCCCTCCAGTGCCAATGATTGCCTGTTCTTCTGAGATAACTGAGACAAGTGATTGAGTAACAGAGGTCAGGGTAGAGAATCAATTCTGTGCTAATGAGCATAGGAAGCTATCAGGAAAGCGTATAGCATGCAAGATCGGTTAGGTTAAAGGCAATATTAATCCTCTGACAAAAAGGAGGGAAAGGGTACACTTGACCCTGTAAAATGCTTTATCTGCTGTGCATAGGTAAAGTTGCTTGGCAGGGTTTCATTCCTCTTCCGATGGCCAGTGGCTTGATCCTGTGAGCGGCTGTTGCACCAACACATTGGAGCCAATGCATACAAACAAGTGGCTGTTGTGGAGGCCATTTTACATTTCTCCCCATGGCTTCACAGGTTCTTCTTCAGTGACTTGCACACACAGAGGAGCTCCCTGCCACTCGGCCACTACCTTACAGTGGAAGGTTTGTGGTCGTGTGGCGAGAGAAGGATTCTTTGCATATAGAGCATAAATATTTCCTCCATGGAGAGAGCTGAGATGGGGAGAAGTTCAAATGAACCTCCACATGGCAGCTGTTTATGTATATTGGCCCTTACAACCTAGTACTGTTGTGCCATGTCTAAGATGTCTACACTGTACTTCTGTTTCCTTCTCTGCAAGCTATTTGGCATTCTATCTACTGCTTCACAGAACAACCAACCCATCGTGGCAAGTCACCATGATGGGTTGTCGTGACATGAAAACCCTTTGTCTCCACCCACCTGGGGCCAAAATATACATTACTTGAATTCCATATCTAGCAGCGGTGTCTTTTTTAAAAAGGTTTTGCTCTAAAGTAAGCCCAGGGGGCCAAATCCAGATCTTAAAAGCCTCTTCGATTGCATGGGGGTCCCCTGCACCTACTCTGCAGTAAAAAAAATTTTTTTTAAAGGAAGCCACTAGATACAGATTTAAAAGAATGTCCATTTTGGCCCTCTAGCCCTGCCTAAGGTCTTATACAAATCTCCTGCACCCATTTAAGTTGCAGTAGTGCAGGGAGCGTAAAACTACGCTCCCACGAGGCTTTCAGGAGTACAATTCTCCTTCCAAATACATTGTGTGATGCTCCCGCACTTCTGGGGGGGGGCAAAATCAGGTGTTTTTGCTGTTACTTCTGCAGCAGCAAATTCAATAGTGGCATTGGGACCCACAAAAATGACCACGGGGGGGCGGGGGCTGCATGCAGCCCAGGGGCAGCCAGTGTGTTGCCCACCCCTGAATTAGAGGCTCTTATTGTGCAGCTGTGCTCCCACTTCATATTCCTGGAAGCCACTGGCAGTAGCATGGCTACGTGCAACACAATGAGGCAGAGGTGCACAACTGCACAATAAAAGCCCCCAAACATTTCGGGTTGGGTATGAACATACAAATTCATGGAGGAGAAGGCTATCAATGGCTACTAGCCCTGATTGGCTATATGCTTCCTCCAGTATCAGAGGCAGTATGCCTTGTACACCAATTGCTGAGGAACATAGGTGGGAAGGTGCTGCTGCACTCATGCCCTGCTTGTGGGATCCCGTGGGCAGCCTGTTGGCCACTGTGTGAACAGAATCCTGGACTGGATGGACCCTTGGTCTGATCCAGCAGGGCTCTTCCTATGTTCTTATGTTGTTATACAACGCAGTATGAAGAAGTGGTGTTTAGCAGCATCCTGATGACAAGGGCAACACACTTTGAGATTTGTGGCTGAACCAGTACAATGTGGAGAGAGCACCCTTGCACCAGTGCAAGGCTGCTTACTTGGCATCCTATACAGATCACCCATGTCTTGACATTAAATAACACTGGTGCCTCTGTGTTCGTGGATGATGTACATTACATTGTGAGATATGTGCTGCACCAATCCACTTTCACAACTGATAGCACTTCACTAGCATCATGATCCTACCATGGGCACTGCACCACTGCAGAACTTTGATTGTTGTTACTACACTAGCTCCAGTTGCTTTCACACTTTCTGCAAGGTTCTTGAAAGAAAAGATGTGCCTGGGTGGTGACAGGGACTGGTGGTGAGCTGGAAGCCACATGGCCATCTGAAGATATATTTCACTGTGCATATTTACAGAAGATGGGGAATGATCATTTCTGCTCTTGGAGGACTTGGAAGCATTTTCTCATTAATGCCATGTTGTCTGCCCTTCCTGACTTAAAATAAATCTTTGCCATGTTCCATATGAAGTTTCATTGTAGGAAACAAAACTGGCATTTCATATATGACTTTCATGTGTATTTCCAACCAGACTGAAAGAACAGCGAGCATCCAACAGCTGTTTGAATATCTTCCAGATTGTGACAAAAAAGAAATGTCAGACTCCTGGGTGCCAAGACCAGTTTGTGAGTTACTGAGCAGGTGTGGATTGAACGCTTTGCTAATTGCTTTCTCTTTAAATGTATGCTGTCAGCAAATTTGTAACACCTGAAATATTGGGAGGGGAAGGAACCAGGGCCAGGCTCCAGAGCAACTGGTAGTTAATGTCTATCGATATGATCTGCAAAGTTATGAACGTCCATTATCATTATTTATTAGGGTTCTCGGCCTTGAAATCTTGCTTACCACCCATAGCATCAGCCAGGGAAGTCAGAGAACAATGAAAATGAATGAGAGGTATAAGAACATAAGAGCCCTGCTGGATCAGACCAAGGGTCCATCTCATCCAGCATTCTGTTCAATCAGTGGCCAACCAGCTGCCCACAGGATCCCACAAGTAGGACATGAGTACAACAGCACACACACCCGCCCATGTTCCACAGCAACTGGTGTACATAGGCATACTGCCATCAGGATTAGTAGCCACTGATAGCCTTCTCCTCCATGAATTTGTCCAATCCCCTTTTAAAGCCCTCCAAATTGTTGGCCATCATTACATCTTGTGGAAGTGAATTCCATAGTTTTAACTATGCACTGTGTGAAGAAGTCCTTCCTTTTATCTGTCCTGAATCTCCCACCATAGATATGGGTATACTATTGTATACCTATAAAATAGGTATACAGGTATACAGATGTATTTAGGTATACCTAAATAGATATAGGTATCAAATAATCATTTGATAACAGGAAGGAAAGCCCCAGCATCCAGAGGAGGGTCATATCTCAGTGGCAGAGCACATACTTGGCATCCTGGTGGTCCCAGGTTCAGTCCCCAGAATCTCCAGTTAAAAATGGGATCTGGTAGCAAGGCAATGTGAAAAACCTTGGAGAGAAGCTGACAGTCAGAATAGACAATACTGAAGTAGTAGATGGACAAATACTGAGATCTGGTATAAGGCAGCTTCCTATGTTTCTGACATGCAAAATATTTAATAGGGGTGGGTCTTTGGATTACTGGTAAGAATAGGAAGCAAAATATGTTCTATATAATGCTCATCAAGTTTTGTTCTCTTTATCACTTCTGAAAAATAATAATCTTCTGACAGCTTCACCATTTCCCAAGAATGCTCAATGTCCCCAAAATATGGCAACCTCAATATTTCAGCCTATCCTTATAAACATCTATTGTGTGCAGTAGAAGTGTAAATTTTAGCAGGGGAGGCTATCCATGGTGCTGTACTCCATCCCCCAAATAGGTTCACCACCATGGATAGCTCCTATAAAGCTCAGAATAAAAGCTGCAGTTGATAAGGAGCCCCACTGACATAGGAGTCAGAGCCTCCCCTGAATTGTAGACGTCCACTTGTACATGTAATTAATTCTTTTCTCTCTTTTTTTTCTTGGCACAAGCAAGAAATAAACTATCAGCAAGTGAGAGAAGCACAGTATATCCTGGGAACAATTAATGGTCATGTCACGGAGAACTGGAGAAAAAAGAGAGGTATTTCATCATTGGTCAGCATTTAGAAAGATCTGAGCATGTGTGCATGGAGTGTGGGGAATTGCCAGCTTCATTTCTGGAGGCAGCTGTTAGCCTGTAATGGAACACAGCCCTAGTGGCGAGGTGGGTTAGTCATTCCCACTCCGTCTGAGTGCCTTGTTTCCCCCTTACCCAACAGGTGTGTCTGTGACTCACTTGACCAAGAGAGAAAACTGTGGCCATCTGGGTAGACCCCACTCAGCGACAGAATAATAAATCCCAGCTGCTTGTTCTGGGTTTCAAGAATCAATTTATAATTTTAACTTTATAATGATGAAACAAGCAAGACACATCACCATATATAATGCAATTAGAATGATTAGAACCATAATAGGGAAAAAAAAGTGGCTAGCATATTTCTTAATACAATTAAAGTTTAAGTTCTAAATTCCTCTCAACCAACAAAACAGTCATCACTGAGATCTTATATTTACCTATCTGGCAGGGATGGTTGGCAGAGTTTTAGTAATTATGTTTGGTGGGCTTCTCATTCTCCCAGGATCTCTATGCTCAACCAGGTAAAAATATCAGTGTTCATAACATTCTTCCAAACATTAACCCTAGTTCCTTAGTTTGACTCAAATAGGACCTCAGTCTTAGTCCCAGTTCCTATGTACCTAACTGTAGGAGCACTTTCCCCTGACATAGACAGGGTTACAACCAACTTCAGAAGCATCCTTGTGAAGGCCCATTTTGAGTTAAGGAGTGTTAGTGGATCTTGAGGAAGGGGAACATCAAAACCCCCTTGATCCATTTGCCACAGTAAGTAAGAGTTTTAAGATAGATTTTATTGAGGAGGACTGTCCCAGTTACATTCACTGGTAGTCCTTTTAAACTATAACACAAAAGGGATTAGCTCTCCATAAACAATAACAGAACAGTCTTGGACATTCAAGGAATTGATCTTCTCCCTGGGGAAACAGTCCTCACCCAGAGTGATATCTGAAGAAGGGATCTGCAGTAAGCCTAGTGCTGCCAACTCCTTCTCAGGCAACCCCCTTGTTGCTTTGCCTCTAATATGCAATCCTGCCCGAGCCTCCACCACCAGCAGCTCCCAGTAGTTGAACCACTAGGTCACTCAGTCAGTCCTACCAAGACTTAGGGTTGCACCCCACCACTGCTGAAATTGCTGCCACCACATTTGCCATGACAGAGGGAACCCCCTGCCCCCCACCCCCGAATCTGGAAGGAAACAACTAAAACTACGCTCCCAGGAGGCTTTCAGGAGTACAATTCTCCTTCCAAATACATTGTGTGATGCTCCCGCACTTCTGGAGGGGGGGGGGCAAAATCAGGTGTTTTTGCTGTTACTTCTGCAGCAGCAAATTCAATAGTGGCATTGGGACCCACAAAAATGACCACGGGGGGGGCCTGCATGCAGCCCAGGGGCAGTGTGTTGCCCACCCCTGAATTAGAGGCTCTTATTGTGCAGCTGTGCTCCCACTTCATATTCCTGGAAGCCACTGGCAGTAGCATGGCTACGTGCAACACAATGAGGCAGAGGTGCACAACTGCACAATAAAAGCCCCCAAACATTTCGGGTTGGGTATGAACATACAAATTCATGGAGGAGAAGGCTATCAATGGCTACTAGCCCTGATTGGCTATATGCTTCCTCCAGTATCAGAGGCAGTATGCCTTGTACACCAATTGCTGAGGAACATAGGTGGGAAGGTGCTGCTGCACTCATGCCCTGCTTGTGGGATCCCGTGGGCAGCCTGTTGGCCACTGTGTGAACAGAATCCTGAACTGGATGGACCCTTGGTCTGATCCAGCAGGGCTCTTCCTATGTTCTTATGTTGTTATACAACGCAGTATGAGGAAGTGGTGTTTAGCAGCATCCTGATGACAAGGGCAACACACTTTGAGATTTGGAGTTGCTAGTCAGATTTATTTCAGAGGGACTATAGCGCTGTAGCCTAAAAGAGCATCATGTTTATTGGCCTGAGTGAGGAAGAAGCTGCTGGATCAAGCTGTCTGAAGGCAAGATGCTACCAGACACAGGAATAAGATTGCTGAATGCTGATTTTAGCAGGACAGCTAAATCATATTCAAGATAGATCCATGCCAAGTGTTTCACAGAAAACCAGGTAGGACTGAGTGAGGATAAAAGTGGCACAATAATGAGAGTAGACAGAGCTGTGATATGTCATCCAGAAACCCTATATAAATGATAAACACAAACCTTCACTCACCACGGCATGCCAACTCTTTTTATCTTCAGTTTGGGGTCAGTTGGTACAAAATACTTGGGTGCGTTTTATTTTTTTTTCCTTCCGGAGCAGTCAACGATTTACAGACACATAATTCTCCCAGCATCCAGCCAAATGTCACCTGAATCTCTCCAACATTGTATACTTTATGACATGAATGTTCCCTCAGAGACATATTTAATCCTTCACAGCTGAGTGAACCAAGACACTGTGGGCCCAATTTGATTACCTCTTCATTGTTACAGCCCTTCATGACAGAGCCAGGAACCTTCTGTCTGCTCAGTGCATGTAGCCTTTCACAATTGCCAAATAACAACTGGAGGAGATTTGATCACAAGGCTCAAAGCTTATTCCTCATTTCAGAAGTGACCTACGGTGGCTCGTGGCTGCAGCCCAGCCCACAGCTGTGCATGCTTAAAATGGTCATTGCAATTGGCAGGTCTTAAGGGCCTGTTACTTTCGGCAGGATTTTCATCAGAGGCTGCAATTAAATAGGGTAGGGAATTATGCATCTCATTGAATAAAATGAGGAGTATCTATAGCTATACAGTGGATTGAGTCAGTGTTGTTTGCCTTGTGACATCAGCCAGTCCTCCCGTTTTCTGACTTCATATTCTGTCAGACACTTGAATGTCCAAATTTACAGCTATGTGAACTTTTAGAAAAAAACAGATAGTAAATTCCATAGGCAGCAACCAAGCCAGACTATATGTCAGGGGTGTTGAACCTCAGGCCCCTGTGGTTACACAGATGGCCATGCCCCCTACCCCTTTCCCCCACCCACCCATCATTCGGTGGTTTCCTGGCTTTTGCACAGTTTTTTTCCCAATTCTAAAAAGTTGAAATGCCTCTCCAGAGGCCTAGTAACTGGCAGTAAGACCTGTAAACTAAAATATGCTGGTATGCTTGGTATTTGGTGCAGCCCCTTTTCCCTTTGGCCCCACCCCTTTTGCTTTCAGCCTCACGCACTACTGAAATGTGTCCTCTGAGAGCTTCTCTGAAATGGAATTTGGCCCTTGGGCTGGAAGAGGTTCATGATCATCTAGCCCAGCTTTATCCTCTCTGACTGGTAGTAGCACTTGAGGGTTGTACATTATCTGCTAGCTGATTTTTTATTTTTTTTTTAATGGGGATGCCAAGGATGGAACCTGGGATCTTTTGCACGTGAAGCATTTGCTCAACCACTGAGCCATTGTCCCTGACTTGCCTTTATGATACTCTTAAGATGCCATATATACCAATAGCACTCTCTAGCTGAACAACCTGTGCCACTAATTTGCCAATGTTTCTTACAGAGCCAGTGTGGCGTAGTGGTGAGAGTGTTGGACTGGGACTCGGGAGATCCGGGTTCTAGTCCCCGCTCGGCCATGAAACTCACTGAGTGACTTTGGCCCAGTCACTGCCTCTCAGCCTAACCTACCTCACAGGGTTGTTGTGAGGATAAAATGGAGAGGAGGAGGAGGATTATGTAAGCCGCCTTGGGTTCCTTGCAGGAAAAAAGGCGGGGTATAAATATAATAAATAAAAAATAAATAAAATGTGAGACACTTTCTGGAATGGAAAGAGGGCCTCTCTAGGTACCTGACTCACTGCATTGTAGCAGCAATCCTACCAAAATAGGGTTATTTTGCACAACCTAATTTAATCACACACACACACACATATATTTCTCAATGTTAGATGTGTTTGATATTCCAGGCAAGACTTTTCAGATAAGTGGCTAAGCAATGCTTTTGGAGCTTTGTCAATCATCCAGTTCTGCCACCTAGACTAATTTATTTGGACAGCAAATCCGTTACACTGATAATCTCCAGAATGAAGCAGATAAACCATATTAGGAAAGCCCCCGAAGGAAAGCCTGAGCCACTTGTGTCAGACTGCATCCCTGGATCCCATTATCACTTGCTTCTGATATTTTATCTATAGGTCATCAGTCAGGTGAGAAGGTGACAAATGGCTCAAATTTGCCACTTATCAGCAAAATGTGCCACTTTTAGAGTGTAAGTGATGATTTCGTCCACAAAAAATGGGATCATTTATACCAAGTTTCACTTTCTTAGGGAAGTGTTGATCACCTGTGACAACTGCTATTGAGGTACAGCTTGTGACTCCCAAATATGAGGGTACTTCCAAGTCCCCCAACCTTCTAAGCCAACATCCCTCAGTTCCACCCACCCAAAACTCCTCCCACCTGATCTGCCCCAAGTTCACCAATGGAAGCCCCTCCTGAGAGTCATGACAGCTAAATGGATCCTCCTTGGTCCTAGACAATGTACCAGATGTTGGGGATAAGCAACAGGAGAACATTGTTGCCTTCATGCCTTGCTTGTAAGCCTCTGAGAGGCAATTACCCAGCCACGGCTGAAAGCAGAGTGCTGGGCTAGATGAACAGAAGCAACTTGCCAAGACAAGAAACTGAGTACAAGTCAGAGGTGGGTGGGTGAGAGCTCCTTTGATTGCCTCATTTGCTGTTGCAACATAATGTCCATTTTACAGAAGACAGATAAGTAAGACTTGAGATGTAATTTGCTCAAGATCAAAAATTGGGCCTCATGTCACAAAGTCCCAAATAATTTCCCCTTCCATTAGTTTTCATTCCAAATTCATTTCCCAGGCCCAGAACCACCCCCAAATTCCTTTCTTCTAAAAATAAACTCCGAGGCTCCCCCAATTAATTTCCTCCTCTGCTTTTCTCGCTCCTGCTCCCCACTTTTTTTTTTAAAAAATTCCATTTTCCTTACTCATATCAGTAATAGCCCGGGCTAGGTTAGTTTCCCATTCAGAATTTCAGCCCAATTCTGCACGAATTTTACCTCTGTTCCACCTGGTTCTCCAGCTTAAAGAGAACAATGGCAGTGTAATTTGGAGAAAATGGCTGCTGGCCAATCTGCCACTCACCCACCAGGATCACTGATAAGTCAGTTGCTCTCCTCACCCCTCCTCTATGATCCGTGCCCACAAAAGAACATGTGGTGTTCAAGTTTCACCTGGAGGGCAAGCAGGTAGGAGGCAAACCTTATAAATCCCACTTATTCAACCTCGCTGGAGCATTAATTTTTGCCCTTAAGATAGTGATTCAGCACACTGTGCTGAAAAAGGAGAAAAAACTAGGGCTCCTGCAAATGATATGGCTTGAACTCTCACAGAAAAAGAAGGAATGTTCCTGCCTTATAATTGTCTCAAATTAGAGCTTAAAAACTTAATGTGAACTCATCTGTTAACCACATTATTAGTGATGCTGAGCTGTAATTGCTTTGCCTTCATCCTTTTGATCAAATTGACAGATCCACTTCAGGAAGAAGCATCATTTTAAAGCAGAAATCCAAGGCAGAGGCAACAAGCTCCAGTGGCCTTCAGAAACCAACCCTTTCATAATAAAATGCAGAACAACATCTCTCTTCTGTTTGATCTAAATATTCATACAAATGCTTCCTTCCATTTCCCAGCTCTTGAGGCTTTACAACTTCTAGATGTATTTTGTGCAATAAGTATCACCATGCCTCATTTTCTCAAGGTTTGGATTCAATGGAGTGTAAAGAATCAAGATGTTTTATGTTGAGTGAAACAGCAAGCAGTCATCATGATCATATTCATTTTTCATTTTGGGAATTATCAACATAATTGATTACTCAGAAAGAAGAGACAGTAAATAATTATTTAACAAGTTCCAAGGAGGTGAAACTAATTGGCATGGTTAATCACATTGGTCAATAAATGACTTCATCCAAGATGAGTTCTAGGAATAAAAAGAATATTTTACAGTGTTCAACAAGGCATCCACCTTTGCAAATAGAACTGTTTTAATATACCTTTTTAATTTAAAAAAAAATTATTTCTGACTTGGCAATACAAAACAACAAAGAAAAATACCTTGTAACGAGTACGCACTAAATAAATCTATAAAATGTTGCATAACGTACGAATTATTCAGCTTGTTTTTAGTTTTATTGAACTCCAGAAAGTTATAGATTGAACAGCTTCAATCCAGTGATTACTCACTTCTGTAGAAGAAACAGCCGTGCATGATCAAGGTGATATATGGAGCCATCCCCTCAACTGGAGTGAATGGGGAAGTAACCCTGAGCAAACATCCATTGGAATCCATGGTGATGGTTTTTCCTTTTTCTAACCCCCACCCCTCATATGTGGGGATGGTGGAATTTCAGCAGAAAAATGGGAGGGGGACAGCTTAAATCCCTCCTCCCAAATTGTCATGGTCCCAATCCAAATTGGGGCTGCACACACTTATAGAGAGCTAAGTAAGTCAGAGCTATGTGTGATTTAAAGAATGTCTAGTTTGGCCCTCAGGAACAGTTTGGCCTTTGTGTAAAGAGCCCTGTGGCACTGTGACAGCATACACAGCAGTTTTAAAGTTAAAAAAAAAGAAGACTCTCTCAGCCACCTCATACACATTAAAAGGTAAGTGGAAACCCTGCCCCATCCCCCAGTGAGAAAATTATTCAGATCTCTTCTCCTCCCTGTGAAAGAGACAGGGGAAAAAACAATGCCTCTTCACAAGGAGAGAAGAATTTCATGAAAATGGGAGGGGGGGAGGTTTGGCACAGCACCAATCCACTTAGCCTAAAAACCGTATATAACCAACACCAACACCACAGACAGAGTTTTGAATATTTGACCCTGCTCAGATTATTTAAATCCATTGACAACGCACACTTTGGCACTGCCCTTTGAAAGCTTTGGCTCCATTGTTTTACTTGGACATTTCTCTTGACTGAAGAAAGAGCAAGGGAACCTAAGGCTGCACGTCACAAAATACTTAAGATGGTGTGGATTTGCTCAAAATAGATAGTTCCTTTTTTACTTCATTGACAGTCTCCATTCAGAACTCAATTAGGTGTAAGAGTTTGGGGGTCTGAACCCTTATGCATTATTTGGGTGAAGGTTCCATTGGAATAAAAAGATAGTACCCATGACATGAGTATGCGAAGAATAAGGAAAGCCAGATATCATTTGACCACATAAATATGAAATAAGCATTGATTTCTACACTTTGGGTAAACTGACCCCCCCCCCCATGTGTTCTATTATATTAACCCCAGGCAGACGTTATGATGAATGCTCAGATGGGGAAGTTGGATTGCTGTCTTCATTGTTGACCTCCACATATTCAATAGAATTTCTTCACAGAGCTTAGTACAACTGGTGGATGCATGTAAGGCTCACTTTGTTGTTTTACCAGGAATTGTAGGCCAAAACATCTGGAGGGTCACAAGTTGCCCACCCCTGCTCTATGCAGACATTCAACAATGCATGGAGGTTAGAGAGTGGGGATTGCCAATGTGATCCTCCTTCCCATGCTCATCTTAACATCTGCACAGACCAAATATCACCAGCCAGTAACTTAACTAACTTAACTCTGGCCCCTAATTCCTCTCACTAACCCTCTCCATCCTAACTCCACTAACTCTCTCTCTCTCTCTCTCTCTCTCTCTCTGACCTCACACTAACTGTCCTTCTGACTTTCTCCAACTGCCACTAACTCCGCCCACCATTCCATTCTGGCCTCAGCTGTCAATCATTCCTCCACTCACTCTTCTGTTAGACCTTGGGACAGGGGGACAGTATAACAGGTGGTGGAGTGGCCTCTCTCGAAAATGGGAGAGAGCTCGCAGGCCTCTACTCCTTCTCAGCCAAAAGTAAAATGTGCTGCCTACATGGTAATGCTGACGGTGTCTTTTTCAGCCGAGGAGCATGGGAGTTGTATTGCTGACTACTGGGAAGGAGGATAGGCCTGCTGGGTCTTTCCCATCTTCAAAGGAGCTCTCCTCTACTGGCTATGCTGTTCCCCTGTCTGTCCCAAGATGAGTTTTCCTTTCATGCAAGTGGAGACTGATGTCGTGGCAAGCAACAGATGGACTCGGGCTCTTTGAGCAGGGTTTTTTTTTTGAACACGTGAATTGCCTGCTCAAATGTCCAAATGATTTTCAGGGCATTCAGCAGGCTGCTTGCCCATGTCTGACTATACTATAGCTACCAGATGGCACTGCTGCTTCCCCTGCCCCCTTTCCCTTGGGTGCCAATTGTCCGCCAATGGTTTGGTGGTTTCTTGGCTTTTGTGCAGTTCCCACCACACACACACGCACACACACAGTTTTAAAAAAATTGAAATGCCTCTCCTAAGGCCTAGTTACTGGCAGCAAGAGGTTTAAGCTAAAATATGCTGGTATTTTTTGTGTTTTGGGCCCTGCCCATCACTGGAGTAGAGCCTCCAAGACAGTGTTCTCCAACCTTGGGTCCCCAGATGTTTTTGGCCTACAACTCCCAGCATGCCCCAGCCAGCTACACTGGCTGGGGCATGCTGGGAGTTGTAGGCCAAAAACAGCTGGGGACCCAAGGTTGGAGAACACTGCTCCAAGAGCTTCTCCAAAACTGAATTTGGCCCTCGGGCTGAAAGAGGTTCCCCATCCCTAGTCTACAGCATCAGCCCTGAGACGAGCTGAGAAGCATGCTGCTCCTGATTCACCAAATTCCAGATTGTGACTTTGAGCAGAATATATTGCCCTGGAAATGTAGCCCAGCTATTAAGGTAGCCCCAGGATATTAGAGTTATCAGGGCATACACGATAATTCTTCAGTTTGCTATCAGCCATCTTGTGTAAACTGGTGGATTCCTTAGCAGTAGTTTCCAATTTTTCAGAGAGTTTGTGAGAGAAAGATGGTTAAAAACAACAACAACAATGATGTACTATGCAGTTATAACAGATTCATTTTGAGGTCTGCTATGACAGATAGAGGTTAGAAGGGTCCTGCTGCAGTGGAACAGAAAAGGTATTGGTTTCCATGGTAAATCAAACCCTGTAGTGAGGGAATCATGCTTCATTTTACTCTAAGTGCAAATATCCATGCAAAAGGGGGCCTCTTCTATTTGGAGAAGAATAGGAAGTAGAGTATTCACATTTTGCTCTTTAATTAAGAAGCACAAAATTATGGTCAGCTTTCTGTTATCCTAATGCTTCAATACTAAGCACATTTGCTTTGAAAATTGCATGGATTGTAACTGAATCAACTTTCAATTCAAAGTATCAAAGACCTGCCTAGAGATGCATAACCAAATTCCCACGGAGCCTATTTCCAAGCAAGTATCATTTAGATTGACATGTAGTAATATTGCAGTCGAAAACAACAACAGCCAACATTGATTTGGAGTACTTCATTGCTGCCACAATCCTGCACCACCAGTGATTTGTCTGCAATACTGTCCTTTAGCATGCCTGCATTGCATTGCCAGTGTATTGACACATGCTGTGACATGGTTTTTGCACAGCATTTGATGCAACCACTTCTAAGTAGTATGCATTGCCTGATGTGGCAAGTGCAATGGTGAGAGCCATGTTCTCCCATGATGCAGAGGGAAAGGATAGTGCTTAGGAAAGGTATAGCCATGGATGGGGGACAACCAATATCAAGGGGCAACTGGCATCTTTATACCAAGCATATGGAAGGCACCTTAAATCACACCCATCTGCATGGGAGCTGAAATCAGTTTAACTGGGGGTGCCAAGAGACAATGACAAGTGAATTCAAAAGAGGAAGTGGAATGGCTGGATGGTAGGGATGGCCAAAACTCTCAGTTGCAGTTTCTCATTCCTCCAGTCTTAAATTCAGTCCATCCTGAACTTTGAGAATTTTCCCAATCTTAAGTTCATTTTGTTCTGAACTGTGTGGAAATTATTTAAAAAAAGAAAGAAAAAGAAGTTTGCATGAAAACTACGTAAACATTTTTGTGCACAGTTCTCCTAATACATGCATTTTAATGCAATTTTGCATAATGTACACATTTTTTGCAAGCAATTTGCCTAATGGAATGCAATTCTGAACATTATTTTCACGAATATATGCATTTTTGCATACATTCTTCTCATTGGAGAACTCCAGTACAAAATTGGGAGAAGTGTGAATTTCAAAGGTTCGCATATTGGCTTGAATGTGTGGAATCAGGTAAATTCGCTTTAAAAGGTGGACTTGGCATATTTCTCCTTATTGTCCTAAGCAAAACAATGGAGGATGCACATGCACTCATCTTTGCGGATTAATTTGCTTTACAAAAGCAAGGGAAAGAGGGGAATGGGGTGAAAGATAAATTAGAGTTGTCTTAGAGAAAAGCTACGTTCCTCATGTCCAAGTGCCAGGGGAGATTCTTACTGTTCAGTCAGACCTATTTACAGAAGCCATGAATCTTTCATCACACTTCAATGCTTCAGGAAATCAACGTCAGTTGGGAACCATTGGTGGCATGTACCCATATCAAGCATTTGTTATCAAACACATTTTTAAAGACCGAATATTAATGTGTGTGTGTGTGTGTGTGTGTGTGTGTATATATATATATATATATATATATATATAATGCTATATCAGGGCTGAGCACACTATAGTCCTATTTAGCCTCATAAAATTAGGCGTAGAGATGATTTGGTTAAAGTTACACATTTGGCTTCATTGTTGAACAGATTGGAATGTGAGCTTTCAGTGTCTAAAGTCACATCACACTGGTTCACAGACAGATAGTGATGTGCAACAAATAAGTCGGAACAGTATTTAGGCTTGGGCTGGAAGGTGTCACCTGTCTGGGAAGCAGGAACAGCCCTGCCAGAAGGAGAGAGAGAGAGAGAAGGAAAGAAAGAAAGAAAGAGAGACAGACCGACCGACAGACAGAAAGAAAAGGTACTGGCAAAAAGAGATAGATGATAGATACATAAACAGACAGATAGATGGGGGGGGGGGTGGCAGAAAGGGAGGGAGGGAGGGAGGGGCTGGCCCTGCCTGCTGTTGGCTCTGACTTCACCGGCAGCATGTGGACCTGATAGATTACTCCCAAGAAAATGCATCCCTTGACAGAATAAAGGTCCCCCACCCCGATTTAAGTCTTAAGAGGAATGTGAAGCAGGTGCATAGAACTTTTCCAGTTGTTCCAATTTGCCCCAGATAATGGATTAAATAGCGGCAGGGACACTCTTTTGAAGGGCTGGATACAAATCTTACAATCAATAAAATAAATCATGGCAGCATCAAACTCTAATAGCATGTGTGCTTTTTCTTTTTCTTTTTGTCAGACAGCGACCATAACACAACACAGAAATTTATCTGAAGCTGTCAGGACCTCCCCCGCCCCCCCCCCCACCTATCACCATAATCACATTCAGGGATTTTAGCAAGCAGCAAAGATATCTAAGGAAGGAATCAGCGGAGAACCCTTCAAGCTATTCTTTGTGAGCATTCATCTCGCTGCATTTGTACTGCTGTGTCATACAGATGATTCTTATTTTAGCATGCCTTCTGACTATAAATCAAGAAAGATGAAGCATGAGCAACAGGCTAATATCAGGTGTAAGTATAAGGAAAACCCACCGCTGGGATACAAATGCATCTGTTCCTCTCAAGGTGATTTCTGAGGCAATATAGAAGGTACAATTAGTGTTCAGACAAATGAAAACAAAGGGCTTTTATTTCATTTTTAATTAGAGGATGATGAAACCTAAAATTTATGCTTTAAAGGGCCTTCCTGATGTAGGGTGCTTCCAGATGGAGGGCTCCTAGCACTACCAATCAAAATGCATTGTGCAGCTGTTCTGTCTTTTTCTTTTTAATGGGTTTTCTTTCTTTTTTCTGGTAGGAAAAAAGATGGAAGAAGTGGTAGGAAAACATGGGAGGGTTAAAAATAGAAGATGACAATGGCATCTGAAATGGACTTGTCTGTAAAATTCCTTGAATGAGGCAGGGCGATTACACAATAAAAACTTCATCTGGTAGCACCCAGAGCAGATTTGGAATTGTGGATAGACTGCTTCAGTTTTCATTTTCCTGACAAGTAGTCCTAGATCGTGGAAGCTGGCTATGGTTAAATGCAGTGCCGGCCCTACTATTAGGCAGAGTGAGGCAACTGTTTGAGACAGCCAATGGGGGGGAGGGCAGCAGTAGCAGTCTTCCTGAGCCCCCCAGCCATTTTCATCTGTTGGAGAGCAGAGCTATGCCACATAGCTTGTTCTGGTGACCCTAAACTAGCCTGCTTCTTTAGGTGTGGTGGATACTATCTTGTTAACTGCCAGTCTAGTTGGCTTCTCTATGAGGAATGGGGAGGGCGAGCCATCTTGTCCTTCACTTCGGGCAACAACTTGTCTTGGTCCAGTCTCGTTATATGGCTATTCTGATTTGGGCCAGTCTCATGTCACTCTTGCCTTTTCAAGACAGGTCTCTAGCAACATATTGCATTTCCTCAAGCAGCTGTTCCACATGGTAGCCATAACTCATAAAGCAGTTTATCAAGAGGATCACCCCACCATGTGAAGATTCTCCATTCTTGGCAAGGGCAGGTGGTGGCATGGAAACTTTCATGATGGGTTCTAGTCTCCCTTGGCCATGAAGCTTACTGTGACTTTGGACCAGTCACTGACACTGAGTCTAAGGTGGAGAGGAGGACCATGTAAGCTGCTTTGGGTTCCTTGCAAGAAGAAAAAATGGTGAGAGATAGATAGATAGAATTAGATAGACAGACAGACAGACAGATGAAATGCAGCAATCACAATATGTAGTTGAGCACCTTCTGCCACCTTTCTTTGGCAGAAAGGTGGGATATAAATTAATTGAATAAAAGAATAACCGTCCAAATTAAACTTTCTCTCTCTCGCCTTCCACATTTTATAGTTTTAGAAAACAACCTAAAAAATATACCAAGCATAAGACAGCAGATCAATATGTATTATGATAAAAGTTTACCTGAAACATTGAAAACAACAACAATAATAAAAAAATTAACCCCAGAGTTAATTTTACCAAACAGATAAAATTTTACAAACATATACCAAATAGTTGCATCTAACAACAAGCAACCATAAATGGTTTTATACAGAGGGGCTACCCTGGGAAGGAGGGAGGCAGGGAATTCCAGTACCACCAGTGCAGTTGATCCTGTTTAAATATGGATCCAACCCAGAGACTTCTGGAGGGCACCAGGTTGAGGCTGGCTGACCCAATCTATCTCACAGAGCCGTTCTGTTGGAATGCGATGGAGTTTGAGATGAGAATGGTATAGCTTGCCATTTGGCTTAGTTGAAAGTGCTATTGGATTCATAATAACCAGGACCAAACAAAGAGTCACCTCTTTTTGCAAAAGTGATACACACGTGTGGAGGACTTTATAAGGGACAGGCCTGTGGCTTACGCTGGCTCAGCTTGTCTGAGCGTGGAAAGCTAAACAGGGTCAGGCCTGGTTATTACTTGGATGGGAGACCCCTCCTCTAGTTTCCTGCATTGAGCAGGGGGTTGGACTCGATAGCCTTGTAGGCTCCTTCCAACTCTATTAATGTTGTGCTGAGTAGCTTGAAAACAATGGTGGGGAGTGGTTTGGCGTTCCAGATGTTGTTGGATGGCAACTCCAACCAGCCCTAGCCAGCCTGGCCAATGGTGAGGCATGATGGGAGCTGCAGTCCAACAACATCTAGAAGGCCACACATTCCCCATTCCTGGTCTAAATGCATGCTCAGCTTATTAGCTTAGCACCAACGATAGGGATGTGCAAATCAGGAAAACTTGAATTCGCCAATGTTCTCTGAATTCGATCCTGAAGCCCGTTCTGACTGAAGTCCATATCAGAGTGTGAGCTCTGGGGGCGGGGCGAAGGTGTTGAATGAAAATCCATGCATATTTTTGTGCATATTTTCCCACATGTATGCATCAATTGTGTGCATCTTTGAAATGCAAGCATTCTTCTCCCATTGATTAAAGTGCATTTCTGCACATTTTTCAAAAGTACACATCTTTCCATGCTCATTTTCCAAATGTACGCATGTTGTCTAATGCTTTTGGGGGGTGCCCGAATCACATTGCAAGCTTGGAAACATACAGGCTTTGACTACAGATTGTGCCTGAGTCCGTGTTTGGTCCGGAAGGTGCAAACTGGTTAAATCCTGATAAAAAATGAACTGAAATGAATTTCTCATCCATCCCTAGTTGATATGAAGGAAAGGAACAACAGAACAATCTGTGTTTGTGTGTTGAATTAGCCTTCCTCCTACATTGACAGCAATGGGGCGGGGGGGGATTCACTATGTCAGCTCCATGGCTGACATAAGTGATGGGCCTGGATTGGTGAGGATGGGGAGTTGGACCCAAAGCCACCTTCTCCCCATCCTCACCCCCATATGTCCCATTTTAGGATGCTCCTACTAATGCCAGTGGGATTGCTTTCCACCCAACTGGACACAGTGGAATAATGGATGCCAGTGGAGAGGCACCAATGTGCCATTCTAACCTCCTTCAGCCATCAGTGTTGAGGCGCTAGGTTTGAACTCTCCATTTTTTGGAGTTATCTGTGAGAGGAGATCATGCTTGGATTTCCATGAAGTAAAGACTCATGTACTTTTTTGAGAATTTATTTTATTTAGAAGGCATCTATTTATCTTTGAGTGCTTACCTCAGGACAGCAAAACCTTTCAGCTGGAAAGCCAATTTCTTAGCTGCTATACAATTACTCCCCAAATGACATTATCAATTCCTTGTTCCCAAAGGAAATGGATCTGTAAAGATTGCTTTGAACTATCTTCTGAAGAACAGGAATCTCTTTCTCCACAGGATCCAATTTTTCAGTCAATAGCAGCTCCAGTTTCTTAATGGCCCAGGATGACCTTCAGTTTGGCTCCAAGAGTCATGAGAATAAGCCCTTATACTATAGCCCCTTTTTGCCACTGCCGAATTTTGGTGGCAAACCACCAGTTTTGGGGGTTATTTTCCCAATCACTTGGAGACACATTCAGATGAACATGATTCCAATCTCCCTTCAGGCCTTTCTGCTCAATGTGGAGAGGGCAGGGTGGTGCATGCAGCTGAGCATTCCCTTCATACAAAGATGTTCATGATGCCTGAATGGGACTAATGAAGACAGCAAAATCCACTGGGGAACATCTTCTGAGATGTGAGATTGCAGGGCACTCATATTGCTGAGACAGCTGATAAGGATAGTGTCATCCCAGGTGTGAGCATGGACTGGGGTAACTCATCAGTGGTTCCTGGTGGGTTCAAAATGGAGAGCCTTCCTCACACATCCTTCTCCCTGTGAAGGAATGGGTTGTAATTCGTTGAGTGAATTCATTGAATGGTTTGAATTCAATTGCACTGAAACTCTCGTGGGCCACATCCCATGGTTTGCAAGGCTGAAGGAAAAAGGGATGGGGCCAAAAATACAAAAAAAAAAAAAATGCAGCCTATTGTAGCTTCAACCTCTTACTGCCAGTAACTAATCTTTAGGAGATGCATTTCATCCTTTTAGATTGGGGGGGGGGGACTGCACAAAAGCTAGGAAACTACCAAATGACTGATGTTTGGGGAGAAGGGGTTGGGGCCAGGTGCAGGGGCTGGGGCCAGGTGAAGAGGCCATGGCCATCTGGGGAATCCTGGAGGGCCACGTTAGGATCCCAGGAGGGCCAGATTTGGCCCCCAGGCCTGAGGTTCCCCACATCTGCTTTAAGGGATAGTTTGCTTGAACAGCCCATGCCACTCCATCTCTGGACATGCACAGGTTAAATCAGATGAATGTCAGGGACCAGTCAATGACTCCCCAACCACTTGAGCAGGCTGGAGGACATCCCCTCAGCCCCACAGGATTTAGGATATATGTGCCACATCCAATGTGGCAATCCTCTTGCTGATGTGACAACAAGATTGATGATGGCCTAAGCATGAAGAAGACATAGAAAGGAGGTGTGGCCCCTTTGCCCGAGTGATGGAGACCCTCCCTTCCTTGCCAGAAGGCCAAAATGTTCCATGAGGGGCAGGAGGCAGGATGGGTTGCTGCTGTCAAACTTGCCAGCACCTGTTTAAATGCCATCTAGGTACATGCTAAGGAGGATAGGCCCTGCCTGGAGCTCTCCAGCGATGCATTGAGAGGACAGAGTGAGGAGGAGTGTGTAGGGAAAGAGGAAGAGGACAGTGGGAGCATTAACCCTCTCCCCTCTCCCAGCTGAGAGCTTCCGCTCCCCAGTTGAGAGTGTCTCCTTCCTTCTACACGGTGGCATCATTTGGTTCAGCTACATTGCCCATCTTTCTCAAACAAGGGTTTGTGACCAGTTTTGATCCTAAACTGTGCCTGAGGCTTTTGTCCATTCCTTTCCAAAGAGTTGGACTATTTTAGATCAGGGCAGTACAACAGTGAACTGAACAAGTCCTTCCAGCTCCTGGCAGCCGAGGTTTGCTTAAGAAGCAGCACAGCTGCCTAATAGCCCACATAGTCTGCACTGAGGTGCACCAAAGCTCCCCTTTAATCAGAGCACAGAGGCCGCACCGAGAGCCATTAAATGCTTTGTGAATGGCGAGTGATAATTGTGCTGTTAAATGTGTGCTTCTGAGTCCTAATGAGCTATGAAAGAGCAAGGCAAACCACATTCTTAAGCAATAAGACAACAAGCAACACATTTCTTAGTAATTAGAGCACTCTGGGGATTGTTCTTGAGGCAGAAACTCAGAACATTCAACCACAGAAAATGCAGCCATCTCTTAAAAGATCCTATGCCTCTCTCTGCTGCTTATGACTTGGTTATTATGAAAGAAAGAAAATATTCACAGTGCATGGTAAAGTAAAGGAAACACAATAGAGTTCAGGTGCTCTTGGTAGATAAAGGCAGTTGTTTGTCCATGATTCAGGGGTTATCAGTCTGGCCAATCCCACTGATACCTTTTGGCTTCAATCCAGCTTTAATGGCACCACTACTATTATGCACAACACGTATGTGTATATCATGCATAGTCTTCTTTTTCTCTGCTTCAGGTAACACAATTACACAGGGTGGAATTTTCATGGGTAGCCAAAAATTTCTCTGTGTCAGACCATCATATCATCATATCCTTCTCTTATCAGGAAAGTAGGGGAGCTGGTGCTCTAAAAGCCTGAAATGCCAGAATTCCAAGTGAGATGACATAATCTCCTTCTCTACCTCAGGCTTGCCAAATCAGATATGGTACAATTGTGCCATTCCTGTAAGTAACTAGAATTGCAACATGTCAGTACTCACACCTGGGAATATTTTTATTTATTAATTATATTTTTATCCACCTTTCCTCCTAGGTGGCTTATAAGGTTCTTGCCCACCCCCTATTTATCCTCACACACTTATACTACCTGTGAGGTAGTATGTGTGCCTGGCCCAAAATCGCCTGGTGAACCCAGATCTTCCCAGCCTTAGTCCAGCACCCTAACCACTGTGCCACTCTGCGTCTCGGATATAATCTGCCTCTTGGGTGCAGGCAGCCATAGCAAAATATTACATATAGCTGGCTTTCTAAAAGCCCTGTATGCCACCATCCCTTGGCTGTATCTCACCTTGTTCTCCACTTTAGGGAGATTAAATTCATGCAGGCAGGGCCAGCTCTGGGTTTCTGAGGGACCTTGGGCAAGACACCCTCAGTGAGCCTACCTTCTCACCGCCATTCTCACCAGTTGCTAATGCTCCTCCTCCCCCTCTTTCCCATCATTGCTGCCACTTGCTTGCTTGACAGGCAGAGATCCAGTGAGCAAGTAGGCAGTGGCATCTGCTGCTCTTTCTTCTCACCACCGCCATTGTCTGGGCCAGAGTGAGAAGCAGGTGCACAAGCAGGTTGCCATGGTGAAGAGGAGGATCAAGTTCAGGGGGCTCTTATCAGTGGGCCCTGATTGAGGTGGGCCTTCAGCAGGTGCCCGACCGACCGTGCCTACGCTTAACACTGGCCTTGGATACACGGTGTGCTTTTTACACTGAGAGAGAGAGAGAGAGAGGGAGAGATGGTGTAGAACAGGGGTGGGCAGCAAGTGGCCTGTGGGCTACATGCAGCCCCACTGCTCCCTGCTGTGCATTCCCTCTGATCCCTGTTTAGGCAAAATAATTATTTTGTTTTGTTTTAAAATGGTACCCTTAGTGGCTACGGAGTGCCCCAAGGGTCAAAGCTTGCATTCAAGCTAATTTTGAGCCTTTTGGTGCTCCATTGCCAGTATGACTTACCATTTTAAAAAAATATTTTATTTTTTGGTACCTGCTGGGGAGGGGTGCAGCCCATGGGAAGAGGGTCCAGGGGCAAAAGCCTCCCACAGTTGCCCACCTCTGGTGTAGAAGCTATGTAAAAGTTCTGCCATTGCCTGCGGTATTTAGTTCCACATTTTGGTTACTGGATTTCATCAGTCAACCTTTAATCAACTTCGATTGCATTTTAAGCACAGCACTTTTGTGCTTCGGTAGACAGAAAGAAAACTGAGGGTCAAAGAACTGGATGAGACTGTTCTGTAACACAGGCTGGCATTGTTAGTTTAACATCTGCAATGTTGGCATTTAATAAATATTTAGGCGGCGGAAAGACATTTTGTGATTCAAAACATTATTTTTCCCACCAAAGTAAAACATCTGTTTTACTCAGCTCTAGTAGTTTTGTGGAAAGGACTTGGGTAAATTTCTATGGAACTCCCTGCCTCTGGAGGTCCAGCAGGCTCCATGACACAGTGCTGCTTTTGGTGCCTGCTGAAGACCTCCTTTTTTTAGGAAGCCTTCTCTGCTGTCTAACCACCATTTTAATGTTACCTTGTTTTCAATGTATTGTTTTTGTTTCTTTTATCTGTTTTCATCTTTTTATTGTTCGCTGCTCCAGAATCTTCTTAGATATGGAGCGGTATACAAATAGTGTAAATAAATAAATAAATAAATTTCTAGAAATATAAATGAGTTAAGAAGAGTGCAATCCTATAAATGTCTACTCCGAAATAAGACCCATTGAGTTCAGCAGGCTTACTCCCAGCAAGGTTTGTATAGGATTGCAGCCCAAGTCATGAAAACTGCTACACATTGTTTCACTTCACAGGGCAGAATGACAGGTCAGTGGTCACTTTCTCTTATTTTGGCTATGGATTTCTGCTTTTGCAATATAGTAGGCTGTCCTATTGCTAACATTCAACATTAACAAGAATTCCCAATTATATCATTGCTATGATCAATTCAGCAGTCGTCATTTCCACCTCATTTCTTCTTCTGCCTTGCTCTGCTTCATAAGGCTCTGTGTTGCAGCCCATTTCATCCACTTACAAGGCAACCTCTGTGCTTTGCTATGTGGTGGCACAAATGTCCCTATCTGTCCAAGGCTGCTATCCCACACAAATGAACCCGAGAGTAAGTGCCATTGAGCACAGTAGGCCTTACTTCTGAGTAAACATGCATAGGATTGCACAATCAGGCATGGCACCACAGAGCTTGTGGCTGTTTTCATGTTAGACTTTGAAATTAGAACAATATTGCAGGTGGAGGAGAAGAGAGTTCTGCATGTGCCTTCTGAGATAATAGTGGGGAACATAACAGTTACTACTCATCTCAGTTCTGCTGTGGTCTTTGCAGCTTCCCTCTTGTTATGAGTGAGTTCTGCTCACTCTAATTTATAGGTTTGTCATAGGAAAGGGCTTTATAAAGCACAATGGGGGGAGGAATGGGAGGACAACTGATTAAGCCAGCTTTCAAACCAGTGGTGTAGTGGAGCAGGGCTCACAGGGAGGTGGTAGTTCCAGCATTTTTTGATTAGCAGGGATGCTGATGTCACCTTCCCCCCCCCCCCTTCCCTGTTCCTCTGAGCTTAGCTGCAATCCTCATGGTAGCTGGGGGGAAATGGATTTTCCCAGTAACAATATATTGTTCCCGTTGTAATGCAAAGTATTTTGGGGTAGCTTGGCCTTGAATGGGCAATTGAGGCCCATTCGCTTTACAAAAGACCTGCTCTTGGGTGAGATGGAAACTGCTAGAGCTGGTTTCTGGATATGGATCAAGCGTTTTTGGCCTGTCGTTGTAGGCAGTGCTATGGGGACTGTCATGGTGAGCACTTCCCATTTACCATTACACCACAGTTTAAAACAAGACTTTGTTTTCAGTAGTGTTCCATGACAGAGATGGGGAATGTGTGGCCCTCCAGATGCTGGATTGCAACTTCCATCATCCCTTGACATTGACTATGCTGACTAGGGCCGATGGGAGCTCTGATCTAACAACATCTGGAGGGCAAGACATTCATACTCTCCAATTGCCCCCGAATTTGCCGGGACAGTCCCGCAAACACTTAAGCCATCACGGCTTCTTGCTTTGTTATGCAGAGTCCCGATTTGTTATGCAGAGCCCAGAATTCCCCTGCCTCCTCCTGCAAGCTATTTAGCTTAGCTGCAATTTTGCCCATGGCTGCTTTAAGCAGGAAGGGAACAGACTGAGGGTGTGTGTGTGTGTGTGTGTGTGTGCGTGTGTGTGTGTGTGTGTGTGTGTCTGCGTGCGTGCGTGCATGTGTTCTACCTGCTGCCTCTGACCAGGCCCCCTAGAAAGTAAGGCCCATTGAAGACATTTGTACTTACTCCTGAGTAACTGTGCATTTGTACTTACTCCTGAGTAATTGCCCTGTTTGTTTTAACTTAATTCAATTTAGTTAAATTCTGTAAGATTATTCCAGTTTAAGTGTTTCTTTAAATCAAAATTGTGTGAATAGAACACAAAAAGTGCTTTAAACTGGGGCCTTTCCACAATAACAAACAACAACAAAGCTGTTCAGCCCCTCAAAGTTACTCATTGTGCTTAAAAACCAGAGCTGTAGAGGTGTTGGAGCTGGAGAGTAAACTAAGAGAAGAAAGGGTTATTAGATTGACCGATTGGGTGGAAAAGATGGGGACTAGAGATCAAATAATGGAAATTGTTGGGAGAAGAAGATTATCGTGGTTAAATTTACTACAGTTAGAACAGTGGTCAAAGAAATGGAAAAGGAAAACTGAGTACGAGAGAGATTTAACTAATTTTGAAAAGATGGTCATGTCTAGAGACGGCCTACCAGGTAATGCATCAACAAGAGGTATAACAAGGGATTTATATAGATTGATCCAAAAAGCAAAAGAACAAGAGGATCAGCTTAAGACAGTATGGGATAATGAATTTGAAGAGGTGACCTCGAAGGTGGGGTGGAACAATATATGGGATAGACGGATTGTGAAAATGATGTCAATTAGGATAAAGGAAAATTTTTATAAACTAATTTGGAGATGGTATTTAACTCCAGTAAGATTAAATAGAATAGATAATAATTGTTCTGCATTATGTTGGAGAGGATGTCAGGAAAAAGGGACATATGCTCATATGTGGTGGAGTTGTAAAAATGTATTGGTGTTTTGGCGAGAGGTTTTTACAGAAATATCGAAAATTATTGGTACTAATTTAGAGGTCTGTCCAAAATTAGCATTGTTATCAATAACTGAGAAGCTTAGTTGTGATCAAAATACGAAGGAGTTAATTGTAAACTTGTTAACTGCGGCCAGGCTAATGATAGCGAGAAATTGAAAAGTACAACATGTTTTCCTAATAACAGACTGGTATAAGGAAGTTTGGGACATAGCCCTAAATGATAAACTAACTAGTAGTATCAAATGCAAAAAAGGATTGCTAAAGAAGAAGAATTTTATGGAGATATGGAATCAATTACTAGACTATGTATTAATAAAGGGGAAGGGTAACATGCCTTGTCAGGATATGTTATATTTTTGGAATTTAGACTTTATTTGATCAAGAGGATAGAAGTATATTAATTGGTCCCTTGGAGGGTGGGGGGGAGCACTTTATGATTTATTGTATGTTGATTATGTTATATTTGTGTGATAATTTTGTATTTTGCTAAATATATTTTCTGTGTTATAATTTGTTTTGAAAAATAAATAAAATATTAAAAAAAAAAAAAAAAGAGGTGTTGGAGCAAAATGCTGAAGGGGCTCCCCCTCCTCCGCATCTCCTTCTTTTCTTCTCCTTTTCCAACTTCCCTGAAAATGCGGGACCAATCCTGACAATTTTAAAACAAAAAGAAAGAGATTGCCCTGCAAGCACTGACCCCCCCCCCCCCATGAAAAACACCAGATATCAACAATTCAGGGTTTAAGTAAGGTTAAAAAAAATACAAAAGCTACTAATAAAATATTATAAAATAATATATAATATAATAATGTAATAATTATAATATACAGTAAAACCTTGGATTGCAAGTAACTTGGTCTGCAAGTGTTTTGCAAGACAAGCAAATTTTTAAAATAATTTTTAACTTGATAAACAAGCAACATCTTGCAATACAAGTACTGTAGTACGGTCAAGAAAAATGAAGACTTTATACTATCATTCTTTATTGCAGCTTAAATTAAAAATATATGTACAAATTTCTTATGGGGAATTTCGCTTTGATATACAAGTGCTTTGGATTACAAACACGTTTCCGGAATGAATTATGCTTGCAATCCAAGGTATTACTGTATAACATTTTGTGTGCCTCCTCTAATAACTTTTGTACCTGACCATGCCCTTTGGTTGCCTGGCCATACCCCTGGCCATGCCCCCATGTTGCCTGGCTACGCCCTCTTGATCACACCTTCATGTTGCTTAACCATGCCTCTTACAAATTCACATGCGTGTCCCTATTTTCATCTGTGAAATGTTGGAGGGTATGACATTCCCCACCCCTATGTGCACCAGTTGAAATAGGCAATCTGCTCCTAATTTATTATCAAAGATTAACCCAGTATTTAGTCAGGAAACACAACTAATTGTGATCAGTATTGCACACACATCATGCTCAATCAATCCCAGTCTTGTCCATTCAAAGAGGCTGCATTATTTATTTATTTAAATGCATAGTGTGCTAGAATGCTAGTTTGCTATTTGTAGAGCTTTGCCATGATGAAACAAATGCCTTGCTCTTTACCACCCATTTTAAAAAGAAGCTGGCTTATTATTTGTCAAGTGCTGACATGTGTAGGTGCGTAGCTGATGAGGATATTGCTTTACGTAACCATTTTGCACTACAGTACTTAGCATAACTGAAGCATACCCACTCTGAAAGTGCATTTTCCTTAGATTCACAGCGGTGATGTTTAAACACATCCATGAATTGCTTTTTAAAAAATTAACTACTTGAATGTCAAGTAATACACTTAGGAGAGAGATTTTCTGACTCCCAATGGAGACTTTTTCTTCTTTTTTAAATACCTACATGAGGTGTGTGTGGATTTTGAGAAGCAAACAGGGGAAGGTTTAATCCTCCCCTCCTGGTACATGCTGGTCCTGATTTGAATTGGGGCTGTGCACAGTTACCCTACACCAGAGGTGGGGAACCTTAGGCCCAAGGACCAAATTCGGGGCCTTAAGTTGCCCATCAACAGTTAACACCTGGACAGCAGAGTGAGCTGGCACACAGGGTCAGCTGGTCAGTCTTCCTTGCTATGGTGAGATGGATTGTGTTTCTATTTAAATGACAATAATATTATTTAAAGTTTCACCTATACATATAAATTAACAAATGCAGATTTTATGTAAATCCCTGTCCTCACTTTTTGGTGATGCGGAAATGGTCACCCTAAATCCAGGCTAGTGAACTACCATGCTAGGCCTCAGGCCCCTCTGTAGACAGAGAAGAGAAAATAGGAGTGTACAACATCAGTCCCTGAGACTGCCCGGCAAAAAAATCCCTCTGGACTGCCCATCCCTCATATAAAAAATGAGGAGTCTGGCCTTCGCCTGGTCAACTCTCAGCTGGCGCGCACACACACTTCATCTATGGCTGCGTGTAAGGCCGATGGCCTATGGTCAAGCCTGGTCCTGACAGAACTATTGTAACTCAAGCCAGTCCATAGGCCCGGGCTTAGCTGGTGCAGCTTAAGCAGCACAAACAAGCCCAGCTAAAGTATGCCATTTCTGTAAAGTGATTTCTTCTCAGCTACTACTCCACTGGAACCAAAAATTGTTTGAATCCCAGCAGTTTAAACTGGTTTGGGGAAATTGGGCGAGTCTGTCATAATCATCATCTTGTTTAAGGATCTGAAAGGAGGAGCCCTTTCTAAAGTCATTTTTATATAGCAGATTTTTCAAAACATCCAGCGATAAGTGCGAAGGACTGCACAGAGCCTCATTATCACTAGTCAGAAACATGAGGAGCAACATCATACAGAGGCATTGATCAAACTGTCAGCCTGCTGAAAAATGAACATGTTCAGGGGATGCTTCTGGCAACGTAGTAATGCATCCCTCCAGATCCCTAGATAATGTGCTATTATTATTACACCGAAATACTATCTAAATTTGGGGGGAGGGGAATAAAGTGTGCAGTTTTATAACTACATAAAGATGCTTGTGACACTCCAAAACATAAAGATGTCTTATGACTTTTCAGTAGTGAGTTACAGTGATTAACCACAGCACAAAAGGGTTGTAGTGTTGGATATGGTATGTGAGAGGCATTTGGGATACAGGTGAGTGGAGACAGGGATGTCCAGTCATACCCTGAATGCTTTTTCGGAAGGTGGGACTGGGTCATCAGAATCATGCCAGTGCTGTTAGGCTTAAGAACATAAAAAGAGCCCTGCTGGATCAGACCAAAGGTCCATCCAGTCCAGCATTCTGTTCACAAAGCAGCCAACAGGCTGCCCATGGGATCCCACAAGCAGGACATGAGTGCAACAGCACCCTCCTGCCCATGTTCCCCAGCAACATGTACATGTATGCACATAGGCATACTGCCTCTGATACTGGAGGTAGCATACAGCCATCAGGACTAGTAACCATTCATAGCCTTCTCCTCCATGAATTTGTCCCATCCCCTTTTAAAGCCCTCCAAATTGGTGGCCATCACTACATCTTGTGGAAGTGAATTCCATAGTTTTAATTATGCACTGTGTGAAGAAGTTCTTCCTTTTATCTGTCCTGAATCTCCCACCAAACAACTTCATGGGTTGTTCCAGAAATTATACCTTCCTATTCCCTGCTCTAACCTCAGGCGCATCCTGCTTATCCCACTAGCCATGTAGAGTTATGCTCTGACAAGGCTAGGCATTGGCTTCAGTGTAAACCTACATTATATCCTGAGGTGGTACCTTGCCATTATTATATTTTTTAATGTTTTTTTACAGCGCAATCCAATGTGGCTGCCCGTAACCCTCCGAACTTGGACAGGCATCCAATGGAGGGCAGAAAGAGCGTAGAGACAAAGGTCACCTCCATGCTCCTGCCGTCCTGCAAGGAACCCAGATTCCACCTAAACATCAGAAAAAATTTCCTGACTGTTAGAGCAATAAGACAATGGGACCAACTACCTAGGGAGGTGGTGGGCTCTCCCACTCTGGAGGCATTCAAGGTGCAGCTGGACAGCCATCTGTTAGGGATGCTTTGACCTGGATTCCTGCATTGAGCAGGGGGTTGGACTCGATGGCCTTGTAGGCCCCTTCCAACTCTACTTTTCTATGATTCTATGACTGAGATGGCTGATTTTGGTTGTCTTTTTGCCCAGGCTCACAAGGAGGGGAGGCTGAGGCACTGCCAAGATACATCATATGCTGGCGGAGCCTTACTCCTCCCCTCCCCACCAGTGGGGACACCCACAGAATGCCATCTCCATGGTCGGTCTCCGGACCTCGGAGTTGCAGCTGGTGCGGTTCTTTCTGCACCGACTGTGAGGGCGGAGGGAGGGTGCTATGAAGTCGGAGTCCTAGCTCCGTCCTTGGAGCACGTTTCTGAGGTTGGAGCTGGTGCTCTGACTTCTCCTATGGCTATCTAGACTCTGTCTAGGCAGCCATAGGATTGCGCCCTTAAAGACATTTATATCCTGCTTTTCATTTAACAAGCTCAACGTGGCTAGCAACAAGAGGTTAAAATAGATACAATAAAAAGTTACATTTGTTTTCTACAGACATAACGGTGTACTTCTCCATCAATATACAAGGCTCTTATCTGACATACGCAAACTATCAGGGTTGAAGCAGTCTGGTTATGTATAAATGCCAGAAAAATTACATAAACCTATAACAGGGCTCCTGTGACATATACCCTGTGGTAGGTCTATCCTTTTAGGGCAGAATCCTATGCATGTTCAGACAGAAAAAAGTCTTACAACTCTCAGCACACCACAGCCAGCCATGCTGACTAAACCTGCACAGGATTCGTCCTTAGTTTATATAACCACAAGCATCAATTCTGGTAATTCCCTGTTCTTGATGCCTAGCTTTTAGAATCCAAGAAGCATTGGCTTTTACATAAACTCAAACATCTGCTGTTGTTGGAATAATAAAACCAATGTCACAGTGGTGGTGGTGGTAGACGGAAGGTTCTGGAGTACAGGAAAGCCACTTTGAGGGTGTAATCCTATGCATGTTTAGACAGAAAAAAAAGTCCCTAGAACTCCTAGCATTTCCCAGCCATAATGGCTGGCTGTGACATAATGGGAGTTGTAGGACCTTTTTCTGCCTAAAAATGCATAGGATTACACCCAACTCAGAGGCTTCCGTGTATCCAATGCCCTGCTGGGCTGAAGCCAGCAGGGCAGGAGGAGCACCAGAGGCGATGTTCACCTCCCTACCCTCCGACAGTTGCATTTTTCGTTAGACAGGCTGTTTTGCCCATCTGGCGAGGGTGCATCGGAGGCTGGAAGGAGCTCAAGATATCTTGTCTCCTGGGCTGGCCTCTCCAGTCTCTTCCCCTCCCCACCTACTAGGATGTACCCTTTTGCCCCCCTCTGAGGTTGATTTTCTATCCTCGGAGATCAGCCAGCGAGGTTCTTTCCACACCAGTTGTGATGGGGTGGAGGAGTGGGGCTGGATCTCTGACCCCCCCTTCCGAGCTTGGAGCACTATCTCCAACCTCGGTGGGGGGGATCCCCAGTATCCTATGGCCCCTCCTCAGACAATGTCTAGGGGCCATAGGCTTGCTCCATTAATGTCCTTGGACTTCTACTACATCCTGATCATCCTTAAATTCTACTGTTGCTTTTGGATAATAGTATCCTTATTCCATTCTAATTCCTCAAGTATTTTTCCTCTTCTTAGCTTCTCATTTTTTTTTTTAAATTGTTTTTGCTTGTTTCTTTGCTATCATGAATTGGCTCCATTTTCCCCTAAGAATGCTGTCCACAGAAGACCACCCAGTTCCCTGTTATGTAGATGGGTAAAGACTAGAAGGTATGCAGATATTATAGCCAGATTAGCAGATGAAGCACACACAGGCGGAGAAGTGTGAATTGCACAACACACAAAAATCGACACCAAAATAGAACGCAGCATCGCATACTCATTATATAAGTGGAGAGATACAAAATGTCAAAGATCACCTTATGCGCCTGTGCTGTGGCATGTGCACTGTAAGAATTAAAATGCACCCACACTGAGCAGCTCAGCATGCCAGTAAAATACCTTTTGATCGGCATAGTTGTTAGTGTGTGATGCACAACTGGCTTATTGCGATGTTTCTGTTATTATCTAGCAGCGATTTCCCTTGCTACTTATCTGGGAACTTTCCAGACAGTGTAAGACATGGCTCTCTGTATTTACGGAGCTATTCTTGTCTGCGGCCTCGCTCAGGCCTGGGAAATGCTATCCGTGGGAAAGAGGTCATTATGATGTACATAGGCCAATGACGTGTAGTGGCCAGGCTTTGGCCATATGTATCATGCCTGTATGATTCTGAGCTGCACATGCTTGCACTTGCTTTTTGCTGAGCTGGATGTACCTTCAAGGCTTTGTACTTTGTACATGCACAATGGACTCTGTATATGGAATGTAAAGTAACCTGTAGTTATACTTTGTAATCTATATATATAAAAGAAGAAGTCCTGACTGACTGACTGACTGACTGATCAACACCCAGCTCAAACCGTTTAATCTAGGAATGTGAAATTTTGAAGGAACATTGTTTTTATGACCCACTAAGGAAAGATTTTTGGAAATTCCATCCCCAAGGGGGTGAAAAAAGGGGGCAAAATCGCCCCACTCTCATATCTCCTATGGGCAAAACAACAGGGGAGCAGTTATGCAAATCGGCCTCACCTCAGAATTCCTGCAGGAGCCAGTAGGGGCAGTTATGCAAATAGCCCATACGACACTTAGAATGTTCGTATGAATTCCTGCAGGGGCCAATAGGGGTGGGTAAATAAATGAAATAAATGAAATAAATGAAATGAAATGGGTATGCAAATCTCCCCTAGGCCATTTAGAATGTTCCCTAAGGGGGTGAAAAGGGAGGGAAACTTTTTAAATGACTGAATGACTGTTATGTGTGGGACGTCGTCGCATCGGCTCCATCACATTTTGACGGATGTACCCCAAACTTGGCACGGTCACTCTTCATCACCTGTAGACTCTCAGGATTAACCTGATTTTTCTTTAAGATCAGATATTTCTGTCAGATATTTATGAACTGCCACAGGGGCCCAATCAGAAGTGGATATGCAAATCTCTCCTTTGTCAAAACAGAATGTTCATATGAACTGCAGCCGGGGCCTACATGGGGGTGGGTGGGGAGCAGGGATTTCATTGTTGGGTAGTCCCGGGGGGGGGGAGCAGGGATTTCATTGTATAGTCTCGGGGGGGGGGGGAGCAGGGATTTCATTGTGTGGTCCCAGAGGGGCAGGGCTTTCATTGTTGTGTAGTCCCGGGGGAGGGGAGCAGGGATTTCATTGTACAGCCCAGGGGGGGAGCAGAGATTTCATTGTGCAGTCCCAGGGTGGGGGTGCCTATAGGTGCCTATAGGAAAATGACAACCCATGCAACGCCAGGTAAAAACAGCTAGTAAGGTAATAAAACAGTTAGAATAGAACTGTTTTGGCTACAGAGTGATTCCTGGGTCCTGGATGGAATTCTGGATGTTGGAATGCTGGAAAGGCTGAAGCTGACTGCTGCGTGGAGAGGGTACTCTGCTGCTGTGTGTGGACAGCAAGGGCTTCATTTAGCTTGCTAGCACACAGACCATTTCCCTACTCCAACACCAACAATAGTATCCCTCCGCAAGTAGTGGCGGCTGGTGCCCATTGGGGCTGGTGGGGCAGAGGGCAGGGCAGATGCTCGATATTCTACTGAGATTGCCGGAGGAGAACAGGAGAAGATCAGGCATGGCACTCATGAGCTGCATACGCTGCACTGGAACAAACATACTTCATTGTGGGGAGATCTCTCTGCCATAAGTAGGCGAGGGGGACAGGGGTTACTTCCCCACTCGCCCCAGATATAGAGCTGCAAGCTTGTTGTGGGGGAGAGAAAGGGACAGAGGTATTTGTAGGACAGCCTTCCCCAACCTGGCACCCTCCAGATGTGTTGGACTACAACTCCCATAATTCCCAGCCAGATGCCTAAGCTGACTGGGGATGATGGGAGTTGTGGTCCAATGCATCAGAGGGGGGCAGGTTGGGGAAGGCTGCTGTTGAAGATCTAAGGTTGTGGAACAATTATATTCAGCAATTAAGGACAGAATGGTGGATATATGAAAAAGTAGCACAAGAGGTACCAGGACAGCAAGAACAAATTGATCAGATTTTTTCTTTTTATTCCTCCCCCCATCTTCTCCTTTATCCACATTCCTTCTACCTTGTATCATTCATTAATTTATTATATTTTTAATCTGCCCAATAACAATTCTCTGGGCAGATTAAAAGAATAAACAGTTAAAATAATAAAATACAATACAGAACAACATAGCAAATAGCACATGGCATATAAAACAGCCATGAAATCTAAAAACCCAGTCTCTAAAATGCCTGGGAGAAAAGAAAGAACTTTGCCTGGTGCCAAAAGGCTAACAATGTAGGCTCCAGGTGAGCCTGTTTAGGGAGGGCATTCCACAAATATGCCAAATGTCCTGCACAGATAGATTTATCTGTCTATTATTTAGACCATGCCATCAGTGTACATACTGCTTGTAAATCCCATCTCAATTATGAAGTCCACCATCTCTTAGGGCACAAATTATCCAATGGGGATGCCCGTAAGCTTCTGAACTCAGAGGACTGCAGGCATCCTATGCAGGGCGGGAGGAGTGCGGAAGTGATCTTCGCCTCCATGTTCCTCCCGCCCTGCAAATCAGCTAGACAACCAATTTTGGCCATCTAGCTGTGGCTCTTACAGGGAGGAATATGTCATACCGTGGCGGACCCAGTCTTACGGCCTTGGAGAAGCAGCCAACACAGTTCTTTCCATGCTGGCTGGGGAGGGGAGGGCATGGATCCAGACACGGATCCCCAGCTCTGAGGTCAGAGCTCTTTTCCAACCTCGGATCTGGGAATCCAAACAATCCTATGACCCTCTAGATGCTGTCTAGGGGCCACAGGATCGCTCTGCCCGTCAAACTTACCTCAACAAGGTCGTTGTGAGGATAAGAGGAGGGGAGAACATGTACACCACCCCAAGTTTATTGGTGAAAGGGTGGAATAAAAATAAAGTAACTACATATTTATTTAATAACCACTGAGGTCAGAAACAACGTTCAAACAACAGCATATATTTTTGACTGATACATGCAAGCAAATGTTTTGAAGTTTGGTTTGTTATTTAAGATGCATTTGTGATGCAGCTTGTCACACTACAATAAAGTACAACAAATCATTGAGAACCTCTTGCATTTGCACATTCTTGGCATCGTGGTATCTTTTGCATCTGCCCGTGGTCATCAGTTCATCAAGTAAAGGGATGAGTTGCTTAGATGGTTGCAAAAAAACACCCATCCACTCCCTCCCAGCTGTAGTCCACTGGATTCAGCATTGTGTAGTTATGATCCAAGAGGGTGGGTGACTCCCTGATAGTAAGACAGATCAGCATTAGATGTGTTCAGCTTTCTGCATGCATCAGCCCTCAGCTCATCAAAAGTGTTCACTTTTGCAGACACAGTAATACCTTGGATTGCAAGTAACTTGGTTTGAGAGCGTTTTGCAAGACAAGCAATTTTTAAAATATTTATTTTAAAAAATTTGATTTGATATACAAGCGATGTCTTGCAATACAAGTACTGTAGTACGGCTTAAATTAAAAATCTCTGTACAATTTTTTTGGGGGGAATTTCGTTTTGATATAAGAGTGTTTTGGATTACAAGCACGTTTCCGGAACGAATTATGCTCTCAATCCAAGGCATGACTGTATTGTCCACCAGGGCTGGTGGTGAATGGTAGGTACGGTTGGGCACCTGTCAAGGGCCGAAACCCAAGCAGGTGCCCACTGACAAGAAGCCTCTGGAGGTGCTCCTCCTCTTCACCATTGCAGCCTGCTTGTTCAACTGCCTCTCACTCTGGCCCAGACATCAGTGATGGTGAGAAGCAGCAGCAGATATCACTGCCTACTTGCTCACTGGCTCTCTGCCTAAAACCCTGGAGAGCCGCTGCCAGTCAATATTGGGCTATATGAACCAATGGTATGGCTCAGTATAAGGGAGCTTCCTCCGATAGGCCTGTGATGTAAGCATTGTAGTATACTTCATCTGTATCGTTTGAAAGTACTACAAACTATTATGACATGCTATTATTACCTTGCTAAGCTGCCCAGTTCAGATGTGGAATGGATCAGGTGTTTCGTCTAACTAGATTCCATCAGGAGGCAGCTTCCATCTCCTTAGTTTTTTTTCACTGTCAGCTCAGATTTGATCCCTCTCTCAGTTTTGGAATCTGCAGGTTTGCTTTAATCGGCCATGCATAGAATGTATACATGCTCATGTCAATATTACTTGGATGAAAAAAAGAGGGGGCATATGACCTTTTATTGAGCCAAAGCTTGTTTTTCTGCAAATATACAGAGTATGCAATTTCATTGAAATCTGAACCAAAGGTGTGTGATCCTGGTAAATGTCTTAGGGTACAATCTTGTGCATGTTTAGGAGTTGTAGGACTTCTTGCTGTCTAAATATGCATAGGATTGCACCCGTAACATCACACCTGCATGGAATCTTGTAGGATCTTTATTTGGAGATAAAAACAAATGAAAACATTGTGACAGTTTTATACTGTGCAAAGGTTGAATTAATAACCAGTACTCCCCTCCACTGTCAAGTTGTTATTTCTTAATTGTATATTACTACACATAGCACAATTCTAAAACAGAGACTCATGCAGATTTTTGTATGGGGATGTAATTATAAGCATCTCTTTTCAAGTATTTGCATTTTGTTAAGAGAGTGAGCAAGAGTGTTTTTTTAACAAAACCTTGCAGAAATGTTGTTTCTCACACCTTATGGCTCTGAGCGGTTCATAATGTTGAATTATCAATTTATAGTGGTATTTCATTCTTTTAAATATTTGCATTGTACTTTATATTTTTAACTGTTTGTATTACATTTTTAGTCTTTTAACTGTTTGTAATCTGCCCAGAGAATGTTTGTTATTGGACAGATTAAAAATACAGTAATACCTTGGATTGCAAGCATAATTCGTTCCGGAACCGTGCTTGTAATCCAAAACACTCTTATATCAAAGTAAGTCTCTGGCGGGCGTGAGTGGGGCCGATTTCGGCCCACTACACCTGCTCGAGGCGAGCGGTTACATGTCTTGCAAGACCTTGCTTGTTTATCAAGTCAAAATCTCTTTAAAAAATTTGCTTGTCTTGCAAAACCCTCTCAGACCAAGTTAATTGCAATTCAAGGTATTACTGTATAATAAATATTTATGATTTTTACTGCTTCACCAGAGAGCACTGCATTGATGCTACAATGGAAACATTAGCTTTGGTTTCCTTGTTCCCCCCAAAGTTCTCTTTTTAAAGTTTGCTGAAATAAAAAAAGACAATTTATTTTCACAAATGTATTGTTACATGAACTGTTGCAATGTAACTTCACTTTAAACACCGCCTAGTTCTCACATGGAGAAATACGGCGACTTCAGAGTGGACTATGTGTTATTTATTGTCAATTCCAGAGGTTGTCCTTTCTGAGCAGCACGTGAATTGCATTGACATGAGTTTGCATTTCAAATAAGGGCTTTGGAATGCTTTCTTTAAATAGGAAGTGAACTCGCTTTTACACTGATCTTGAAGCTGAAACACTGACTGGTTTCACATGACATGACAACCCATCGTGGCTTGTTACCCACGATGGGTTGTCGTGTCATGCAAACCTGGACCAATTCCCACAGGGTGGTTGTCTGAGGGCAACAAGCCACCCTGAAATCCATGGTTTGTAATTGGGATTGTGGAAGCCACAATGGGTTGTCATATCATCCGAACCTAGGAGACTGACCCCATCATGAGTAGTGGGAATCGGGTAGCAAGGTGCTTGGTAAGAGTGGCAAAAACCCCTTGCTACTCTTGCCAAGCTTGCCCAAGCACTGCCAGTGCCAGTCATTCCACAAGGACCAAAGTAGCACTTGGGACATCTGGCACAGGCTTGCTGCCCTCTCCGCTGCAATTGTGAGCTAGTTTTCAGCTCGCCTTGGCTTTTTCTCCCTTACCTATTTTTTATTCCAGAGATCGCAAAGTCCAGCTTCTCAGCTGGCTTTCACAATCCCTGTTTTGACAGCCACTGAGAGCCCATTCAAAGTGCCCAAGCAGCACCTTGGAGGGCTGCCAGTGGGTGGCAAAGAATATTTTATTAATTTATTATTATTATTATTATTATTATTATTATTATTATTATTATTGCACACAATGTGCGCAAATATTTTCATTTTATTTAAAAAACATTTTTTTAACTCACACTTGCGCAATTGCACAGGGCCGCAGTTGCTTGCATGAGTGCAGGAATGGGGACTCTCAGTTGGGCAATGCCAGCCCAGTGGGTGGTACCTGCTGTCAGAGTGCAGCAGATACCGTCCCTAGACATTGACCCAAAGATGGTCCAAACAGCTGTCAAAAGAAACCAAAGGCACACGTGATCTTAGCTTGCAAAAAGGGGGTGGTGGGGTTTACACCCCCTTTGCAGCGAGATCATCTCTCCCCGCCCCAATAGTCCTCAAGGTGATGCACTTTTTGCACTTTCCCCCAAGACTCTGGCTGCTCAGGAAAGTGCAAAAGTGCATCCCACTTGCTTTTTCTGAGGAAAAGGAGTTCTGGGTCCCCTTCAAAAGGGGTTTTGGCCAGGCAACGGGGTATTTTGGACTGGGACATATACAGCTGTATGGCAAATCTCCACATATGTTTTTTGACAGGGAAATATGTAGCCGTGAATCTGCAGATGTTGTTTACATAAGTCACAGCCCTTGAACCATGTTCTGCTGGCTGGGGATGGTGGGAGTTGTAGTACAGCACAGCTAGAGGGCACCAGGATGGAGAAGGCTGCTATACAGGAATTAACTAGCACGTCTTCTGCATCAAGCTGCATGAATGAAAGACAGCAATGAACAGGAAACAGATGTTCACTATTTACATATCGATAGCTTGCTGCTTGATTGCCAAAGCTAATAGGGCAGTTTGAAGAGAGATTCCTGCATATTATTTTTCTCTCAACCTTATTGCATTTCCAGCTTCTGATCAAAAGGCAAACACAGGCAGTTTTTAAATTTCACTTGATCATATCCATTATGCAGAGTGTCTTTAGGGTATCTAGCAACTAAAAATAAGATTAATGTGTGATATCTTCTCTTCTCGAAGCTCTGCTTTCATTGCCCGAGCACATAGTGGTGTGTTTCCCCCTCCCCCACCCCATTTCTAACAATACTCCTATTAATCAAAGAGAATCAAGCAAACTGCATAATGAAGACGCTAATGTGATATTAGCATATCCTTCAACTTGTTCTTTGAGACATTCTGCAGACTCAGGGGATAAACAGGGAAGATGGATGATTGCAAAGCATTGCTTCCCTCCCGCCACCCCTTGATGAAGTCTCCGGAGAAAAAGAGATTTGCATGAAATGCAAGTGGGAAGATGGGCAACAGCAGCATGCATTCATGTAGCAATGTTCCTTTTTAAAAAAAAAAAAAAACAGCAGCAACTCATAAACAAAATATAACAAGTGTTTGAGAAGGGTGAGGGTTCTTGCAGTGCCCAAAGCCTTTGAGGACCCTTGGGCAAGAAGACACCCTCAGGTGGCCCCTTCCTTCAGTGAGTCCACCTTTTCACTGCCATTGCCACCAGCTGCTCTTGCTCCTCATTCTCTTTGTTAGCATTGCTACAGTTTGCTTGCCTGACAGGCAGAGAGCCAGTGAGCAAGTAGGCAGCGGTAGCATCTACTGCTCCTCCTTCTCACCACCACCGTTGTCTGGATCAGAGCAAGAGGCAAGTGAACAAACAGGTCGCAATGGTGAAGAGGAGGAGCAAGTCCAGGGGGTTCTTGCCAGTGGGGCCCTGCTGTGGTGTGGGCCCTTGGCAGGTGCGCAGCCATTGATGCCAAGGGCCCGCCCGCCTTGATGCCCGCCCTGAGTTCTTGTTGCAATAAAATTTCTATGAGCCGTCATACAATTCTTCTATCCACGTAGTGCAGTTGCTTTGGGGGAAAAAGATGCTGGACTAGAAGGACCCTGATCTCATTATGTCATAGTAAATGGACCATTTAAGGTCAACTATTATATCAAGTGTGAAACACTGCAAAACACACACACAAAAAAAACCTTAATCTGAGAGAAATAACAGTAAAAGAAAAGTTATTATCAGTAGCCTGAGATACCTTACTTTCTTACTTACTTACTATATTTAGTAAGTATATCATCATCATCATCATATTTATTTGTATCCCGCCTTTCTCCCAACACTGGGACCCAAGGCGGCTTACAGCCTTTAAAACTCATACAGTTAAAACAATAATAGAAAAATACAAAAGTTAAAAATAGAATTAAACCGTCAATAGCATTCCATCACATCACAGGCTAGTCCCAAATGCCTTTCGAAACAGGAAGGTCTTTGCCTGCCTCTGGAAGCTTACCAGGGAGGGCGCCACCCTAGCCTCCCTGGGGAGGGAATTCCAGAGCACTGGGGCAGCCACTGAGAAGGCCCTCTCCCATGTTCCCACCAGGCGTGCCTGTGATGGTGGCGGAACCGAGAGAAGGGCCTCCCCTGAGGATCTCAAAGTGTGGGCAGGCTCATGGGGGATAACCTGGACCTGAGCCGTGTTGTAGAGCTTTAAAGGTCATAACCAGCACTTTGCATTGTGCCCGGAAACAGACTTGGAGCCAGGGAAAGGTACGGGAAAAGTCCAGGGAAAAGTAACAGAGTAGTTGTATGCTCCCTGTAACCCTGTATATTTACCCTTTTCAACAGTACAGCATTCCAGGGCAGCTTATGTCAAGAAAAATCATATAATGGCCCCCTTTATTGGGTGAAAGGGGTCCTGAGGTTTGAATGAAGGAAAGTTACCAGAAGGTATGTGCAGCAAAGGCCGAAGAACTGAGAAAAACAAGGCATGTGTTCATCATGTAAAGCTGACCGGGAAACATGAACAACAAAATGCATGCAATTAGCTGAGTCTGGAGAAACCACTGAACAAAGCGACTTCCCAGATAAGACCAAAACCTGAGGCACATTCAGGAATGTATGTGGCCAGCAGGTGAAGTGGTGGTCAAAGCTTCTAATGCAGTGTGATTATGACCAGGACACGTAGTCAACCACCAGTGTGTTCTTCCACATTATGCAAAGACTTGGGGGGAAAGTATTCAAGGTACCCCCAAATCTACAGACCTCCAAGGAAGACTGGAACACCAAAGGAGCAGCTGCTCACACAGCACCGCTCCTGCTTCTGGGAATACAGCCTGGCTGGCCACCAGGCCCTGTTGCTCCAACATGGGTAACTATCTGAATGGGTGTGCAAAGTGTGAATGGACTGAACTGAACTGCATTCTATTAAAAAAAAAAAAAAGTATTCTAAAAATTGCATTTGGGTTTTGAGTCTCAGTATTAAGGGTTAACCGGCACCTGTAATCCCAGCTACATGTTCGTAACATTTACAGTTGAAATGAAATGTACACAATGCAATGCAATATGAAACACACACAAACACATGCACACAAAAGCAGCAATATCCAGCTGATAAAACACTCAAAGGGGTACCATAAGGTAATAACACTGCTCCCAATTGCTTAAAAGTTTAATGAAAATTTAGTAGGCCTAGGAAAATAAAAAAGCTCTCTGCTTGCTGCTGAAATGACATCAGTATATGGGGCTAGGCAAAACTTCCTGAGGAGAGCATTCCAAAGATGGGGGCCACCACTGAAAAGGCTCTCTTCTCAGTTGCCACCCACAAAGCCTCAGAAGGTGGGGCCACCTGGAGCAAAGCTGTCATACCCCACCCCTCAATAGGGCCTCAAGTTTGCCCTCCTTATTGGGATCTCTGGGTACACTTATGTAAGGTTGGGGGTTTCTTTTCCTCTAACCCTTATACACCTCTCACAGTGACGTTGGGATGTCTAATCCCTACCTTATACCTCTTTGACCAGTACAATAAGCACAGCTTCCAACACAGGCTGTTTCAAATAACAAAGAAAAGTTTATTTTAAAATACAACAAGTTCTGGAAATAAGGTTTATGTGTAAGTTTCAGTTAATCCTAAGTAATGTACTATCTTATGGATGGAAAGCGGAATATCGGTGGTCAATATAAGAGGTTTAAAGATGTTCTTAAGGCTAATCTAAAAAAATGCAATATAAACATTGAGAACTGGGAAGCACTGGCCCATGAATGATCTAACTGGAGGTTGGCCTTTCACAAAGGTTCTATGGACTTTGAAGAAGCCCGAGTGCAAGGTGAAAGGGAGAAACGTGCTAAGCGAAAAGCACGTCAAATGAATCCTTTACAAGACCATCTTCCATCTGGTAACCTGTGTCCTCACTGTGGGAAGCTGTGTGGATCTAGAATTGGCCTCCACAGTCACTTACGGACCCATCGCTAGAGTCTACACAATTTTCTTTAGAATTCTCCTCCTTTTAAAATCTCCTTTTTGTAAATTTTCTTTTTTATCCTGGAAGACAATCTTACTTGGTCACGAGTGATCGCCTGATCGCCTGACTAGGACTATCTTATCCTAGTACCAATCCTCCCTCAATAACTGTTCCCAATATCAATCCCTGCACTCACTAGCTAATCTCTTAACAATCCTAATATAATCGCTCAACTCTCTCCAGTCAGCTTCACAGACTCCCAAACAGCACTTCACATTCCACACACTTCTCTCACTCCTGCCCTCTCTCTTCACAATCCTCCGCAAAACCCTCAAAACCTGAACAGCACCGCCCACTGTTTATATAGCACAGGCTCTACCCCCTTTTTCTCACTCTCTCAGCCAATCATGTCACATATGTAAATACACCATTCTTCCTGCCCATCCTTTCTCACTCACCCAGATATAGCAGGAATACATACTTATACTTAATACACAAACACATTATACTTACCTTTTTAAATTTAAACCCAAATAACATAACATCAAAAAAGCCTTAGGTGAGTGGGTGTGTTAGTATGGGAGAAAGTGGTCCAACATAACATACTTGGGTCCCAAGCCATCTGGGCTTTAAAAGTAAGGACCAGCACTTTGAATTTTATTCAAATGAAGGTTTTGCCCAAATGAGTTAAACACAAAGGAATGCAAACTTCCTGATCTTCTAACAAAAAGATTGCCGATCTTCTAACAAAAATATGTCACCACGTGTCCCTAAGATTGGTCTCTGTACTAGAGGACTGGAGAGTGGCCAATGTAACACCATTTTAAAAAAATGGTATCCATGGCAACTCAGGAGATCACAGGCTGATAAGCTTAACATCTATTCTGGGTAAATTGGTGGAAAGCATTATTAAAGATAAAATTATCAAACGTATAGAAGGGTAGGTCCTGCTGCAAAAGAATCAACATGACTTCTACAAAGGTAAGTCCTTTCTCACAAACCTTTCAGAGTTTTTGAGAGTGTCACTAAACATGTGGATAGGGTGATCTAGTAGACATGGTTTACTTGTCTTGGTCTTCCAAAGGCTTTTGACAAAGTTCCTCACTGGACTCCTAAGCCAATTTAGCAGTCATGGGATAAAAGAAGAGGTCTTCTTATGGATAGGCAACCAGTTAAAGAAGGAAAACCCCAGTTTACATCCTTCCATTGTGAGAACTGACCATCGAAGGATGTAAACAGTGAGGTCCCCCAAGGATCTGTATTGGGAGTGGTGCTTTTTCACATATTCATATGATCTGGAGTTAGGGGTGGGGTGAGCAGTGGGGTGGCTATGTTTGCTGATGACACCAAATTATTTAGAACTGGAAAAAGTGCAGAAAATGATCAAGGGGCTGGAACAACTTGCCTTTGAGGAAAGGTTACAACAGTTGGGGCTTTTTAGCTTAGAAAAAAGGCAAGTAAGGAGAGGCAAGATAGAGATGTATAAAACTATGCATGATGTAGAGAAAGCGGATAGGGAAAAGTTTTCCCTGTTTCATAATACTAGAACCTGGGGTCATCTAATGATGGTGAATGCTGGTCAATTCCCGTCAGATAACAGGCAGTACTCCTTCACAGATCACACTATGGAATTCACTTTGCAAGATATAGTGATGGCCACCAACATGGACAACTTTAAAATGAGGAGATTAGACAAATTCATGGAGAATCAAGCTGTCACTGGCTACTAGTCATGAGAGCTATATATTGCCTCCAGGATCAGAGTCAGCATTCTTCTAAAAACTAGTTTTGTGGAATATGAGTGGGAGGGTGCTGTTGCACTCATGTCTTGCTTTTGGGCTTCCCAGAGGCAGCTCGTTCCCCACTGTGAGAACAGAATGTTGGACTAGACAGGCCTTTGGCCTGATGTTTATGTTTATCAACTGAGGTGCATCAAAAATCACACATGATCACGGGAGACAAGATGCTTTCTGCAATATTTCATCCACATCATCATCAGGCGATCACTCGTGACCAAGTAAGATTGTCTTCCGGGATAAAAATTTACAAAAAGAAAATTTTAAAAGGAGGAAATTCTACAGAAAATTGTGTAGATTCTAGCGATGGGTCTGTAAGTGACTGTGGAGGCCAATTCTAGATCCACACAGCTTCCCACAGTGAGGACACAGGTTACCAGATGGAAGATGGTCCTGTAAAGGATTTGTTTGACATGCTTTTCGCTTAGCACGTTTCTCCCTTTCACCTTGCACTCGGGCTTCTTCAAAGTCCATGGAACCTTTGTGAAAGGCCAACCTCCATTTAGATCATTCATGGGCCAGAGCTTCCCAGTTTTCGATGTTTATATTGCATTTTTTTAGATTAGCCTTAAGAACATCTTTAAACCTCTTATACTGACCACTAATATTCCGCTTTCCATCCTTGAGTTGGGAATAAAGTAACTGACAGCAGTCAGGCATTCGAACAACGTGACTGGTCCACTGAAGTTGGCGTTGAAGGATCATTTTTTCAACGCTAGTAGTCTTTGCTTCTTCCAGTACACTGACATTTGTTCGCCTATCTTCCCAAGTAATTCGCAGGATTTTCCGGAGGCAACGTTGATGAAATCTTTCAAGGAGGTGGAAGTGATGTTTATAGATATTCCATGTTTCGCAGGCATACAATCCCCAGATCCCACAGTTTTTAGTTAGCTAACATGTCCCTAAGATACTCTGTTTTTATCTAGGGACTTCAGATCTCTTTCTATGAGAGTTGGTGAAACACCACATTTTGTCTCACTGAGATTTGTAGTCACTGCAATCCTATTCATGCTTACTTGGGTTCAAGCCCTATAGAACTCAGTGGCATTTACCGGTACTTTCAAGTAAACTTACATAGGATTGCGTGGCAGGGCAGTAATGCCCAAACAGTGTGCCATAAAGAATCAGTCATTAAAGGTTCCTGTGAATTCAAAGAAGCCACACACTGAAGGGGCACCGTGCTGTGGTTCTAGTTCGTTCACTGCTCTGGTTTGGCTTGCTTCCTTTCCGTCTCTGCCAAGGGTGAGCGTTTCTGCTCATCTCTGCAAATCCACAGCAGATGTGATTGAATCATTTCATTGCTCCCAAGGCAGTGATGAAGCAGAACTACCTGCTGTCAGAGGAAGCATGCTTAGAGCAGTGACTCTTGCAGAGAAACAGGAGGTGTGGGCTTCTCTGAGGGCAAATAATTCTTACTCTTACACACTCTAAAAATAAGCCTTTTGGCATGCCTCCAATTTTTTAAAATAAAGCATGCCTTATCTAGACCTAAAAATCAAAGGTTTACAAATATCCAAAATTCGGTGCATTTTCCAATGTTACCATTCCACTTTTAAAATGAGCAATTTCAGAGCAAAATTCAACTTTGCATTTTGACTGTGACCTTTTGTTAACTGCAAATTTTAATCCAGATGCTTTGGACTTGTTGGCATCTCTTGTTTTTCTGGATTTTGACAGGCTTTGAATATTGAATCTCATGAGCTGTGAATGGACAAGCACTAATGACCATTGCATGTTATCTATTGAATGCTGTTACTAAATACCACTGCATGTCTCCTATCAAATACTATAAGATGCTGACTGTCAGGTTTAAAACATTGACATGAAATAGTATTTGCTGTTAAATACAGCTATCAAATATTTGGAAACTATATGAGCACCTGAAAATATCCGGAATTTATTTACCACTGAAATGTGGAACACTGATTGAAAATATTTGGCGAGTACGTGAAGTTCATCAAATACTATTCATCCATGGTAAATGCTCTATGAAGTGGATGTCACATTAGAAATTTCTAAGGATAGTGCATTGGCCCATCCACATTGGCCACAGCTGCATGGTAGCATTCCATGGTGTAGGTGTCAGCCCCACTGGTGTGTAAACACCGCATGCATATGTACAGGCGCACAGACCAAAATCCTTTTAAATGCGATGCCTGCTGCGTGGAGCACCTGCACAGGTGAGTGCTTTTTGGAAGCCATTAGTGTTTATCAAAAGGTAATCATCATTTTTAATTTGTGCTCATTCTCCCTTATCAGCAAAACTAGAACGGGTTGTGTGAATTCACTGTGCGCCTTCTTTTAGGAATAACAGGTACAAAGTTCTGAGAACAGAAAAGGAACAATATGTTAAATGGAGAAAGCAAAGGCCAACAAGCCTATGAGCAATGTGAAAGGCAGCAATGCGAGTGGGCCGTAGGTCTCTTAGTCAACATTACTACTTTGTTTAGTAACCTTCATTAGCATGAATAGGATCCATTATTTAAATGCAAGCCCACACCACACACTTTTAATTGAAATAGTTTAAGAGAAAACAAACGACTGATAGCGAATTCCTTCACAATACTACTGCACCCTGAGGGATATCAAGATGGCGACGGAGCAACAGCTTGTTCCTGACGCTCCTCTCTTAAGTTATTTTTAACTCCTTTATTCTGTCGCTTTTAACCTTGAAATATTTTTCGCTGATATTTTAATTACTTCTTTCTTCTTCTTCTTCTTCTTCTTCTTCTTCTTCTTCTTCTTCTTCTTCTTCTTCTTCTTTTAAAGAAAACAACGTTCAACTTTTAAGTGTTTTTAGTACTGGAGGGAATAACAACTGATAGGAAGCTTTTTAGCTTCTCTCCCCCATTGGCTTTTCGTGGCTGTTGCTTGCTGCTGCCAGCTTAGCACTTTTATTTTGTTTATCCTATTTAGTATATTTAGTATATTTATTTTCACTTTTAAGCCTTACAGTTTGCAGCCTTACAATTTTATGATTTTACTGTTGAGAAACCTTGCCTAAAACTTTGCTTTGTATTTGCTCCGGCTATCACCTCACGACTTTAGCACCAAGCAGCAGCCTATGTAGGATATGGTCTTTACGAGAAAGAACTACAAAGAGCTGGGTCTCTATCCTATGGCTCCCTGTCCAATTCAAACTTTACAAGGCTTCGTTTTGAACAGATGGATACCATGGTCCTACAAAGGAGATTTCATGGCATCCCTATAGCAGGGATGGGGACTCGGACTCGAGGACTCGACTCGTGAGTCGGACTGAGTCCCCCCTCTGACTCGACTCGGACTCGAGTCCCAATATTTTTAATGGGACTCGAGACTCGACTCGGGACTCGAGACCAAGGACTCTTCAACATCCCTGGGCTGTGCCAGAAGGAGTGGAGAGGAGCGTGATTGCCGGCGAAGAGCGCATGGAAGCGAGGTGTGCCGCTGCTCGGCCACTATGGACGGCTACCAGGAGTGCAGCCCCAACAGTGTGTCAAGGTTTATTTTGATTGATGTGTTGCGTACTTGGGAGAGGCAGAAGAAGGACCTGAGATTACTCTGTGTGGCTGCTCTGAGTGTGTTTCTGGTTCCAGCAAGTTCATCACCAGTGGAGCGGGTGTTCAGTGAGGGTGGAATTGTGATGAGATCTCACCGTTCCAGAATGGGGGCCAAACATTTAGAAAAAATCATGTTCCTCAAATGCAACATGGATAAGTTTTAGGAAGTACAGCAAGTTTATTTTTTAAAATCATTTTTCTAAAATGCAACCTTTCAGACATTTTGGGTTTGGCTGCCTCTGCCTGCCTGTCTGGGGTTCCCAGCCTCCTCTGCCTGCGTGGTCTCTTCTTGACCAGTTCAACAGTTGAATTGTCCAAGACAAAGGCCTCTGCCTGCCTGCTTTGGGGTTCCCTGCCTCCTCTGCCTGCCTGGTTATTTTGGGTTTTTCTGCCTGGTCTGTTCTTGCCAAAATCAGTTGCAGAGTTTTGAAATAAAAAGGCACATTTGTGTCTAGAATTTATTTAAGCCACACATCTGAAGTAGCCTTATTTTGTTGGGAAAAACCCCCATTGATTTTAATAGGGACTCGTGGAGTCAGTTTTGGGAGTGACTCGGGACTTGGGACTCGTGAGTCACCATTTTGGACCAAGGACTCGGAGTCGGACTCGAGACTCGGGTCCAAAGACTCGTGACTCGACTCGTGACTCGAGACCAAGGACTCTTCAACATCCCTGCCCTATAGCTGACAGATTATGCGTCTGCGATGCATTGAAAATTGAAGACCTAGAGCATTATCTTCTTGAATGCCGCCTATATGACAGCTGCAGGGCACACTATTTTGCCCCCTTTCTGGAGTATATGAGTAACTTGTCAGGGACGGGTAAAATATTTTTTTCTCTTATATGGCTCTAATTGCTTTGTCTCCCAGAGAGTTGCCTTATTTGCTATTAAGGCTGCCTGTATAAGGAAAAAAGAAGCAGAAAGGAAAACTTTGGTATAGGCAATTTTAAAATTTTTAGTTAAAAATTTATATATTTTATATTCCAAAAATGGAACTATTGTAAGGATTTTACTGTGTACTTCTGTGTATTATATTGTTTTTGAAAATGGTCTGCAGACTGATTCAATAAAAATGTTGCTGTTGTACTGCACCCTGATGAAAAATTAATTTGTATTCAACCCTTTAAAAAAAAATAAATCAGTTTTGATTGGATTGCCAGAATTCAACATTTCTGTTCAGCACCCATATGGAGTTTTACTAAATACAGTCAATTGTACGAATGCCAATAAGAAAATCTTAAACTTTCCCCTTAATTAAGCTCCAAAGAGCAAGCTATTATTAGTAGTCCTTCTGCAGGGATAGAGATTAGAAGTACAAAACAAACCTGAAAAATCTATTTTTTCCAGCAACGCAACATTTGCATATCTGTATCAGGACAGTTTGTGTATTTATTAAAGTGACAAGAATATGGTGGCAGATAAATTAAGCCTTGTTAGTTATCTTGGATCCATTTTTTAAAAATCCTGTGCACAGTACGCTACAGACAGAGATGAAAAGAACAAAATGATCTTAGGGAGAAAAAAAAGAATATTACAGTTCTTGAAATGTTTCATCTTTTTTAGTAGACTCAAGTAATAGCATATATATCAGATCACAAGCGAAAAGTGCTCTCTTCGGCTATGTCCTCCACTCGCATAGCTTCCATTTTACTTCTGACAATACCAACTGAAGATGTATCTAGTACCAGCAGTGTGATGGGAGTTATCAGGGCAGGCCAGGGCAGTGGCCAGCCATTCCCAAATCTAGATCTTCTAGCTCAAGGTCCCTCAGGTCAGCAGCTTGCCAGGTTCTCAGTTTGAAATGTTGTTCGGCACTCTCATATAATCTGGGAAGACTGCCATTTTAGTTTCCACCTGCAGTCCCCTGTCTTTCTCTCACAGTTGCACTATCTGGTTTTCAACTACTTCACCTCAAGAAAGTGCCTTGGCACTGGCAGAGCACAGCTGCTGCATCCCTCAGTGATTCCCCTTTCGCACCTCAGGCAACAGTAGCTCAAGGTATATGTGCACCACCAACATCATTTAAAGAGGTGTGTGGCCTTCCCACCCCCTCTGTCCCCTCCCTGCATCATGTTCAGCCATCTGCTCAACCTCCTTTCCTTCTACTTCCTCAGAGAGAAGCAACCCAAAATTTGTCTAGACAAAATGGATGGCCCTTCTCCTCATATTGTTATCAACGCGTTAGGGAAGAGACATAACCAGAATTCTCCTTGTACAGCAAATCACCACTAGTTCAAGCAAAGCCACAAGTAAAAAAATCCAGCCTCTCTCCAGCTATCCGGCACACTTTTTTTCTACACTTTTGCTGGAGGAGTATTGGCTGCACCAGGAATGGCTATGCTGCACAAATTAGTGCTGCCCCTTGAGCAACTCTGGATGGATTCTTGCTCATTTCCATTTGAGAGTACAAAAAAGTATCATACCTCACACAGAAACCCTTAATTCTTATACATGTATGAGAATGATCTCACATCTGGCAATATTGGTGAGTTGGAAATGGAAGTACAGCAAGGTAAAAGTACTTTTCTGTGGACAGGGCAAAGGCACAAGGCCCAGCACCTAGATATTATGCCAACTTGACAACCCCTTATTACCATTGGTTCCTGGAGAGGGTTCATGGACTCCAAAAATACAGTGCTAAGAATGCTAGATCTCTATGTCCTAACCAGATGTTCTTCCTTCAAGCCTTAAAGTCCCTTACAGCAGTCTATCAACCAATACGTAATATAGTGAGCTACACCAGATAAGATTCTAACTAATCTACTTTTGTTTCCATAGTGACAGAAGCCTTATTCATGCATTCAAATTACTCATACCAGAGAGAGAGGGGACAAGTGTGCTAGCTCCTCTTCCTTCCATCACTGTCCTTGTCACCCTTCCCAAATTGGAGGCAAACACCTGCCGCAGGGAGCTTTTCTTACTCATGTAGGGCCAAACTACAAGTTACGCTAACCATATAGCATGTAGCTGAGGCTTGTCTTACTTTTTACTCTTTGGGTAAGCATGCATGGCCCCGATTTGGATCAGGACCACAGCACTCAGGGAGGGTACAGTTAAATGTCCCCACCCAAAATTTCACCCCTCCTCACAGAAAAAAAGCTTCTATTAATTCCAACTTTTTTCTATTTTGAATCCCCTCCCATGTGGGAGGGATTTCCGGGGGGAAATGTGGTGTTTTTTTTAATGCTCCCCTCCTGGATTGCCATGGTCCCAATCCAGATCAGGGCAACACACCTTTGCATAGGAACATAGGAAGCTGCCTTATACTGAGTCAGACCATTGGTCCATCTAGCCCAGTATTGTTGACTGGCAGTGGCTCTCCGGGGCTTCAGGCAGGATTCTTTCCAAGCCCTACCTGGAGGCCTGGGATCGAAGCTGGGACCTTCTGCATGCAAAACAGGTGCTCTCTCACACTGAGCTATGGTCCCTCCCTACCGCACCTGGTACTCCGAGGCAGTCATCCATCCAAGTACTAGGCCCGACCCCACTTAGCTTCCGAGTTCAGCTGAGATCGGGCTGTTCAGGGCTGTTCAGATAAACATGAGAGTAAAAAGCTAAGCAAACAAGCCTCAGCTACACACTAAGAGATTAGCATAACATTTAGTTTGGCTTGTAGGCTCTCCATCTGATTTAGAACCCTGATTTTCCATGGTTCTCCATTGCATGGGGAGGTCTCGATGAATACAGAAGGCTGCCTGCTGCAGATGTTTACCTCCAACTTGTGAAGGATGACTGGGGGAGTGATGGCAGAGCTAGTGTGCTCATCTCCACCTTCCTGCACTGCATGAGTAATTTGAACATTGACAGGGCTAAAGACCAGAGGGGTAACAGTAAGCAGGGTGTAGCAAAAAAAGAAAAAGGGAAGGGGAATTAAAGAGTTTTGTGTCATGTTCAAGACAAACAGATTTATTGTGGCAGTAGTCTTTCAAAGCTATGCTCCCATACACCTGTTGGTCTTTCAGGTACCACAAGACGCTTTTCTGTTTTTCTTTTTCCACTACTTGTTATAAGATTCTGCTTTCCTACTCAGCTATAGAAGGCTACAAGATACGAGTTTAGTGTGGAATGCATCACTTTTAATTGTCATGAATACAACATAGAAAGCAGAGAAGAGCCATGTTTAGATAAAATGAATATTATAGTTCTGTTTTTTGTTAGTTTATTTTACAGATGCAAGAAATGCAAGCCTCCAATTAAGCATCTCTTGTAAAAAGTGCATCTTTAATAGGAAACAGGTATTTAGGTTATAATCACATAAGAAGCATGGCAATATATGAACGTCATACCTTTCAGGGCCTATTGAGATATTGTAGCCCTCCATGTGAAGGTCATGAACAATGGTTGGATCCAGATTATTCATACTTGGTGTAGACCCAATGAGACTTCATTTAGACATAACTTATTAATCTTTGTAAACCGTCCAGAGAACTTCAGCTATTGGATGTTATACAAATTTAATAAAATGAAAAAAAGAAAAAGAAAAATTTAAGTCCCATTGATTTCATTGGGTCTACTCTAAGCATGACTAAATCTGGGTCCTGCCTGTTGTTTCTCCATGTCAGTGGTTGATTCTGTACAAGGACAGTTAACATCTGTAAGCTGTTTGGATCAATTCAGTTACATGGGATTCTTCCATGTGACTAAGCCAATCTACATGACAAGTTGCTTCAGACATTTTGGCCGCTGCATGAACTGCTACCACCATGTGGAAGCATCTTCCACAGGTCCCTCCACACTGGGGGAATCAGGGTTGTATCCAATGGTGTCCATCCGCCAGTGGAATGGACCACTGATGGAATGGATTCCCCCTCCCCTCTGCACGCCCCTGCATGCCCCCCAAATCTGTTCCAGAGGATTTGGGGGCTCTCCAGAGGGGTGCAGGGGAGAGGAGAGGAAGGCTAAATCCCACTGCATGAGTTGAAATCCTCTTGCTTGATGTTAGGTGGAGCCCTTGGTCTTCAGAGTATCTAAGTTAGAAATTCAAAATACTACATAGATTCCCAAAATACCATGGAATGGACATATCTGATAAATAAAATTGTTAAAATGATCCTACATGGTGGTAACTGAATCCAATTTCATATCATTCTACTCCAGTACATCTCCTAAAGCTGGCATGTTCTCCCTATTTCATAGCGATATGTGTAACTATGGACTGTATCTGGACTTAGGTCATGCTTAGAGTAGACCCATTGAAATTAATAGGACTTAAGCTAGTCATGACTAAATTAGGTCTCATTCATTTCAGTGGGTTTACTCTAAGCATGACTAAGTCTGGATCCAACCCTACACACCCCAGATTAATTAAATACAAGTTCTTCTGAAATAAACAGAGCTCACTTCCATGTCAATATGTTTAGGACCAGGGTGTTTCTAGAAGAAAATACTGATAAACTGGCAGCACTACAATGGATATGTTTACATCACAGTGTAACCATCTGGCCTGTGTGAGGGCATTGCAGCCCTGTGGAGTGTGCACATGGACGGTTTTTGTTTAGCTGCAGTCTTGGAATGCATCCCATTACACAGAGAAATCCAGCAGGACATTTGCTCCAGAAGGACATAGGCATGAAGTGTACTCAAAATAAGCCTCTCTCCACTCATTTTCCATATTCCCCTGAGATGCAAGTCAAAAATTAATAGTTTTCATTAATGACCTCCGCAGATTAACTGTGGCTGAATTTTTATGCACCTTCCATCTGTTTAATCCTAGAAAGGTTTGTTTTGTGGCATTCTATCCAATACACAGCTAAGTCTGTGAAAGTCTATTTTATTCATTTTGAATTGTCTTTCTTGGCCGTTGTCCTTTAAGGAACAGTACTTTTCTTGTCATTTGAGGAATATTGCAAATATTGCTGGGTTGGTCCTTGAATTACTCCTGCATTGTACAAGCTCAAAAATAATTTGTCAGTTTCTTGCTATGAAATGTTCATTTGTTCACTTTTAACCTTTTCTTTTGCATTTGTAATCTCCAGCTGAATGAATGTTAATGAATGTAGCTGTTCAACTGGAACCTTCTAGGCAGTGCTGTCAGAAGCAGCATCGATATGAAAGACCCACAAAGTACATTCTGGTTGTGTTGTGCTTCCTGGCAGACACCCACTTCCTCTGGCTGGAGGGGACAGAGGCCACAGACAGAGGAAGCTCTGTAAAACCTTTACTTAAACAGAATTTAAAGTTGGTTGAGAAAGCACTGAGTCTGTATGAATCTGTAATCCAGCCTTCTCCAATGTAGTGCCCTCCAGAACTTCCATCAGCCCAGCCAATATGGCCAATGGTCAAGGATAATGGTAACTATAGTTTCAGACATTTGGAAGGCACTAGGCTGGTGAAGACTATGGAAATCTTACAGTAAAAAAACTGAAGCTTGGGAACGGGCTCTTGGACACAAAATAATATTGTCCTCTCATATTTATGTTAACAAACAACCTTCATAATTATTTTCAAGAACAATTTCCAGTTTTCTATTGTGACAAAATGTAAATGTTCCATAATGGTACAAATAATCTTATCATGATTACATTCTTTCCACCCCCATATATGAATTGACAAATGTCATTATGGCAAATGTCTGAAACTCAGTTAACATTGACAAATGAGTGGCCAGTACTACTTACAATTTTTGGAGGTCAGTGATGCAAGTCTGACCAGAAGAAAAAATGAATTCTTGGACAGCAAATGTTTGTTGTTGAATTTATTGGAGGCTCAAAAGCTTTTATGGAATGCTAACAATACTTGTGTTCAGCAAGAGTAACAAAGAGACCTTCACTCTGTGTTGATGTATGCTGGACAGAGGAACTGGCATATGAACTGATGCCTGCTTGCCAGAGGAGGTTTAACCAATTGGAGGACTAAGCTTCTTGCCATCTCCCTCCTGTTTGTTTTAAACAAGGTCTCTGGATTTACTTTGTTTTGTTTCCTTCTAGTAAGTGCTTGTGACAGTGGAGCAACACTCACTCCAATGCCAACCCTTAAAGACAGACCATTGGCATCATGACCAAGCTTAAAAGCTTTTTTCTTAAACTGCCACCACACACTCTTGGCCAGCCTGAGTTGGGAGCGTGTGTGTCTCTCCCATTGTAAGACACCCTTACTCAGACGTAAAGGGGACAGCCACCCAAGCTCCCAGTCTCCCAGCCTATTCAAGCCTCAGTCCATCCTCTTCCTTTATTTTCCCCTGTGGCTTAGAACCAGTAATTATTTTATTTATTTATTTATTTATTTATTTATTTAAAGTCTTTCTAGGCCACCTTTCAGGGTAGGAGCCCTCCCAAGGTGGCATACAACAATAATATTCATATAATAAAATTCATATAATCTGCAAAAGGAAAAACCTCTCTGCTCAAAATTTTGGCTGTTGGTATCGAACATCTCTAAACAAATTTGTAGCCTTAGTTGATTTGGAGCCCATGAGGTGGCACCCTCTGACAAACAAGGTCAATCCAGAGTATTTTTTTAGAGGTAGACAGCGTTCTTTCAAGTAACAATTGAGCTATTGACCTTAATTTGCACACAGGTACAAACATAGACAGGAAATTTCCATTCCAGCTGAAGGCAGGGGATATGGGTGAATGTGCTAGGCCTGCACGTCCTATGATTAACCAAGCCAAATACAGCCTACAGCCCACCAGGCATATAAAGTATGGTGGCCTATTTAAGGCTTAGTTTTCCTGCCTACCTTGGACTGCAGAAACACCCAGCAGGCCCCGATATATGACTGTGTTTGGCTTGATGACACACAGGTTTTGCAGGCCTAATATATACCATACACACAAAGATTAATTCACTAGACCTTTCTACCCCAGAAAACTTAGAACAGGACAAATGGTTCCTCTACCATAGCATTCAAAAAGTGTGAATTATCTATCACTACAGCTTTGGAAAGAGGATTGTGAGATCTCTGTTTTGGTTGTTGCAAAAATGAATGCTGTCACCTACCCTCTGAGGAGCATCGGAGAAAAGTCCTAACATATCCCTAAAGGGATATTTTATGCCCGCAGATTGGTAAAGCCTTTGGCAAAACTCCTGTTGGCTTCAATAGATGCACCCTGCAACTTCATAAATTGAAATATCTTCTATATATCACCAGTCTCAGTACTAAATGGGAACATCATTCACAGTAAAATGTGCAGAACTATGGTTTTGTCTTTTTTTACCCATGATAAATGAAATAAATTTAAAATTATGACAGATAGGATAACATCACTGGATACAGCACTGCCATTACTATCTCACTGAGATGAATGAGCCTGTCAATGCCATATTTGTACAGGTTTTCATGGACATTTCTGCCTCATTTCCACGTGGCTCACATTCGCATAGGCTTGTTATGGGAGACTTTGTTTAGATCTATTAAAGCTCAGCTTAAATTTTAAAACAGATTAAGCAATAGTATTCTGAAGTGTTTACTTGTTGCCTCTCCCATGGGGTATTACAGCAACACACTCTGCCCTTGGAGAGTGTTTCGGAACTGCAAATGGTGGCAGCCAGTTTGCTTCATGGTGAACGTTTTAAGACCATATTACAACAGTCTTACATAAATTGCACTGGCTTCTGATTTGTTTCTAGACCCAGTTCAAGGTGCTTACTTATAAAGTTCTAACTGGCTTAGGGCCAGGATATCTGACAGTCCTCCTCCCATTTGAAACTGCCCGTAGGTTGTGATCATCTTCTAAGCCCCTCTTGTAAGTCCCCCACCCCACCAAAATAGTTTTGGTAGCAGGGAACACCGACCAGGGGTTTTTCTCCAGCAGCACCCTGATTATGAAATTCCCTCCCAAAGGATTACTTTTAGGAGGACATTGAACACATTTTTATTCCACCTGGTTTGTAGCGGTTTTTAAGTTGAGATAAATTTTCTATTTTAATTCTGTTATTGTTTAAATTGGATGTGTAAACCACTTTGGGAGATCCTGTCAGGGCCAAAAAGCAGAATGGAAATGTTTTATAGATAAATAAAAATAAATAACTATATTTTTTTTGGCCCAGAATACATACATTTTGGCTGCAGTCCTATGCACACACCTGGAAGTCATGGGATTTACCTCTGAGGGGACTGCATAGGAGCGCACTGTCTGCATTTTGTAATCCCTTCTTTCCTTCCTCTTCCACTGTTATACAGGAAATATATAACATTTTGCATGTAAATGTCTAATCATAATTCATGATTTCTTACGGAAACAGTTAATTTCAGCAGCAGTGGTGTGGTGGAGCCAGGGCTCACAGGGACACTGTGCTGACACTCTTTTTATTAGCAGGGGTGCTGACATCATCTGCCACCCCCCTCAAACTTCCTTGGCTCCTCTGAACTTACAGCAGCTGGGGGTGGGGAAAGGAATTTTCCCAGCAACAATATATTGTTTCGTGTTGTGATACAAAGTATTGTGGGGTGACTTGGCCTTGAATGGGCAGTTTGAGACCCATCAGGTTTATGAAAGACCTGCACCTGGTGGAGAAGAAAACTACTAGAATTGGTTTGCTGATATGGATCAACACAGCTGCCTGAATTTTTGGATTCTCCTTGGGGACATGGCAGTGGGGACTGGCATGAGGAGCTCTGGCACTTCAAAATTTAACATTACACCACTGTTCGGAAGGTTTTAGGCGATGCAGTCACTCGTGTAAATAGAAATGAAGGGCTAATTAGTCTTCCACTTCATTTTACTCCACAGCAAGGGAGTGGGATCAGCTGGGCCAACAACAGTCCAAAATGATAATGTTCATGATTTATTCTGGCAATCTCATTCTATTCATTATATTCTATGCACGTAATTCTAAAGCATGGCCAATATTTTTTTTAAACAAACTTTAAAAAAACCACACACACCACACCTCTGATTTAGACTGATCAGAGAAAGAAAAACTAGGAAGGGACACCTTGGCAGCAATACAGATATCACAAAAGGCCAATGCCTTGGGCACTCTCAAAAGATTTATTAAACCGAGATAAAGCCCATGTAATTTCTCTAAACAAACAAACAGCTCCAGGCTCATAACTCAGGATAGTTTCCTCTTCCTCAATCATAAATTCTAAAGTAGCTCTCTCATCCTCAGGCATAGATTCCATACTGCCAGTCGATATATTAAAATCCTGTGGGCTGTCGATGTTATTTGCAGAGATCTCCATTTCCCACTCTTCCCATTTAGGTTCCCAAATGGTTACCTCTGCAAAATTCTGTTCCCATTCCCCGCCCCCCAAAGCATCAAGTTTATCTTCTATTTTCTTAGAGAACCACATCAGTGTGTTGTAGATCTTAGTTGTGTTCATTTCTGTCTTTTTTAATATCCTTCAACCAATCTGTTGTATATCATCTGCTATCTTTAACATTCTTTTCCAACAGTCAAGTCAAAACAAAGCCCTCTTTAGGAAGGACAACTTCAACCACTTGTTAAAACAAACAGATCCAGAAACCTCTTTTTAGCGCATTTCAAATTTTATCATTAATCTTACTTGTGACTCCACGTTTCTTAAAATCCAGTTTTTAACCTTTATATTTCCAAGAAAAAATGTTTCTTACCGTATTTAGTCTTTTAATTTGCTGCATAAGAAAAACCCTCTCTATTCCAAAACAGTTGTAATCCATCAATCAAGGAATGAAGGAGGACAGGCAGGCAGGCTTAATGTTCTAACCGAACTGCAGACATGCCTGGGACATAGATTCACTCTGCGCCTTCAGAGCGCTCAAACAGGAATCAACTGAAGAAACCGCAGCCAGACTCCCAACAAAGCAATTTATAAAGGAACTGAGAGCCAGTGTGGTGTAGTGGTGAGAGTGTAGGGCTGGGACTCCAGGAGATCTGGGTTCTAGTCCCTGCTCTGCCATGAAACTCACTGGGTGACTTTGGGCCAGTCACTGATGCTCAGCCTAACCTACCTCACAGGGTTGTTGTGGGGATAAAATGGAGAGGAGGAGGATTATGTAAGTCGCCTTGGGTTCCTTGCAGGAAAAAAGGTGGGGTATAAATATAATAAATAAATAAAATAAATAAATAAATAAACTTGTGGAGATATCTCACAATCCACCCTAAAATTAGGGGCAATTAATGGCTATAAATAGCCAAAATTCCAAGACATGTTGCCTCCACCCGAAGACGAAGTGCCAGCCCATGGAAAAGATGCAGAGGATTTTCAGCCATTTTCTGCAAGTGTATCTGGTTGTGACACAGTGGAAAAAAAACATGATGAAGGTGTTTACTGCTTTGACCTGCAGGTGGAGCTGTCCTCCCTTTGGTGTATTAACTTGCAAAAGCTATGGATGATCTTTGATCGTGGCCGGGTAAATCTTATCAAACTGGGATGAAAAGTATTGAATGAATACTGGATCTGGCAGATAAGCACCCATGACTATGCTTATTGAATACTGCCGCTCAGCCTAACCTACCTCACAGGGTTGTTGTGAGGATAAAGAGGAGGAGGATTATGTAAGCCGCCTTGGGTTCCTTGCAGGAAAAAAGGCAGGGTATAAATATAATAAATAAATAAATAAATAAATAAATAAAATTGGAGTGGAGAGAGTAGCAGCTAGCCAGCTACCATGTGGAAGCTGGGCTTGCCTGCTTGCTGCTCAGGGTAGGATCATGAGACAGCATTTGAAATTGTGAAACTGAACCGCTGCAACTGCTTGGGCTCACTGATACAGCAGTTAGAAGCTGGTGGAGATGAGGCGGAGGAATAGGAACTGCTCTGTGATAGAGACAGAATGCTATCCCCACCACCACCACCTGAGCCACTGTACAAACACCCATCATTTCCTTGTATAGAGAAGTGGCTGGATCAGGCTTGAATTACCACCTAACTCAGAGATCAAAGGGGGGAAATTACCCCTTTTCAGGGCTAAAAGTTGGTATATTATTGGTGGTTATGGTCAAATAATAGTGCTTAAGTTAAAGCCACAGACTTTACACTGCTGCATGGAATTTCCAATGTTGGAAAAGAATCGTGGGGGCATGTGGGCAGAAGATGTGTCTGATGCATTGAGCAGATGCATCTGAAAGCAGCACATGCTTCTCATGTACTCCTGAGTCAGCATCAGCAACATCAAGGAATCTCCCCACCCCCTGCCTGCCAGGTAGATCCCTGAAGGAAAGCCCTCATTTACAGGTAAGGGGCCATTAGCAAGAATGCTAATTTGACAGTCTGTGAACAGTCTAGGTGAATAATCCCAATACCAAAAGCAAGTACATTTATTCTATATTGTAGAAAGGTTTCTCTTAGAACTCACTGGCTTTTGCAATCGCACACACTCTTGTGGAAGGAAGGATGAATCCCTCTGGGAACAGGAAACTGATGGCTCCATTAGTCAAACTGGTAGGTTTTTCATTTCTGTATGTTTATTACTTTCATACCTGGTCAAAATGATTTATTACCAATCTCCATATTTTATTATTTTGTCTTACAGATCTTTCACTAAAGTGACTGACCATAATTCCCAGCAGTCGTTCAAATAATAAAAGAAGTCTGTTAATGTGATTTCCTCCATAGGCCATTTAATATTCATTATACCTGGATAACATAAATGATTTATGCAGTGGAAGAGGAAGAAAGGGGTCCTATGGCTCTGCACAGAGCTGAAAGCTTCAGGTATGGGTAATAGAATATTATATCTCAATCATATCAACTGACCCATTTTGACTGCAAATCTTACGAGTGAAAAAGAGCTTTGAGCACATCTGTAGATGCAAGCAGCTTCTGCCTGACTGGAGAGGATACTGGGACTCCTGCCTCCTCCCACGTTATCCAACCTGATAACCATTCTAATTATTCAAAATGTAATAAATTAATAATGTTAGAAGCAGAATGAAGAATATCAGAGGTGCAAAGATATTGCATCCACCTCCCATCCCAGATATAGACTGGGGCGGGGGCGTACATTGAAGTAGTCCTAACAACAAAGAGTCTCGTGCAACCAATTTATGATGGCATATGCTTTCATGGTCTCATTCATAGATTTCATAGATCATAGAGTTGGAAGAAGCCTACAAGGCTATCGAGTCCAAACCCTGCTCAATGCAGGAAACTAGAGGAGGGCTCTCCCATCCAATTAACAACCAGGCCTGACCCTGCTTAGCTTTCCACACTCAGACAAGCTGTTCCTGACTCCCAGCTGAGCAGGAGCACAACAGGAGAGAGGCTCCAGCTGTTCTCGGGGCTGTGATAAGCGGGCAGGCTCCCAGAGAGCGAGCGAACAGAGCGAGCGCACAGGGAGAGCAAACAGGAGTTTGGCAGCGGAGTTCAGCAGGGGAGGTCAAGGGGGAGGTCCCTAAAAAATAAATAAATAAATAAATAAATAAATAAAAATAAAATAAAATTATATATATATATATATATATATATATATATTCTAGGAAGACAGAAGCAGAGCACTATGGAAGGAAAGGACTCAGCAGTGATGGTGACCTGCAAGGGGTGTGCAATGTTTGTTTTCCCGCCGGAGATCAACATGGCCTACACATGCAACAAGTGCAAGCTGGTCACGCTGTTGGAAGAAAAGGTCAGAGGACTGGAGCAGCAAGTGTCAACCCTCAGGAGCATAAGAGAAAGCGAGGAGTTCTTAGACAGAACGGTGGATCTACAGCACCAAAGCACAGTACAGGAGCCAGAAGGGCAACTGCACGATGAGGCGGAGTCGGAGACTGCAGAGGCAAGGGAAAATAACGCAGGGGGAACTCCCTGGAAAAGGGTGACTGTTAGGAGCAGAAGAACTACAAGACACTCTGCGCCTGTGGAAGCAGTGGAGCTATGGAACCGCTTCCATGTACTTGAGGACGAGAGCAGAGGACAGCCTGCAGAGGACGGATTACCGGGCACCCAACGTGACAGCGAGCAAGAGGCTGAGGGTCAGTCAAGTGGAGGCAATCAAACCAAGGCCTACAGCAAGAGGAAGAGAAGAGTACTCGTAGTGGGAGACTCCCTCCTGCGGGGGAACGAAACAAAAGTATGTCGCGAAGACCCATGGACTCGCCAGGTGTGCTGTCTCCCTGGGGCACGGATTAAGGATGTGTCAGAGCAGCTGCCGAGGCTCATGCAGCCCACCGACACATACCCCTTTCTTCTCTTCCACGTGGGTACAAATGATACTGCCAAGTGGAGTTACAAAGAAATCACGGCAGACTTTGAAGAGCTGGGAAGGGAACTCAAGAACTTCGGGGCCCAGATAGTTTTCTCATCCATCCTTCCAGTACTTGGAAGAGGCATAGAAAGGGAAAGAAAAATACTCCGAGTGAATGACTGGCTACGAAGGTGGAGCCGACGTGAGGGATTTAGATTCTGGGACCACGGGCTACACTTCCTGGAAGATGGACTGCTGGCAAAGGATGGGTTGCACCTCACAAGGACTGGGAAGAATGTGTTTGGCCACAGCATGAGGAACTTAATCAGGAGGGCTTTAAACTGAATCCAACAGGGGAGGGAGACATAAACTCGGGGGTACCAATGGAAGAAGGCCTCTATGCCACAATGGAGAGAACAGCTCCAGCAGTGCCCATTGATAGTCTACCACAAAATGTAGGGGGAAAGTCGGACTATAAAGCACATAGTCTTCAATGTCTCTATACTAATGCCCAGAGTATGGGCAATAAACAAGACGAACTTGAACTCTTGATACATGAGGGCAAGTACGACTTGATAGGGATAACTGAAACCTGGTGGGATGACTCCCATGACTGGAATACAGCAATTGAAGGGTATAACTTGTTCAAAAGGAACAGAAGCAACAGAAAGGGAGGTGGAGTTGCACTGTATGTTAAAAATACGTATCTCTGCACAGAGATACAGGAAGAGGAGCTTGGCAGCCCCATTGAGAGCATCTGGGTTAAAATAAAGGGGGCAAAGAATAAAACGAACATGGCGGTTGGAGTCTACTACCGACCACCCAATCAAGGAGAAGACGAGGATGGAACTTTTGAAAAGCAAATTGCCATTGTTTCAAGGAGGCACAATGTGGTAGTAATGGGAGACTTCAATTTCCCTGATATCTGTTGGGAGACTTATTCAGCCAAACATGGCCCCTCCAAGAAATTCCTGAGCTGTGCTGCTGATAACTTCCTCCTACAGAAAGTGGAGGAAGGAACTAGAGGATCGGCTATCCTTGACCTGATTCTAACCAACAGAGACGAGTTAGTGGATAAAGTGGCAGTTTCGGGAACTCTGGGGGAAAGTGACCATGTTATACTTGAGTTCTTGATTCTAACAGAAGCAAAAGCTGAGTGTAGTCAAACACGTACCCTGGATTTTAGGAAAGCCAATTTTAACAAACTCAGAACAATGATTAGTAAGATCCCATGGCAAGTGACTCTCACGAGAAAGGGAGCCCAGGAGGGGTGGGAGTTTTTAAAAAAGGAAATTTTAAAGGCACAATTGCAAACAATTCCCACAAGGAGAAAAGGCAGAGGGCAACAGAAGAAGCCAATGTGGCTTCACAATAAACTCAAAGATGACCTGAAAACAAAAAAGGACACGTATAGGAAGTGGAAGGAAGGACAGGCTACAGGGGAAGAGTACAGGCAGGTAGCACAGAACTGCAGGAATAGTGTCAGGAAGGCTAAAGCTGAGAATGAGCTAAGGTTAGCGAGGAATGCTAAAAGCAACAAAAAAGCTTTCTTCAGATACATGTACAGTAAAAGACAGAAGAAAGAACTGGTGGTTCAACTACGCAATGAGGATGGCAAATTGATAACAGAAGACAAAGAAAAGGCAGAAGTGTTCAATTCCTACTTCGGCTCGGTCTTCTCCCAAAAGAGGGTCTATGACCCCCCTGGCAAACCTGAAGTGCAGACTGAAGGGGCAGAATTGCAGCTTGAGATTGATAGGCAAATGGTCAAGGAGCACCTGATTACTCTGAACGAGTTTAAATCTCCAGGGCCTGATGAGCTGCATCCTAGAGTAATAAAGGAACTGGCAGAAGAACTCTCAAAACCACTGTCTATTATCTTTGAGAAATCATGGAGGACAGGTGAAGTGCCAGACGACTGGAGGAGGGCAAATGTTGTTCCCATCTTCAAAAAGGGCAAGAAGGAGGAACCTGGGAACTATAGGCCAGTCAGTCTGACATCAATCCTCGGGAAGATTTTTGAGCAGATTATAAAGAAGTCAGTCTGCAAGCACCTTGAAAACAATGCAGTGATTACTAGAAGCCAGCATGGATTTGTCAAGAACAAATCCTGTCAGACTAATCTGATCTCATTTTTTGATCGGGTAACCTCCCTTGTGGACTGTGGGAATGCTGTGGACATTATATATCTGGACTTCAGCAAAGCTTTCGACAAAGTGCCTCATGATATCCTGATTAGTAAGCTAGCTAAGAGTGGGCTAGATGGAACAACTATCAGGTGGATCCACAATTGGCTACAGAATCGGACTCAAAGAGTGCTTATCAATGGTTCCTTCTCAAACTGGGGAGAGGTAACGAGCGGGGTACCACAGGGCTCGGTCCTGGGCCCGGTGCTCTTCAACATTTTTATTAATGACTTGGATCAGGAGGTACAGGGAATGCTTATCAAATTTGCAGATGACACAAAGTTGGGTGGAACAGCTAATACTCTGGAAGACAGAAACAAAATTCAAAGTGACCTCGATAGGCTGGAGCGCTGGGCCGAAAACAACAGAATGAAATTTAATAGGGATAAATGCCAAGTTCTGCACCTAGGGAGAGGAAACCAAATGCAGAGTTACAGAATGGGGGACACTTGGCTCAACAATACTACAAGTGAGAAGGATCTTGGAATTGTGGTAGATCACAAACTGAATATGAGCCAGCAATGCGATGTGGCTGCAAAGAAGGCAAATGCAATTTTGGGCTGTATTAATAGAAGTATAGCTTCCAAATCGCGGGAAGTGATAATTCCTCTTTACTCGGCACTGGTTAGGCCTCATCTTGAGTACTGCGTCCAGTTCTGGGCACCTCACTTTAAGAAGGACATAGACAAACTGGAGAGGGTTCAGAGGAGGGCAACAAGGATGATAAAGGGACTGGAAACAAGGCCCTATGAGGAGAGACTGAAAGAACTGGGCATGTTTAGCCTTCAGAAGAGGAGACTGAGGGGAGATATGATCGCACTCTTCCAGTATTTGAAGGGATGTCACACAGAGGAGGGCAAAGATCTCTTCTCGATCATCCCAGTTTGCAGGACACGGAATAATGGGCTCAAGTTACAGGAACCTAGATTCCACCTAAACATCAGGAAAAATTTCCTGACTGTCAGAGCAATAAGACAATGGAATCAACTACCTAGGGAGGTTGTGGGCTCTCCCACTCTGGAGGCATTCAAGGTGCAGCTGGACAGACATCTGTCAGAGATGCTTTGACCTAGATTCCTGCATTGAGCAGGGGGTTGGACTCGATGGCCTTGTAGGCCCCTTCCAACTCTACTTTTCTATGATTCTATGATTCTAAGCTGAGCCAGCATGAGTCTAACATCCACTTCATCAGCTTCATGAAGTGTTCTCCTTCGCTGCAGGTATATACACCCAGGTATATGCAGGTGTGGGGGAGAAAAATGTGAGGTCAGAGGAAAACGAAATGTAGAAACATGTCAATTCACAAAACAGTTATTGATGATGGCACAGTCTGTCATTAACACATGTAGCGTGGAAAGAAACCGTTATCCTGGTTTAAGCCACGGGTGGGAGAAATGAACCTGTTGATTACTTGCAGTTCAGTGGTTTCATGTTGTAGTCTCCCACTGAAGTTCCTTTTTTCAAGAATGGCCATTTTAAAGTCAGTGACAGAGGCTGAAATGTGCTCCCACTTGTTTTTGAATATTGCCATGACTGATGTGTGATTTGTGTCTATTTACAATATTGCCATTACTGATGTGTGATTTGTGCCTAGTTTTGTGCAGGGATGTTGAAGAGTCCTTGGTCTCGAGTCACGAGTCGAGTCACGAGTCTTTGGACCCAAGTCTCGAGTCAGAGTCAGAGTCCTTGGTCCAAAATGGTGACTCCCGAGTCCCAAGTCCCGAGTCACTCCCAAAGCTGACTCCACGAGTCCCTATTAAAATCAATGGGGGGTTTTCCCAACAAAATAAGGCTACTTCAGATGTGTGGCTTAAATAAATTCTAGGCACAAGTGTGCCTTTTTATTTCAAAACTCTGCAACTGATTTTGGCAAGAACAGACCAGGCAGAAAAACCCAAAATAACCAGGCAGGCAGAGGAGGCTGGGAACCCCAGACAGGCAGGCAGAGGCAGCCAAACCCAAAATGTCTGAAAGGTTGCATTTTAGAAAAATGATTTTAAAAAATAAACTTGCTGTACTTCCTAAAACTTATCCATGTTGCATTTGAGGAACATGATTTTTTCTAAATGTTTGGCCCCCATTCTGGAACTGTGAGATCTCATCACAATTCCACCTTCACTGAACACCCGCTCCACTGGTGATGAACTTGCTGGAACCAGAAACACACTCAGAGCAGCCACACAGAGTAATCTCAGGTCCTTCTTCTGCCTCTCCCAAGTATGCAACACATCAATCAAAATAAATCTTGACACACTGTTGGGGCTGCATTCCTGGTAGCCATCCATAGTGGCCGAGCAGCAGCACACCTTGCTTTCATGCGCTCTTCGCCGGCAATCACGCTCCTCTCCACTCCTTCTGGCACAGCCCAGGGATGTTGAAGAGTCCTTGGTCTCGAGTCCCGAGTCGAGTCTCGAGTCCCATTAAAAATATTGGGACTCGAGTCCGAGTCGAGTCAGAGGGGGGACTCAGTCCGACTCACGAGTCGAGTCCTCGAGTCCGAGTCCTCATCCCTGGTTTTGTGTCTATTTAGCACAGTTAGAAAAAAACTTCTGTTGTAAAAAAAACATATTTCATTTCTGCTGTGCCAGTTAACCAGTGGGGATGGTGTGGGGATGGCCCCTGTCTTTTGGTTGAGGACTAGCTATGCATATTAGTTACCTTTTCAACAGCATTTAAGCAATCTGGTTGCATTTATTTATTTACAGTATTTGTATACCGCTCCATATTTAAGTAGATTCTGGAGCAGTGAACAATAAAAAGTTAAAAACAGATAAAAGAAACAAAAGCAATATATTGAAAACAAGGTAACATTACAGTGGTGGTTGGACAGCAGAGAAGGCTTCCTGGAACAAGGAGGTCTTCAGCAGGCACCGAAAGCAACACAATGTCGGAGCCTGCCTGACCTCCAGAGACAAGGAGTTCCACAGAAATGGAGCTGCCACACTGAAGGCTCTTCTCCTGGTGGACCCCAATCCATTTGTTATCATGATGGTCAAGGGGTGGTAATGAATTTATTTCCCACCATTTCTATTCATGCTTATGTTTTGTTGTTGTTTATAACATGTATTAACTACTGTCAGTATGGAACCAGGGTGGTAATTATTGTAGGTTAGTTAATGTGCAGGTGCAAGGATGTGACCTTGTTGTGCATGTAAGCATATTATTCTGTATCCTCAGAACTGTAGTATAGGCTCCTCAGAAGACATTTCCCCCTCCCTTGTAATAAGTGTCACCAGTGAGTGGTTCTCGTTTATGGAAGTGTCTGTACAAAGTGGAACATTCCATTTGTCATGTCAGGTTCTCCTGCCAGGTTCTAAATATAATGTTTTTTGGTATTAAATGTGATAGCAGCACCGGATGAACTGTGCTAACCTCTTTGAGCAATTGCATTTATCAGCGATGTAGCAAAACCCATAAACCAAATTGTAAGCAACTCTTCCCTTTTTGTGTCTCTTGGAAGATTACATGATACTGCTGCCAAACAAGCCCTGCAAGCTGCCACACCAGCTGGAAATACTTCTGTTTAGTAGAATGTAAGTGTGATTCTCAACAGCTTTTAAAGTTATGACTAATTCTATTTAGCTTCATTGTAAAGTAATGGCATTGGCCAGCCAGTAGTGCTGCCATTAGATGAATGGAACGGCTCTGGAATGATCAAAAAGTCTCTCTTAACCTGCATTTAACAAGGCTATTTCAGCTCTATGGCTCTCCTGCCAGAAGTAGAGAAAGGAATATAATATGTTCCATGCATCCACTTATTGGTTTCTGATGGAAAAACAGAGCACAACCCGACTGCAGAATTCCTGAACAATACAATAATGATATGTGTGATTAGCTCATGAACCCCTGGGCTTATGATATACAAAACATCATATTTTTTACTATGCATGCAGCATATTATATTATAATTATTATTCGTTTTGGAACTCATGATTCTCTCTCCCCCATTCAAAGTGTTGGGACATCACATTGAGGATAGTGCTAAACAATTACTCTGGGTGCTTTCTGACAAGCCGCACCCCCTGGAGGAATCCCCACTGTTAATTCCAATCTGTGATCATCAGGCACAACAGTGGGTTGGGTTCCCCTGCGCATGAGCACTGGGGAAGCTGCTGCAAGAATGAAGCATCTGGGACTGAGCAGGCAGCTGGAATAGTGCTCTTCCAGCTGCTGGCTCAGTCCCAGATGCTTTGCTCACATGGCGGTTTGCCCAATGGCTTGGGGAAACCACCTAGTGGGCAAAGGCACCCGACTGAGCTGGCAGCTGGAGGAGACACCAATGTCATTCAGCCTGTGGAGGGCAGGGTGGTGAGTCATCCGCCCCCCTACCCATTTTGGGTTGACCTCCCCTGGCATATCTGCTGCTCAGCTTGGAAGGCCTCCCCATATCTTTCTTACCACTGTCTGGACTGCTAGAAAGGTGAGGAGGGTGATGGAAATTGGGGATAGAAAGGTAACGAAGCAAAAAGAGGTGGCCAGGCAGGGAGAATGCCCATAAATGTTTGTGGGTACATTGGGTTGAGGAGGAGATCAAAATTAGGTTTTCCCTTCCTGCACTTATTTCCTCCAGTGTGTGTACAAAGCAAGGTGATTCTGCCTGCCTGTTCACCATCCATGCGTGTTTTCTGCAAAGCATAGTATTTATGCACATATGTGGGTGCATGCATGTCCGTGGCATGTATGTGCATGTGAGTGTGTGCTCGTATGTTCTTAACAGTGAGTAGAAGGAGGGGGTGCAGATCTGTCCCTTTGGGCCCTCCCCAACAACTTGATAAAACAAGAAAATTAAAGGAAAACGCTAAGGCCAAACAGAGGGATAATGCATTAAAAAAAAACACCTTCAGCACACCACTAAATCAATTCAGCCTGCTAGTAGCTGGTTCTTAGGATCAAAACATATATGATGTGGAAGATCTGTTGTTTGGATCTCCAGGCATTTTGTTTTATTCAAAACTAAGCAGTCATAGGGAACTCATATCATCATCATCATCATCATCATCATCATCATCATCATCGTGGCAGCACATGGGGGAGGGGATGTTTCAGTTCAGCTGTTTCCATTCATGCATTTACCTGATCCCTGTGCAATCACATCCACTTCCACAAAGCTGTTATTAGCTTTTGGCTTGTGCAACCTGTGGACAAATGGCCTGGAGGACTGAGGCCTATTAGTTGCTCTTTAGATCCTTGTCCATCCTGGCTTGTGAAATATGCAAGAACTGGGCTAGATACCTGGACTTCTGTGGTGGTCAATGCCTCCTTGAGGGATGGTGAGGGTCCTGCAGCTTTGAAAGAAGTAGTGACGGGGCCCTTGTTGAAGAAACCAAATTTAGAGCCTATGGTTTTGGATAACTACTGCCTTGTGTTAAATTTGCAATTCTCGGGCAAGGTGCTGAAGCAGTGGTGACCTCACAACTCCAAGTGGTGTTGGATGATACTGATTATTTAGATCCATTACAATCAGGTTATGGGATGGAAACAGCCTTGGTCGCCCTGACTGATGACTTACATGGGGGAATGGATGTGGGAAGTGCAACCCTGTTGGTTCTTCTGGACCTCTCATTAGCTTTCAATACCATCGACCCTTCTGGATCATTATCTGAGTTGGGCCTAGGAGGCACAGTTTCAAAGTGGTTCTGGTCCTTCCTGGAGGAGTGGGCTCAGAAGGTGGTGCTGGGGGACTTCTGTTCCACCCTATGGCCATTATCCTGCCTCAAGGATCTTGTCCCCCATGCTTTTTAACATCTACATGAAACTGCTGAGGGAAGTCAGCCAGAGCTTAGGAACATAGGAAGCTGCCTTATACTGAGTCAGATCATTGGTCCATTTAGCCCAATATTGTCAATGCTGACTGGCAGTGGCTCTCCAGGGTTTTCAGGCAATAATTTTTCCTGCCCCACCTGGAGATACTGGGGATCAAACCTGGGACTTCCTGCATGCAAAGCACGTGCTCTTCCACTGAGCTATGGCCCCTGAAGTGTCATCAGTATGTGGATGATACTCAGTTCTACCTCTTGTTTCCATCTACCTATCCCAGGGTAGCTGAACCAGTGTCTGGAGGCTGTTTGGGGATGGATGAGGGTGAACAAGCTGAAACTTAATCCAGACAAGACTGTGGGTTGGGAAACTGACTACTCTGGATGGAGGTTTACAACTGGTCTTAGATGGGGTTGCACTACCCCGAAAAGTCCAAGTGCATCACCTGGGAGTCCTCCTGGACTCTGTGCTAACTGAGGAAGCCCAGGTGGCTGCAGTGTCCAGGAGTGCATTTTCCAGCTAGACTGGTATGCCAGCAGGTGCGGCCCTATCTGGAGAGGATGGACCTTCCCTCAGTTATCCATGCACTAGTGACATCCAGACTAGACTACTGTAATGCACTGTATGTTGGGCTACCTTTGAAGATGGTCCAGAAACTTCAGCTGGTGCGCACAATGCAACTGCTGAGTGTTGGTGGCAGTGAAGTGATCAGATCATATAATGCCTATACTGCGCCAGCTGCACTGCTTACTGTAGTGTTTCCAAGCCCAGTTTAAAGTGCTGGTTTTGACCTTTAAAGCCTTAAACAGTTTGGGACCAAATTACTTGACCAACCACCTTCACCTTTATCACCCTGCCTGTACTTTAAGATCAGCAAGAGAGGCCCTTCTCACTTGCCCACCTGTGAAGGCAGTTAGGTAGGTGAGTATATGAGAGAGGGCCTTTTCTGCAGCGGCCCCACACCTCTGAAATAAGTTGCCATTGGGGGTCCACCAGGCCCCATCATTGCAGGCTTTAGGAAGACCCTGAAGACTTATTTGTTTACTCTGGCCTTCCCCTATGCAGAATAACACAACTCAATCTGTATGTGTTTGGAGATTGGCAGCATTCAGAGGCACGTTTTACCAGACTGGGTTACAGCTGCAATTCTGTTGGAGGTTCTGTCTTCTACTGATGTTTATTGTTTTGTGGAACTTTTGCTGCTTTTATTATTGCATCGGGTTTTTTTATTATGAATTTTATTATATACATTTTAATGTTGTAAGCCACCTTGGGAGGGCTCCTGCCCTGAAAGGTGGCCTATAAATATTTTAATTAATTATTTAATTAATTAGTGTATGTGTGTGTGTGTGTGTGTGTGTGTGTATGTAGAGGGGGGGGATCTGGCATAATAAAAGTACTTGTACTTTTTTCTCCACCAGGACTAATAGCAGCTTCATGATCTGTGTGATTAAGGTTGGGAAATGGTGGGGAAGGAAAGGATTCAGCCGCCTCTTCCCCCAGTGTTGCTGTTCTAATCGAAAATTGGATTTCTCTACAGTTGCTTTAAAATCTGTTCATTTTTTTTAATTAAGCCCAGAGATCTGGTAATGGATCCCCCACATCATGTCTGTTTTGGCCCTTAATAATCTTTCAAAAGGCTAAAAGAGGAAATATCTGATGGCTCTCTATAGACTAGAAGGATGGAATTCCACAAGGAGGGTGCCACCACCAAAATCACAAGAAGCAGACTTGTATATTACTTTGCTGGCAAGAAATCAAGAAGTCTGCTGGCATAGGTCTCCCCTTTGAAAAGTAAATCTGGGTACCCGGGGACAGCTTAATTAAAACAAATGGCAACATCCTTTGAAAAATAGGGAGGGGCGAGGGAAAGAGAGTATTAAGAACTTCAAAGTGCTGTTGCTGTTCTAGTCTGATATGCAGAATAACACAACTCAATCTGTATGTGTTTGGAGATTGGCAGCATTCAGAGGCACGTTTAGCCTAAGCCTCTCATAGCTAAGCGCCAGTAAGGTCTCAATATGTGCCTACTTTCTCTGAGGTAATCCTTGCATATCTTTTTCCAAAGTAAAGAGAGCTGGACCACAGCCTTGCATCACCAGACACAAAAACTAGCCCCTAGTGAGCTGGGCTTATTTCTTTTGGTCCCCTCCGTCTCTTTCCTGGACACCATCTATATTTCAGACACCATCTCATGCATACAAAACAAAATAAAAATCCTAAGAAACCAGATAGGCAGCCCTGTCCACAACCCTGTTAGGATCTGCATTTGGACTGAAGCTAATTTTGTTACACTAACTTCAATGCAGGAGTGCCATTTCGGGAAGGCCAGGGATGAGATGTCCTCCTCCCTATATTTCAGACCACATGTGAATATTCCTCAGGAGCATCTTTTCTCATAATCACAACAACTGCTCTCTCAAATATACTACTACTTCTACAGCAGCTGCAGCAATATAGATGTCCAACCTGTGTATGCTTACTAAGAAGTAAGTCCCACTGTGTTCAGTGGGGCTTTACTCCCTAGTAAGTGTGTTATGGATTGCAGTCAGAGTAAGCCAGTGGACCTGCTATACCAGCAGCCCTCTAACATTGGTCGTACTTAGTCAAGGGCCTATGAACTCCCAGCAGCAAAGGTGAGAAGAAAACCACAGCACTGCAAACAAGAGATAATGGAACTGAGAGACAACCCCCCACCCCACCCTTCATGCATGGCAATGCGACTGACACACGCAACAACAGAGTGGCATGCCAACAATGCCCCCCGCCCACCCACAAGTCAGCCAAGGATGGAAGGGGCCAATGCATGCATGGTGATGGGGAGATATCCTAATGACATTGCACTGCCACACACATAGGATAACCTTCTAGGCACAATATTTCTCCCAACCATGTGTCTTGTATATAACTTGAAACCCTCAATGACACTTCACGCATCTGATGAAGTGAATTATAGTCCACGAAGTTTATGGCAGAATAAATTTGTTAGTCTTTAAGGTGCCCTGAGACACGATGTTGTTTTTGCTGCAACAGACTAACATAGCTACCCCACTAAAAATTAGAAAAATATATACAGGCAGTCCCCGAGTTAAGAACGTCCGACTGACAGACAACCCGTACTTAAGAGCAGACTTCTGGGTTCCCCGGCACTACATTATTTACGTAGAACTAGAATACATAGCGTAGTATACTACGCAATTTGAGTAATTTACGCAATTTGTGTAAATGCCGATTTTAACGTATAGAACGCTATGCTGTTCTGACTTACATACAAATTCGACTTAAAGACATTCTTAAGAACGGAACTCATTCGTAACCTGGAGACTGCCTGTATAGCAAGTTTGAAGGAATTCCAGATAGGAAATAAACAGAAACCATGGTGCCATAATACCTTTTAAAAAATTAGGATTCTCTGCTTGCTGCACTTGCTGAGTAAGTTTGTACAATTACCAATTGTACCAGTGGTCTAATGCAGAGCAGGGCAGAAAGTAGATGTGTAGATTATTGGACTTCATCTCCCAGCATTCCTCACCATTGGCCATGCCAGCAGGGGCTTCTGGGAGCTGAAGTCCAAAACATCTGGAAATCTACCTTCTACCCATCCCTGGTCTAATGTGGAGAAATTCCTGGCAGCCATCAGCAACTATGTTCCAAAACTCCCACTCTGTTGAACATTCCCACCAAAGATGTAAGTATGAACCAATTGGACCACTCACCTTCCAACAATATAGTTTGGATGTACTAGGTAAAACCTTGTAAAGGTCATGTACCATTCTACTGAGAAGTTTGGATTGTGTTTCCTTTCTATTAGTGTTCGTTGTGCAAAGTGGTCTCCTTTTATGCTACATGCCTTTTCACCAGTATTCCCAACACCAGAATCCCCCCAGCCTTGTGTGCTTTAAGTTGGCATGACATGATAGCATTGTGCTTTATCATCTGAGTCATTGCAGTGGTTTATATAAAGCTGAGGATATGCTGTGATCAGCTGCAGAGTTCATTGGACTCCTGTGCCCCATGGTGGCTCTGTGGGTGGAGCAGGAGAAGGGTGACGGTGGTATCTGGCTCTCCATTGGGGTCAGTTGCCACCTTTTTCACCAGCAGAACCTAACAACAGCACTGGTCCGACCATAGTGTGAGGGAGTTTAGGCTTCTGATTAAGTCTCCCAAAATGTGCTAGATGCAGTGGTGCCATTAGGGCAGAACTTTAGGGCAGATGTCCAGGGCTCCACTCAGTAGAATGAGTAGGAGGGCCCCCAAGTGCAGCAGTGCTGGCTTTCCACATTTTGAAGTGAGTGAATTAGTTCACATTACCATCTAAAGAACATTTCCCCCTTTCCTGGTTAGGCCATTAAGTCGAGAGTCTAAAATTCCCTAATTGAACCACCAGATCCATGTTGCCCATTTTTGGCTCCACCTCTGGAGGAAGAGTTATGCTGACATAATGGCATGCTGGTGTATCCCCAGCAATATGCCAGTGTACAGTTCCCAGTGCTGGCATATCTTCAAGATCCACCAGCACAGGGGACAGTCAGGAGGATGATGTGGCCACTCCGGTGACTGGACCACAGGGCTGTACTGTTAATCTTGAATGTATCAAAGCCCAGGCTATAGTCTTTCTGTGAATTTTGGTCCTCCCCACGTAAATCACATTGTCTCCTCCCCACTCAAACCTGAGATGGAATCTTGGCTTCGATGGGGCTAAATCGGCTTTACTCCAACAGACTTCAGACTGATGTATTTTGCACATTGGGCAGACAACCATTTTCTCTCTTCCCCCCGCCATTCTTGGCACCCTTTCAGAATTATTTGCAGAAACTGAAAATGTGACAATTACAAGGAATCAATGAAATTGAATCAAGTTCTGCGTGTCAGTTCATAGCGGCGGTTTTCAGGCATCAACAAGTCACTTGAAACGCCATTATGCACTCTCCCTTGACCTGAACTGGGAGTCTATTTCACTCCCTGATGCAAGAGTAATTTTCTTGAAATGGGCCACGTCATGACCATTCCACATCAAACCTGCCTCGGGAATCCTGGCTTGCTGTTTTGCACACGCACTTGCCTTGCGCGCCTTTGCTCTCCCCACCCGCTGCCTCTCCCCTTCCCCAGGAGCTCTCTTAGACCCGGAAATCTCTGCACAGCAGCATCTTCCTTGGCAACGTGTCTCACTCAGAGTGTCTTTAGCCTCATTAGTAGGCAAGGCAGGTGCCCAGCTGCTGTCTGCCGCACAGGACATTTTTATATAAGGCTTCCTTATTTATATATTTTAAAAGCCCTTGCTGAGGGAGAACAAGCATTAATTACTGGCCAAACATTAGTAAGTGAAATTCATTGTACTTACAAGTGCCATATTTATTTTAGCTCACTGCACGTCTTCCTTTATTTTAATCTTGCCATGAATTATGCTTACAGAGAAAAAAAAGTAAATCCCCTTTGGGACCTTTCCCCTTTGAATATATTCCAGATGCTAAAATGTCAACGGCAGAGCTGCTTACGATGTAGCACTTGACAGTTCACATGCTCTAAAAATGCTCCAAAGTTTTAATTATACTGCCGGTGGCAGACATTATTAACATTTATTTTCTTGTGTAAGGTCTCCGTTTGGGCAGCAAGGTGATAAGGTACAGAGAAAGAGCTGAAGTCATACGATGAAGCTAAGCAGGGCTAGCATAGCGTGTAATCTTCCTGGGCGGAGATAGCCTAGGAGCTGTATGTAAGCCACTCGGAGCTCCTGGGGGGGGGGATTGGACTGTACATGTAAGAAATTAATAATTTCATAAGGAAGAAACAGGAGGACTTCTCTAGTACTTGAAGCCAACTCTGAAAGAGATCCTATAGGCCAGGGGTGGGCAACCTGCAGCCCTCGGCCTAATTTCATGTGGCTCTCAGCCTAATTTCAAAAGACCCCTGCAAGTGATCTGTTCAGACCTTTGGCAAGAACAGTCTGCCCCTCCCTCGGCAGCCTGGTGGATGGCTGGGGGGGGGGGAAGAGGGAGAGGGAAAATGGCTGTCAGAAAGAGAGAGAGAGAGAGAGAGAGAGAGAGAGAGAGAAGGGGTGGCAGAAAGAGAGACAGACAGAGGAGGAGGTGGCAGAAAAAATAAGAGTGGGGGTCAATGGTGGAAGAAAGTGATGGATGGAGAGGGGGGGCTTGCCCACTTTTGGCTCTGCCCCTGCCTACCCCGAGGGTAATCTATCTGAGTCCCATCCCATTTTTAAATTGTTTGTAGCAGTTTGTGGAGCTTTCATCACAACCGTAGGACAATACTTTCAGAGCTGAAGTCATATAGCACAATCAGGGAAGGGATATAACTCAGTGACAGAGCACATACTTTGCGTGCAAACATTCCCAGGATCATTGCCCAGCATCTCCAGGTCAGACTGGGAAAGATTCCTGTCTGAAACTCCAGAGGGTGGCTACCAGTCAGTGCAGAACCTAATTTTCCCAGTGGTTTGGAGATGTAGCTGCTGATACAGTGTATGATCTTGCCGCTGTCAGTTACCTGGCAGGTAATGGTGTGTAACTCTACCTCTACCAATTTCCTGCCCACCTATTTGTCCATTTTGCAATTAATCGCTTTAGATGAGTAAGATTTCTGCCCACCCACCAATAGTGGAGCTAATTTGTCTATTATGCTCTGTTCCTTTTTAAACCTCACCATACGTACTGTGTGAAATGCTGTGCTCCAACATTGACGTAGACACACTTCTTTCCGTGGTAGGAAACAAACTCCCCCTCTTTCCAAAAAGCAGCAGCAACGGCAACAGGAAGTTTTACAGGAAAAGGGGCTGGTAGATGAGTTTCCCCAACAACTACAGCAGCTGGAGATGACAGCAGCTTTTAGGAGAAGGGGTAGATAAATAAGTAGCTTGTCTATTACTGTGGCTAAGATTTCATGCACAAACCAGGAAACTGAAGGAAGAATGATCATTACTCACCTTAATGAGTAATGCGAATTTTGTTCGAGTTTGGTTTTACTTCGAATTTGCCCTATTCACAGCCCAGAACACGAACAGGAGCGCAATTTTCCAGAAAAGCTTGCAAGTTCCTGAACTTGCGGTTGCATTCAAAAAGTGCACTTAAAACAAACAAACAACACAATGCACTTTCACACTTTAGGCTAGGATGGGGGGGAGCGCAGATTTTGGGTGTGCTTTAAAAATGCACACCGAAATGCACACTTTATCAGTTCGAAAAGAAAAAAAAATAGCTCGCATTCAGAAATGGGAACAAGACGAACTGAGCTCAGAGGTGAAAATAGGGGAATTTCAATGAGCTCAAACCTCACTGATTCTTCCATCCAGGGCAATAATTCCACTAATGTTCCTCCCAAACACCAACCTGTTCAGCTTGTCAACATCATAGAAAACATCAGTGCTTGTTTTGAACATCTTCTCCATCTTAGTGCCCCTTAAATGTTCTTGGGAGATTAGGTTAACCTTGAGCCAAAAGAAAAGAAAAGAAAAAGCAGAAGTAATTTATTACAAGCAATACAATCACAGAGAGTATTATGTTGATAAGGGAATAGCTCTGGAGCACGGTACATTCAAAAATAAGTCCAACAGTAACGTACTGCATCTTTGGAAGAAAAAAATAGAAAGAAAGAAAAGAAGAAGAAGTCCTTATATAACAGCCAAACACAAGGGAGATGATTTTTGTGTGTGCAGAACATTTTGTGCATTCCATAATCTGGGGGGGGGGGGAAGTGTTTCTGTCAAGGAAGCACTCTTGCGTGTTGATTTATCCATTTGTGAGACTGACCAAAAAAGAAAAAAGGGGGGATCAGTCCTAATTAAACATTTTCCAGATTTAATGTATTTATTTTGGAAGTGGATTTCAAACAAAGCAGAAATATTTGAAAAGAATAAAAAACAACAAGCAAACTATTGTTTTTATCATACTCCTGCTAGTTGGGTAGTTATGGCAACAATAAAAAAAGAAACCTGGATTTGAAAAATACCCTGTATATAAAGGATTAGTAACTACTTCCATGGAGAGCTAAAAACCACAGAAACCCATGGAACATAACATAAATAAGGGTCACCAGACCTGCTTGAAGCCCACCAGGCAGAATGTTCCTCATTGACTAATACAGAATGGTGCACAAAAGGCTCACTGAACCTGCCTGCTTATGATTACAAACACACATAATAGGCCAAAATACATGGCTAGTAGGCTATGCTTGGTTGGTTGCAATAAGTTGCACAGGCCTTTGTTATAAAGGAATAAAACAGAGAAATAAAACAGATCTGGGATGTGTGGATGAAGTCTGTTATATCTGAGGCTTAACTGAAACTATCCGGGTTCTATTTTGAAAGGAACAAGGTGAAATTTGAAGTAAATATTTAGGTGAGCAGGCTACAAAAGGGTATTTTTGCGGCAGGGCCAGCCCTACCATTAGAGTGAGGCAGCTGCCTCAGGCGATGGATGCTGATGAGTGGGGAGCAGCAGGTTGAAGGTAGGGTGGCCATGTGTCCTCTTTTACAGAGGACAGTCCTCTGTTTGAAGGCATCCTCTGTTTGAGGGACTGTCCAGTCCAAGTCCAGTTTAAAGATAAAGAACCATAAGCAGGGAGAGGAGGGGCCTTGAAGTTGCCCATCAACAGCACCTGGACAGCAGACTGAGCAGGCAGGTCACAGTCTTCCACACTATGGTAAGATGTAATGCATTTCTATTTAAATTCTAATTATTTCTAAATCTGCATATATACATATAAGTTAGCAAGTTTTATGCAGACTGGTGTCCTCTTGCCCTCTTTTTGCGTGACACATTTCCTCTCTTTTTGATCATTCATTTGTGGCCACCCTCATTGAAGGACAGAGCTGCGTATGCCAAGCCTGCTGTCCTACACCCCTTAAGCTAGCCTGCTGCCCCAGGTGTGGTGGAGGGTGCTAGACCATCGACAGTCAGGACATAAGAAGAGCCCTGCTGGGTCAGAGCAAAGGCCTGTCCAGTCCAGAATCCTGTTTCCCACAGTGGCCAACCAGATGCCTCTTGGACACCCACGAGACGGACATCAGGGGTTAGATACAGACTTAGGCATACTTAGAGTAGACCCATTGGAATCAATGGGACTGAAATTAGTCATAATTAACTTCAGTCACATTGATTTCAATGGGTCTACTCCAAGTATGACAAGGTCTGGCTCCAACCCCAGGGCAATGGCCCTCTCTCACTGTTGTTCCCAGCAACTACTATATATTCAGAGCCACACTAGCTCTGATTTTGAAGGTAGAAAATAGCCGTCATGATTAGTAGCCATTGATAGCCTTATCCTCCATGAATTTCTTCTAATCCCCCTTTAAAGCAATCTACGTTGGTGGCTATTATTGCATCTTGTGAATCCCATAGTTTAACTTTGTGCTCTGTGAAGGAATACCTCTTTTTGTCTGATCTGAAGGTGAAACGACGCTATATGTTAAATACATAGTGTGCAGCTGACTCTCACTTAGTTTCTTACTTAAATGTAAGCACATGAAGCCCTGATCCAGACTGGGACCACTGCACATGGTGGTTACAGGAGGTTTAGACCATCCAGCTGCTTGTTTTCCAAAATTTGCCCCTATGTGTGGGGGCCAAACAAGCCTCCATTGGGTCATTTTGGCTTTTACTATTTTTAATTTTTTTTTAATGACTCAGGTTGCCTTGTGCAAAACAGAAAATAAACAAATAAAATGTTTGGTTAAAATATATAAATAAAGATTGGCTTTAAAAGTTCTCTGATTCTTCATCGGATAAGCTATTTTCTTGCAAAGAAATATCTTTGTGGACAAGTGATGGAATTACTGCTGTGGGGCTGGGAAATAACAAAAGGGGCTTTGCAAGGAAGACAACATTTGCGGCATTTCTCCACACTGGTAAAACACATTCTAGGCAGCCATCCAGTGGGCTCGGTGGTTGAAGGCTGTCTTACTGAAGCTTGCCTTCCTGATACCACACAGGTCTGTATACATAGACATATTGGGTAGGTAGGTTGCAATCACACACACACACACACACACACACACACACACACATCCCATCCTTGAGGAATCTTTGTAAGATTACAGGTATGCATGGCAGAGGGAATCAGTGCATACTGATGGAGGATGGTATAATTTGTACTGAAGCTCAACAGAATTTAGGGCTCAATCTTATTTATTTATTTATTATATTTATGAATCGCCCATCTGGCCAGACATCCGGCCACTCTGAGCGATGTACAATCCAATAAAATACAAGGGGGGGGGGGAACACACACACACACACAGTTTAAAACACAATTAAAAACAGTACAAAACTTTAAAATCCTAACTCATCCCATATTCCCGCCTGAAAAGCCACGTTTTTAATGCACAGCGGAAGCTAATCAAGGAAGGGGCATGGCGGAGGTCACTGGGGAGAGAGTTCCATAAATTGGGGGCTGCCACAGAAAAGGCCCTCCTCCTAGTACCCACCAGCCTGGTTTCTCTGGCTGATGGGACAGGGAGAAGGCCGTCCGTGGCAGATCTTGTTGAGTGGCCTACTTGATGTTGCTTGGAGGCGCTCCTTAAGATAAACTGGACCGGAGCCATACAGGATTTTAAAGGTCAACGCCAACACCTTGAATTTGGCTCGGCAAACAACTGGTAGCCAGTGCAACTCTTTGAGCACTGGAGTGATGTGATCACGCCGGCGGCAGCCTTTAACCAGGCGAGCTGCTGCATTCTGTACCAGCTGCAACTTCCAAACCGTCTTCCAGGGTAACCCCACATAGAGTGCATTACAGTAGTCTAGGCGAGAGGAGACCAAGGCATGAACCACTGATGGGAGCAGATGATTAGGAAGGTAGGGGCGCAACTGCCATATCAGATGGAGCTGATACAGCGCCGCCCAGCCCACAGCTGACACCTGAGCCTCCATGGACAGCTGGGAGTCTAGAATGAGTCCCAAGCTGCGGACCTGGTCCTTCAGGGGTAGATGTACCCCATTCAGCACCAGGTCAACATCCCCTAACCTTCCCTTGTCTCCCACCAGAAGTACCTTGGTCTTGTCGGGGTTCAGTTTCAGCATGTTCCTTCCCATCCAGCCACCCACTGCCTCCAGGCACTTGGACAGGATTTCAACAGCCAACCTTGGTGAGGACTTGTAGGAGAGGTAGAGCTGCGTGTCATCCGCATATTGATGACAGCGCACCCCAAACCTCCTGATGATAGCTCCCAGTGGCTTCAGGTAGATGTTAAATAACATCGGGGAGAGGATGGAACCCTGCGGCACCCCACAAGTGAGTGACCGAGGGTCCGAAGCCTCCTCCCCAAGAACTACCCTCTGGTACCTTCCAGAGAGGAAGGACCAGAACCACCACAGTACAGTGCCTCCCATGCCCAACCCCTCCAGGCGGTCCAGGAGGATACCATGGTCAACGGTATCAAAAGCCGCTGAGAGATCGAGGAGGACTAGAAAAGAGCATTCGCCCCTATCCAAAGCCCTCCTCATATCATCCACCAAGGCGACCAAGGCCGTTTCTGTCCCATGTCCAGGCCTGAAGCCCGACTGGCATGGATCTAAATTATTTATTTATTTATTAATAATTGGCTTCATCCAGATGTGCCTTCAACTGAGCCCCCACCACTCGCTCAATCTTTTGCATGTTTAGACAGAAAAAAAGTCATACAACTCCCAGCATTGCCCAGCCAGGCCTTAGTCTCTTAGGCTGCAATCCTATATACACTTACTTGGGAGTAAGGACTTCTCTACATGAGGCTTTTCACCCACCACTTTATTGAGGCTTCTGCTTCTGTTTTCTTTGCAGGATTAAGAGCAGGTCATAGATTCATAGATTTCATAGAGTTGGAAGGAGCCTACAAGACTATCGAGTCCAACCCCCTGCTCAATGCAGGAAACAAGAGGAGGGGTCTCCCATCCAAGTAATAACCAGGCTTGACCCTGCTTAGCTTTCCATGCTCAGACAAGCTGAGCCAGCGTAAGCCACAGGTCCTTTACATGTGGGTTTTTTCTAGGAGTTTTCTTTTCTCTGCCTTTTTCTTTCTCTGACTATATATTCCATTACACAACACAAGGTGGCATTGTGGTAGAGCTGTGATACAGGGTAATTGCGAAAATACATGACCTTCTCATAGCATCTTATCGCGAGATTAGGAAATAATACTGTGCTTTCTTTACTCTAAAAAAGGCCGCGAAAATGGCTGCAAAACACAGGAGAGGCCCTGGAGGAGGATGACATTGTGTAAAGGTCCCACAATCTACTGTGAGTGAGGAATCACAAGCGCACAATAAATGCCTTGTGCAGAGAAGCCCACAGTCTCATGGAACTCAATAGCACTTACTTCTGAGTAGACATGAACAGGATTGCACTATGAATCTCTTTTCATTACCAGGGCTAAGTTTTGCCCTCTGACTTATGTGGAGAGTGCATCTTCCCCACCAAGGAGTAACATACCCTAACTTTATTCTGGAACAGGATGATTGGAGCATATGACATGGATGGCTTTCAGGGAGAGGTGAGCCCCATCACCTCTGTTATTAGAAATTAAGCATTGGGGAAAGGTGACATAATAAACAGGAGCTAATTAAACATTTTGGGCCTGGGGCTTTTCTACAGGACAATAGTCAGGAAGGGTCACACCAGCTTTTGCATACCTTGCATACTTTTATCTAATCATGTGCCTAACTGGATTTAGTATGAACTTTGGTTTGGCTGGACCACTGGTATCTGGGATTTTCTTTTCTTTCCTGTTTTGCACATGGAATTCCATGGAAGTTGGATTTCCTGCCGAGATGAAACTTCTTGGAAGTAGGCATTAGATTTCTGTTTTTAAAAACATCTGATAAGGCTAATGCAGTTGCACCTACATGCCTTAATGGAAGGATATCCATAAGTCTGTATGGAATCTGCAGTCTAATCTGGAGAAGCTGCCTTAAAAGTTTAAAGTATGGAGCCAAGAGTGCCTTGTTCCACCCTCTATTTTGGCTTTTCCCCTCCTGGGCCCAAGAGAAGTGCTGCCTGATGGACAATCTATTTTTAGGTACTTTTAAAATATAGACTTGAAAAGTTGATGTCATGGAGGATGGGATACAGCTGGATGTTTCCTTAGGCTTTCAATGCTGATGCAGTCAAGATGCATCAAAACAGCTTTACTGCAGCGCCATACAATTCCTTTAAAGCTGTCATCTGGTTTGACACCAGAAGAGGTCATTAGATTGCCCTAATGCAACTGCAAAAACTATCAGACCAACAACTACCCATGCTTGAATGGGCAATGCATTGCACAGTCATATTTACTAATGCTTTCCATGTTTTTTGTTCATTTTGTTGTTAGGTAGGGGTTTGGACAGGAGAAGATCAATATATTTGATTTGTAGCCCACCTTTCTACCAAGACAAATGGCACTCCAGGTGGATAGAATGAATGGGGCCAGAATGACTGCAAATGTTATTTGATGGCCCATGGGAACGTTGCAAGACACATCCTCTGTTAGGGATACCGCAGTTAATGGCCCAAGATGCTAGGAAATGGTTGGAGAAGTTTTATTTCTTACATTTCTAATCTGCCCAATAACTAATGTTCTCTGGGCAAATCATCCTGATTCTGTTTTCTAGTCAGGAGGAAGAGACCAGCTAGTTGGGAATAAAAATAATAGACCGCAGCTTTGAAGTGGCACTATAAGTGCTTAACTACACATTATGTTAAAAAGATAGCTAGCAACTATGTCTTTTCCTCCCATTATTTGTTTTTACAACTTCGGGCAGTGGTGGGTGTAGCGGACGGGACCGTTCGCTGCAAAGCCCACACCCTCAATGTGTACTTCGCTCTCACCATGTGCCACCTTGTATTGGTCACTTCAGACTTTAAGCTGTCTTTTAATGTTGCGCTAGCCAATTATGTGTCTTAGGTTTTATATGTAGCTGTTCACCCACTTTTGTTTGTCTTTATTAAGAGCAGTTTGTTTTATTTGATTACTTGAAGCAGGGTGCCCCTCCGTTAATTCACTTCTTACTTTCCTGTCACCAGTCAGACTCTGGAGAATTAGAACTTTGAATAAAAAGGTTGATTTATTGTTCCCCAACTGACTACCAACTCCCTTTAACTGTCAACTCCCTGCGGTTCTATGCTCTCCTTCAACCAATCAGAGCCTCTGGAATGTTCAGGTTGGCCCCTCCCTGGGCTTCTGCCTGTCACTCCGCCACAGTGGGCAGCATGCAGGTCGCCATCCCCCGGTGCCTCCACTCCCCCCCCCCGCATTCAGAGCACTAGAGAGTACCAGAGTAGACATCATCCAGCAGACTATGGCCCATGAGAGGGGGGCAGGGGTATGCGTAAAAATGGCCTCTGGACTTCCCACCCCTGGTTTAGGGGCTCTGCTTTTTATTGGGACCACTGGGAGGGAAGGTTTAATCCTTCCTCCCCAGCCCTGATTTTACTGAAAAACTCCCCTCTGCACAGGTATTAGGACTTTTTTTTCCCTAAGCCCCTGTAGCCACCCCATAACCCCAAATCATACCAACAGAGAATAAAAGGCACACAGAGACCAGGTTCACACAACACGATAAGCCATGGTGGCTTATAAGCCATGTTTGTTTCAGAGTGGCTTGTTGTGTTGTCTGAACCTGGTCAGAGTGGCTTGTGCATGGTTAACAAACCATGCTGCTGGGCTCAGGCAACACAACAAGCAAGCCAGTCTGAAACGAACAAGGTTTATAAGCCACCATGGCTTATCGTGATGTGTGAACCCAGTCGGAGACAGAGAGATACAAAGTTTGGGCTTTGTAGGCTAATAGTGTTTTGAGGTGCTGACTGCTGTTCTCCGGAGATCTATGGGCAGTAGATTTGGCTGTCTGTTGAAATGTTCATGCTGTGGGTCTGCTCATGCTCAACCTCTGCATCTGTAAATAAACTCAGATATTACAAAATGCCTCCAGTGGTGACTTCCTTCCAAAGGAAACTAAATCTGGGTAAGCACTGCATCCCTGGAACTTCTCATCACTCAGAAAAGTGAGGTCAGCATAATCATATATTACAAATAAATATTGCAGCGTTTCAGAGCCCCCAAATAAAAGTGATACAGTCCATCCCCTACATCTCTGCACTTCACCTTACTTAGAGCCGTGACCAACCATAGGACATTTTGTGGTACTTGGAGATGTATGCACATTTCATCGTCTCCTAAATCTTTGTTCGTTTGTTCCTCCCTTTAATCCTTGCTTAGTTTAGAACATCCAAAATGATCTGATGTCTAAAAACAGCCATGAATTTTATTTGTTTTGATGGAACTCAATCCAATTCACACCCACCCACACCAGAACGACTTTTCCTTTTGCTTGACCTTGTACTCTGGACTGCCTACTTTTATCTAGAATCTGCAATACATCTGACTGTTCCATAAACAAATCCATTTGATTGAATCATTAAAAAAAATCAGATAGACTAAAAATGTAGACATAATTGCAAGGAACCCATGCCTCAATATTACAATATCTGAACCCACAATGCCAAACTAAGTTCAGGTGCCAAGAGCTACCACTGTGAACACCTGATTTTTCAAGCTGCAGCTACATAGAGTTAGTGGCAATATTAGCCATAATTTAAGACAGAAAGATTGCCTTAATTACATGGTATGTATAAAGGCTCCAACTTTCAATTATCTCTTTTCAAAATAACAAAGGATACTACTGTGTGACAGGTGCGTGGACGCAGCAAGTGCTCCATTATTAGCTCAAAAATCTATGGATATTTTCCTGATTACTTCCAAATGTCTTTGATAGCAGAACTTTTTCAGATTCCTTCTGGAGGCATCCAGAGTAGATCCTGCAGCTGACACACCAGTAGATGCGGTTATGTCCAAAGCTATAAACTCGGAGGCAGGGATAGGCTGAATACTGAAATCTGAGATTGATCCCTTGACTGGATAATGGAGTGGACTGTAGTCCAAGAAAGCTTATGCCAATTTGTTTCATTTTCAATTCCTTTCCTAGTCCTCCACAACAGTGTTCTCCAACCTTGGGTCCCCAGATGTTTTTGGCCTACAACTCCCAGCATGCCCCAGACAGCGTAGCTAGCTGGGGCATGCTGGGAGTTGTAGGCCAAAAACATCTGGGAACCCAAGGTTGGAGAACACTGCTCTGCAACATGGAATTGGTCTTTTTTCATGACAGCTGCATACCGGATTCCTGTTTTCACTGAGCTATCCACCACAACCCCAAGGTCCTATTTCTGGTCAGTCACCACCAGCTCAGACCCTGTTAGCAGCACATATGTGAAGCTAGGATTTGTGTGTCTAAAAGATTAGTAAGACAGGACTTAACTTTGCAGAACCCACTTTGATCCTTCTTCAGCAAGGCTTGTCCTAATCTATGTGCTTGATAAATTTATCTTCGATAACACTTTCCCACCAATGGAACGGATGTTATGCTAACTGGCCTGTAATTTCTCATTCCTGTCCATTCCGCCATTTCCAGATAATACTACACTTTCCTTGCTCTAAAAAAACAAAAAAGCCAAGGAAATGCTTGGAAAGCACAGGAGATGCTGGAGGACAATGACATCATGTAAAGCACCTAAAAACTACTGTGAGTGAGGAATCACACCAGCACACAATAAATGCCTAATGTAGGGAAACCCACAGTCCCTCCCCTAGCTGCAGAGCCCTTCGGGCAGCATCTCTTTTTCAGGCTTCCAAAGAAACAAAATATTTTTTTTTCTTGTGCATACCATATCTGCCCAAAGTCTCTCTCCATCCATTCTGGTGACACTTCTTGATGCCTTCACACACACACACGCACACATGCACCCAGAATCACAAATATAGGTGATCAGACACATTATACAAACCAAGAATCAGACAGTATTAAATTTGAATCTGTCTGAATGTTAGTAGTTTCATTGCCATGTTATTGACAGTGATTTTGGTACTGCCCATCCTGAAAGATTTCTTACTTCCTTTGAAAAAACAAACAAACCCCCAATCAAATCCTTGATAATGCATCAGGATGAAGCCAAGCTGCAAAGGTCATAGAATCATAGAATAGTAGAGTTGGTAGGGCCCTATAAGGCCATCGAGTCCAACCCCCTGCTCAATGCAGGAGAACAGATGTGGGCAGCCCAGGCAGTCACCCACCCAAGCACTGACCCGGCTCATACCTTCAGCATGTGGCCTGCATTATGTGCTCTCGACGCCACCTGCCATTTGCTGCCCAGAAATTATTCCGTAATGCTGAGGCCAGAGAATAAATACTGAATTGCTTGGCAAACAACATAAGAAAAATGTTCCACATGCAGGTCATATCTGAAAGGTAGCAAATGGGGCTGGGGGCAGGAGGAAGCTTGACCAGCCCAATGAGGCCCTTGAAAAACAAAGGGAAACAAAATCCAATACAAATAATATTTACACAAACCTGTCATTCTTGGAGCAGTGAGCAATGTGCAGATTTGTATCTTGAAGTTGTATCTATATTTATGGTAATCAGATTTTCCAGGAGGCAGCTTGTCTGAAATGCCGGAAACGGTCAGATACGTGATGGTCTATAAACTGTATGGGGGTGGGGCAATGTAGATTAAAATTAATTTCCCCTTTGGGCTCTCTGTTCAGGTAATGTCAAGACCCCCTTCCGAAAAAGAAGAAGAACATACCCTCCAACTTTTCACAGATGAAAATAGGGACACACATGTGAATTTGTAAGAGGTATGGTTAAGTGACATGAAGGTATGATGAAGAGGGTGTGGCCAGGCAACATGAAGGCGTGGCCAACGGTATGGCCAGGCAACCAAAGGGCATGGTCAGGTACAAAAGTTATTAGAGGAAACACACAAAACTGCAGTACATAAATCTTTGAATTTATGTATTGCACTTAGGGAAGCCTGGGGAAAAAAGAAAAACCCCAATCAATAAATACAACTAACTGTGTGTGTGTGTGTGTGTGTACACACACAACATTAACAATAAATACAACATTATTATAAAAAATAAACATTATTATAAAATAAATAAAGAAATACAACATGGGTGAAAAGTCTTTATTACAAACAAACAGTCATGTAACCATGACTCTCCTCCCTCTCAGGGTTTGGATCTCAAAACTGAAAATTGAAAACCTTGACTGGTGCTGAACCCTCAGTATTTTTCTTTGCTTTTCTGTATCCTGTACTCTGACCTTCAAACTTCACTCTACTGTTTGAAGTACTACTTTCTTTCTGATGCTAGATCTATATGTTCCTTTTCTGATCCTCCTTATGTTCTGCCTCTCCCTAAATTTCCCTGCAATAATAGGTAAAAGGCTATAGTTATTACGTAAGTGTTTATCCTTATCTCTTATTATATTGTCAGTATTTGCCATCTTATAATATTTGGCCCAACTACAAATTTTCTCTTTGTGCAGAAATGCATCCCTTACTTCAATGTGTTGGTAACTAAGGCTGAACATCTAGGCATGCCTATTTATTTATTTTATGTATATTTGTATCAACTTCGCTTGTCAATCACCAACGTGAAACAGCTAATAACCCATAACAAATCACAGATGGGCTGAATTTTAGCTGGAAGACAAAAGAAAACAGAAAAATGCCCTAGCCATCCACCCTAGGATGCTCTAACCATTTAAGGGCTCTGACCACTCTGAAGCCACTTTGATCTCCAGACCCATGATGATGATGGTGACTGCTGTTGTTGTCATTATTATTGTTGTACCATCAATGTGCATGGTGCTTTACCAAGTATAAGAGAACAGTTCCCTGCCCCAAAGAGCTTACAGTCTAAAATGTAATATAGAGGCGACAAAAATGGTAGGAAGGGGTAAAGCGGGGAGGAATATGCCATTATTTCAGTCAAACATAACTTTCAGCCTACTTCCCCCACATTGTGCAGGAAACTCCTTGTTTTAAAGAACTCCCTCCCACTTTAAAAATGGATCCCTCCATGGTGGCTTTGTTCTCATTAGTAGTTTGCCAAAGAAGTAATAATATTTAACATTTAGATATCTGAGAGTGTGCAAAGTGGTTCACAGTCCACCCTGCAAGTTCCTATTTTCTCCACTCAGAAAAAAACATGTGGGCTCTATGGTTTTCTTGTGTGTGTTTTTTTTTTTTAATAAAGTACAACAACACTGTGATTAAACAATAATGCCAAAATGGAATGATGATGTTTGTTGCTGCTTTTTGAGGTAGCTGGGATGTTTTCTTTCTTTCTTTTGAGGAGGTTGTGTTTTCTGCTAACCCGCTTCTAATTCATTCTTTAAAAAAAACCAATCCAAAATCCCTGCAGAATAATCCTAATCATTACTGTAGAGAGCTTTCTCCATTGCACTTCAGCATGTGTTAGAAAAAGACTTTTACATGGGGTACACAGGTAGAGCCAAGTAAAATTTACCACTGCTCTGAAAACATAATAACAGTGCAATCCTATGCATGTGTACTCAGAAGTAAGTCCTATTACGTTCAATGGGACTTACAGGAAAGTGTGTATATTTTAAAGCAATCTACAACACTGACCATCACATCTTGTGGAAGCAAATTGATTATGCATTGTGTGAAGAAGTATGGTGTAATTGAGGGATAATTGTGAAATGCTGCTCCTTGCTAGAAGAAGAGGTAGCAGCAGCAGCGCCAGTGCTAGGATGACTTTTCCAGAATTATATTATATCTTATATATTATAATTATTACATTATTGTATTATATATTATTTTATAAGTGGCTTTTGTAAAAAAAAAAATTAACCTTACTTAAATCCTTAATTGTTGATATCTGGTGTTTTTCATGGGTGTGGGTTGGTCAGTGCTTGCAGGGCAATCTTTCTTTTTGTTTTAAAATTGTCAGGATTGGCACAAATTCAACAGGTGAAGCTTATCCACCCCCCCCCACACCCAAACATGGAGCTTCAGAGAGAAAGGGAAGTTTCTTGTATTTCCTTGTCACTGTACCTCACCTGTTAGAGGCACAGAGTCAGCTCTATTAGGAAATAAAATCTTTGGCAATATAAAGATAGGAATCATGTGATAAATTCCCTCAATCACCTCTCTGTGGGTCCAGGCCAGAGGGTGCAGCCTCCACCTCCTTTTCTTTGCACCAAGCAGACACAGCAGGTAAAGAGCGCACGCAGATGCAAACGCGTGCGCGCGCGCACACACACACACACACACACACACACACATCCTTGGGTCTGTTGCCTCCCTTCTTACTGTGGGCAGCCATTGGAGCCTAAGCAGAGCTACCTTAAAGGGGCCATGGGCAAGATTGCAGCTAAGCAAAAATAATTTGGGACTTTGCATAACAAAGTGAGAAGCCGTACTTAGGTTTTTTTGTGATGGTCCCGGGATTTTCAGGACAGTTGGAGGGTATGGAAGAAGTTGAAGTTTTCTCGTAGGGTGGAATACAGTGGTTCCATAGGTTTGGATCCTGCAGATGCCTCCGCTAATGGAAGAAGAGGGGGGATTTTCCTCCTTCCCCCTGCAGCAACTGGACCCCCAGAAAACCTGTTCCAGAAGGCTGGGGACTCTCCTGGACAGCATGGAAGGTACTGCGGGGGCTTGCAGGTGCAAGCAGAAAGGGACCATCACATTCCACACATAGTCAAGTCCATGCTCAGCATTCTAAAGCCACTGCTTCCTTTCGGCACATGATATTGTTTGTCCCACATATTCTATTTTGGTGCAATAAAACCATTTCTCATGAACATGCTTTCATATGCAGTTTTGCAGCTTTATGGGGACCTCTAGAATGTTGACACTGGACACCAGTGCTGGTGCAAGTCCCTTCCACCACTTGATCTGGCAGGTAGAGCAATCCATACCTTTTCACTACTACATGGAGCCCTCATTGCAGAGTTGTGCATTTGGGCAGCAGCTCCACGTGGGCAAAGGGATCATGATTCATGTAGTTCCACCCTTATAATCATTAATTAATTCGTCCATTGATCTCTAACATTTCTAAAATTTATTCATCACCTTTCTGCCCAGAAAGGTACCCAAGGCAATGTCCAATTCATTCAAAAAATAACTCAAATATACAACAACCAAACTTCAACTGAAGAATTGTGCCAATCTACCGAGCATGAGAGAAAAGAAAATTTAAACCAAAGACAAAACTCCATGTGATTAGCTGCAGCCTCTAGGCTTGGGATTCCCAACCTTTTTGGATCGGTGGGCACATTTGAAAATTTGAGAGTGTTGTGCGTGTTCTCACAAATGGCTGCCATGAGGACTGACCATTCACAAAATGGCTGCCATTGTGTACTTGGCCAGTAACCAAACACCCATTTCTTTGAAGGCAGACTTGTGGGACTAAAATTGTGTTGGAGAGGATGTCAGGAACTTGGTTCTTATGCTCATATGTGGTGGAGTTGTAAAAGCGTATTGGATTTTTGGAATAAATTTTTTGTAGAAATTTCAGAAATTATTGGCATTAATTTGGAGGTCTGTCCAAAATTAGCATTGTTATCAATAACGGAGAAACTTCTGTGCTCACAAGAGAAAAAGGAATTAATTGTAAGTTTATTAGCGGCAGGGAGATTACTGATAGCAAGGAATTGGAAAGTTCAACACCAGTATTTAATAATAGATTGGTATAAAGAGGTCTGGGATATTGCTTTAGATGATAAACTAACATGTAGTATTAAATGTAAAAAGGGACAATTAAAGAAAAATAATTTTAAGGATATATGGGGACCATTCTTAGATTATGTTTTAGTAAAGGGAAAAGGGAGTAAGCCATGTCATGATATGATGTATTTTTGGAATATAGATTAATAATGGATTATGTGGATAGAATTTGTTTTGGCCCTGGGGTGACGGGTGCACTTAAAAAACAAACAAACAAAAAAAACAGGAGGGACATGGAGCCTGGTGGGCACCAAGAGAGGTGTCCATCTTGGGTCCATGGGCACCACTTTGGAGACCGCAGCTTTAGAGCCATCTTCAAGAGTAGCTCCACATAAAGGCTCACTCTTCCTTTCAATCCAGTGTTCACCTGCAGCAGAACATTTTTCAGTAACCAGGCTGTGGTGTGGTGATTCCTTTCCTGACCTTTCAATATCATCACATTATGTATAAAATTGAGAAAGCTGCCTGCAGCACAAACCCTCTTCTGCAGCATTGAACTGCCACACAGCATTGACCTGCTTGTTGATGCATGTGCATTTGTTTTTGTTTGTTTGATGTTGGGCTTTTGGAGGAGGAGAGGAAAAAAAGAGAGTCATGTAAAGTTAACCCTTTTATCAGTAAGACAATGCTACTCCTATTCTCCCTTTAATAAGCAAGATTTTTTAAAGGCATGCATAGCATTCAATTTTTCAAATATTAGGAAGGGAGACATTTGGTCCAATGTTATGTAGTAACTGTTGCTTAGACAACCGCCTCCTTGGTAACTACAATGCATTCTCAACAAGTCTATATATCAAGTCATCTCATGTTCTGAAATAGAAGCAGCTGTGGTTTAGGATGGACAAGCATACAAACACTAAGGGTAATGAAATGAGGAAAAGAAGTGACGTGTTTGTGCCTAGAGGCTACAATCTTGCCCATGGTTACATATAGTGCTAAGGGTGGACTTGCCATCTTCTGGTTGGTGGAAAACTTCCAGCTCTAGGGCTTTCTAATCGATGGCACCCTCACTGCAATACCCCTTGTAAAGTAAGGCTTGTCAGGCTGATTCCCTCTTGACATTAGGAGAGCACAAAACAAAAACAAAGCACCCCAAACTTTCTTTTAAGGAAAGTGTTAGGCTGTTGGGGTGATGGCTGTTGAGTGGCCAATATTCACTGCTGTGGCTCATCTGTTGGTGTACGGAATTTAGGGCTTTGTGGTTTTATTAACTCTATGTTAAGGGAGATTTGGCTGAATTGCATTCCACGATTATAACTAGAAATTGGTTATAGAAAATGTTCTATGGCTTTTACTGAGAAAACGGCTCCACAAACTGAGCTGAAAATGGGCAGGGTAGAAGAGGTGGGATTGGGGATGGTCCAGACTGATTTTCAGGTTAAAAGATCAAGAAATTGTTTATTTATAGGAGTTAAAAGTTTAGTGAGCAGCAGTTTGTCAGGTATTGTCTGTCCCCTCCCCCATGGACTTACATGGGGTTTATATTTCTCCATTTGTACAGAGTCTTTTGGAAAACATCCAAAATCTACAGTTGGGATTTCATTAGGTCTACCCAAAATTTCACAAAATTATGCAAGCTTTCAAGTTCCCCAGAACTTCTCAACAGGCAAACAAACAAACAAACAAAAACAGGGGATAGGGGAATAAACAAAGTCCAAAAAATTGGCCCGATGCTACGGTCACGATGTCTGCAATTTAGGTAGACCCAGCCTCAAAATGGAGATTTGCAGTCTGAATGAATTAGCCAGTGCTAGGTGTTGTACCAGATTACCCCTATCAATGTATTTTGGGAAGCAGTAGTAATGGCCGATCTCCATTTCTGAAAACACAAAGGCCCACTGTAACTCTGATCTGCTTCTTGCCTTGGGCGAAACACACGGGTTCCTGAGGTGGCATGGATGGTGCAGAAGTGCAGAGAAACATGACAGTCCTTATATTACTAAACTTGGAGATTAACTTTAGGTATGAGGTAAAATGTAAAAAAGTCCACTGAGGGCCTGAGGCCAAACTGTGAGTATTACTTAGTGGCTGGAGGGGATGGAGCCCTCAGTGCAAAGTCCTTCTTCAGGTGGTAGAAAATCTTCATCCACCTCTGGTGGTAGATTCTGCCCTGAATGGCTAAATACAGTATTTTCCAAAGCACAGAAAACAACAAACAACCCCCTGTTCTCTGTTTTGGCGGGAGGAACCAGGGCAACAGGGCTTAAACAGCCCTGTTGCCCTGGTTTCCCCAGCCAAAAACAGAGCACGGGGGTCCAGTGTGATGGAGCAGGGTCCTGTCGCGTCACTTCCTCCGCGCCGGAAGTAACGCGACGGGACCAGCGGACGGGGAGGCAGGCTCTCCACAGAGCCGGAGAGCCTGCAGGTAAGCCCGCGCGTGTGGCTGAGCAGCCCGTCGGACGCGAGCAGGCCCAGTTCGGGCCTTGCTCCTGTCTGACGAGCTGCTCAGCTACATCACTAGGCGTGAGCGGGGCCAATTTCAGCCTGCTATGCCCACTCGAGGCGAGCGGTTACATCCCTACACTTGTCTTGCAAGACCTTGCTCGTTTATCAAGTCAATTTTTTAAAAAATTTTGCTTGTTTTGCAAAACACTCGCAGACCAAGTTACTTGCAATCCAAAGTATTACTGTATTCTCAAGATGGGAGGGGGAACAGAATGGAGTGTGAGTGTAGCCCTCTGGGGGAATGCCAACGTATTGACCCTCTGGACCCTGATGAGCCACTGTAGGGAGATTCTATGGGGACAGCGTAAAAGCAGAGAGTTATTAGTATCTGTTCACCCTACAGCAGATACTATCTTTAAAAAAAGCCCAAACACAATTCAGATGCTCTATACACATATGAGGCTACTAAACATATGAGGACGGGATCACAGCAGCCCCATTTCCCCTCCATCATCACATTTGTCACCCTTTCATTTGTGGAGGGTGACTTTCTGAAGAGGTGAGCCTCTTGTAGCCATGCAGGCTTTCCACACAATCTTGAAGGCTGGTTTTTCAATTGGCTAAAAGGAAAGATGCTTTAAACCTGTGGCAGGGAGTTGGACTAGATAATCTTCAAAGTCCCTTCCAATGCTATCATTCTGTGGTATTGGTTGCTGTCAGCTGGGTTCTTGTAACATGGATTGGAAGCTTCAGTTGCATGATAGTTCCTGTTGCAAAGACTCCATGTTTCTATTCCAGCGAACAGACAAATCTGGGACTTAGGTCCACCATTCTGCCACTGACAGCCACCCAGCTCCAATGCAGTGGTGAAGATGGAACTAACCACAGCATAGGAGACCTATACCACATGCATATTGCCTAAGTAACACATCTGTTAAGGGCGTGGTGGTCTTTAACAGGTGTAATTCCCCAGCATTTTGAAGCTTTGAAGGACATGGAAAGCCCTTAACACAATAGGGTTTTGTTTGTTTGTTTGTCAATTGTTATTTTTATAGGATGATCTAAATCCAGAGAAAGTTAGGCATACTTAAGCCTCATAATTCAATAGTAATCCTTTTGAAATATCAAGATGGGGATCATTTTATTGTACTTTAAGAAAAAGTAATCTTTTTTTTTTTTTTTTTTTTTTTTAGAGAGAGAGAGAGAGAGAGAGAGAGTCAGTCATTCCCTTCATGGCTAGAGGAGACTGTACCCACTGGCCCTGGCCCTGGCCCACCTGCATTGTTTAGTGGGTCAGCCTACATGTGTGTAGCTGTATGCACATAGATGCTCCACATGAACAAGAAGCCCAGCTGTGTAGGGTTCCCAAAAATATAGATGTCCCTTTTCAGGTGGCTTGCTAAACACAGGGACATCAGATGGAGGACCAGCAGGGTGCAGTTCCACACACACACCTCCACAGGTAGACTAAAGACATGGCAGGAACAACAGAAAAGGTCTTTACTTTCTAGAAATTACTCGAGCAAGCAAGTCATGCAACACACTGCAGTCACCAACCAACCAATCTGATCAGGAGTGAAAGCTGCAACAAATTCCCCACCCAGAATACATGATGAAACCTTAATTTAAAATTAAGAGAGCAGGGCTTTCACCCTACAGCAGATACTATCTTTAAAAAAAGCCCAAACTGTTTGAGTAGAAAGACATCAACATTTCAAGAACAAAGAAAAAAAATCCAAGATTTCGGGGGAAGAATGTTAGTGGATTAATATCACAAAATAACATTATGGCAATGAAATTCACCTATTGGTTCCACCCAGGCAAATACTGAAAATTCATTTTCAGCTTTGCCTCAGGAAATATTTCTTTTCACCTGCCAAGAAAGGAATGAGCACACAACTCATTTGCCAAGAATTACAGGGAAAAAGTAGTGTAAAATAATTCCCTCACAGGAGATATTACAGCTTCCTTTGCAGGCAGCTTCAAAAGAAAAAGAAAAGGGGAAACCCAAAGCCCTAGAAGGAGTGGCAAGCTATCAGATCATCAGACATCATTCTAGATAAATAGTTACCTCTTTAAGAGGCAACTAGTCCACACTTCTAGGGCTAAATATTATTATTTCTTTTTATTATGATTTTTCTGGGTCCGTTGCAATCAGGTTTCAGGTCTGGTTTTGGCACAGAAAGTGCCCTGGACCCCTGGTCTCCTTTGGCAGGAGAGAGACATAGGGAGTGTAACTGTGTTGATTCTGCTGCACCTCAATGACTGTTGACATGATAAATCATGGTATTTTTCTGGATAGGCTGTCTGATTCGGTGGTGGAGGAACCCCTTTTGGATGGTTCTGTTCCTTTCTGGACAGCTGATTCAAGAAGATGGTGCTGGGGGATTTCTGCTTGACTCCTTGGCATTTAAGCTTTGGCGTCATGCAGGGTCCTATTTTATCCCACATGCTTTTTAACATCACTGTAAAAACAGCTGAATGAGGTCATTCAGAGATCTGGAGTAAAGTGTTACCAACTTGCAAATGACACCCAACATTAATTCTCCCTTTCATATCATGCAGTCGAGGTGGTGGGTGTACTGCATCAGTGCCTAGGTAGTGGGCAGGATTAGGGCTGGTAAGATGAAGTTAAATCCAGTCAAGATGGAGGTGCTGTTGGTGGGTGGTTCATCTCTCCAGCTAAGTGGTGTTCAACCTGTTCTAGATGGGTTGCACTCTCCTAAAGAATTCTGTTGACCATGCCCTTCCTCTGTGGAGTGGTATCCTTTTCCATGCCTGCAGGGCATACCGGTGAAGCTCAGCAGGAGCCCACACTTGTTCACAGGAGATCAGGACCAGTCAGATTGCTATGGTGCCAGATACAAGGCACTAGAGAGCAGCAGGCTGAAATGGAGAGCTTTAGTAGTTCTGCAGTCAGGCTGGTGTCTCAAGCTCCACATCCTTTCAGGAAGACTGCTGGGACTGTGCCTCATTTCTCAAGCACTGGCTCTGGCAGAGATGGGAGCATCTTGCTGTCCCTGGATATGATGTAGTAGCGGAGAAGTGTCCTCCCACACTATAGAGCAGTGGTTCCCAACCTTGGGTCCCCAGGTGTTGCTAGCCTACAGCTCCCAGCATACCCAGCCAGCATGGCTAATGGCAAGGGATGCTGGGAGCTGTAGTCCAGCAACATCTGGGGACCCAAGGTTGGGAACCACTGCTATAGAGGGTTCTGAGTACGGATGGGTGAACCTGTCAGTTTCGCTTTCACTTGCATTTGGATTTTTAAAATCTCATGTTCTTTCTCTCCTGAATACGAAGAACTTTGCCACTTTTGGTAAATTCTTATGAAAAACGAACTGAAACTAAATTCTCACCTGTCTGCACCAACCAAATTCAATAGGGACAGCTATTCCCAGCACAGAGAGGACCATGTTCCGCCTGCCTGCCATATAGGTGTTAAAGATGAGGAGCCTGTCCGAAAAAAAGTGGTGGCAACCCTCATTAAACATTTACATGGTTGACTATACAGGGATTCAAATCCAGACTTTAAAGAGCAAAGCACTCAAAACTGTCGGTTTTGGTTTCTCTCACATTTGATTTCTCTTTATGTTCAAAATATGGAGAACTTTGTGGATTTTGTAAATTCTAACCATAGGCAAACTGAAATAAAATTGTCACCTAGCCCTAGTTCTGAGGAGTCACTCAAGGTCACTCAGATCAATTCGTGGATAAGTGGAGATTCTCCCTGGTCCAAATGCAACTCTCCATTCACCAAACCACACTGGCTCTGCAGGGGTCATAAATTTATTCATAAAGAACCTTGTTTAATTCTTTCTTGAACAAAAAACTTCTTTCAACTAAAAAAAAAGAAAAGCAAACCACAAAAACACCTCTTCTGTATCTTGTCCCCTGATGTATTTGTAGGAAACAATCAATTTAATTTAGATATTAATTTAGATCTTCCTAGCATTATGAAAACATTTCCTGAAGCAAATGCTCTAAAGCTAATGTTGATAACATTGCCGATTCAAACTTTTTTATTTCTTATGATGCTATTTGCTTTCATTCTTGGAGTTCTTTAGCAGCAAGGCAGAGAAACAGAGAATGAGAGAGGGAGAGATAATTTGTCCATGCTGGAGCTGCAAAACATTGCATCAGGTTTGGCAACATCTTAATGTAACACAAGAAATTATAACCTCAGGGTTTTTAATCTCCAGAGGTAATTAGGAAGCTGGTTTATATAAGCCAGACCATTGGTCCATCTTCTAGCATTCTCTACTTTGGCAGTGGTTCTCTGGGTTTCAGATAGGAGTCTTTCCAAGTGCTACCTAACCTGAAGATGCTGGGATAAAACCTGGGACCTTTTGCATGCAAAGGATGTGCTCTACGGTCCTTACTAACCACCTTTTCTGTATGAACTGTCTATAAATTTCTCCTCCATGAAAAGGTCAAGCACCTCCAGGTTGGATTACTGCAGTGTGTTGTACATGAGGCTGCCCTTCAAGACAATTTGGAAGCTTCAGCTGGCACATAATGCGTTGGCCAGAATGTTGACTGCCATGTCCAAATTTATGCAGATAACTTCAGTTTTGGAAGAACTCCTCTGGTAGCCTGTTTACTTCCAGGACCATTCAGGGTGCTGGTACTTATTTTACCTGAAGGAGTGCCTCTCCCCATATCAACCTACCTGTGACGAGATCTTCCACTGCAGCCTCCTTCAAGTGCCTCCTTCATTGAAGCTACGGTATTCAACAACAACAACAAAAAGGGGTTTTGAAAATTTGTTTGTTTTCTTTGGTTTTTAATTGAAAGGTTTTTAGTACGTATGGTGCTTTTGTATGGCTCATTTTAAATTGGTTTTTAAATTAATTTAGGATTTTATGAACTTGTTAAGTTGATAGAACAAAATACTATATTTTATATTGTAAGCCACCTTGAGAAGACTGCAGTCTTGAAATGCAGCTACGAAATGCATTTGTTGTTGTTGTTGATAATAATAATAATAATAATAATAATAATAATAATAATTTTCAGTGGTGGCTATGGGACATCCCCTCTCAAGAGGCCCACCTGGCACCAAAATCGCAATATATTTTAATAAATAACAATTAAAAATTGGCACCAGGCAAAGGCATATTTGTTTACCAAGGCATTTTAATTTGTTGTAAGTTGATGTTATGGATTTTATTTACTGTGTTATTATTGTAATTTTGGTTTATTGTATACCACCCTGAAACCCTAAAAAGGCTCAAGGGCATTATATAAAAATGTTTTAAATTAAATAAAGAACTAGATAGCTCAATTTACTGAGAGTAAAGTTTCCCCCCATTAGAATACATAATGTCCTACTAAATTAGACTCAGGGAAAGGGTTACAAAATCACATAACAATGTCCCCACCAGATGCAAGTGTTTATAAAGTCCTCTAACCTTTTCATATTCTAAGCCTAACCTATAACAACTCCAGATCTTCACAAAAGTCAGCTTCAGGAAACCATTCATTATTTATGAACCTTCAGGTCACGCATGAACTTTCCTGATGTCCAGTGGATCTTTGGTTGTTGTCATATTAAAGCTTCCTTGCTTGTTCTCAGCCTGCAAGGGAGAGTGAAGGTTCAAACTTTATAAGGAAAAATGTCTTTAGAAGTCTATCACCTCCTCTTCTGGCAGACTCCTGATATTTTTCCTAATGTCATCCACAATGGTGATATTTACATGGTATGTCTTGTAGTTGCATTTGGACATTCTTTCTCAGTCCATGTTCTTAGGCCATGAAATTTGATAATGCATGTATACAGAAACAGACTGGAAACAAGTTAATGAGACTGCACTTTAAATTCTGACTTGAGCATTCTGTCTTGAGCATGATTGTTCTCAAGTGGTAGCACATGGGCTTCATGGAAATTTTCATTTAATTAAGACTGTGTTGGAGAATGCAGGTAATCCAGTGTTCTGAGTTTCACACTATACTTGACAGTGCAGTAGAGAGAGAAACAGAAGGAGAGAAAAGTGAGAAAATGTCATTCAAGTTAGAAAGTTCTACTGAAAGCTTAATCTGGACAAGACAGAGTCAGAGGTGCTGCTGGCCTGGTCAGTCAAAAGGCAGACCAGGGAATAGGGATTCAACCTGTGTTGGATGGGGTTATTGCCCTTTAAGAAGACTCAGCTTTGCAGTTTGGGTGAACTTTGGGATTCAGCCCTGAACTGAATGCATTTTGGTAGCGGTCAGGAGTGCATTTTCACAGCAGAGGCTAGTGCGCCCATTGCATCCATTCCTGGAGATGTCTGATCTTGCCACAGTGACGCTTTAGCTACATCCCATATGAACTACTGTAACACACTCTTCGTTGGGCTGCCTTTGAAAACTGGGTGCTGTATATTTCTTTTATTATTTTTTTCCATTGTGTTTTAAATGGATTCATTTTTATGTTATGTTTTAATTATGGTTTTGTTTTAATTGTTATTATTTTTAGCCACCTTGAGCCCCATTATTGGTGAAAAGATTAGGTATAAATTTAATTTAAAAATAAAAATAATAATGATGGTAGTGTCCTAAAGACCTACCTTGCCTCAGCCACAGTGACAGGCCAAGGAACTGTTGCACCCTTAGTGGATCAGCAAAATCAGGGCCTTCTAATCACTTCCAGTGGCGGCAAGTGAGGTAGTTCACTAGGTGGAAGCTTCTGGGTGCCATGGTATACCAGCAGAGGGGGGAGAGGCCTTTCTGGCATTACCTTTAGGTGCCAGTGGTAGTGATGGAGGCATGGGGTGCCATACCCATAGCCATACCATGCAAGCACATGGATAGTTGCCCCAGCCAGGCGCAGGCTACTGATATTCAGGATGACCATCTACCATACATTTGCATGCTGCTCTAGCTGCCACAGCCCATACCTCCATGGCTACCTCCTAGCACTGAAGAAGGCCCTTCCCTCTACTACTGTTACTCTGTGGCGACCAGAGGTTTCCTCCTAGCCAACTGCCTCACTGGCTGGGACGGTTCATTTCTATTTAACCAGTGTGGCGTAGTGGTGAGAGTGTTGGACTGGGACTCGGGAGATCCGGGTTCTAGTCCCCGCTCAGCCATGAAACTCACTGGGTGACTTTGGGCCAGTCACTGACTCTCAGCCTAACCCACCTCACAGGGTTGTTGTGAGGATAAAATGGAGAGGAGGAGGAGGATTATGTAAGCCGCCTTGGGTTCCTTGAAGGAAAAAAGGTGTGGTATAAATATAATAGATAGATAGATAGATAGATAGATCTGGCTGGGGATGTTCAGTGATGCATGTTCTGAGGATCAAAAATGGGGGAGGGAAGGAAAAAAGCCTCACGGTAGATGAGTAGCATAAACTAGGAACCAATGGACATATATTTATTTATTCTATTTTTGAATCGCCCATCTGGCCAGTCATCTGGCCACTCTGAGCGATGTACAGTCTAAATAAATAAATAAATAAAACAGAGCGTCAGTTAGCCCGGGGGGGGGGGCAGTCCAGCCGGAGCAGGCCCTGATGTTCCCTCTGCCTGCTCCTGCCGCCTTCACTCCTTCCTCTTCCCCATAGGGCCCTTGATGTCAGTTAGCCCTGGGGGGGGGGGCAGTCCAACCGGAGCAGGCCCTGATGTTCCCTCTGCCTGCTCCTGTGGCATCCTTCCACTTAAGGCCCTTGATTTCAGTGGTCATGTGTGCTTAACTCTGTGTGGGATTTTGGCCAATATATGCAACCATGATGTGTGTGGGTGGAAGCTGATTGTAGTATCTAAGGATGTAGCTGCATACAGTGCATCTGAGTGCATTGTTGACTGGGATACATGTATATGAGTATGTGTGTACAGAATAGGTAGCTGGGACAGATAGGCATTTTAATCCCAATTCACAAAATTGAGTTTCCTACCACTGCTGCTGAACAAGAAATGTAGAAAAGAAGATGACTCCCCCTCCACACACATTTTGTTTGTGTTTTATGTCATTTGTGGTGTATTGTACTCTGCTCCAGTGTCCTAGAAGTCCAAGCCAATGAAAACTAAGATCTAAGCAAGAAAACTGACTTGTAATTGTAGCTATCTTAGAATCAGCACCTCCAAAAAAGTAAGGTAGGTTTGCAGATAACACAGAATACTTAATGGTTAAATCCACAAGCAAATGCAAAGCGCCACAAAGAGAACACGCGAAGGTGGGTGGGTGGACAACTGGCATGTGAAATCCATTATTGAATTATTCAGTATGGTACTATTCAGGGGCAAAGGATATACTCTGAAATGGAAGTTCAGTGTCAGGCTAATGATATTTTCTTCTAATAATTCCTAATGATTTAAGATGAAGCTTCATTTGCCTTCTAGTAATAATGCTTCAACATCTTCGTGGGCAGCTTGCTTTTGAGCATCTAATCACTTGAAGGGGCTCACAGCTTCCAAAGCTCAGATGAGTGGATATTTTAAGCATGAATATAAAACACCTGTACTTTTTTCTTCTGCTCAGGCAAATACCCAGTGGCATTGGAAAAGGCAATGAAAGTGTGTAGGGGGCCTTTGATAGAGCTAATCGATTTAGAGGCAGGTCTGTTCAGCTACGATGGGCCTGCAGAGGGATCAGTACACTTTTCTCTCAATCTCTCTCTCTAAACAGAGCTGGGTTAAAAACCCCACTTTCTTTGAAATAATATCATATTGCATGGAATTATAGAACTGAATTCCCCTAACATTGTGTCTGAATGACTTCTTAATTTTACTGCCCGTTTTTATCAACCATTGTACAAATCGCTAAAGAACAGAAGTAGTTATAAGCTCTAGGAGCCAATCTGCTGTTGTCTGTTTTCCTAGAAAGTTCCTAGAAAGCATTCCTGGACACTATGTCTGGTTCTTATAAAACAATGACAATCATGCACATGCACCAAGCAAAATGCATGGATTATTTTGTCTTTGTCCTCTAATTAAAGTGCCTAAAAACTGAAAAGCAAACCAAAAGGAACTTGTGAGATAAGACAGAACTCTTTTTTAAAAAGCTCATTCAGGGCACAATCCTATGCATGTCTAGGCAGACAAAAAGTCCTACAACTCCCAGCATTCCCCTTCTAGCCATGCTGGCTAGGGAATGCTTGGAGTTGTAGGACTTTTTTTTGGTCTAAACATGCATAGGATTGCACCTTTATGCATCAACGTTACACTGGGTCTGTAATAGACAGTGTAATACACATTTTTAGTGCATATAAATTTAGCAGCTTTTCCTGGCATTATGTGCGACAGCAGCGTTTTGGTGTTATTTCAAGTTCAGAGCAGCAGGTCCTTTGAGATGCTGTGAAATTCACAATGGGCCAGCTATAATGCATGAAATCATAGGAGTCAGAATATGAACCATTGTCAATTGAATAAGATATGTTGGTTTATCTCACTCATCAAGGAGCATTGGAGAAGAAACATGGTTAACTGGATCTGAAACTGGACAGTTGCAAGATGTGTTGTCATTATCTTTCAAATGCATGAATGAGCACTCTTGCCTGCTTGTATGTAAAAAATAATCATAATTAAAGAGTGCATGAATGCAAGAGATTCCAGCATCTTTTCCTAGACAGCGAATAGATAACAAGCATTGGGAAACCGGCGTTTTGTTCTACATGGTGTCGTTATAGGAGAGAGAGATGTGGCTGACTCTGAAAACAAGAGCCCCACATCACTGTGCCTCCTTTCTCCTTTGGTAACATGACATCACTGGACTGACACTTTCCCACCCTCGCTCCACTTCATTGACTGCTACATGCCACAAGTTTGTAATTATTAGAATTACTGGGAAAGAGAGAGGGATGAGACGTGGTGTTGCTGTTTACGTTGGAAGAAGCGGGTCTCACGCAGCATTTAGTTCCACCCTGAAAAGAATACCAGGAAATGCACCTGAAGAGTTCCCCCCCTTTACTCTAGTGTAAGCATATGTCCTACACGGCTTAGGACCACAATACCTGACGGAACGTCTCTCCCAACCGTTATCTACCCGGACACTACGCTCAACATCTGGGGCCCTCCTCCGATTGCCACCTCCAAGAGAGGCTCGGTTGGTGGCAACGAGGAGGAGGGCCTTCTCGGTGGTAGCCCCCCAGTTATGGACAGCTCCCCACTGAGACCCGCCTGGCACCAACCTTACTATCTTTTCGGCGCCAGGTTAAGACTTCCCTCTATGCCAAGGCATTTAGTTAGGAGCTTGGAATAGCACGGAGGGGATTGTCACCTGTAGGCTCAGTTTTATTGGCTTTTTGTATTGTTATTTTAAACTGTGTTTTTAAATTTGGTTTTTAATTTTTTTAACTGTTTTGTATGTTTTAATGTTGTTTTTATGTATAGAGGGTTGTGAACCGCCCAGAGAGCTTCGGCTATGGGGCGGTATATAAATGAAATAAATGAAATGAAATGAAATGAAATATGTAGCCCTGATTTGGAACACCATGCACCAGGAGGGGAGGATTAAACCTCCCTGTTTCCCCTCCAAATCCCCCCACCCAGTGAGGGGACACCAATGGAGAATTTGTTCTTTAAAAAACAAAGAAAACCCATATATATATATTTGAAAATACAGGAGGGGACACTGTATTGGATGGGCTCTATCGGAATAAGGGTAAGGAGGTCATTAAGGCTCAACAGGTAGTATAGTGAACATTCACAGCGTTCAAAAGCCAGGATAGTTCCTTGGAGCCAGGCCAGGGCCTTTCATATAGCCTTCAGCTTGTTAGGAGGACCAGAGAAAATTGCCTTGAAGCTGTTTGCCCCAGTTATATTCACAGCTGCTTTTGCTGTGAGAAATGAAGCTGTTTGTTTGTTTTACTGAAGCAGCTTCACCCCTCCCTTGTCTCCCAGGAAGGGGGGTTAGCTAGTGCCTTCCTGACGGCCGCCGAAACAGGGGGAGAGGAACTTTATAAAATCCTTAGCTTGCTAGTTTGTCCTTTGGCTTTCCACTTGCAATGAGGAGCGCACAAGTGTGTAAGCAATTAGTGCCCCAGAGCAATGCCTGGCACATTAGGAAGCCCTGCAACTGGAGGGACATTTTGTGAGCTTTTCTTTTCCTTGTTTATTGATAACCTGCATCCATATTTCATCAATACCTATGTTATCAATAAATTCTATGTTATCTTTCACACAAGCGGCCTCGTTTTTTCCCTGAGTATCCTCGAATCTAAAGTGAGGTGCCTTGGCTGGACCAGGTCCCTGCATAATACAGACGGTTTAATCCTCCCTTTCTAGTGCGCAGTGGTCCTAATCTGAATTACCACATGCGCTTACACTAAAGAAAAAGCTAGGCTTCAGCTCATCACTACAGGATTAGTCCAACGTGTAGTTTGCCTCTAAGTCATGACTAACAAGTCTAATTGATTTCAATTACATCCTAAGTTCAGCTAACTCACTCTGGATCCAACCTTCTGTGTTTGGCTGCTTCATAGCTACAAATAATCATCTGAAATCTCAGTATCATGTGGTGAACACATGGATGTCTGAATGTATACAGAGCTCTGGTTTGGAACAGATACTTTATGCAAAAATATTATAGAGTATCTCTTCCAAAGTAGATCTTAGCATGAGTTCTCACATGGAAGTTCACCAGCAAGTTTTCTTTTTTCAAAAGGCAGGATTTAGACTGGTTTCTCTACTTTTAATTCAAATGTTTTCATCCTTGTTTGTAGTTGTAATTCTTCAGAGTTCCCATTCAGAATTATCTCTGAGTAGAGACTCTTCTCTCGTGTTCTGTTGTTTGCAGTTCAGCAGGATGCTGGCTTGATTACAAAATGTGATGGTGGTTGACTTTACAGCCCACCAGATGGTTATGTCAGTTGTTAAAAGCATAGGATTTCCACCCATTGATTTGAAGTTTTTACAGCTCTCATAGGCTGGGTTGGCATTAGTTAAGACTGCTGTTTTGTACACCAGATGTTTGGCAATGAGTGAAATATTTAGGGTCAAATATTGATTATGAGAAGGCAAGGTTTGGCATATGTTTTTATAGGTCACAAGATGCCAAATATGTAGCAAAATGGAGAGCATGTCATAGGCTTTGTAGTTTTCAGTTCCATTAGCAAAACAATGATTTAGCTGAAATTGTTGGAGAAAGCTGGCAATATTGAGGGCAAGGTGCAAATAAAGGTTAAAAGGAATCACCAGTATATTACCAGTGCAGTTGCAGCAGATGGCTTCTTGTATCAGTAGAGCTTCTTGTACCTGGGAGCCAGTGCACTAGGAAAGTTAAACTAAATCAATGTTTTTCCACTTCCCAAGAACCTGTGCAACTGCTTGCACAAGTGGAAACATAAACACTGTTGAACAACCTACCTACTATGGTACTGCACGAACGTTTGCACAAGCTGTTGCTCAAATATTTGAGACAGACTAAAACCTATTTGACTTCCATTGCATGTTCTTTGGTTCTAACCTATGGTGGGCAACTTGTGGTCTTCCAGATGTTTTGGCCTACAACTCTAATCAGCCCCAGCCAGCATAGCCAATGGTGACGGATGATGGGAGTTGTAGGCCAAAACATCTGGAGGGCTACAACAAGTTGCCCACCCCTGTTCTAACCTATTAACTCCTCTGCATTGTTTATCTTTTCCTGTTTTCTGGATTTAATCGTAGGGATGGGCAAAACTGTCAAGATTGTTTTCAGTTAGTTTGTTGGATTCCACAGGTGAAGTTTTTCCGTCCCATTTCTACACTGATCTGCGCACTGTTTAAAAAGAAAATCCGTATGAAAATATACAAATTTCTGTATGCAATTTTCCAAATGTATACATTTTAATGCATTTTTTAAAATGTATGCATTTTGCCTATAGGGTAAAATGATTTTGTGTGCACTTTCTCCTAATATGTGCACACTGTGCACTCTTTTTCTTAATATAAGCCTTTTTGTATGTATTTTTAAAATTGCTGAACTCGAGTACAGTGTTCAGATTTTGGAGTGCAACTGCAGTCCAGTTTGTTCTTTGATTTGGGGAATACGATAACGAACCAGGCATGTTCATATAAAAATGCGAACTGAACGAAATTCTCATCTACCCCTAAATTTAACGTTAGTCTGGCCTGTCATTGGTCTTTGTTAGTATGAAAGTCAAAATCTGTTCAGATATTGCATGATGTGCTATAATTTAACATGGTACTTAAACTTTCTTAATGTATAATTTAACATGGTACTTAAACTTTCTTAATGTGATTATGTCTTATTTATGTCTATTGCTAAGTTATTTACACCTGAATCACTGTAGTCAGTAATTGTATTCTTTCCAAATCATCATATAGATATAACAGAAATAAAGCTGGCTATGAAGATGTACCAGCCATCTAATCTTCTGCAGTCACAGAACCTTCTGTACTAGGGTTCTGCACTGGAAGGTATGATTTGGGTTTGGCTTTCTGCAGAGCAGTTACTCTGGCTTATCCCTGTCCTACTCTCTGTCCCCAGCCCACTTTATTATTCTCGTCCTATCAGCATTTTAGATTGAAAGCTTTTGTTTGTTTATTCTATTATTATTATTATTATTATTATTATTATTATTATTATTATTATTATTATTTTGCTAATACAGGGTGGGAACAAAACCCAGCTTCTAGCACTCCCACTTTAGAGTAATCCTTTGCATGGCTTACTCCCAAGTCGGCTGCAAGTCTAAACACTTGCACATTAATAGTGTAACCTTATGCATGCCTACTCAAACATAAACCCCATTCACTTCAATGGGAACCCAGGATGTATAGGATTGCTGCCCCTAAGACTGAAGATAGAGCAGGGCTATGTAGATAAGAAGGTGGTTTGGTTCTCAATGACTGCCACAGAATTCTATGGGGCAAAAGCAATTGGCTATAATTGGCAAAACATTATCCCACACCAAAGAAACTGGGTTCATTAGGTGCATATTTAGTCCTCGGCCCAATGATGTCCTTGAGCACGCACCCTTAAGTGCTCCCTGTATAAGTTAAAAGGTTACTATCCGCTTCTATGGGAACAAACAAATTTCAACATCATGACTGAGGTAAAACAAATCCGCTGCCCCTGTGGGGATCTCCATTGAGAAGATGGAGGAGGCTTATCTTGGTCTTTGTCTGTCTTGGATCGCGTGGCTACCGGCTACCCTGCTGTGGGTTTTAGATTCATGATTCATAGCATAGAGTGGGGGCCTACAGGCTCGATCCACCCCTGTCATGCGTAGGGAGGGGTCCATCCATACACAGGCTGGGCAAGTTGCCACACCACCAAGAGAGGTAATGCGCAAGCCAAGATGAGGCCCAGGGGGGGGGCATCAGGATCCGACCCCAGTTAGCTCCTGGTGAAATGAGTGGGATGAGGGCTCTAGTGAAGGCAAGTCTTGTGGGAGTGTTACCCATGCTCAGACCTTCGGGTAGGTGTGGTAATCTCCCTCGGGCAGCAAGGCTGTGCTGGATTTAACCCTTGAAGAGAACACCCTCAGATAACAGGTGTGTGCCTGAGAGATATTAAGGAATCAGGTTTTATTGTTTTGCAGCTTTACTGTGTACTAAAGTGTCTCTCTCTTTATTTTGTGTGCTTCTCTCATTTCCCTAATCTTGTTGTAAAATGCTACCAGAATAAACCTTGTCCTGGTTTTACCCCACATGGTGTTTGTGGATTGCTCTGTGGCTTCAGTAACTAAATCCAGGTTACAGAATTAAAGGCGAGTCCCTCAACAGAGATCCAAGTAGGATTGCAGACAGCTGAGGCTGGCAATCTGGTACCTTGAGATCTCTGGGGGTCTTGGTTCCTTTGGAGTAGGAAAGGGTGGGGGTGTGGCGGGCTAGCCAGCCCCCCAGTCCTCCACACTTATAATATACAGGCCCTCTCTCTGCCTTGCTGGTCATTATGAAAGGCCTATCGCTGGTGAATAGTGATCTGGCCTCTGTGTCCAGCAGAGTGATCCCTGCTACTCAGTGCCCACCCTGCCCTATAGCTGCCACCATTATTTCCATGCTATATTAAAAGGGTTTGTGCATCCATGCTCAGTACACAGAAAATGGCTGCTCTGTAGAAACATTGACAGTGTTCTTGTATTGCAATACCTTTTGGAATCCACAAGACTTACTTCTGAGAGGCAGTGCTCTGGGGGCTAACACACTGCCTGTGCCAGGATCTGATTGAACAAATATTTCACTGCTTAAAATTCCTCATGGTTCAGCTCTGGAAACCTAATGAGAGGTATTAATGAACTGGCATTGCTGTCTTCTAGCTCCAGCTTGTTCCTAAACTGGTGCAAAGGAAGTTTCAAGAGCAAATGGCTAGTGCTGATACACCTTTTTCTGCAGGTGAACTTGCACCCAAAAAATACAGGTTTGTTCCCACTGACAGTGGTACATGGACAGAAAGGACTCTGATTTTTACTCAATGGTGAAATCCAGGCTTCACTTGTCCCTTACTTCAGCCTTCCCCAACCTGGCACCTCCAGATTGGGGAAGGCTATCCAGCTTACACAGCAAACGTTGCAAACGTTTGCCTTCTTTCTGGCAAAATCTCCAAGAATCTACCCATAGGCATTGCATTATATCAGTGTATTTGGAGAGAATGTAGTAAAGCAAGTGATTACAGTTTGGTCTTTTAACAAATGTGGCATGACAAACCATTTCGCTACAACAGGGTGGATCACTCGTATTGTAAACAACTGTGGGCAAATTTTTATCTTGAAAACAGGGCATAAATGAATAGAAAAATAGATTCTTTTACATTTTCTTTATTTATATTTTTTTTAGTTTAAGAATTACACACTAGCCAACGTTATTATATATTTACATGCTGAAACTGGCTGTAGTAAGTTTAGATTCAAGAAAATATCTCTTATGTGCTACTCAATTTACAATCATCGTTTTACTACCTCCATTATCCCAGAGGTTAGCAGTCCTTTTGAGAAAAACATGAAAATCTGATGCAATGATATCCACTAATATTTTGCATTTTCTAGCCATTGGAAAATGTGCATTATGTGCATATTAGAAAGGCTACAAGGTCATTAGTAAGGCTGATGATTACTACATTATGAAGTAAATAGTACTAAGTAAAAAAAAAAAGAGAAAGAAGAACAGTGCAAAGACAGTACTAACAGAACCATTTAAACACCCATGCAAATTAAAATGTGAAAACTCAAAACATAGTCAACTTGATAGAATTTTTGGATGTTTTAAATGCCCATGTTAACTAACTCAAACTATACAATGGATCTTAAATATACTTCCTGGTAAAATTTTCTAAAATGGCATTAACAGTGCAAACATACAAAATCTAATCAATTTGAATTAGTTAACTTTAGCGATGAGCGAAACATTAAGAAAAATAAATAAACCTAACTCCTCAAACTAATATCAAACTGCAGCTAAGATTTCCACTGTTTCAAAATAAATAGTGTATTTATTATCAAAGCACTTAAATAATTTGACACATAAGAAATGTGTTGCATATAACCTACAAAGATAATCCATTCCAATTTACCGTTAATTAATTAAAATGGATAGAGATACTATTTGTATAAGCTAGAATATGGTAGTGATTCATTAACATTCCATTTATTCTTCAAAAATGCTGACAAATATTTCCTAGTGCATTTTGTTAAACTTTACCTTTGGTGTTAAGCAGTGTCTTGATAGTGTTCCCTTTTAATAAATTTCTAAAGTAAAGATTCTTTGGCATTAGGAATGGGTTGGGTTAGGGTGGAAAGGAATAGACTACTATACACTGGCAGACATGTCTTTTTGACATCTTGTCATTTACCTTCATTATACAGCTTTAGAGCATAATCCCAAGGCCCATGAGGGTTCTGATATGCACATGCAGCTCTAAATGTGCATGGCCCTGCTTTGGTGTGTGGCAAGGAGATACCAGGCCCATTATGGACCCGTTTAATAGAGGGCAATCACACAGGTATGGTTCTCTGGTCCCACTAAGTCCACATGTTATATCATGCACTCTCATTCTGCTTGGCACATGGTGCTGACTACTCACCTTTTAAACCTGCCTGTAACTGGAAACAAGAACTTTGCTTCAGTGTCATGATGAAGAACAGCCATTAAGTTCTAAACTGCAGAGAATTTTAAACGAGACCATTATGGTACACAGGGTTGGTCTATTCTCTACCCATAGGCATGCTCAGTTAACTACGCTATACCATGACCCCCAAGCTGCCTGGGGGTGTATTTTAGATCATGCTAACTAGCCTAACAGTTAATTCACCTCTGATCGCTGAAGTGGAATTGCACTGGCCCAGTGCTTTCAGGATTTCATAGATCATAGAGTTGGAAGGAGCCTACAAGGCTATCGAGTCCAACCCCCTGCTCAATGCAGGAAACTAGAGGAGGGGTCTCCCATCCAAGTAACAACCAGGCCTGACCCTGCTTAGCTTTCCACACTCAGACAAGCTGAGCCAGCATAAGCCACAGGATCACAGCCTTAGTGCAAATGAACATGAAAAAATGAATGTCTTTCTGTTGCTGTATCTACAGAATCCTAGATTATGGATCTCAATCTCTATTGGGCTCCAATACTCACAAGGGGTTTTGAACAAGCGGTGGTTGTCCCAATCTCTGTAGTGTCAGAGAAAGCCTGGAATACATATCCCTCTGCATGTGCAGATATTTCAGAACTGCTATTGCAAATAGGGTAGGTATGCCTGCCTGCCGAGTAGCATGCATGTATCTGAGCCCCCATGTGCACCAGAGCCACTGGATGGGGGGGCAGGGGCAGTGCCAATTAACAATCTTTAGTAGCTTGTTTTCCCCACCCCACATTGTGCAAATGAACCAGCTAAACTCATACTGTTGCATACTGAATATTGTAGCACTGTACTTTCCATGGATTTGTATATTAAAATTCTTCCCTGGAATCCAAGTCTGATGCAAAAGGGTGTTTAAATTATTCTGCTAGAGAACTGCAATTATTGTACTTAGTTTAAAAAAAAAAAAACCAAAACCATTTTTTTTAAAAAATCACTGAACATTACTGTTTCTATTGACTGCTCATTTACAGCTTATTTAAATATTTACATGATTTTAGGACACTAACCTAAACCATAAATAGAATCAGCTTTTTGCCTTACATTAAAGTACAAATTAGAAGTTAAAAATGTTAAGAAATCTGATAATATTTACACACGTTCATTTTTAATTATGATTGCTCACATTGTATGTTCTATGTACAGATAGCAAAATGTTATGACCCACTACTTTTAAAGTATTGTACCCTGGCCTTCCTGTCTTTTTTCCATAGAAATATTTCATATTTTTGCTTCCCCCCACCCCAGGTGTTAGGACGTCTTAAAAAGTTTCTAGTGGACAATGTTTTTATTTTTTTTAAAAAAAGAGAAGAAATAGGCAAGCAATGTGAGAGTTAGTCTATTCTGAGATGCTAGGAGGTACAGTACTATCATCATGTCAACTGTGAAATGCTTCGTAAGAATTATATGCATTGATTTGCTGATATAGAAATGCCCAGTTACCCTGTATAGTAAGATTTTAAATACATTAATAATTTGCGTTCTCAAAAAAATATTCACATATCAGTTGATTATAGAAACAAAACTGTTATTAGCTTATTCCTTTTAAAACACCAATGTAAGATTCTAGCCCAAATCCAGACAACCACAAGCACCACAGGGGGCTGCATGCCTGCAGTACCAGAGAAAAAACCGGAGTGGACACAGCAGCACCATCCTCAGTCTCAGCCCGAATTCCCTCTCAGGAGGGCAGCAGGAATAGAGAGCACTTGCCTTCGGCACAGTCTGCACTCTCTTTCCCCTTCCCATATCGGGTTGGTGGCACCACAAACATGCTCACCCCCTTTCAGTACTGATTTTTTTTTTTTTTAAGGTAGGGGCAGGGACACCAGGATGGAGCCCATGTCTCCACTGTTTCCTCCTCATCTCACATTCACTGTTTGCTTGATGCCCCTCACAGTGCAGATCTGCTATATCGGAAGATACAGAGACTGTGGCCCCACACTTCTACTGGGGCTGCGAACAGGTGCCCCCATCCCCACCCCTACATCTCATTCAGCAACCTGCCTGCATTCCAGTATAGCAGATCGATGGGCAGAAACCCATTTCCACCCGTGGATTGCTCTCCCTGGATTCGGAGGTCTGTGTGCATGTGTACGTCAGGTATATATGCACACAGAGGAATATATATACACATATTGACATATATGTCTATATACTCATTATATACTTGGATAATGTTTAGTGTTTTGTTTTCTTCACTTACATTAACTTTGCTAACTATGAAATTGGAACATAGCTTTAGATTTTTCTAAAAATATATATATATATTTCGGTTGCACTTTTAATGTACATTTTACCTAAACTTAAACGGGATTTGTTCCCTAGATCTATCTATCTATTTATCTATCTATCTATGCACTTGCTCTTATATTTTCTATGCATTGTGCTTTTGTCTGGCGCATTCTAAGGTTTTTTTTTTTAAATATTAGAATATAAAAATTCTCAGGTGTCTCTTTCAGTGCTATTATTCAAGACTTTACTTCCCCCTGGGGATGATAACTGAAAATGGTCAGAATGACATTGCTTGGTTCTTTCTTCCCAGTTATTAAAACTGCAATAGTATAGAAACATAACATTCCTTAGGCAAACACAAATATGTTGCATGAATTTTAGTTTGGAAAATGCATATTAGACTTAGTAGCAGTCATATACAGAACATATTTACAGAGCATTGATCGCCAAGATATTGTTAAAACTGTGCCGTATTATATAGTTGTAATTTTGCCATGAGTTTCACAACGATGAAGAGAAAACACCTTAATTGCTGGCTAGTATGCAACCTGAAACCTGAAAAAATGGAATAATTATTATGTGAAATGTGGAACTAACAAAGATGAGCAAGCATATATTTCAGTTCAATTCAAAGGTAACGGCTTATTTAAATATCCTTTATGAAGCACATCATGTAATACTTTTATCTGTCTCTTCCACATGCTGGCATTACAGAGGAGAAAAACGAAGTCTTTTTTGTATCACGGTCCTCCATTTCTCCTTAAAACCTTGTTATCTATACACCTCATAGTACTTTGAATTAATTTGTTCAGAAACATGGTATCTCATCTACTTCTGGAAGCATCTTCCCCTTAACAACAAAAAAGGACCTCATGGAGGTAATTGTGTACTTTCTTTGTTATCCTGCTGGGTATATTAAACCTCTCATTGGCAAGGTCAGAAAATATTATGGCTTGTACTATAAACTTCCAGATATCTTAAAGTGCAGTACTAGGAGCTGATTTTGTAGTTTTTGTTATAGCTGACCTGTTGGACCAATGTGAGAAAAGAAAAGTACTTTCTTTTAAGGTCTATAAATCCCAAGTGTTAATTAGAATGTTGATATTTTTCCACACTTTTAATGCTCTGTTTTTACAAAATGAATGGGCAGTTAATTCAAGGCAGTTCCTTTGTGCAGAGGAAGAAATAAAATAAACCATGAATACATTGTGACCAATCTCAATTGTTACAAAAGATGGCCTAAGCAAGGGTTCATAGATTTCATAGATCATAGAGTTGGTTGTTTTTTTAAAACAAACACTGCTAGTCTGAATGTGGACAACATCACAGGAGGAATGATGCTCTGACTTGTGAAATGTACTCAGCCCAACTGCACATGGGAAACCATGAGTCATATGATATGACCAGCCTTTTCACAAATACATTGTGATGTTAACAATTCCCATCAACCATGTATGAACACTGGGTGCTCAGTAACCACAGTTTTAAAGTACTTTACAAAGGAACACTCAAACACTCTTTTGTGCTACTGAAACCAAGTCAGGTGTAAAGGATATGCAGAAATAAAAATAAATTGGGATATTTTTTTTGTTTTAGAGGATGTTCTTGAGTTCTTCTCCAAACCTTTAAACATAAACTTCTGTCTCATTTCCTAGGATAAGTAGCTCTTCTACACTAGAACAAAGAACTATCTTGAGCCCCACACAAACTCCACTGAACTGACGGGAAGATATTCATAAACAATATTTAGTGGACTAAAACCTTATTTTGTCCCACCTCTTCAGGAATGGGGACCATATAATAGTATATTTACATAAGAAAAAGAAAGGGCATTTCTAAAACTCAGGAAGTTGAGAAAATAATTCAACCACTTCCACCAGAAGATACTGGAGTATCCAGCTATTTAAAAAACAAACCTTTTTTTTTATTTTCCCAAAGTCCTCCTATTAAAAAGAAACATGTCTACAATTGAATGCTATGGAATTGGGTGACTAACACAACCTAACTCTGCACCAGAAGTTTAGTCTTTTCATTTAAAATATATTGGCCAAATAGCAAAAGCATAATTCTCTGTTCAATCTCTTTGATGTGGGAATAAAATACAGATCAAAACTCTAATTAAGGAAGAGCTTAGACTAACAAGCAAACTGATACCATTTATTTATACAGTATTTGCAGCCTTTACCTGGCCCTTACTTTTGAGAACATTTGCCACTGTTTTCTCTCTTCCATAAGGAAGAACAGAGCACCGAGAGAAAGCCACCTATGAAGTCACTGCTGGTCCACTGACATTTGGCACTTTACATATAGAATGCTCCTAGACATTATGTTTAATGGCACACTGCAGTACATACTTGGGTATGTCCCAGACAACTCTATGGATCACTGTTTTACACAGCCCCTTATGCTGTGTTAACTCCTTACAATTTCTCTTTTAAATAAAACACTTCCAAGTTTTGTGTGATCTCCTCACACACTCAAAACTTCCCTTCTCTCAATCAGCAACATGATCTACTTGGAAAAGCTCTAAAAAACTGTCCTCATGGTATCATGGTAGGCACTACTTATTTTCAAGTTAATATATTTAAAAGGTAATGTAGAAACATGGTTTGGATTGTAAGCATGATAATGTGAATACACTTTCTCCATTCAGGCAATGTTCCAGATGTGAAGAGAGGCATGATAATCTTAGAACTCAAACCTGTTTTCTAGCTACCTCTTTCTGTGTCTAAACTTATTAGTGCTAAAATGAGGGGTGGAAAAAATGAAATGACCAAGTTTAAAATTCTGCCTCCAAACATCAAATGCAATTATACCTTTAAAGGTCATGTTGTATACAATTGTACTGTAACTTATATGTTTCACAGTTTTGCAAAGAAACCCAAACATTACAAAACAGATTATAGAGTGGGGGCCAGCAACTAAGGTGTTTTAAAATAACTTTTGTCCTGAATAGGTTTTTGTTCTCCCTAAGTCCCACATTTGGCTGTACAACCGATTCTGTAGAGAAATCCAGTTCTTGATAATTTGTGTGGCTTTGTTTTAGTTCACATAGTAAAGCCAATAGACAATATTGAAGAAGGAAAAAACAACAGGGAAGAATATGCGTGACCATCGATCTATGGCATTTACATCAGTCAAGTCAGGGATGGTAATTTTCAACTGAGAAGCACGTCTTCGTAGTCGGCTTTTCTTTTGTGCCACGTGCCGTTCCAGGGCGTTACGGCCAAAGCTGTGTCTTGGTAAGCCAGCCTTCCGGTACTGGATACTTGAGGTATCGTAGGCCAGCATAGTGCTTCTAGGGTCCCCAAGGCCTATAACAGCTTCAGAGGCAGCCATCTCGTTTTTAATTTCAAGTGTGCTCAACAGAATGTTTTCATGTGGATCCATCTGGAAAACACAAAAGACTGGCTTAGTTGTGTAATAAAATATCAAACCCAGTCAAGTATTAGGCCAGACCTAAGACATCCAACTCAATGCCGATCTACAGAAAAGTGGCATACATAGATTTACTTGTAGATCCTGTATTTGAAAGCACAGGCAAATATATTATATGGCACTGTCAGTAGCCACATGCTTGTCTGGCAGATGTCTTGGAAGTTTGTGGCACTGCCACTATGTACTTGCATGAAGTGCTGCACCCTGCAGGCCTGAAAATTCTGTTCTGACAAGACTTATCAGCATTGACAATAAGAGTGAGCTCAAAAAAGCTGCACAATTAGGATACATACCAGGTATGACTTCTGGACACTGTCCTGCTTCTCCCAAGACACCTGTATTTTAGCGCAGTCCTATTGTTTGGATGCAGTGCTAACTCCACTACAAACAACTTTGAAACTCTAATTTCACAGTGATTCATATTTTGATGTAAAGATTGGAAACTTGCTGTTATCGGAGAGAACGCTGACAAACTTTTTCACATCTATACTGGGACCGCATTCAAGTTGCAGTGCTCAGAATAATAGTGCTCACTTCAGAAACAATTCATCCTGGAACATCCCATCAGAACAGAAGACTGGCCACAGCATTAGGCTGTACTTCAGAGGCAAGACTAACCAGGCATTCATTTCAGAGTATAATCATATTAAATGTCATCACTGGTTTTTGGAGTATTATTAGTTTTTGTTTTTGTTTTATGCGAGAAGGTATTAGGATTTTAAAAAAAAATACTATGTTAAATTTCTGGTATTAAATGAAGAAAGGCAAATGACTGGAGTCATATTGAGTTCTAGGTTATTTGGAGATAAATGAAGGATATCTGTTCCTTATCTGTAAGTTTCTCCTCAGAAAAGTAGTTACTGCTTATTAGGGACAGCCATTTTGATGGACTGAAATAAGTGCCAAACTTTTATTTTAATAGCCATTAAAAGGAAACCCTAATTTTTCTTATGTCCTCATTTCCTTTACAGTTATCTGATTAGAAAAGTAAACTTAACATTAAAACTGATACTAAATATTGTGTTGTCACATTATCTATCAATTCAGTAAATTCTTTATATTTTTCTTTGAAAGTGATTTGAACTTTAGCAACGTTTTATAATATTTGCAAATTTTCTTAGGAAATCTGAATGAACTGACATATTTTATTGGACTGACTTCTAATGGTGTACAATGTCCATTTCTACTACATGAGTGTTTGTATACAAAGCTCAGAATAAACTGCTTCCCACTCCAGCAACTCCTTGCATGTTTGGGGTCTCAGATGTATACATGGGATTCTCTCTGCTACCCCCTCCCCCCCACACCTGGGCTTCCTCATTCACTTCAGTATTGGGGACAGCTCCACTTAAAAAGTTCAGGCCCTCTATTAATTTCTACTGTTTAGAGGGCTTGGAGAATTTTAATTCCAATGAGAAGACAAGTATCAACACATTCAACTGAGAAAGAATCCGCTTATGGCAGGGGATTCTCAAAACTTTGTCACAGAGAGTTTTTCCTATCCAATAATCCTTTCTTTTTTCCTTTTTTTTTTTTACCTCCCGAAGAATAAGCTAAGGGAAAATGGAGACAGCAAAACATGTGAACAAGACATTTAGTTGGTACTCTTGTCTCTTGGCCCATACAATACACAGACACTGGTACCCCATTCCTGCTAAAGAGATCCACAATGTAAGAAGCCTTCCACAAGTGTATCACTTGCTGGAAAAGGAACTATGGATGGAAGTAAATCAGGTGTCCATCCACGGGTGGATGCTGTACTGCAGCATTGCTTTGCTTTCAAAGGGATGCATATTTGAATGAGTATCCTCATCTACATTCTGGTACAACTAGTCATACGGACACACTTTTAAAAAGTGCAACTCAAGCTTTAAAAACTCAAATGTGGGCTTCTAATAGTAGGTAAATAGGAAAATATGTGTGCGCGCTAGGAACAGTTCCTTGTGCCTTGATAACTGTGGCATAAGCATTGCAGACAGAGTCCACAAGTCACAGTGAACCTCATATAAGTAACTCAGAAATATTCAAACAAGAATTAGTAGTGAGTGGTTTGAACATTGTACCCAAAGCTTCACACATCTAGGCTGAAATCCTATATTCATTTACCTGAGAGTAAACTTCAGTGTAAACAATGAGAGCTACTTCTGAGTGGTTATGTAAAGGATTGCTCTATTATAGAGGGTTTATAAATTATTATTGATGTGGGGAAATGTTAATGTTTAAATTAACAGATTTAATTGTGTAGTTTTAACCCATATCATCGTTCACCATAATACTATATTAAATACTAGAGAAATCTACAAGGTGTCACAAAATGTTTAAAGCAAGGATTTTGAGATAACTGAGTATGTCTGACACTTGTGCTAACTAGAACATGTGGGATGGCACCCCTTAATTTCAGGACCTTCGGGTTTAACAAGGTGAAATTTAGTTAAAGTTATCCAAATTCTGCTGTCAAATCAAAACAATGTGTATCTTCCAAGTTAGGAATTGTCTGAAATCCACATATAATCTCTTTCTGAATACATGGAATGAAATCATAATTAAAATCTTTTCCATGTTCACACACATACACACAAAATTCCTGTTACATAGGATGTGTTTGGGCCAGAAGAGCTTTAGGGTCTAGTCCATAACAGAATTAACATAATTCTGATCAGAATGCCTGGAGCAGGTCCTCTACTGCTTCCCATGAAACAAACAGATCAATACCCAAGCATACTATTTCTGCAGTCCCATAAAAAACATTTACAAATGTATAAACATGTCCATTTCATTTTTCAAGACACTGTCTGCAACTCCATCCTTGAATTCTGAAATCAACCAGCCAATCCCAAACAGGGGTAAACAGGCAGGGGTGATTTTTTTTCTTCTTTTCACAACAGACAATTGCTTATTTCAACATATATTTAATGGCACCAAGCATTAAAGAATTCACCATTTGGCAAATGGTAAATTCTTTAAAGTTTAAATATTTTTAAAAAGCAGTATAAAAAGAACGAAGTTAGCCTTGTGACACAACTGTGAAACAAAGAACATTTTCAATTACATCTGAGGTTATAAAACATGAACATTGGTTAATCCTGGGGAAAGGTGGGTAGGTTGGATGGGGTGAATCACACAAGCAGGGTAGCAAAGCTTTTTGAAAGTTTCATTTTCCATTTCCAGTCAAAGCCCAGACCGCAGAGGTTAAACCAGTCTTCAGCCTTCTACACACTTCATTTCAAAGGGAACTGTGCAGCTTGGCCAGAGATAATTTTTTTGAATGTTAAGAAACAAAAAGTGTGTATGCATATATATCTATATATATGCGTACACACTCCCACAAGATGATCTTTAGAGAATATTGAGTGTGATTGTTTGAAACACAGAACCAAAAAAGCCTGATAATCAGATAGATCAAGTTCTGATATGGCTAGCTTTAGAATCTTCTATGGCTTCTGCAGAGATGCCATTACAGTAGTCACAATGTGAATAACTCAACAAGCTGCCACACACTCCAAGAATTTAGTAGGAAAGGAAAATAGTTTTCAGCACAGATGCCATTTAGTACCGCTCATATATATATATATATATATATATATATATATATATAATATATATATTCTTATCGGAGGTTTTCTGCTGTGATCAGACACTTGTTTGATAACACCACAGTTTGAGAAGGCTGGAGGTCTCTATACCTTTTCCAAAGAGACATTGGAAATTACTTGATTGCAGTAAATTAGTAATGGATGAACCTCCAATTGTCTTACTGTAGGGTTTGTAGGAAGAAATTGTATGCTTATTCATAAAAAGCCAGTTTTCGTTGGGCAGAAATGGCCCTACATCTCACTTCCAAAATAGGAAGTAAATAAGGTTATGAGAAAGCAAACTGATAAAAAGCAAAATTGACCCGATTTTTGGACCTGAAGTAAAGGTTTCAGTTTTAGGTTAGGAAGGTAACTTGGAGCTTCATTGCAATAGAATAGGTTCACCCATCCTAATAAAAATGTATGCTTGTAACTAAAGAAAAGCTTACAATACAACAGTGAAACATTAATTCTGCAGGGCGCCTTTCGTCCAGAAGGATCCCAAAGCGCTTTACAGACTTTAGAAAGCGACATCACTTCACCAACAAGTGCAGTCACCTCTCAGGCGAAATGTGGTGGCTATCTAACATTGCCAAACAACACACTATATTTTAGTATAGGAAATGAAGAATGCTGTAGCCAATTAAAATTATGCGGTGGGTTGGTGGGTGAGTGGTGGGGATGGTTCAGAAGGTAGAAGACAATTCATAATACAACCAAAATGTGGACAGGATCGTGGCATTAAGATGCCAGCTCTTGTACAAAGTGCCATGGGATCTTTAATGACCACTAATGGTCCAAGACCTCAGTTTTAAGTCTCTAACGGCACAATCCTATGCATGTTTAGACAGAAGAAAGTCCTACAAGTCCCACCATTCCCCAGCTAGCCATGCTGGCTGGGGAATGCTAGGAGTTGTAGGACTTCTTTCTCTCCAAACATGCATAGGATTGCACCTTTAGGATAAAATCATTAGAAAACAATAAAATATACCTTTGTTGAATACATTTCTGGACAATGATATGTGCCAATTATTCTTCTGTCCTGTAAGTTAATAAAATCAAGACCAGTTTCCTTAGAGAAAAGGCAGCTGTTAGCTTTCATTAAAAAAAATAATGCACTATAGGCTATTATTATTAACTATGCAGCACTATAATTAAAAGCACAGGGCAATCTGATCCAACAATCAGCAGAAGTTTATCCTTAGCTTAGAAGTTCAATTGCTGTCTTGGCCCTGACACTATAGACAACATGAATTTGTGATGGAAATGTATGTATATCTATCCCCGCCCCCCAACTGGTCATTTTTGACCAAAAAAGCAATTATGATATGTAAAAAATATTTTGGACAAAGTGGAACAACACGTGGATTTAAAAGGTGGTGGAAAGAAGTTAAAAATAAACTTTAGGTGCTGAAGGGTTATTCAGTCACAGAGCAGGATTCTTGATGGTGCAAGACAGACTTTAGGTAGAAGATAGAGAAATTGCACAAAGTAGGAAGGTAAATACGTGAAGGGGAAAAACAACAAGAAGTCATGAAGGTAGAAGATGAATGTTTTAAAATACTTACACAAACTCAGTAATCATGGAGGTGTTGTACAATCACTTTAAATGATAACATGATAAATGACAAAAATAGAATTTGCTGATGGTCCTAAAATCAACCCGTAGAATGTTGACCAGAGAGCATAAGATGCTGCTGAGCAGCCCAGCTTAAACAGAAGATTCAGCTACAGGGGACGTGATTCCAACCAATATCAAGAAACTCCAAAATGTTGGCTATCTAAAGGAGTTCTGTGTAACACTTTAATACCTCCAGTGCAGGATCTAACACTTGAAAATAAGTTTATTGATAATAAAAGGAAGTTATCATTTCTGTCTGGCAATTGCACTAGTAGGTTCATGCAGCTCTATTTCTTGCTTTTCTGAAGCTTTATTCATAAAGTATTTCTGTAGTGTTCACTTATCACTTACTATCAAACATGCATCATCATATTGACGTAAAACATTCCAATTGCACAGTTCCATTGCTTGCAAGAGGCTTGCCTTTAAAACACGGACTTGAGATCAAAGCTGTAGATACAATCATAACATTTTATCTCTGACTTTAAAAATCAAATGGAACAAGCAAAACAATGTGTGTGAGAGAGCTACATGATATTGTTAGAATTGGCTGTGCTATCCTTAGCCAAAGGGATCAAAGTAAGATGGCTTGTCTTATCTATTTAGCATGTCGTCCCTAGTAGAGACCTAGTCAAAGATGTGACTGGTAATTTCAAATCAATATGTGAACTTCAACCTATCTTACTGAAACTCGGTCATCATGAGCACCCCTTCTCTCTGCCCATTCTTTTCTTCCCTGATTCTGTCCTTCTCCTCTTTCCCCAATTCCTTTGGGTTGTTACTTCTTTCATCCACTTTTCCTAGACTCTCTGCTTTCCCCCCCCCTGCTGCCTTTTCCTTTGCTGCGGTCCTATTCTAAGCCTCCTTCCCTAGGTCATTTTGTCTGGCTCCTGTAGGGTCCAAAGGCAGTCAGAGACCCATAGGATGAAAGCAGTTCAGCCAGTGGCAGCAGAAGACTTCCTGTGTGCCCTATTCTTCTGTGACAATACCTGAAAGCCAATTCTGTCAGATATTTTACCATCATTACCACAAAATCCCTTAGTGTATTACATTATAGATGACTGGGCCTCTCAGATGTTCCCATGGCTTTGTAATCTCCGGTTTAACAAAATGTCTAATCAAGGTACAACTACTTACTTTATAATTTTAACAAAATGTGAAATAAAACTTTAAAAGTCATTGAAATTAGAGTTGGATGTACAAATTTGCAACAATAAGTGTGACAATCCATCCCATAGGCTATAGCCACTATTTGCACAAATGTAGCTGAAACATGAATCTATGTTTGGTTAGCAAGGCAGAAAAAAATTGCCCCTATTGCGTAGGTCATCTCTTTCCTTTTCATTGTAGGGTTGACTGAGTGCTGTTGGAACTCCTTCTGCATAGCTGGAGTCCAAGACATTTTTTAAGAGTGTTGAAAGTGCTATGAAAGAGGCATAGTATCCACGCTGTGCACTCATTTTATTTTAGTTTTAGGGAACAGTCACAGACACAGTTGCTCAGGTTTGCCAACTTTTGAACCTGTAAAACCAGTTTACCAGAGGAGACAGTGTGGGATGTGTGTAGACACCACAGGCAACAATGCCTCTTTCATGTGATTTTTAACTATCTGAAATCAAATAACTATCACTCTATTTCAGTAACATCTATTAGGAAGAACTCCACTGGTTGGCCAACTGACATAGTTACTTCCCCTGCCAGCATTGCCTGTTCTAGCAGATGTAACCAGAGTAGTGTGGAGATGCAACCATGCAGAACTAACCACTCATGCCACCATACCACATATGAGTTGGCCTTTGTTTTTACGTTACATTTGATTCAGTTTTGCACCAGCATCCAATAGGGGTAAGAAAGGGTCCATAAGATACCATACAAGGGAGCTGCAACCAAATTGTTCAATGGTCCTTGTATGGTACAGGTGTATCATGAAGGAACTGGGAAGAAAGCACCAGCACCAGCACACCACAGCTTGGATCCTACTATGGATGCTGCTGCACAAAGGCAATTATGTGGTCAACTGATTGCAGAGACCTATCTTTTGTTACCCCATGCCATATTCTATGAAAATGTGTGCTAGCCACATATACTGAGATGAGATGGACTGCTTGCTGAACAATGAGCTGGCCAAGTGCAAAAGGAATCAAATAGCCACTTAGCTGTAGCTTATCATGCATGAGCCATATAATTTGGCCCCAGGTAGAAGGTTTTACATACAGTAATACCTTGGATTACAAGTAACTTGGTCTGAGAGCGTTTTGCAAGACAAGCAAAATTTTTAAATTTTTTTTGACTTGATAAACGAGCAAGGTCTTGCAAGACAACGTAGGGATGTAACCGCTCGCCTCGAGCAGGCGTAGCGGGCCGAAATCGGCCCTGCTCATGCCCGCCAGACTCGCTTTGATATAAGAGTGTTTTGGATTACAAGTATGTTTCCGGAACGAATTATGCTTGCAATCCAAGGTATTACTGTACATTACTTCCATGAAACCTTATGTAGTGGTACATTGCTGCTGCATTACCTGAACTGCTGTAAGCATTCCATTTGCAACAGCTGCATCTAAATGTATTCTATTAAAAGGTATTAAACAACAATACAGAGTACTTTCTGATAAATCTCCCTGAAAGTTTTGGAGGACAGGCTCTCAGATTATGTAAGAGGGTTGATGTACCCTAAACAAGCAGAGGCTGCATACACATTGTCCTTGTGCAAATTAAAGATGGCATTCTGAAATCACTGCAATGGACAGAGAGTCCTACAAAGCTGACTTGCCCTTTTTTATGATGTCACCAGGAATAGCACTACAGACTGTACAGAGAAGTTACCTTGTGACCTTTTCTGTATCAGGCCACAGGCTAAGTCTGCCGCCACCACCACCTTACATTACATTCATAGCAAAACCTTACGTAATGCTAGTGGAGAAATAGCAAACAATGGCTTGTATATTGCTGGCTCATAGCAAATTCTTACACAACAACAATGTCTATAGTTCTGGACAATGGCTTTTATATGCTTGTAAAAATGCTTTTTAAAGCAACATACGAATGCAAATTCAACGTGAAAAATATGGATGAATGTAGTCAATTCCTGCAGTGGGATTTTACTTTTGACAGCACTCTTAACCTGCAAGTATACTCCAGCACTCTTAACCTGGAGTATAAAGTCTGACAGTATTCTTAACATATCTCAAGCACTCATTTTTACATGGTGGAAAGTCATGTATATTTCACCATTTCAGAGTTGCGAAATTAAATATCCTAAACACTAGAAATAATTCGGCATAAGGGGGAGGGGGAATTCCATTTGGAAAAAATTATGTATGGTGATATTCTGAGCCTGAAGGAAATCATATTACTAAACCTTTTCTCTCTGCCTTTTTCTTTAAGGGGCAATCCTACAGTAGAGAAGCCCAGTGCTTCCATGTCGGAGCTCCCTGAGCATCCAAAACCCTGGCAGGCTCATGCCTGCAGGGCAGGAGAAATAGCAGAGACTATGCTTGCCTCTCTGTTTTCTGAAATTGCTTTCAGATGGGCTTCCGAGCCCATTTAACCCTCCCTCCCTGCCAGAGATGGGGATGGAAGCTGAGAGGCCATTGGATCCAGCACATCCATGGCCTCTCCCCTCCCCACCCACTGGCACATCCCAATCCCTCCCTCTTCTTCCCATTCCTGAGGTCAGAGGATAGATCTCGGGGGCTACCACAGAGCTAGTGGGTGGGTGGAGATCCACAGTCAGGCCTCCCCTTCTGAAGCCATAGCTGCCTAGGGGCTACAAGATTGACCTTTTAGCCACCCTTTGCACCCTTTCCAGCTTTAAAATTACACATCCTATCTCACCACTAATTTCAACAGAAGCAGCTGCTTAAAAGATGGTATCATATGAAGGACAAATAAAGGAATAATACACACACACACACACACACACACAGAAATAATTACTTCTATATATCAGCATATGCAAGTGTTATGCAAATCTGTGCCCTCTTTTGATGATGCATTTTCTCTTTTTTAGCGATGTGTAAGTGCCCACTCTGTGGCAACTGGAATGAGTGGATAAACTCTTAGCTCCCATTATTCCAAGTGCCTGTGGATTATTTTTGCAATCCTGAGATTGCAAAAAGGATGCAAATGTAGCATGAATGAATAGGCAGCTGGAGATTTAGTACTGAGCAGGTGTTAAGGAAATTGGCACAGCTGGTTCTCTGCATCAGTACATCTGACTTAGCAAAAGTAGAGCCTCATACTTCTGTTCTCCATGCTCTTCCCCTGCTCTTCTCTCCCTTTGGTGGCCTTCCCATTCAATTCTCTTTCCAGTGCTCAATTCTCTTCAGCTCTGCTGGGAGCCCGTCTTCACAACTAAACTGACACACAAGCAAGCATACCAGCAAAATGAATGCTGGTTGAAGCTCCTCAGTTAGTTTTGCCCCACCCTATTCACTCCCTCTTGCCTCCTCTTCTAGATAGGGAAAGTGAACAAAGTGCCCTGCAGCCAATGCCTGACACAGAGGCACTTTGTCAACTGGCTCCAACAAGAGAAGGAGGCAAGGCAAGTGGGGGAGGCAAAGGCTGAGAGGCTTCAGCCAGCATTCATATAAGAACAGGGTCATTAAAGGTCATCTATTCCAACCCCCTGCCGATGCAAGAAATCCACTATAACAGCACACCTGATATGCGGTTATCCAGCCTCTGCTTAAAAAGCTCTAAAGAAGGGGAGTCCACCACCTTCCAAGGCAGTCTGTTCAATTCAGTCATGCACGTGTCTCTGTCTCAGTTTAGTGGTCAGGGTGGCTCACTCTGTTATGAATACATAGTGAGGCCTTTTCTTATATTACATCTATCTCTAGCCTTAGTTTAGCTGTGAAGATGATTTGTGGTGCTCTGAATGCACCACAAGCATTTTTTTTCTCCAAACAACTTATTACATCTATTTTCAATCTAATATGGGGTGAGCAAAGCTAATGAGATTGCAGTATATCAAGCTAGGATTCTGATTAAATATTTCAATGTGATCGCTTTAATGACCTAGAATTTCAAGTGAGTTTCAATTTCAAATCTTTAAGGCTGCAGCTAAATCCCAACATTAGATTACGAATTATACATGTTCCAGAATAGCTTCCTCCTGTCTTAGTTTCTGTCAGGTAATAGCCATCATTAGTTTGATGATCTCATTTTGTTGTTGCTTGGTGTTGGACAAGAAACATACTTCAACTTTTCAGATAGGCTGACTGTGGATACCTTACATAACACAGACTACTGAGCTTATTCTCTGATATGCAGAGGACTCTTGGACCATTGCCAACAGGTCCACATAATATACTTCATCTAAATGTGTAGATATTAGCCATAAACACATCAGACTACTTTGTGGAGACAGGTTTAATAGAATCAATAGAATCCAATTGAATAGAATCAATATGAACAGTTTTATAACATATCTCAAAAAAAGTTTTAATTGTCCAAAGGAGTAAATTCAATTAGAATAGAATAGAATCAATATGAACAGTTTTACAACATATCTAAAAAAAAAAGTTTTAATTGCCCAAAGAAGTAATTTAAATGCCTCCACAAAATGGCAGATCCTATTTGTAAACCATTGGGTGGGATAACAGTTTGGGCAAATAAAAAATACAATTTGTAAGAGAATGAGTAAATTTCTGGCAGTAAAATTTCTGGCAGTAACAGAAGTTTGCTATGGCACAAGGAACTGAAATTCTGCAACTTTTGCAACTGTAATTAATGTATGCAAATCTTCATAATGATGCCCAATAAAAGTTCGAGTTTCCTAGCAAATAATTCTAGGCTCTCTGCTAACCACTACTTAGCAAATCTACCACATGTATATTGTTGTTTGCTATGTTGTTATGTATTTGATTATCATCATCATCATCATCATCATCATCATCATCATCATCAAACTAGCATCTTCATATAAGAAAACAAGAACATGCAGGGTGCCATCAAGCAGGTTAGAGCAATAGCAAGAGAGAAGAGGTCCCAAAAGAAAAAAATGAGAGGAGCTCAGAATATTAAGTCGCAGGTTGGCATAAACCCCAAAGAAGCTATCCAGAAAAAAAAATACAATGCTAAGATGTTATTGATATAGGATTATATACCCTGCATGGAACATGAAGAGAAAAATATTGCTCACTGAAGGAAACAGACATGGCATATAATCAGGAGCAAAGCAAGTCCAAGATGGTATGGTGGCCAAGCAGTGTGAAAAGATATATGGATTAAGATTTCAAGAGACTTTAAGTATGAATATGTATTAATTTTTAAAAGTGACTAATAAGACAGGAATGGGAGAACAATGCTCAATCTCAATACAATGGGAGATACACTATACAAGCAATTGCTTTAATACACATACACACGGGGAGAGGGGGGGGACAGAGAGAGAGAGAGAGAGTTGGACAAATACATATATAAGACAAACAGAAATATGTCCAAAAAGGAACTTTTCAACCATCAGGCACTCCTCATAAATCTGTGAAAATCTAATAAAGACTAAAAGAGTCTAGATGGAGCCATGGTTCCTACTAGAAGTTAGACATAAGATGTGATTGTGACTCCATTCTAGAACCTTAGCAGTTAACTCCTCCGTAATAATAAAACAAGAGGAGGATATATCTGTTCAGAGAAAAGTAGCACAAAAGGCTAAATCAACATGGGTTCAAACTAAATCTACTGAATCAATTCATAAATTTGACATTGCAACATATAAAATTATATATATATATATATATATATATATATATATATAGTCGCTTTTCCACTAAAATAATTCAAAGTGACTTACAATATAATGGATGATGAAAATGCAGTGGATGTTTTTTCTGGGTTTTAGTAAAGCATTTCATACAATACTACACAATATCTTATGGTTAGAAGCCAACATAAGATGTCTTGGACAGTTAGTACAATCAAATGGATCAAAAACTGGCTATCTAACCGTATTAAGAGAGTAATCGTAACTGGCAGTCCATCTAGTTGGGGAGAGATTTCCAGTGGGATCCAGGGATCGCAATTCGGTCCCATTTTGTTTTATATCTTTATAAAAGATCTGGAAGACAAAGTAGAGAATACGCTAAATAAGTATTTTTAGCTTCTACTAATTAGGGAATGGTGAGCAGAGCTAGTTCTAAAATAGTAGTTGTAAAATAACTCTAAATGCCTCGGAAATTGGATGAGAGCTTTTACAGACCATTTCTAAATTAACAGAGAGACAGAAGAGGATAACAGAACACAGGATGCTCAACAGAAGAAAACAGAAGGGGGCTTTGATAGTCATGTCTGTGTCCTCTTGCATAATGAATCTTTTAAAAAGCCAAAAGCAATGTCACATGGAAAGGCAGAAGAGGAAACACATCTCACATGAAGGTAGACTACATGATCTAAGTGCATAGAGAACTTGGGGGAAATAAAGAGTACAAGGAACAACATGACAATCAACTGCAGGAGATTCAAAGCCAAAGGTAGAAGAATAAGTTCCATTAAAGACAGGGTGGAGAAGCGCATTGAAATAGAGATATGACATTTCTAAACATTAAAAAAATGATAAGTCAAAATAATTATAATAGCCTTTGCACTATCTTTCTAGTCAAATGTGCAATGTCAGCACTGAATAACTACACATTTAGAACACAACAGAAGGGGAATTCATGAAAAATCAGTGGAGAAGGAGCTTTTCCACCTGAAGAAGCGTGGATAAAAATTTTACGTGCAAAATATAATTGGGCTTAACTGATCTATGACTGTGTGTTTTCTAGGTAAATGACTGTGAAATTACCATATGCTATGAGAACTGTATTAAGTGAAGAACCTGGATGCAGAGTCAAATAAAAACAAAGCACACATACATATAGTATGGATACCCATAAACCAGGTGATACTTGGTAAGAATAGAATGTGAATGTGAAACAGAGCACAAATGGATTTTATAGCATACTTGATCCATGGGCAAATCTTAGAGCCCTATACTCCATCCTAAGATACCAAGAATCTGGCAACAGTACCTGGGTCAGCATCAAGCATTCAGGTCAAAAGCCAAAAAATGAATGGAGTTATCACTAAGCAAGTCATGGCATGACTGAGGACAGTCAATTTCTAGGACTGGAGCAATGGGGAAAAATCCAGTAGATTCTTGTTCTAAGCTTGGTAATCATGTTGGATGGACTGCTTACTACCTCTTGTCAGAACCTTTCAGGACTACAGGATAGGTGGTCACAAAATAATGAAAATAACTTGCAAGAAATTGTAGTCAGAAATCCAGGCACAAATTTAGATAAGTTTTTCTGAAATGGCATTAGGACAAAACCTCAAACCTGACAACTTGAGATTCATACCCTTTCACATTTTTAAGAGCTTAGGAACACCACTTAGGGTTACACAATCCTACCACTCCTTCCTCCCTTCCCCTGTTTGAGTTCCTCCTCCCTCCCCTTTTGTCTATGCATGCTGACATCGTTAGTTCTAAACCAGAATTTGAAACCATGGTTAGACGTTTCAAACTCGGGTTAGTGTTTGATTTGATGCAAGCATAGTGTTAACAATAGTTTGTGTTGAAAAGGGAAGTGGTGGGAGGATTCAAGCCAGAGAGGGGAGAAGGTAAGAGATTAGGAAAAGTTTCATCTGTGCTGCGCCATCATCTCATCTTTCACACACACAGGATTTTGAATGGATGAAGGAAACTATGTTTTTAAAGGACTAGTCATAGGTTTTTGCAAGTAAGGAGAAGAATGGAACTTGGAACATCTTGGAACTTGGGAAACATTGGGGCCTCAACTTAAACAAAAAATATAATATTAATTACAGAGTTATGACAGAATGAAGTAAGTAGCATTGTGTTCTGCAAGTTTCTAACAATTGTAGATTCTCTTGTTCAAGGTTTTAACAATAATACAACTTCTAAGGTTGACATTTAAAATTCATGACCCATATTATTAGATGTACTCTTTGCACAAGGATAATCTGAGAATCTGTTTGTTTGGCTTGGAGAGCTGTTGTATTTGAAATGGAGAATCAAGCACTATCTCATCCTGTAGTTCATTATATAATAGGGAAAGGAGTCCCTACCTCTTCAATACCGATCCACAGCCATTGTTCCAGTATACTAAGTCCTACCATGGGATAAAAGTCTTAACAGCCAATTCAGCAGGTCATAAAATATTCTTTGATGACTTCCCTTTCAATACAGAATATATAGCCAACACCCTCCCCCTCTAAAAAATACCATCCAGTCACCACCACCATTTTTCTGTGTGGTTCTGCATATCTATCAAAACTATTTTTGTACAATATGTTTTACATGTTACACATTCCTTTTATAAAACATCACCACACACAACTAGACTTCGATAAAACCACCAAAATAGTTTTGTGCCAAGGGATACATGGTTGTAGCTAAAATTTTGATTCAGCTCTAGAGATCAAGTTCTGAAGCTTCCCTGCCAACTCCTGCCAGTTTGTCAGGTTTGCTTCTGAGATGTGATTGTGCAGTGCAAGGGTCTCCACATTTACTATGTATGCAAGTGGGTCACCAAATAACACCAATGATAAAGATCTTCGTTGGCTTTCAGTGTGTTTCTAGGCTCAGTTCAAAATGCTAATCTTGGTAAATGCTAAAATGATACAATCCTGAACACTCTGGTACATGTGTATCTAATGGTCCACCTTCGCATACATAAACCTACTCACCAGTTCAGATCTTTTTCAGAGGCTTTTCTCTGAGTACTCTTGCCTTCATCAGTTAGGCTTCTGAAGAGAGGGCCTTTTATGCTATGGCACTGAAATTGTGGTAATTACTGCCCTAGATATGTTCACTTAGCGCAGTCCATGTTACCTTTTAGGTGCCAGGTGAAGTCTGTCCTAGTCTCTTGAGCCTTGGCAGTCCTATTCGCTTTTTATTCATCATTGTTTATATCTCCTGCTTTTATTTATTTATGTATTCATTTTTTATAATTATTGTATTGTATATTTTGTTGTAGATGAATCCCCTTAAAGCTATTTTGCAAAAGGGTATAAATATTTTAATTAAATAATTTAGATTACCCACAATCCAAAAGAGAGATTTATGCACAGAAAAGGGAACTATGTGTGCAGGTGAAGTTTTCACTGTTGGAGCTCCTAGAAATACAGTAATACCTTGGATTGCAAGTAACTTGGTTTGAGAGCGTTTTGCAAGACAAGCTAATTTTTAAATATTTATTTAATTTTTTTTTACTTGATATACAAGCGACGTCTTGCAATACAAGTACTGTAGTACGGCTTAAATTAAAAATCTCTGTACAATTTTTTTTTGGGGGATTTCGTTTTGATATAAGAGTGTTTTGGATTACAAGCACGTTTCCGGAACGAATTATGCTCTCAATCCAAGGCATGACTGTACGTAATAGAATAGGGCAGACCACTACTCAGTTTTGAAAGCAACCATTCTCATGTGTTGTGGCAGCTGCAGCAGTAAAAACTCCTACTTGCCTGTTTCTTTATATTTTTTATTATTGGATTTATATCCCACCTCCCCCCCCACCTCTTGCAAGGAACCAATGGTGGCTTACATGATCCTCCTCCTCTCCATTTTATCCTCACAACACCCCTGTGTGGTAGGTTAGGCTGAGCGTCAGTGACTGGCCCAAAGTCACCCAGTGAGTTTCATGGCCGAGCGGGGACCAGAACCTGGATCTCCCAAGCCCCAGTCCAACACCCCTACTGTAGTACTGCTACGCCACACTGGCTCTCATTTTGTTGTAATGGAACAAAGCAGAGGCACCCCCCTTCACATGTCAATCGTCCATGTGATTAAAGGGACAATGGGATTTTGCCACTGGCTGCAGTCCCGTGGTTTTACAGCTGACTCACACTGTCCCCTCACCGCCATGCATTGAGGGTGGTGTGGACATTTGTAGGGGGAACTCTAAAGACATATGCTTTCATGGGAGCTGGCACTGCGCAGAATCAGTGTTCCAGGTTCTGTTGAGTTTTATGTGCATTCCATAGGCATACCCGTGTATGTATGCCCATGCTCAATGCATGGACACTGGAGCCCTGCTGCCCCCTTTAATCATGTGCACCCCCTTCCTGCTAGTAACACGTGAAATGACCTTTACACATGCTTATATGCACCCATGGATTTACTCTATTTTCTTACTGTAAATAATAATAAATACCCCCCCCCCCGACATTCAGTGGTTGTGTGTGTGTGTGTGTGGGGCTTTTATCATACAACCCTGAGAGAGCAGTATTTTACAACAAGAAGCCAGAAAAAGAATTAGATTAAAAGGGCAGGTGTCTGAGGCAGCATGTATCATATACTTTTCATGTCAAGCTATGTTCTGAACGCCACCTCAGTCCTTAGTTTTTGCCTATACAGTGATAATCTCTGTGTAGGAAAACTTTGCTTTATTATTTAGTTTTATTGTTTCAAGTTCGCTGCTTTACCCCACCGTCTGCGAAGCTGATACGTACATCAGCTTGCAAAACTATGTGTAGATCAGCCCTCTGTGTGACATATTATTACATTTGAAGTGGCTCTCTGAGTTTGTGGCTTCTATATCTCCCCAAATAAAGCTAGAAATCATAATTCAGGCAGTGAAATGTTGTAGTTATGATTCAGGCAGTGACTATTTTTTAAATTAATTCATAACCTACCTTTAAATAAATCGTTGGTTTTCGTTATGAGCAAATATTTGGTCTCCCACTCCTCATGCATTGTGGGCATTTTTTTTATTATTATAAATGTTGATTTTTTAAAAAATAAACAAAATCCCATCGCTGCTAGTGCCAGTATTCGGGCTGCTAAAAGAGCTTGTCTTACTCGCTCCTCCTTTTGTTTTATTTATTTATTTATTTATGGCATTTATATGCTGGCTTTCCACCAGACATGGCCCTCCAAGCAGCTCAGTTTTCATGAACATTTCCTCTTTTAAGAATCTGGCATAAAAGGCCAAATGCAGTTACAGACGCTTCTTATCTGCTTAACCATCAGTTAAGAAAACAGGATTCCAGGAAAAAGATTCTCATCACAGTAACTACGGACAATCAAGTACCATTAAGGATCCATCCATTTAACTGCTGGAAAACAGTGCCTCTAGAGGGTGCCCTTACCAAAGAGAAATGGAATCCTTTAATAGCCCACTGGGACACTGGCTCTGGCTGTTCCTTCTTATGCAGTGTAATACAGAAAGAACACTCTTGTTCACCTTCTGCAGCAAAGCAAAACCTACGTTTCCCCTACAGTTTCTTTCTGCCAAAAATGATACTTGGATATTGCACAATTTAAGGACATTAATTAGGACAGGCAACTATTGTGCCTCTAGCACTTTCCCCTTGCTATGACGTCTAGCCACCTTGTCAGGAGAAGGGCAGTCTTACTGGGAGTCTTGAATATCACAGGGATTCAGAGGGAGGCAAGGGTTCAGGTTCTCACCTCGCTAACAAAATGATGGTTGATGGCATCCTGTTGTGCCTTCATTTGTGATAGAGGAGGAGGAGGACATAGGGCAACCAAGCCAGAGTGTGTTTGGGGAGGGGCCAAGCATGTGTCATCTGCAACCTGGCCCAGCTGTGCTGCCTTGCAAATCAGTGCTTGCTTAAAAGACAGGCCCAAACACATTTCACATGCTGGAAGCAATTGTTGTTGCAATCAGCCATAGCCAGACACTCTTGCCAGCTCCCGGACTAAGACTTGGGCTTGGGCATTTTGACTCCAGAACGACCAACTCTTTGGCCTGCTCCTAAACTGGTTTGTGTTTTCTTGACTTTGGATACTTATTTTGGCTTCTGTTCTTGGACTGTGATAACGACTACAGCTCATCTCTCGACTGGACTAATTTACGACACATCCCTTCTGGTTTGTTTTTAGCTGGAGCGTACAGAAAGCGGTTGCTAGACAAGGGTTGAAGCCAGAAAGGCTATAATACTGAATGCTAGCAACGTTTCTTGAGATCAGAAAAGATGAAAATCAATGTATTTTGCCATGAGGGTAGTTATTACTTATTCTGGTTCCTGGTTATAACATATAAGTATTTTATATATTTATATATTTTAAAGATAACTAGTCAGAAAAAATTACAACTTGAAGCCATCTGCTAGAATATATGCAGTTCTGAACTCTCTGTCATTGCTGATGTCATAGTAATGAAAGGCCACATGCAAAGGCTATAATCCTATGTATGTTTACTTGAGAGTCAGCCCCACTGGACATGACGGGGCTTACTCAGTGGTGTAGCGGTAAATGCAGGCATTTGCCAGGACCCCAAGGAGAGACCAAAAATGTAGGCAGCTGGGTTGATCCATATCAACAAACCAGTTCTTGCAGTTTTCACCTCCGCCAGGAGTAGGTCTTTTGTAAAGCTGATGGGTCTCAATTGCCCATTCAAGACCAAGCCACACCAAAATACTTTGCATTACAAGGAACAATATATTGTTGCTGGAAAATTCATTTCCCGCCAGCTATTGTGAAGACTGCAGGGAACAAGAAATTCTGAGGGGGTGGCAGATGACCTCAGAGTCCCTGTTAATAAAAAAAGTGTCGGTGTTGGATCCTTGAGAGCCTTGGCTCCACTACACAACTGGACTTACTTCTACATAAATATTTATAGGATTGCACTGTGCATTATTGAAAATGTTTTTTTTTTTAACTTCATGGCTTTTACTAAAATAAAAAATACAGGCTGGATATCAAACTTCTTAGACGTATACAATAGAATCCACAACTCAGTTAAACCAAGACACTAGTATTAAGGCTGAATTTTATCCCATGAATTTCAACAGAATTAAACTGAGCTTAAGACTGTAACTCTAAGCAAGTTTACCTGGCAGTAAATCACACTGAACTCAATGGCCCAGTTTGCATGTAAGGAGAAGTCACTGTGGGTGAATTTGGTCACCATTTTGAATATTCAGGGCACACCATAGCTTCTCGTTACATGCGAACCTGGTGAGGATGGGTTGTTGGGGTGGTTGACAATATGAACAGAAGCAAGATAAGGCTACCATGACAGTGGTGCCAACTGTTTATCCTGTTTTTATGGTGTTAACCTTACTTCATTTGCAACCTGGAGGCACCATCATTATAGGAAACTGGGAATGGGGAAAAGGAAAATAAAAATTCTGTGTGAACCCAATGTATTTCTGGCTCTCTATTCTTAAATTTTCACACATTTGAAAAAAAAAATGTAGAATCTGGATTTTTAAAAAAAAACACAAAGAAATATGCATTATTGTGTACAAATTCTTCCAAATTTTACATATGGCCAGGTGAGCAGCCAGATGGGCGATTAACAAATGTAATAAATAAATAAATAAATAAATGTATAATTTTTAAAAAATGTGTATTAAATCCATTATGTATTTCAGTGAAATATTTTCACTATCTTTAAAATATAAATATATTATAATTAATATACTATTCCAAATATAAATAAGTTATAATTAATATACTATCATGTATACTCAGTCTAATTTATGTAGCCTCTTCCAGTTTTGTTGTACTGTTTCATACACCTCTCTAGCACTTCATATTTTAGCCATCATTTTGGATTGTTCTTCTGAGGAACAGTTAAAAGACCCTTTAAACTTTGTTAAAATTTTAATATCTACAAACCTTCAGTCTGTCAATGACAGTAAACCCTGTAGAGAATACATACATCTTGGAAAACAAGCTTCAACTATGAGAAAATCCCACTAAGTGACAGTGTATGCTTTCTCAATGCATTAAAGGGCCTTTACAGATGATTATTTTGGGGTGCAATAAATAAGAGTGCAGCTGTGACTTATTTGTTGCTCAGGACGATCCAGGCACCTTCTCTCATGGTTGTTCTTCCAGTGAAGGAATATTGAATCCCCGCCCAGTACCAAAATATCCTGTCCCTAAGAAAAAGTAATTTCCTGAAGCTAGAGCAACCATTTGTGACTGATTGCTATGTAGAATCATGAGAACTATGCAGGGTTTATGTAGAGGCATGAGGGTCAGGGGACACTTCCTAGAAAGAACCTGTGATACCTCTAATGACAAACATGTGCCTCTACTTGCTGCTGCTATTTGTATGTAGCTTTTATTGATTTTTGGTTGTTACTGTATTTAATGGCTTATTATTTATTTATTATTTATTTATTTATTTATTATATTTATACCCTGCCTTTTTTTTCCTGCAAGGAACCCAAGGCGGCTTACCTCCTCCTCTCTGCTTTATCCTCACAACAACCCTGTGAGGTAGGTTAGGCTGAGTGTCAGTGACTGGCCCAAAGTCACCCAGTGAGTTTCATGGCCAAGTGGGGACTAGAACCTGGGTCTCCAGAGTCCCAGTCCAACACTCTCACCACTACGCCACTGTAACCACATAAATAAATATATGTTACATTGGGGTGGGGGTGGGCTGAGCACACCAAAAGTTTGGAACAAGAAAGAAAGAAGTGGCTACTAGCTAAATTACCCTTAAATTAATGCCTCTATCACTTCATGAAACTTTTGCCTTCCTTTAAAGAAAGCCACACACCAACACCATGTTCTGGGTATTGGTTTTATTTAGTTCCTTGAATGTTGCATGTTTTATCTCCATAGAATAGATAGATGCACATCAGCCCTAATTTATTTTTTCAATGTAATATTACTATCCTCCTCTTTCAACATCTTACATCCTCATTCGTGCTACACTGGTTGGGGCTATTACTATTTTTTTTTTAAATCTGTGCTTTGTAATCATCTGGAAAGGCCGTGTGCTGAAAGCCAAGATGGACCTATTGTACTCCTACAGTCCTACTAGACTTGTGCAGCTAAGAATTTTGCATCTTAAAACTCTGTTTGGAAGGAATGAATTTTCCAATGCTGCAACTGTGAGCTGCTACATATATATCCCTCCCATTTCAATTTACCTTATTGACATCCATTCGTAATTTCTCATTGTTAGCACTGGCAGCTCTTTCTGCTGCTTTTTTCTGACGCTGTGGTCCCCTGCCAAAGAAGATGTAGTTGACCAATGCATACTCCAGTAGGGCCATAAACACGAAGACAAAGCATCCCATCAGATACATGTCAATGGCTTTCACGTAGGGAATTTTGGGTAGTGTTTCTCGGAGATGGGTGTTGATGGTTGTCATTGTGAGCACCGTCGTGATCCCTGGAATAAGCACCACAAATTTCAATTTTGTATATACAATTTAAATAAGGATCACTATATCTCAATGTTTAAAGGCCAGCAATGTTTGGAGTTTAAGAATGTATTTACTGAGGAAGATGAGAGAGAAGTGAGAAGATGTATACACTTCCTTAGCCTCTTTGCTTTTTTTGGTTAGGGTAGTGTTGAGAAAATTTTAAATGTTACTAATGATGCAAAAATCGACCAGGGGAGAAAATAGTTCTCAGAAGTGCCTAAATTTATTAAGGCCTGATGTGTTTTGGAAAACAAAATTTCCTTCCTCAGGGGCATTTGGCAATCTGCAAAAGTAAACTCCTTAACTCTCTCATTATGGAATTGCAAAATGCATCATGCATGCCTTAATAAATTAGGCACTGCTGAGAACTGTTTCTCCTCTGGTAATTTGTTGCATTCAGTGCCTTTCCTTTGTGATTTTTGTGTTACTAATTATGAATGCCAACATCATAGGAGTCTTTCCACTTAGTGTAACTGTACTAGTACCTGTGAATCACACAGGCAGGATTGAGGCTCTACTTTTCCTCACTGTGCTGTCATTACTTAAGATTCTCTTATGTCTTATCTTCTGGTTCAAATTCTTGGGGAAATCTTGCTTGGAGATCATGAGAGCTTGAATTGAGGAGACAGTAGATAATTCAATCTGTTTTATGGCAATGCTTCTTCTTAGGACCTGTGAAAACTTGAGCAGGCTTATCTTTTATTTGTATCCATTTGTATCTTTAGCTGGAATGCAAGATGCAAAAGCAACACAAACAGGAATTTGATGGCTCACTAATATAAACTCATTTCAGAAGAATAGCTGTATTTGTCTGTAGCAACAAAGCAACAAACATTGTTGTAGTTCCTTAATGATTTGACTTATTGTGCCAGGAGATTGAAAAGAGCCTGTCTACGCCATCAGTTTTGTTGGAATGACAACAGGAGAACTCACTTCATCCTGTGATTTGTACACATGCCCTAGGCCCAGGGGTCAATCACATGATGAAGTAAGCTGGAAGAAAGTCCACAAGCCCTGGCAAGACAAGGGTCTCCTGATCTGTCCATATTCTGACTGGGATGTAAATAAGAATGGGGTTATCATTTCTGGTAAGTGGAATTCACAGTACCCTGTAGAAGCACAGACAGTGACGTGTGAACAATTCTGTCAGGGGCAGAAGAGTTTGATTTAGGAACCATGGGGGTCTTGGTCTGCAATCTAACTTAGACCAGCTTTCCCCAACCTAGATACGCAATGAGACTTATTGTGTATATGATTGCAGCCTTTGTCACTTTAAACACTTTAAATAATTTGAAACAAATTTACTTAACTCTAAATACTGTCTCTAAACTGGCCTAAGAGAAAGTTTGCCACTGTTTAAAAATATGTATGCCTGAACATTGATAAAAATGTCTACAGGTAACACATTGAATATAAGGGGAGCAAAATGCTTACCTAAAGCCACTCTTGCAGCTGAAGCATCATAATTAATCCAGAATGAAACCCAGGAAAGAATAGTGATCAGAATGGAAGGCATATAAGTCTGCAGAATGAAGTAGCCAATGTTTCTCTTAAGTTTAAAACTGAGAGAAAGCCTTGGGTAGGAACCTAGAACAAAAAGGAAATTTTGTCAAAGGCCATTATTGAATTCTGCAGTACTGCAAGGAAATAAAATCCATTTACAATACAGAGACATCTATTTTGACTCAGTATACATGAGACAAAAATAATTGTAACATCCCTTATGAAACAAAAGACCAACCAAAAACACCAGTTTCTCTGATCTGTGCCAAAAGAAAGATTTCAAAGGTCAGTTGCCATTTTGCTAACATATATGCATACATAAATACAACTAAGCTGTGCAGTGCCCAGCTTCCAAGATCATGACCTTTGCAAGTTTGACCAGAGTACAGCCCTTCTGAAACCACCCAGAGTGCCACAGTGGGGAACTGGTTCACACTCTGATGGCTACAGAATTCTAAACACTTCAGGTAAGGAGAATCATATTTATGCTGTACCAGTCATCTTACTGGTTGAACATAACAAGCCATCATGTTGGGTATTTACGGCAGGATTGAGTTCCTTCATCATGATGTCCCTGGCAATCACACCAGGGTGTGTTAGTGTAGAAATAGCCCCTGTGGAACCATATGAAAGAAAGAGGGGAGAAGACCAGGGTGGGGGAAAGGGATGAGAAGTGAAAACACAGAAACTGAGTAAAATTTAAAGCTGTTTTGATTCTGAGTCCCACTCAAACCTCCAATGCAAGTACAGTTCTAATCATTCTACTTGCAAATCTACCTGAGAAAAAGCCAAAGGGGACAGCTGTTTTGCACAAATTTGTGACACATAAAAATAATAATTGTGATCCTTGATTGGCAGTCTGGAAGGCTGTTTCCCCACTGTCAGTTACGTGAAGTAATCTCTTGTACTGTTGAGGATTGCTTGTTTGTCAAAAGCAAAAAATAGCACCATTGAACTAGGATTAGAAATCTGTGTAGCAGAAGAAGGGGGGCAGCTAATTATCATTCCACAGGGCACCATTAGGCAGCTCAGAGTGGGTCTGTGTATGTTTCAACAATGTAAGTGGGTGGATAAAGTTGATTGCTTTTCTGCTTAGCTTTGGGAATGGAGTTACAGCAGAGGAGAGAAAATAGTTTACTAGCTCAGGGCAACTACACAGGAGCTATCGTTACTGTTTTAAACAGTGCCACATCAGCCAGATACAAAGATATTTACTATTTATGCAACACAATCCCATGCATGTTTATTCAGAAGTAAGTCCCACTGTGTTCAGTGGTGCTAACTCTTAGGTAAATGCACATATGACTGCAGCCTTGGTACACTTACCACTGCATATTTATTTTAATACAGTATTAACCAAGTAATATCCCAAATGGTTCATAGAAAGCTTTTCAGTGGACAGATTGAAGCACTCCCTTCACAAACCTGTTGAGAAAACAACTTTCTTGGTGATAAGTTTGTAATCTACAATGGAGAATTGTGGCAGTTCAATCTTTGTCACTCCTGTAACTGCATTATCACCCCCACGCCAGTAAAATTCAATATCATCTGTTGTGTAGCCATCTGTAAAATAATAATAAAAAAAGGAGCAAAGCTTTAGGACATGGAACACTTGCAGGATCACATCGGTTGCAAAAATAATTCGCAATTTTACCATAAATAAAAATGAATCCAATTCACAGAGCACTTCTACTACACACACCATGTGCACTTCAACTGGGCTTGATTTAGTCTGGGGCAAATGTAAAATAGAATCCACTTAGGCATACGAATCAGAACCAGGTTGGCGGGAACAAGGGAAAGGGGAGCACACACCTAGGGTGTGGAAATTCCTTCCTGGGGAGATTGGTTTAGCCCCCTCACAATTACGTAGTCTTTTGTTGCTCCATGAAGTAGTGTGGCCATGTGTCTTACTTTACAGAGGACAGTCCTCTACTTGAACGGTTGTCAGAGGACATTCCTTTATTTGAAACTGTCTTTTGTTTCAAGAACTGGCCAGTCCAAGGGTGCTTCAATGAGGCTTTCATTGTGCAATCGCCTTGCCTCATACACAGAATTTTACAGCGGTCCAGATGCCACTCTCTTACCTTCCCATGTTTTCCCAGCACTTCTTCCATCCTTTTTCTTACCAGAAAAAAAAATCTGTTGTGGAGCTATTCCATCTTTCCCTCCTTAACACCTTTTGATCATTAACACTAGAAGCCCTTCATCTGGAAGCACCTCCAGTACAGTTTAAGGTTACCTAAGAAGGGAGAGCAGGTGCTTTGAAGTGACCCAACAGTTATCAGGTGTGTGTGTGTGTGTGTGTGTGTGTGTGTGTAGAATTAGTGTGTGTATTAGCATATGCAAATCTCATGTAAATCTATGTCCTCTTTTGCTCCCTTCTTTGGTGATGCATTATTTCTTTTTGGCAATATGTAAATGGCCACTCTACTTTGAAGACGTTTCTACTTTGCCAAGCATTTGGCCTACTCTCTGTTTGATTTTCTTTCTCTACCTGGAATATAGATTTTAATTGGCTGCTGTCCCTTTCGTTGTGTTTTAAATTGTTATATTGTTTTATTTTTGTTAAACTTATGAACTTAGCTGTGTTTAATAGTCTATCTAGGAGTGAAAAAGTGGGTTAAATAAACACAATATTTTAATTGCCAGTTTACAGCCTACACTGATCATCTAAGTTATTAATTCGCAGATTCAATCTTTGAACTTGTTTACTTATTAGATGAATCAAGAAGCACTGTATAAGAAATACTTAACATAGATGAAATATAGAATTCTATTTTACAATGTTTATTTAATATTTGTGGTCCTTGTACATCCAGTCTGTGCAATCAAAGCCACTGTTTGGAGCTCCAGTGATAAAGAAGAGAAATCCACTGCCACCTTTACCTCAACCAGTGCAGGAAGAGAAAGTTTTTTTTACCAAGTTCCATTTGGGAAAGTAGGTTAGAGTTGCCATATTGCTCAGTTGGCTGTGTTTCACCTGGATTCTAACCATACCACCCAGTGCCAGTTTGCACCATTGGCTAGCCAGATATCCAGCATTTGAGTGTGCACTTTTTTTAAAAAAATTGCACCCAATTGAGCACTTCCCCCATTTGAACAACAACATAACCTCAAAATTGAGAATGAAAACGAAGCAAACTGCTCCCATCCCTACTTCTATGTCCCCTCAGCAAAAGCACTGGTCCATGCCATGCTCAGCTCTTGTCTAGACTACTCTTCTATTCTTTGGTCTTCCATTGTCTCACGTTGGTCCCCTTATGTCTCTCCAGCATTCCATCATTCATCTCTCTCTTCGCTTTGATCACATGACACCTTATGTCTCTTCACTGTCCACTCCTGCATTCAGCAAGCTCTTGTCCTTACCTTCAAAGCCTTCTGTGGCCTTGTTTCTCCCCCAGCTCTTATATCTTGATACATCTCTGCCAGCGACCTTCACTTCTTCAACTCTACCACCCTCCACCAACCAAAGATCTCCTGGTCCCTTGAAAGACTCCAGCCATTCTCCCTTTCTTCCCTAGATGCTTGGAACACCTTTCCAGAATGCCTGTGTCTCTTACGTCATTCAAATTGCTCCTCAAAGCCCACCTTTCCCATGAAACCTTTGGCAGAATTGTCTAGTTTCCATGTCCTACTGTAAAACCAGTGTATAACTAAGACAAAGCTTAGTTACATATTGCTTTCTCGTTTACTCCTGCCTACACTTCCATTCCCTTCTTCTGTTGCTTCCCATGTGTTGAAATCTAGATTGTAAGCTCCTTGGGGCAGTGGACAGCTCTTATACTCTAAAGCACCATGCACGCTCATGCTGCTAGACAAACACACAAAACCATTTTATACCAAAATAAATAACTGGAAAATGCTCCACAGGTCAAAAAGTTAGGCAGGTGATCCTCCCCCCAATGTATTGGCAACCATTCGCTTGTTCTGCAGGTTTGTCTGCCATGATGTAAAGACTTAGAGCTAAAACTACTTCTTCAAACAAACAATATTTTCCTATCCAAGTGCTTAGGAGGGATGACAGGGAGCAATTGTGGAAAGTGAGAAAGATTTATGACAGGTCTGTTGGGCTGTAAATGAGACATTTCCTCTTGTTTCTTTGACAACAGGAGGCTGCGCTTGCTTATTCAATCTGGTCTTTCCAACAACTACAGTGTGTGCCAAATATACTTTTCTTCAGACCCCACCATTGCAGGTATATGATTACTGCACAAGCTCAACAATCAACCTGAACTGCTCGTCACCATTACTAAATTCCATTCTCCTGCAGGCTAAAAGTGCTTGAATGGCAAAGGGGTATAACTTGGCCATTACACCACCAAAAACAATGGAATAAAATTTAGGAAGTGGCAAATGGATTGAGAAAAACATCAAAGTCTTTACAAGAATATCAACTACATCCCATAGATAGATAGATATGGCGCCCTCCTATCGGATTCATGAATTCTGTAGCATGCAGACCCAATGGGGTATTATTTAGCTACAAATATAGAATTTAAATTGTTTACACTCAAATGCAGTTTATGTTCCCACACAATTCAACAAACACACTTAGGAAATAATCATAGGCATATTGATTTCTCAGTACAAGATACTGCTCTTCAGATCTACATTAAGCAAGTAAACAAAGTGGCTAAAAACAGAGCATCCTCTTTACTTTCTGTATGAATAGCTATTTAGCAGCTGTTCTGAGCCATTTAATGGCTTTTAATTCTCCCTGCATTGCTACTACTGATTTAATTCTATACTGAAGCCTAAGAAAGTTTCCATACTTCATCAATTTATGCTTCTTCTCTCTTGAGCAGCTGTTATGTTCTTTGGAAACATTTTTTAATTTCCCCCCCCACATACTGATTTCACAAATAGTTCTTTTGGAAGCATGGAATAAAGAGCTTAAATCAGGGGGACACACGATAATTTTACTTCCACTTTTCCCCCTCATTGCCATCAGTACTCACTCTTTGTTTTTGCTGGAAATAAACAGACACCAAACACGTTGCTTCCTACCAAGTTAACCATATGATTATTCCTAAAGGAAAGCTAGAAGCACTGCTTATGATCTGATCCATCAAAGGTGAGTACAGCAAATCTAATATTTCTAGGTCTTGTTTCTTTTTTAAAAACCTCTTACGTTTTACACAATTACATAAGAGCTTTGACTCTGTAGAGGCATAAGTACATATAAAAACAACCCTCAAGACTACAATCCTATGTACATTTAAACAGAAGCTAGATCCACTGATATTAATGTAACCTGTTTTAATCTGAAGAAATTTCTGAATGAATTGTTAAAACTAAGTTGGAAATTCAAACGTCAGTTTCCTTACTGTGCCATACATGCACACAGTCATAGCAATTTTCTCAATGCACCAATCATTTGCTGTCTATAAAGCACTGGAAAAAACCCACAGAGGCCTGAATATGAAAGATTACTTGACACACCTGTGATGAATGGGTTAACAGTTAGGCAGAGTAGATGCGCCCAACAACCAATCGGGGCTCGCCTGGAGAGGGTTCTGATGGGAGGGGGAGCTCTATGTTTATATGTGCCTGTGTGTGTGAGATAGTTTTAGTTGAGAGTTGAAAGTTGAGGGTTTAGGGTTAGAGTGTTAGACAAAAGGAGTTGTACTTGCTTAGAGAAATGTTTACTTAAGAAAATAAACACCACAATAACCAGCCCTGGTATTTTGAGAGTTAATCTCCCACAGACAGATTGTCCGCTCGGGTTTGTCTGATGAGAGGGAAATCTTGTGACAGAGAGGGAACTGATGCCCTGGAGCAACATATCTCAGCCACGGGGTTAGTGAATGTGAACTAACAGCCAGGTGGTAGGGAGAGAAATAAAAATTAAATAACCGGCCATGTTATCGTCACAACACCATCCTCAGAATTTCCATCTGAACAAAATTCAGTGAATGAATCATTCATTTCTTAAGGATTAACTGGGTCATTATATTTAATCCTTCCTTAAACTGGTGGACATGTGTTCTGCTTGACTGTAACATTTCTACTGGATTTATGTCACATGCTGTTTACTTGCTTCTTAAAGGATTGGATAACCTAGCATGTGTGGTAGAAAATCAACTCTGTTGCATTTTAATATTCATATCCTGATTTTTCTGTACTCTCAGATACACCAATATATGCTGACTCAATGTAGTTGCTTAGAACAGTAAGCAGGCATCATCACTGGGGACTAATTACTAAATGGCATCAACCCGTACAGATAATTTGTAGGTAACTACCATCTCCAGTGTGACCAACCTGCAAGGACCTTGCTAGTCCAACATTAGACAAATCCCAGTCATCCTATATGATTTTTTTCATCGGACCTCTGAGACCTCCAATTTCCTCATTCTGAGAAGCATGGGGATCCCAAACTCTAATATATCTTCCAAAAAGCATCTACAAAGCATTATCAAGGATACTTACCATGATCTTTCTGAAAGGTTCACCTCTCACACCAGCATCTACAGTCACAAAGATTTGTAACTAAGGGTGTAATCCTATGGTCCCTACAGAGTATCCCAAAGATATGAGGCAATAGGAAGATCTCTGTTCCCTGCAGGAACACCATGGCAGGGATTGTAGCCCTGGATACTGGTGTACATGACTGCAGCAGTATTCAGGTATGTTGGGAAAATGGAAAATGTCATTCCTCTCATTCTTTACTAGAAGGGGAATGAAAATTTACATACACTTGTAAACCAGAAAAATGGTCAAAATCTGAAAAATGTAGATACCAGCTTTTTATATATCCAGAGAATGTATACGATGTTACACTTTATGAATTCATGCAGCATAGTTTTTAAAAAATGAAACCAGCAACTTGCCATTGTAGCCTTCTCAGTAAAAAGTGAAGAGAATGCAATTTATTGCAGTCATGGGTTTTGTTTATAAAAATATTCCAAACATTCTTGTTTTCTTCCACTGTAATTGGTCATTATACTGGTAAGTTAGGCTGACCAAGCTATTCTGTCTGGGTTTATAATTATCCCACCCAGTTGCACATCTGGATGTAATAATTCATTCTTCTGCATAATACTAATCACTATCCAAGGTAACACATGCTATTTCAGAAGTCCAAAAGAAAATATGCATAATCTCCATGACCCAGGTTGACCCAATACAACAGGAGAATTTGAGAACACTAGAACACTGCACAAAATACCATTTTAAATCTCCGTGTCATCCTTATCAGTACACCATCTCTTGGTGTAGCACAGTGACTGTAATGTGAAGTCCCTTGTCCAAATGTCTATCCATAACGGTGGTTTCAGGCAAGCCACTATTCCTTCACTTCAGCCCCTTCTTCCCATCTGCAATATGGAGACAATAATACTGGCTTTCCTCATATGTCATGTAGGAACTTCTGAGCTGATGTGGTTGAAGTGCTTTGAACATTTGCCAGAAACTGTATAAATGTTAAATATTATCATTCATTGTATCCTCCAAATGGTCTTTAGGAGGTAGCAATTTCTGTACAATTTAGAGCTCAGTCCTATGTGGATGCCTGTACGCCCCCGAACTTGGAGGCTTATGGTCATCCAATACAGAGCAGGAGGAGTGGCAGAGGCGATCTCCACCTCCCTGCTCCTCCTGATTTGCATTTTCGCTAGACAGCCATTTTCGGTCATCTAGCGAGGGCGTCTCTGAGGGGAATGGCAGGAGGCTGGAGCAGCTTCAGGATACCTCGTATCCTGGCCATTACAGTCTCCTCCCCTCCCCGCTTCCTGGAAATGCCCCCTTTAACCCCTCTCCAAAGTCGCTTTCCTAACCCTGGAGAGCAGCCTCTGCAGTTCTTTCTGCACCAGGGTGGATGAGCTTTGCATCCAAACTATCCTATGCCCCCCTAGACAATGTCTATGGGCCATATGGTCATTCCCTTAATGGATTTCTCTGTATGGGAAGTTGAATACCATGTACATGTCTAAATCATGTCATGCAAAAATAACACAGATCACTTGAGGCCCCATTTGAAGGCATAAACAAGAACAAGGAAATGTGTTTCATATAAAGGTAAAAAATGTATAACTATAAAGGTGTGAAATACATTGAAAAGGATGATGGAGCTATCAGGTGAGCAGGCCTCCTGAGATTAGTGTTCTGGAAGAGAAAGATTTGATGTTGATACATTACCTATTTGGCTAAAAGGTAACTGTGACTCTGTTTCCATTCTTACTCCAAATCAGATGATAGGAGACACTTGGCAGATTTGCACATCATGCTAAGCCACCCTGCGCATAAGGCACGGTGAGTTGTTTGTTTGCAGACCAACCCATGGTACACCTGGCAGATAATCAGGCTTGCCATGGCTTGTTCTCCCCCTCAGTCCTCCAGCTAGCTCTGGCATGTATCCTAGGAGACTTTGCAGCAGAACCTGTCTTATCTCCTAGTGCGCAGTTATGGCTGTCCATTATGAGTTGTCTTGCCTGGTCAATTTCCTTGTACATTTCAGTTGTCAAAGGAAGTGGTGAAAGGGAGTAGGTAACATACAAAGAAATGGACAAGATGAGGTTGTATATAGGCTAATTTGTGCACAGTTGCGAAGGACCGGGGGAGAAATAACAGTAAGAGAAAGGAAGGACTTGGTAGCATAAGTCAGAAGCACCAAAAATGGGGGGGGGGAGCCAAAGTAGTAAGTGCACTAAAGGGGAGAGTGGACAATATTTCCCCTCTCCGACCTTGGAGCTGGGAATCCACACTTCGATCTCCCCCCACCCCTGCAGCCGGTGCAGAAAGAACCGTGCCGGCTGCCTGTCCAAGGCTGGGAACCTAACCCCGGAGAGAGGGTAAAGGGGGTGTTCCAGTGGGTGGGGAGGGGAGGAGACTGCAGAGGCCAGGATACGGAATATCCTGTGTCCTCTGCAGCCTCCTTCCCCCCCCCCCCTGAAGCACCCCAGGTAGACGGCCAGAAATGGCTGTCTAGGAAAATGCGGAGCAGGAGATGCAGGGAGGCAGAGATCACCTCCGCCACTCTTCCTGCTCTGCACTAGGATGCTAATAAGTCTCCAAGTTCAAGGGCTTATGAGCATCGAGGGAGCAACTCATAGGTCTGTGCCCTTAGTTTTCCTTATGAAATTTCATCAAGTGATATTTTCCTCTGTTGAACTTGGACTCATTCAGTATGTAAAATGCTTATAGGCTCTGCAGGCCCTTTTAAAAAAAACTGACTTTTGTTCTGAAGAAAATTGAAATCTAGCTGCCCCTCAAAACAAAACAAAACAAAACAAAACCTCTTTCTGGCAGAGGGAAAAAAGGCTTAATTTATGAAGCAAGGTAGTGTTAAACAGACCAGTGCCAATTCTTTGCACTGAAAAGCCACAGCAAAATAAATAAATAAATAAATAAACCATGTGCCCGGAACATCCCAAACTACCATTCTAGGTTTCAGTGCAGCATAAAGTGATTAATGAAACGTAACCAGTGAAATGAGGCACAACAATACCTATAACTCAAGATTTATGCACAAGCACACTAATATGTAATATCAGTGCCCTCCCCGCTTTCAACTGTTCAGCAGGCTAATGTTGCAATGAATTAGAACAATGAACAGAACAAGTGAATAACATCTGGCAATTCTAATAATGCTGGCAGTGAAATAGCATTCGTTTTCCACTTTGCTTAATTATTCCATAGTGATATCACAAATCTGAGCTGCAAGGAGGGAAGCACAATGGCTACAATCCGGAGCCATGCTCAAACTGAGGCTTCACATTTCCGTTGTTGAAAGGGAACTGCACTGTGTGCTTACAGGAATTTCCCACTCTGTTTGCCAAGTACTCTATTCTCATAGCTCAGAGCTTGGTACATGTGCACAGGTGCCCCACTAGGATGCTGGTCCTCATATCAACAGTTCAGTGTACACACAAACACACACTGAAAAGAACTGAATGACTGCCACATAATGATCTCACTCAGCAGCCAAAGGGTAGAATTGACAAGAAAGGCATGTGGAGTGCACGGCTGATTCTTCAGTTCTATGCTCTGAGGTCAAATCCATATATTATGTTAATCACATGGTAATGACAGCCACAATTTGATAGCCTGGATATGTGGAACAAATCTCTCTTACCACCTCAGTGTCAAATGATCTCCCAAGTGGAAGCAAGTTGAAGCTATTTACCATTATTGTTTACCATATTGTGATTGACTCTAAACATTTAAAAGTGTAATCTCAGACAAGCTCATAGCAAAAGGATTGCTTTATTTGGAGCCACACAGTTTTCCCGCTCTCACTTCATGCGCTGTCAGCTTTTTCTCACACCCTTCCATTTGGAGTGGCGAGATAGGAGGCAAGCATCAGAATTTTCTATAGCGTATGTCACACATAAAGCAAATGAGGAGGATATGAGTGAGACCCAATTTATGAGGGACTAATGCGGAATATATACTTATGTTGTTTGTATTTCTGTATATTGTGTTTTACTTTTTTTTATGGAAGCCGCCTTGTGAGGGCATTCGCCCTAAATGAAGCCTATAAATATCTTAAGGAAAAAAAGCAAAATACATAATGGTAACAGTGCACCAAATTGCATAGGGCCATAATCAAGAAACGGTCACCTCCAAATTCCAGTGACATCAAGGTTGATTATAAATGTAAAAGCACTTCCAGGTATGCAGCCTTAATTACTATCCATGTTGTGAGTACTGTGTATAAGATGTAAGCAAACTTAATGGAGTAATTTTTTTCACTATCCTTTCCTTGCTTCTGACGTTCCATTTTGGCTTACCTTTCTTGGCACAATAACCTGTTGCATTGTGTCTCTGGCTACAAGATGGAAAAGACACAAGGATTTTTCTCCTGGTGTTGACAAAATAGTTCTTAATAGATATATTCCTGCTCTTTCATAGCTCCTCAAAGACTCAGCGTGACAACAGATAATATAGCATCAACCACTCTAGATCCTGTGTGACACCAGCCATTAAGGACCTGCATTCTGCAAGCAGATTCTTAACCCCCTTAGGTCAACCTCTTATCCAAGTTCTCTCAATTGTAGCATCTTAATTATGTCAATATGCAAATGAGTGTTACATAATCTTGCCTCCTGGGCTAGAAACGGGGGATATCTACATGCAAAGAAGAAGCCAGTAATAATATCTTAATATCTTTACATACATAAAAGGAAGCTGGCCTCAAAGCAAAAGATGACACACTACATTTTTATGCAAAAATCACCACACAGGCTCATTTATGCCTGGGTATATGAGCCTCCTATCAACAGTGAAATGTATTAATAATAGAACAATGAGGTAGGATAGGCTGTGAGTCAGTGACTGGCCTTAAGTCAACCAGTGAGCTTCATGGCTGAGTGGGAACTTGAACCCGGGACTCCCCAGTCCCAGTCTAATGCTCTAACTACTACATCATGCTGGCTCTCGATTTAGCTACTGCTTGTAGAATAACAGACCCTGATCTAAAGCATCCTGAGACCTGCAGAAACTTGATCATGTACTGTTTAGGCTCAGAGCAAGAGTGTCTGGGTGAGTGCTTAGACAAGTAAGAGTGTTTAGCTGAGCATGTCTGGGGATAATCCGTATCTACGAGGAAATCCGTAGTGTACAAGGTTTACTTGACATGGTCTTTCTTTCTCCTTCATTCCTCTCTTGGATCAAAGCATGTAGCTAAACTCAAACAATGTGGCACATAGAAGATTATCCCTTGAGTGATCAAAGTATATAGCGCAACCTCAGGTTCCAATTAGAAAACTTTATTAAGGTAAAAGAAAACGGATGGGGAAGAATGAAGCAGGTAGCATTGAAAAAGAAATAAAACAGCTCTCTTACACTCGGCAAATTTACAGGATTGGATCTAGATTTAGTCATGCCTAGAGAAGATCCAATGAAATCGATGGGACTTTAGTCATGACTAAGTATGACTAGATCAAACCTACAGAGCAAACATACTTGTAAACTTAAGGGTCTCCTCTCTGTTGTTCAATGGAAGACAAAATCCTGGGCAAAAAGAATTTCATTTTATCCCTGGGGTCAGGGAAGGGGAATGACGGTGGGAAGAGCAGGATGATCAACCTAGTAAAACTACTTGATTAGCTTTCATACTTTTGGCAGCATGGCCAGCTATCACATAGGTAGGAGACTGGTGAGACTGAGTGAACAACACCTGCCAACAGCCTTGTTAGGTAGGACAATAGATATGAATCAGAGGGATTTCCTTTGGCTTTCTGGCAGAAAGGTTAACTGAGAAGCGGGAGACCCCATCCTGGGATGCTCTGTAAGTGACAAGAGAGAAGCCATAGAATGGAGATTCTAGCTTATTAGGTCAGGATCAAAAGAATCAGGCAGTGTATGTTCATGCCCATCTTCACACAGGGGTATATTGATTTTTTTAATAGACTTGTCTGTAAGTATCTATCACAGAAATCAAGTAGCATGTAGAGGCAGGTGGTTTTTTTAATGGTTTATTATTCTATTATTGGTTTTAAATGGCATTGTTGAACCACAGATTTGTTACTGAAATGTATTTTGGTTTTTCAGTTTAATGATGCTTTTAGAGCAGGGGTCTCCAACCTTTTTGGACCAGTGAGCACATTTGGAAAGTTGAGAAACTCCATGGCCCATGGGCACTGCCACAAAATGCCCAATTAGTGGATCGCTGCTTTGGTGTCTACCTGTCATGTCTATGGATATTAGGCTATGTCTTATTCAGTAAAAAACTTTCATGTCTATTGGATGCCGCAACATCTCTTTAATGAGGGATTGTCTAATTCGGCTAATTGCTGGTGTTGCAATACAGCTAGTGCTTTTTTCAAACATATGTTTTGGCAATGTCCAGTAGTTGCTTCTTTTTGCAGGGAGGTTATTACACAGATAAATTTTGTCCTGGAACACTCTTTAATATTCACTGATGTACACACTCTTTTAAATTATTTACCTGCTTCATGGAAATTAACAAATGGTCAGCGTAAATGGATTCTCTGGGACCCTTTGACAACTAAAACACTGATATTACAACATTGGAAGGATGAACACTCACCTCCTATAATGCAATAGATTGAGGACCTTATGCTTTCAATATTTGAATGGGTGGCATATGGACGCCACCTTCAAATGGATACCTATTTGATATTTGGTCCACTGTTATTGAAGCCTTTGTATAATTGCTAGAAAGTTGTATGCATTTCATACAAATCCATGTACATATATTTAAAAAAAATGTTTTGGGTGCCCATAGACACCATGTTGGGGAGCCCTTGCAGGTGCCATTGGAGGTGCCTGCGGTTGCCATGGTGCCCATGGCCGCAAGGTTGGGGACCCCTGTTTTAGCGTAAACACCACCTTTATATCCCTTAAAGGGAGTATATACATACTTAAAATAAATAATAGAGAAGGACCATTGCAGGTGCCACATTGGAATGTGATTTCCTCCATGTGAAGCTCGTAACTCAGACTGATCAAAACCTACACTGAAGTCACAAAAATCCAAGGAGGATATTACCTTTATTTATTTGAGCAATCAATCTCATCTGCTATAATCAAGTTATAAAAACACACCCAGTCAATTCCACGTTTTAATAGATTAATCTATACACTGCCAACATGCCTACCAAATCATGGAAAAACATAAGAAAATATGTTCCTCTCCCTGTTCTCTCAGCTGGATTTGTCCAGCATTTCTTTCTTTAGGTTCCAGCTTTCTCCTCTGTTAGATGCTATGTTTGTTTACTTCCTCTCTCCCTCTGTCCTTCACTTGGTACCTCCTTGCCCCCACCTCTCCTTTTCCATCCCCCCCACCAGTTTCCCCATCTAGGCCTCCTCTCACCCCACTTCTCAGCCCCACTTTCTCCACAAACCCCTTTCCATGACATCTGCTTTGCTTAATAGATTTCCTGTTTGCTTTCTGAGTACAGAAGGCTTTTTCTCCAAGATGTTTTGTAATCACATTTTTAAAACCTTCTTCTAAGATTGCTGGACTCGTGGTTCCCTTGGAACAGACCTTGCCTTTTGCCCCAGCCAGCAGATGTGAGCTGGTTCATTCAGAAGAGGGTGCACAGACACACATACTTGAAGACATATGGGACAGGATGTTGGGATAAATGTCAACCAGTGGCTTGCAAATGGCTTTCCTAGGCAGTCATCATTTTGAGCTTATCGATGCTCTTTTTCTAAACTGTATTCTCAGAAGAAATGTTTGAACAGCAGTTTTGAACTAGCGAGCGAGCCTTTGGGGCATAATTTGTGCTGTGAAAATGCCACCTGTCTGTATATTGAAGGCATTTTCCTTCTAGCTCACTGCATACCTAGAGCATTTGGACACTCTAGTTGAACTCTCACTCAGCAAATTAAATTAATTATCTACTCTCAAGAATCCCCGAGCTCTTGGATAACGGAATAATAACATTCTTGCTTGCCATTTGTTCAGTAACATACCTGCTTCTGTAAAAAAATATTCATTTCATTATTCACAGTGCTGGCTGTTTTTATGTTGTCACTTTATTTTCCAGGTGTGGAAGCTGAGGCACTCCTTTAAAGCAATACTTCTAGCAGTGCGTAAGAACATTGCATATGTATTTAGATATTTCAAGCTGAAAGCCAAGTAGACTAAGAAGTACCAGCTAGGGTCAGTGGCCTTTACCAGGGCCGGATTAAGATAGGGGCTATTGGAGCTGCAGCTCCAGGCCCCTACCCCAAAATAGGCCCACAATCAGGACCGGTGCAGGGCAGTTTGGCGCCCCAGGCGAAATAATATTTAGCAGCCCCCCTCTCCAAAGCAGCCCTGCTCTGCAAAAAAAAACAAACCCTGCGCCGCCACCACCAACCTACCTTCCCCCCGCCCTGGTGGCTGCTGCTGCTGCTGCCGCCACCGCCGCTGCCGCCACCGAGGAGGAGGAGGAAGTGACGCAATGGGACCCCCGCGCTGTTTTTTGCCAGGGAAACCATGGCAACAGGGCTGTTTAATCCCTGTTGCCCTGGTTCCTCCTGCCAAAACAATGCGGGCGGGGCTCCGGAAGCGACACGACGCGGAGAAGGTAGGTGGCGGGGGGGGTGAAGGCGGCGGCGGCGGCGGCGGGAGGCACAGCGGCAGCGTGTGGGAGGGTGGGGGGAGGCGCAGCGGCGAGCGGGACGGGACGGCGCAGCGGCAGGCAGGCGGGAGGGAGCGGAGGCGGAGGCCTGGCGGGGGCGGTGCAGCGGCAGCGAAGAGGAGCGCAGCGTTTCTGCGCCCTCTTCAGCCGCGCGGCCTCCTCAGCACCAGGCCCATAATGCTCTTAATCCGGCCCTGGCCTTTACTGACACTTCTAGGCTGGCCACTATGCTTCAATCAGTATGTACAATATGAGTGGCATGGCAGATCAAAGCAGTACTGGCAGAAGTCCAGCTGACTGCTCAATGAGGTTCTAAATCTATTTATTTATTTAAGGAATTTATACAACACCCTTCACGAAACACACACACAGTCTCAGGGCTGGTGAGCAGTCAACTCAGCCTTCACATAAAAATGTGATGCAGGAGTTGAGGTATTTGAATAGTTCTAATTTCTCTATAGACTATTGCTGTTTGGGACTGGCACCTAAATATTTGATGCTGGCTCTCAGGAGCTTACAATGTTTTTCCAGCTCTGGATCAAAATACTGCATTGTGATTATAATTAATATTATTGATATCCATGCTTTGATATTTGTAAACCAGCTGCTACTTTCTATTTTACCTGATGAAGGGCTCTCTGTATTCCCCCTTACTAGCAGAAGTCCTAGTCCAATGGTGTGAACTTCTGTATTATTTATCATGGTATTTAAACTAACCAAATGCAAAGAATGATACAAGATTTTTCTTCTTCTTCTTTTGCAGGGAGAAAATATTTTTCCTTTGATATGTGTTCCAGCTTTATTTCCTATCAGTTCTAGAGACAGATACTTTATGCTGTCTCTGTGCCATTCTTCATTTTTCATAAGAGGAAAATAATCTGGAGGAAGAAAAAGCCTTATTCTTAGCATCACAAATAGTGTTTGTGGTAATTTCCAATTCTGATTTCACTTCATTCAATCCTAAACCAATTCTAAATTCAGTACCGTATGTGTAAGAGCACAGAAATTTGGAAGCTTGGAAAGGACAGGCTAGCGAAATCCCTTCCCTGTGCAGAAAAATAGCAACGCTGGCCCAAGTCTGCCTCTCACTCTACAAAAAGAGCACAGACACACTTCCTGTGTGGTAGAGAGGGCTTGGATTGAGGTTAACGCCTCATGCTGATTTGCAGTAGCCTGTTTTTTTTAGTTTGGGGGGAGCACACACCTGCACTCATCTGAGAAAGCCAAATCCTCACAACAGGTCTGGAGATGGAGATTAGCCAAAGACACTCACAGTTGACCTCTGTCCCTGAACTCATTACAAGGATCCCATCAGCATCATGTGCACAGGGAACACTCCACAAATGCCACAAGGAAACTATATATCCAACTCTGAGCCTGTATATCACCTCTCACTCCACTCGCTCATTGCTCTTTTAGGATACCATTGTACATTATCATTTAAACTTTTTCTCCATCTTGTATTTCATCATGTTCCTAAAGATCCTTGGGACAGCACAACTCCTGACCATGTGCTAAATAGGGCATGGACATTTCTTTCCCTTAATGTTTTTCTCAACTATCTGTGCCAACTTTGGCATGTCGTGCTGTGCTGTTGAATTTACACTGCGATTGCATTTTGAGTGTGTGAATCCACTAGCTCAGAGCTGTCTTCTTGTATACAACTGCCATTTTTTTTAATATCCCAAGAGACTCATTATGTTACTTATGTGTGGATATGGCAAATGTGTGTACAGATGTGAAAATGAATGAATGCGTGAAGGCTTAGGGGAGTGTGTGCACATGTGTACTGTGTATGTTTCCAGAAGGTATAGATTCATTATCGGTTCCCACCCACACAGCTACAAATTATTGCAAGTCCCCAATTTTAGTACTAAAATGTGCTGTCAGAGATTGCTAATTCCCATCTAGGTCCCTCTGTGCTCTCCAGTCAACAACAGAGGCCTTCTCCCATGTTCTAGTTCTCCAAATTTTGCAGCTATCTGCCACAATTGTGATAACAACTCTATGGAATATCCTCCCTAGGGAGGTATGCCAGGCTCAGAAACTGTAGCCAGGTTAAAACTTGGCTTTTTTGAATCTTGGACTAGATTACATTTGGGATTTTTATACTTAAATTGGCTTCTGTTTTGGCTGACTGCTATGGATGATTAAAGGGTCATTGCTGTTAATGTGCTGGGGTTTTTTCTTGTTTGTTTTTTAATTTTGTATTTTGCTCCAGTTGATGCTGTTTTATGATAGTTATATACCATTTGCCGGCTGGGGTTGTTTAAAAGATAAAACAGGGTATCCATTTTTAAAATAAATAAATGGCATGAAACAGCTCACACTGACTTTCAAAGAATTAAACTTATATGCTTCTTACTGAGAACAGCATATATAGTGAAATACAAAACATAACGGCAGACATTTTCAAGGACAAATATTAAAATAGCTTTATAAATCACGTTCATCAAGGCAAGAGAATCAAAATATTAGTAGATATGCATTCTATATATATGCTATACTGTGTTAGCTTTGACAAGCTACTTTCTAAGTTTCTGAAAAGGCACTGCAAGTTTTGTGACTGTAACATATCTTTCTGGATTAGACAGAAGAGTAGATCAAGATTTTGCACCCTGCTTTGCAAATTCTCAATAACTATATTTCATTGACTGTGGTCCATAAACCCATGACTGGTGATCTACTTGAATTTTATGACTGCACATCAAGAAAATTGGGAGGTCTTTATTTGGCAAAGAAGATGTCAGATGATAAAAAGATAGGGAGTGTTTTATTTTAATGTAATAAAATATGATGAAAACAGCAAACTCCTTACCAGTTCCATATCTTGGAGACCATGGGTTAGATCTGAGATTGCACTAGTGGAAGTCCATGAGCACAATGGGACTTTCTCCCTTGCTCCTCCCCACTGCAGCCCTCTTCACCACTCAAAAATCTGCTCTGGAGGGTTTCCCAGCCCTCTGAAGCAGATCTCAAGGGCATACGTTCGGAGTGAGGAATCTGCCACCGTGTTCCGCTGACAGAACTGCTTCTGTCAGTAGAATGAAAGCATTAGATCCAACCCCATAAAACACACACAACCTGTTTTTAATGTCTTTTTGCACCTGTTCTAGGTTCCAGTTTCTCAAATTTAAACATTCAGTGAAACATAGTTTCACAGTGGAATATTCTGTTGATGCAATTTCTACACTTCACCTGTTCCACTTAAACGTTTTTCTCAGCCTATTCTCCTCCAATCTAATGCTAGTTCTTTTATTCTAGTACAGCTACTCAGTGCCACATTTTCACACTGCTTTACTCCACTCCTCCCATCCCCAAATTTCTGGTCTCCTATCCTCCAGTGCCCAAAGCAATAACTAAGACAATTTAAGAGTTCTTCAGGGTTCCATTCAGATAGTCCCCTGTCCCTGGCACAGCACATACAAGAGGTTTCTATTTCTGTTTTCACAAATTTGCATAGAAAACATATGCTGTTGCTCAGGTGCCATCAGCATTTACTTTCACTTTTCTTCACATTTGTGCCAAATACAGTATCTTTTATTATAACAAATTAACAAGAAATGGCAGTTCTATGGCAATCATGTTATGTAAACATCTCCCATGAAGATATATCATTAGATTATACTTTAAGCTCCCATATGCCACCAGAATTCATGCTGAAGCAACATTACGATGCAATCTTTATGACAGATTTCTATGGATTAACCACTTTCCCCTCCCCCCCTCAATAATTTTCTCTGACATTTTGTTAAAACTTTAATACTCTAAGCATTGGCAGTTGACATCCTTTCCAACTCTACTGTTACCAAACATCAGCATATGCTTCAAAATAGTAAATGATGCCTTGCAGATTTAGGTCTCTTAGCCAGAAACACAGTGAAATGCCTCTGAAAATGCTGTGTTGGTAACTGATGGATTCACCAATTGAATAATTATAGCCTGTATTAAGAAAGCATTATTTAGTTCTCGGATTTCCTTCAGAAATCACTTAGATTCTTTTGATCCCTTTGCACTGTGTTGTTCTTACCACCCACTGCGTAAACTTCACAATGTGCTATAAACTACAGCTGTTATTAATAGGCATCATGCATTTAAATAGCCTTTTATGCCTCAGCTACTGGTGATACACATGAAGCATGAATTTAAATTTAACATACTGGAGATTATGGTGGGAAGAAGAGATGGGGTGCATAGGGGATTGTAATGGCAGCCAGTTTGCACCCCTGACTCCTTTTTGTTTTGTTTTTTACATTCACTCTAGATCTGCCAAAATACACTCCAAGCTACAGACCTTGGAAACCTACTTGGGTGGTGGATAGAAGCTCCATGTCATCAGCATACAACAACATCTGGATCTTTCTATTTCCAGTTGATGGGGGGGAAACAATCCATAGAACTTAAATCAGATACTAGCTTATTCATGTAAAAGTTGAACAGGAAAGGAGCCTGTAAGCAGCCCTGCCTAACTCCTCTTCTAGTGTTAAATTTATCAGAGAGGGAGACCCTGACAAAACAATATGCACTCTTAGATCAGTACAGGCAGTCCCCATGTTACGAACAAGTTCCGTTCCTAAGAATGTCCTTAAGTTGAATTTGTATGTAAGTCAGAACACCATAGCGTTCTATGGGGGGGGGGGGAAATCGGCATTTAAGCAAATTGCGTAACTTACGCAAATTGTGTAGTATACTACACTATGTACGCTACGTAAACAACGTAGTGCTGGGGGACCTGGAAGTCCATTCTTAAGTATGAGTCGTCTGTAAGTCAGATGTACTTAACTCGGGGACTGCCTGTATAGGTCAGAAACAACATTTGTCTATATTAGTGCATGCCCATTTCCCCCCGATAAACGATCTCTATCTATTAAATGCTGAAGTAAAATCTACAAAGGTCACATACAAACATCCTCCTGACCTGCTCAGACTTTTCTGCACGAAGTGAGTAAGCACGAAGCATTGATTAATTGTGCTTCTCCCACGTCGATATCCAGCTTGTTCTTCATCTAATGCATCAATTTCCTCTGTCCAAGCTTCAAGCTTGTTCAACAAAAACCTTTTGTAAACTTTTGATACTATATCCAGAAGGCTAATTGGTCTATAGTTTTGGGGGTCAGATCTCTCACCCTTTTTATATAGTTGTACAATACTGGACCACCATCCAACAGGGATATTTCCTGTCTGATTAATATAGGAAAACAACTTGGCCAAAACTGGGGCCCACCAGGAGGAATTGAATTTAAATATTTCAGGTGGGAGCATGTCTTCCAGGAGCTTTACCTGTTGTCAATTTTTTACATAAACAGCTAATATCCTGTGAAGAGACAGGCATCCAATCAGGAAGATCCTTACCAAATGAATCTTCCCCAGCAGGTGCGGGGCCTCAAAAGGTACTCTTGAAATATTGTTGCCATATAAGGGTGGAGATTTGGGCTTCTAGATGAAGCTTAGAAGTATGTAAACCTGGATGTACCATCTTCCAAAATTTAATGTCATCCTTTTGCTCACAGCAAAACCCAAATCTAATAAATGTGTCCTTCTTCCTTCTCAACAAGGCCTTATATAATGATTGTTTCTTGATCAGGATCTTACTTAGAACCTCTGATCCAGTCCTTTTAGTACTGCGAGTGCGAATGAACTTAGATAATTCTTTTTTCATAGTCCTACATTCTCCATCATACCAACTTACATTATGCATCCTGGGGGGCCTGTGAATGGCTTGAATGCACTAAGTGGGGTTTCAATTGATCTATGATTTTTTGGAACCCTCCATGACCTCCATGCCAAAATTGTGTTTCTTAGCTCCTGCAAGACAGGGCCATGCAGCAAATCTGGGCTCACTCAGACTATTCAGGCTGTGTATTACTGACCGTAAGTGATCATCTCAAAGAGGTATATACTTTTATTCTGATTTGAGTTAGTTGCCAGCTGGATAACTAATTTAACAGTATAATGATCACACTCTGGTCGATCTTCTACTGAAAAATTTTTTACACCTGAAAATAAGATCGGGGAAAATCAGAAAATCATCCACTACACTGCCCCCCTTTGATGAGAGAAATGTATAATGACCTGTAGATACATCCAACAAACTACCATTCAAAATTAACAAAAGATTACTTGTAAACCAACAAGAAAAGAACTGTTGTAGCGTTCTTGTCAGAAACCATATTGTTCCCTATTCTGCAGTAAAAAGCAAACTAATTTAGGGTTCTAAAAGATCTTCTGAGACTGGCACCATTCTTGTATCTTGGACTGTAGAAACTAAGACCCCAGACTCTCAACAGTCCAAATGCCCTGGCATTTGTTTGATCTTTGTACTTGTCTCAACATTTTCAATAGGGACTTTTCAGTTTCAGAACTGGAGGACCAAATCCTGGAATTGGGAGCCTCCATTAGGGAATATAACAGATATACCACAGTGGCCTTAGAACAATATTAGCCACCAGGAAGAAAACATTGTTCATGCTAAAGGCCATGTCTGCTTTGCTCCTTCTTTCCTGCTTGCTTGTTTAGGGCCAAGGGATTGGAGAGTGTAAAGGGGTAGATCCCCATCAAGAGAAATGAACATTTGGAAGGGCTGAATAAGTAATGGTTAGAAAGATATTGGCCAGGGCAGTTTCATGGGACAGTGTGATCAAAACATGAGACTGGGAAGCCCTGGTTCTTCAGTTCTGCATAGTTCACTTTGGAATTAGAGGTCCAGCTGGTTAAAAAGGGGTGTGTGATAGCCAGGAGATCTGGGTTCTGTTTTATAGATCTGGCATGTGGCCCATCCTGGTTTAAGTGGGGTAGAGGAGAGACATAAAACAGAGTATTAGCATTTTCACAAATTTAGATCTTATTTTGAATGTATTATTAAATTATGTTCATGTGGAACAAACTGTGCTGGATTTTTCAGACCCAGCTGGAATCTCCCTAGTGAGCTTTACTATACCTCCTAGCTAAAAGGCTTCCTAAAAATTAGCCACATCCCTGGAGGAAAATGAAAGGAATTGAACAGAGGCAGCTGCCCTGTGTTGCTTTACTTACAAAATTTAAATAAATGTGTTCTTAAGAATCTATGAACTAAAAGCCTAGGGTCCATTTTGAGAATGGTCAGCACTGGACTATAAAAATGGAATAATAAACAAATCCATGCCATCATTCAACCCCCAGCTTACTGGCCATTTAACAGCCCAAAGTAAAATCCAGTTAAGCCAAAGTACTAGGAGCTAAGCAATTCAGTTCCACCGTAGCCAATGGGAGTCAACAGTGCTGAATCTGAGGGTGAAGAAGACGGACATTCTAAAAAGTGTGTTGGAAGTAGCTTCAACACACATCCTCTGCATTCTGAGGCACTTGCTTTCAGGACAAGGAATGTGTGTTCAAACCACTTCTTCCAAATGTCCATATCTTCACCTTTGGACTCCAGTTTAATGTCATACAGACTGGGCTGCAAAGTTTGTTCACCTCTGTAGCTATGACGTGGCCACAGTGGTGCTGCCAGGTTTGTGGGCTCTCAGTACCCTGACCGTACCCTCTAACCTTGGTGGCGGGGCTGCTTTTCTCATTTACTCCCTGCCACCCCTTTGGGCAGTGGTGCTCTTCTGCCACTGCCCTGCTTTTTTTTTTTAACCCTTGGGCAGCAGTGGTGGTGGTTGGCTGCTTAAGTGGGCAAGGCTACTGCTTGCCTGCGTGTGTGGCCAAGCCAAGCCAAGCCAAGCGCTGCACTGGCCAACAATGAGGCTGCAGCTGCACACCATTTTAATTTAAATCATTTCCCCCAGGGCGAGAGGGGCAGCAAGCTCAGCCAATCGGACATCACCTTCTGGAGTGTGGGACCAATGCGGGCAGGAGACCAGTGAGTAGGCAGGCTGAGGGGGCTTGGCTACATTGTTGCTGTCCCAGTTCCCTCACTGGCCAGATAACTCTAAATGTAGCATCGGATAGGCTGAGCTCATTGCCACTCTAGCTCTGGGGGAAACTGTTAATATTAAAATGGTACATGGCTGCAGCTTCAGCTGCTGATGTGGCACAGACCTTCACTTCCTAGCATGGCCTGTGGTTTGTTGCAGTTTGTTATTAAACTGCTGCCAGAGTGCTGCCTCCTGGGGGTTATTTGTTCCCACTGCCCAGGGTTGCAGGACCCGAGACTTCAGCCCTGTGGTCAGGCCAGTGGTAATGGTGGGTGGCACCGCCTGGCCATCCTCATAGTAATGCCCAAGCATTACATATGTATGTTTATTTATTTATTTATTCATTCATTCAGTCATTCATTTCATTTGTTAATCGCCCATCTGGCCGGTCACCCGGCCACCTGGTGTTCCACGTCTGCCCATCAATTCTCCCATGACATACAAAAGTAGACAACATTAACTATTTCCTTAGTATGATTTCCACTGAAGAAATGTGGCACTGAGCCATATTACTTGCTCTAAATGGACTCATATTGGGGACACATGGGAGGAACCAACATTGGCTCTAGCATGGTGTACACTTTTGCATTGTGGAAGTATATAAAGCATTATTAAAATGGTATCATTTGGATGCGATGGCCATGAGTGTTACAGGCATCAAGTGAACAGGAGAAAGAGAATTTAACAAGACATTTTTGAGCCACAAATGAATAATATTTATCTATGAAGTAGGAAGAAGAATACAACTTATGTTTTAAAATATAAGTTTGGCTAACACCAAGAAAGAGAGACAGAGAGACAAAGAAAAATACGTTTTTCAAACAGAGATAAGGCAGGAATTATCAAGCTCTCTAAGGCACACAGTAGATTTCTTGGCTGGGACTTTATTAATGCAACAGTGTTTCTACCTCATATCTCAGCATTTGCAGCTACTGGGTTTCAAAGCAAATAAACCTAACTACTTGCTCGAATGCATGATTGTCAACATTAATAATGCAACTTATGGAGAACATATCGCTTGCCACATTGTATTTATAAATCTGGCAATCTGTGTTGATGATGTGCAGGAAAGAGACTCCTTCGAGGAGCTACATCAATGGGAACAAATGAGGCATTACATTATATTCTACCAAACTATCAGTATCAACAGCCGAGAGTCAAAGGGGTTATGTAGAGGTTTTGAAAGCAGAAGTGGAGACAGGCCCATTCTGAAGAAGGGTGCAGTTTATCTCAGACTCAGACAATAATATTCATTTCATACAAGATTCCAGATTAAAATTAAGGGAGTAGATGATATGCTAAATGCATGTATGCATTTAACAAGACTTGTTTTCACTAACAGCTGCCAGGGGAATCAGAATTGGGTCCGTGGTGTGCAGGAAGGGGGGGTTAGCCCACCCCCAGTGAAAATTGCCTCTCCTAAACTATTTTTTCTGGGAAGGAAACTGCCATTTGATTGCAGAAATGACAAACTTAACTAACTACATTAGAATAGAAAATAGACAAGAAGATGATAACATTCTTAAAAATTGGGTACTGTATATTCAATAGCCAGTGTGGCATAGTGGTGAGAGTGTTGGCCTGGGACTCAGGAGATCCAGGTTCTAGTCCCCGCTTGGCCATGAAACTCACTGGATGACTTTGGGCCAGTCACTGACTCTCAGCCTAACCTACCTCACAGGGTTGTTGTTGTGAGGATAAAATGGAGACGAGGAGGAGGAGGATTATGTAAGCTGCCTTGGGTTCCTTGCAGGAAAAAAGGCGGGGTATAAATATAATAAATACATAAATAAATACTGTTGCAGCAAACACAATTACTCTGTGCAACCCTTTTCTTCGTTCTCTTCATTTTAAAACGTACGATTTTAACATTTGTGTAATAACTTCTCATTTCTGAGCATTGTGGCTTTACAGCCAGCGTTCAACCTTGTACACCCTATTCTTGTAAATAAAACTTTAGAAATATCAACAAGGATTCCCCTACTTCAACTCTGGAGCAGTCTTGCTACAGTTTAAAAGCAAAACACTTTAAAGCCTTTGTTTCTTTACTGTGATATTAATATTCCTTTAAAAGGGGCAAGAACCTGTGATGAAGGTCACTTTATTATCCATATTTAGTGACAATTTCCAGTACTCAGTGAGGGCTTTTCTACAAATCTACCAGAATCCGCGTATTGGCTCAACTCAGTACAAAACAAATCAAGTCGACACCAGCATGTGGGGTGGGGGGAATGGAATGAAATCTGTAGGGCCGAACCAGAAAAATCCCATTGAGTTTTCAGCCCCCAAACAGAATTCTCATACATCCCTAGACCCCCTTCAGGTTTGCCTGCTGGCTTGTCATACATCCTTAACTCTAGATCCCCTTCAGCTTTGACATTCAGCCCCAGTAGTGTCCCAGTGAACAGCTCCCCATCCCATCCACAGGGTTCCTGTTACAGCCACGGCAAGTGCCTGCTCAGTGCTGCAAACATGCCAATGACTGCAGCACTGCGTCACATGACACTTTCCAGCTGGGAGACAAAGTGGGCAGAGGAAGCGAGTGCAAGTGGCTTAGCAGGGACATGAGTGCATGCGGGCACAATGCCGCCAGACTCAGCTCTGGATGGATGAAGAAACGAAGTGTGCACACAAAGGAGTGCCACATGCAGTTTCTAATTTAGTCCAGGGGCCAGGGCTGCATGCACACAGCCTTGGTCAGAATATAGGTGAGATCACCCATCTTTTCAAGGGTCTGGACTCTTGAAAAATCCTCCTCCAAACGGTTGATCAGCAGCACTATTATCAAGTGGGTTAGGTTTTTAATGAGAATTTTTAATATTGTTTTAATTATTATATTTTATTGTGTTTTACTGTATTTTAATTGTACATCGCCCAGGGTGGCCGGGTGACTGGCCAGATGGGCGATTGATAAATATAATAAATAAATAAATAAATAAAAAGTGCTGGCTGAGGCTGGAGTGTGTGTATCTGGATCTGGGCCAAAGATTTTTTTGAAATTACTCTTTGCTTTTTGGCCTTGTCATGATTCAGGATAAATACGCATTTTGAGACAGCCCAGGCTTTTCTAATCTAATGTACTAGAAGAAACAGAGCTGTTAATACATAAAGTTAACAGCCTTTGCTATAGCAATTTAGAAAGTGTGTCTGTGCCAGGTTTATATTCCCATGATACTGCACCATATGCATTTTGTAATTTCTGAAAGCTTCTGAAGTTTCTTAGCGAAGTATTCATGTTGCAACTTGCATTCCAATGTGCTCTAGCAAACTTGCAATGGCTTTTTCTCACATCAATTTCAATAGTTTTGGCTGATCGGAAATGACAACTGCATCTCCTAGCATTGCTAAAAGTTAGATGAAGCCATGGCTCAATTCTCTTAAATGAACTACTGCTGTTGTCAGACATAAACTAACTCATCACTCCAGATTTCATACATCTAATGCATGGAAAATGGGAATATTTCCAGTGGCAGAATACAGCTACATTTTTGTGATCCATACAGACATTGAACATGCTGCATTTGCAATACAAAAAAATAAAAATAAAAAACCCTGATTGATAAGGACTAAAATAAGTTTGGACTACACAATGTGCTCATTCTATGCAAATGTCATTCTAATCTAATAACAAGATTACAGGTGAGTTGGTCTTTCACTAGTTACATTATTTTATAATCTTCCCTCAAACAATTTCCTTCCTTTCTCCCTTCAGGGTTTCTTAAAGATCCACGGGAAATCAGGCTCCTATAGGAGAGGAGGTGGGAATCAGAGGTCCAAGGGTTAGGCATCAGATGAAAAGGGAGGTACAACTAAGTGTGGTCCTACACTTAGGGAGGCCACCTAGTGGAAAGACCCATTTTGAGGGTAGGGTGTGGGTGGTACCCTGCTCCTGCTTTAACTGGGAGGGTTGTAGCCATCTCTAACAGTTTTTTGTATCAACTTTATTTCATGCAGCTGTAACTTAGAAACTGATCTTGTACTCTGTAAAGTCAGCTTGAATCTTTTGTTTCTATTGACTGCAAGAAGATCTGCTCTGTAGCCTGAAGCAGTCAGTCAGTCAGTCAGGCGATCACTCGTGACCGAGTAAGATTGTCTTCCAGGATAAAAAAAAGAAAATTTACAAAAAGGAGATTTTAAAAGGAGGAAAATTCTAAAGAAAATTGTGTAGACTCTAGCGATGGGTCTGTAAGTGACTGTGGAGGCCAATTCTAGATCCACACAGCTTCCCACAGTGAGGACACAGGTTACCAGATGGAAGATGGTCCTGTAAAGGATTCATTTGACGTGCTTTTCGCTTAGCACGTTTCTCCCTTTCACCTTGCACTCGAGCTTCTTCAAAGTCCATAGAACCTTTGTGAAAGGCCAACCTCCAGTTAGATCGTTCATGGGCCAGAGCTTCCCAGTTTTTGATGTTTATATTGCATTTTTTTAGATTAGCCTTAAGAACATCTTTAAACCTCTTATATTGACCACTGATATTCCGCTTTCCATCCTTGAGTTGGGAATAAAGTAACTGCTTTGGGAGACGGCAGTCAGGCATTCGAACAACATGACCGGTCCACTGAAGTTGGCGTTGAAGGATCATTTTTTCAATGCTAGTAGTCCTTGCTTCTTCCAGTACACTGACATTTGTTCTCCTATCTTCCCAAGTAGTTAGCAGGAGGCAATGCTGGCTTGTCTGTAACTTTTGCATAACAAAAGCTAATTGACTGAACTTCCAAGTTACTGGCTTGTCTACAGAGAGAGGCAGAGGCAGCATCCAACACATCTCTGTTCACCTAGTCATATTTCTCTGATGTAGAATGTAATGTCATGTCTAATTTTTTGTCCTTATAGAGGGATTACAGCAAGGGTGGGGGACCTCTTTCAGCCTGAGGGCTGAATTCATTTTCTGAGAATCTCTCAGGGACTGCATTCTAGTGGTGGACAAGGGAGTAGGGCCAAAATACCAAAAATACCAGCATACTGTAGTTTAAAGCTCTTTCTGCTGGTTACTAAGCCTTAGGAGAGGTGTGCCAAAACCCCACCTGCCCTTTCGCAACCTCTTCGTTTCCCTGCGAAAGAGGCAGTCATTTTTCTGCCTCTTTCACAGGACTTTGAGAATTTCAAATTCCTCAGGGTGCCCAAGCTTCAATGCTTACTGTACTGTAAAGAGGTGGCATTGTGTACGGTATGTGTATGTGCTCTTTATTTTACAAACTGTATTCCTTTCTGTCCATGCAGCTTCTCAGGCTTCTTGAGCTTTCTGAAAAAACCCCTAGAGCAGTGATGGTGAACCTTTTTGAGCCCGAGTGCCCAAACTGCAACACAAAACCAACTTATTTATTTCAAAGTGCCAACACTGCAGTTAAACCTGAATACCGAGGTTTTAGGTTTAGAAAAACAACTCATACAGTTGTCCGAACTAATTAACATATTTTGTCTTAAAAAGAAAAACACAATAACAGAGCTTTCAATGATACAAACAGTTTTTTGTTGGGAAAAAAAAATCAACTCAAAAAATTATTGTAGTACTACATTGTACACATAGCCTGAAGGGAATTTATACAAACTTTTAAAATAATTAGGCACATGTATTTTAGGATAAGGGATTCTCAACTTGTAATATGATTATATGCCAGACTGAAATTGTATGGGGCAAGCTTTACCCCAGGTCCTTTCCCTGCTTCTACAGGTGTCGGATTAGTAAAAGTAAAAGTCAACCTGTATTAGGATGAGCAAGATAAACAAGAAAACGAAACGTGCTTAACACATTTTAAACACTTTATGTCTTGGACTGCAAACACTGCATTAGGTAAAAGTTTGCATTGGGCATGCTTTTGCACAATTATAATGTGATTTTTGCTATTGCATGCATGCTGATAATTTGTCAAACCTTGGCTCATACTCCATTAGTTTGAGAGCAACACATGCAGCACTCAGGTCAACTGTTAGGGCTTTACATCCAAGCCATACTCTGTGCATCATTCTTCAAAATCTTTTAAATGTGATAACAATGTAGAAAAGAATTCTTTAACAGGAATTCTAGAAGAAAATCATTCTGTTCCACACTGTGAGAAAGAACAAAATCATTAGTGTTTTGCAGAAGGGGGCGGTCTTTTCGCAATCTGGTGACCAATGGCTCGAATGCCCACAGAGAGGTCCCTGCGTGCCAGCTGTGGCACCCGTGCCATAGGTTCGCCATCACTGCCCTAGAGGCCTTAACCAGCACTTTCTCTCTTGGGGCTTTCCAGTGCTGCTGCCTGCAGAGTGCCTGAAAGCTGAGCGAGGCATTTTTGGCTTTGTTTCATTGTTGCTAAAAGTCCTTTTAATGACAACAAGAATATCAACAACAACGCTTCACTCAGCTTTCAACTATTACACTCAATCAGTCATTTGGAATCATCTCAGAGATCCAGCAAAAGTCACCCAAACTGATGAAGAATAACTGTTTGTTATTCTATCCAAGCAGCACTAATTATACTTTCTCACTTTTTCTTAATGGAACAGGGTAGCTATTCACTAGGTTTTAAGAGCATATAATAAACAACTTTGAATGTACACAATGCCAAGAGTTGCTGTCTGGAACTCTAATAAATCTTTGATCTCACGGATGTGTTCAGACACTGGTATCTTTGGTGAGCAATTATTTGACAAATGAAACAAAGGCGACATCCTGAATTTCATACAGGGAAAAATGAATTCACTCATCATGCCTCTTGCCTTCAAAAAGCAAGTCTAGGTTTTATTTTGTAAAATGGTTCGTTTGTAGAGCGATAAGCGAACAAATTATCCAAGCCTTGGATCCAGACTTTGCGTCCTGCGAATGGAAGGGCTCCTGCTGTCCATGGAAGGCATTTGTTCCAGTGGAGGGATCTCACTGGTGAAATGGAGGGGGAGATTACCATTGCCAATCCCCCCTCCCCCTGCAGCCACTGGCACCCTCCAAAAATCTGCTCTGGAGGGTCTCCAACTTCTAGAGGAAATTTTTGATAGGTGCAAGCAGCTGCAGGAGGGTGTGTGTGTGTGTGTGTGTGGGGAGATCAGCAAAAGTCATCTCCCATTCTTCAGCCAGTAGGAGCTTCTCTTGAGTGAAACTCCACTCAGGGCAGGGTGCTCCTGCTGGCAGTAGCAAAGTCTAGATCCAATGTAATATATCAATTAAGCATAGTAGAAATGTTGGTATTCAAATGTATTGCACAGCATATCTGAAGTATCAAATATCAAATGACAGTTATGGAGAGATAACAATACACCTGACCTGAAGTGGTGTGTGCACAGCATGAGATACAAGGTCAAATGCTTTCAGCGGCATCTCCGCAAGGAAATAATCTCACACTTCCATCATGTGCCTACACAGTCATGCTATGATAGCTAGAGGTGACTTCTTGAATTAAATTCCAGGTTAACCGTGAGATCCAAATACATGTTTACTCAGAAATAAGTTCCCTCCACCTCGGGCTCAGTGGAGTTTGCCCCCAGGTAAGTGTGTATAGGATTGCAGCCTAAACTGTGCAAACTGCATTTGTTTTAAATCAGACAAAGCCAACACAAAACATTTTGTTTCAAGAAAGCAAAATGGGCGTGCCCCTACTTCACAGCCTCTCCGTGTGGAATGTTCACACGTTCCCAGCAAAGCGGTGCCCCTCCACCTGCATTCTGAGGTGGCACAGTCTTATGAGAGAGCTACATCACACATCAGTTCACATTTGGTACAGCTCTTATTTAAGCTTGTTCAGTACCTTGGAAAATATAGCCAAGGGGCAGCTTTTATTGAACAGATATCTATTTCTAGCAGAACAAGAGGTATTCTTCAGTCTTCAAACACACAAAAAAAGCATTTAAAAACATTTTTCTCTAGTCCCCTTGAGTCTGCAGAAAGCTATAAAGAGAAGGGATGTGTCAAGAAAACCTTTAAATGAGGTAAGATTGCATGTAATCTTATGCATAGCGTAAGGAGGGGAAAAGTCTTAGCTTTTGATTCCAAACCTCTTTCATGTTCATTTGATGGAGGAAAAAGGCACACTTCCTGGGGCAACTGCTGTTCAGAAAGGGTATTCATGTAAATCGGCACTACTCGTATCTCTAGATTCATATTTAACTATTCCCAAATTCAATATATGAATGAAAGCAGTTTTTAAAGTATATCCATTAAAAATATTTAGCGCACTCACATATAAGCTGAGACATGAATGAGCCTTTTGACCATACATGCAGCCACACTACTGCTGCACTCATGGCAAGAGTAAATCAGGAAGCCTGTAATTAACCATAGTTTCCTGTTTTGTCCAAACTGGGAAACTATGGTTACTAGCTTCAGAAGAAGTCAGGACATTAAATCATTATTTGAAGTTGGTTTTCATAATCAGAGGTATATAGCATCGGATCATGAAGGTACTACTTTAAGCTATCATGGCTAACACCCACTGATAGACTTACCCTACATAAATTTGCCTAATCCTGTTAAAAAAAATCCATCACTGCATTCTGCGCACGTGTAATTCTGTGAATATTTCCTTTTGATTGTCCTGAACCTACTACCAATCAACCCCAGGTCTAGTGTTTTGTGGGGGACAGGATCTTTATTCACTATCTACACTGTTGATAATTTGCTGTCTATCATATCCCCCCTCCCCTAGTTACTTTGTTCCTAAACTACCCCCCTCCCACAACTATTTAGCCTTTTCCTATAGAGAGCTGTTTCACCTGCATGATCAGGAGTTAAAATGTATAATTTCTGGAAATGCTGAAGCTATGGGAAAAATATGTTCCTCCTTGTTCCCCCCCCCCATCATTTTTTTTTCTTGGAAGAAAATTAAAATGTTGGAGGAAAATGGAAACATATGAAATATTTACTTTCTTATCAAACATATACTGCTTTAATAACATGAAATGCAGTATTATAGCTTAGTCATATTAAATGTTCTGTTTGGGATATTTATGAAATTTACAGAGCAATCCTATGCTCAGATGTAAGCCCCACTGAACTGAATGGGACTTACTCTCAGGTAACTGTGTATACTGGGTTGTAGCTTTAGTTTTCTACAAGCAAAAGCACAGTAGGATACGTGCTTCTAGTATCCCCAAACTAGGTGAACGTCACCAGAAGGCAAGCAGCAATTCACAAGCAAAGACGGCTCTGTAACCTCTTCTCATGAAGATGGTAGCAACGCATCTTGGATTTGAGTGTTGGATATGTCTACACTATACTGTAATTATCCTTCTACTACACATTTTGAGTGAGTAAACCCTTGGCTAAAAAAGCATTTCACTAATTCCATAGGTGAACATATTTCATAGAAGCTTTTTTTTTCAATTTAATTTTTGCCACTGCTAACAATGGGAAACAATGTCCTCAGGAAAACAACAACAGAAAACCCCCATATTTGTCCCTGAATGTTCCCCACCCCCCATCTTCACATCTCCATTCAGAGGATCTTAGTTGCCCTTTTATCTAACTTCTCCAGCTGCAGGATATCCTTTTTGAGATAGAGCAGCCAGAACTGATATTGGTGTCAATACTTGCTATTTTATTTTTAATCCTTTTTCTAATAATAATATTCTGATTATATTCTGGTACATGTCCTGGGACCTGCAAGGATAAAGGTAAGTTTAAACATATTTTAAATAAATAAAATAAATGATGAACCCCTGACACTGAATCTACTTTTCTCAGTAGTCCTTTCAGTGGGCTGTATCCAAACAAAGGTGTCATTCTGCCAGCACAATGTTTCGACAGCTTGCAGAAACCTGTTTTCATCCTTCAGCAGAAGTCAAACCCAATAGTTTGATTCTGTTTACACAAGCTATTCCACACGCCCTTTCACAAGTTGTTTCACAGGCCTTTCCACAAGGCATTGCACAACTCATTACAACTTTATTTGGCTAAACGTTGCTTGCATTAGTTGTGCTAGTTGTTCCACTAATGTTAACTCAACCGCTAGCGAAACACACCACCTCTTGTACTTTTCCCGCTTGCCTAACAGTGGATGCAACCCAATAAGTTTCCCATTATGATTTTTATTAGACATCATCTGCTGACCTTGGACTGTTTATCTAGGTCACCTTGATCTGGATCACTTACTGCCTGTTTGTTCTGTGTTCATGCCTCTCTGACTCCACGCTTCCTCCTCCTTCTCATCTACTATTTCATGTTCATCTGTTTGCTCCATCCAGGTATGTCCCTTTCTTCCAGCCTTCTTTGTCTCTCCTTATGTTCTGGCTTCTTGCACTCAGTGTGGACTGACACCTTTGCCTTTTACCCTTGGTTCTTCTTGGATTGTGACTTTGGACTACTCTTTTGATAAGCTGTTCTTGTCTTCCCATACCCTTCCTTCCTCTGTAGCCCTTTCCAGAAGCCACTGAAACAAATAACTTCCTGGGGAGAGAGCCTGACTCTGCTGTTAATCCCTGCCCTCCTCCCCAGAACTCTGTACATGTCTCACCCACTGTGGGACAAAGGAAACAGTATTTCCCTGCAACATAGCATACAAAATGGCGGGATGCATGGAGAGATTTGGAATGTCAAAATATTCAGTTTGAAATGGATCGTAAGGCAGAAAACAAATGACTAAAATACTTGATGATTATCTATTTATATTTGTTGTGGGAGAATATATGTATCTCAGACACATAGGACCTACTGTGGTAGGCAGCAGGAGTAACAACAAAACTCAAGGTAACCCCATGGTGCCTTACTATCAACCTTTAAGCCAGTCTCATGCTGCTAGCAATTAATACAGTCTACATATAGAGAAGCACCAGCTCTCTCTCTCTCTCTCTCTCTCTCTGTATACACACACAGACTTGGAACTGATTTTAAGATTGTTTTGATATGATTTTGTATAAGCATGTCATCTATGGTAGAAAGCAAAAATTACCTGATCCCATGTTTCTGCAGGGTGCAGATGCTTCTAAACTGATGCTTTAATACTTGTATAAGTTGGCTGAATTTGTTGCTAAAAATACAGCATCACAGCTTCTGATAATGGTCTAATTAAAAAAAAAACACATCTTTAAATCTTATGTAAGACGCTTTATGAAGAGAGTAACTTTGTGAGCTATAGAGCTGTGTTATAACACCTCACAAAGGAGCCTAGGAAATTGACAGACTGACTACTGTGAGAGAACTACATGGCATCTAACATAAAATTGTTATTCTTTCATGGTTTCCTATGGATTGATAATACATTTATAAAAAAAAGAGAGAGAGAGAGAAAGGGAGAAAGAGAAAATTTTAGCACTTTACAAGTCAAGGTTCAGCAAGTATGCAATGCAGGTAGAGTTGCTGAATGGTGACCAATGGTGCTGGGTTGAGGCAATAAGGCATGACCATGCCTGGTTATTACTTGGATGGGAGACCCCTCCTCTAGTTTCCTGCATTGAGCAGGGGGCTGGACTCGATAGCCTTGTAGGCTCCTTCCAACTCTATGGTCTATGAAGTCAGGGAAACGAGTTTCAAAGTTACTCCTTACCAAATGGGCAACAGGTCTGAAATGCAGACCAGCCCCGTTCCCTTTCAAAGGCAGCATTATGCAGCTGCTTCTCACTGCATGTGTCTGTCTGTGTGAGGCGACATATCTGTTTGGACTAATTGGATAGTAGCAGGGCTACTATCAGCTTGTTCAGGGCAGGCTGAAGTAACAAAGAAAGAAAATTATGTCATGGGAACAAGCCCCTTGTAGAAAGAACTGCTGAATAATTTCACCAATTTGCTTTAGAAATATACCCTGCTGCCTCTATACCATCTCTTTACTGCAGAGAGATTAAAGGATATTGAAACACACAAACAACATCTGACCAATTTTATTCATGGTAAGCAGTTACAACATTTAAACAGAGAGGCTATGAAAAAAATCCTTCACTTACCACAGCTGGCATTTCTTGACAGTAAATAGACATTGTATTGCTCAAAGGAAACATTAGGAGGGATCACAGAATACTAGGGAAATACTTTTTCTTCCTATTTTTGCTTGCAATATAAACTTTTCTGAAATTTCTGAATACTGCCACTGCCCAAACTCACCCAAAGTGGAATTCAAGTCGAATACCCCAAGTCTGAACATTCAAACTATTCCACACAATGATGGTGGTCTTACAAGAAAAAAATAAAAACACAGGTGGGTGTGGCGTAACCCCACAATTCAGTTCCCTGGTGTATGTCTGCGTTAGTATGTTTAGTGAGAATAGAAGGTTGAACTGAGTGGGTGTGGTTTGTGATGTCTTAGAAAGGGTGGGGGGAGGAGTATAGAAGGAGTGTGTGAGTGATGGCAGAGGGGTTTTTACAGTCTTTTTACAGTGATTCTTACAGATATTCTTGTCTAGTCTGCCAGGAGTTTTGAGAGAGATTGGTGCTTGTCTGAAGAGTGAAAGAATTTAGAGTTATAGGGACTTAGGATAATTACAGAGTGTTTGGTGTAGGCAGGTTTAAAGTTATCTTCTTGAACTAAGATTTTGTGAACTAAAATAAACTTATTTTTATTTTGTTTGCTACCCAAATCCTACGTGTCAGCTTGGCATTATTAACCTGCATTACTGTTAAACCTACACACACACATATATACCCACAGTAAATTATATTCAAAATAGATCTTTAAGACACTTTATTGATCTTTTTCCTCATAGGTAGGGGAAAGGTTTCATTAGACCCTCCCCTCAGGTTTTTAGGTGTTGGTGCTTAGCCTGAGAAGGGTTTATGCGGCTGGTCCCAGTGTGTAAGGACGGTGATGTCGCAGTGAGTGAGGGGCTTCTGAAATGTTGTACAAGCCTCGTACAGCAACAACATGGTCACTGATGAGAATATGGAAACTGTCGCAATGATTAATGGTGCTTTAATGAGGTGCTGTAATGAGTAAAAGTGGCGGAAGACTTGATACACCGATGCATTAGATCTATCACAGAAAATTACAACAAACAGGAAAAAGAAATTAACTGTAATCCTTACAACTATCATCACATCGTTGAAGGGTTTACGTGGAACAAGATTAGCTGAATATTTCCAAAATAAGCCTAAATTATTCTCTGGTGGAATTTGCAACTCATGCACCATAGCTTTTATATATGGATGGTGCCAGTATCTAGCAGATGTGCAGCAAGGTTTTGTTTTTGTTTATTTATACTTTTAATGAGATGAACCGGTGTTCTGTGAACTGCAGAAAAAAAACATATGTTTGCCTCTGGCGCAGAGGCTCATTTGTTAGCATATAACTAATATTGGAATACAGAAATAAAATGAAGAGGACAGAAAGGAGTCAGGATGCAGGGATCACACTGAAATAGACTTTGCCTATTTAACAGAATACGGGGCGGGGGTGAGCTAAGGATGTACAAGAATTTAGTTTTTGCTCACAAAACATGTGATGTGCCCCATTTGCAACCCCAAATGCAAGCACGAGCATGTGTCCACTAAATATATTTTTTTTCAAATTCCCAAACGTGTTCATGTTGGATTTGTGCAACTTTCCCCATTTGATTTACACAAATTTCTCCATAGATTGAATCAGCCCCACTTTAGTCTATGGGGGAAAATTTGCACAAACTGGGGGAATTTTGTACAACTTTCACATTCGGTCGCTGTTTGTTTTGTGGAATTTTCCTGTTCGCGCAACAAAATGAGTAGAAATCGCAAATGTGAACAGGAATGAGGCACAAGACAATGTTCAGAGAAGCTTGGCGATCTCATTTCATTTCATTTATTTCATTTCTATACCGCCCCACAGCTGAAGCTCTCTGGGCGGTTCACAATAGTTTGTACATAAAAAAAATAAAAACATACAAAATAGTTAAAAAGATTAAAAACATCACTTATTTGCCCATTCCTAGGTGAGACCAGTGCTTGCACCCAAAATGTACAAATCTACTTTGCTTTATTTATTTATTTATTTATTTAAATTTTTAAATTTTCACATCTTACAACTACTAATGAATAAAACAACAAAAGATACAACATAAACATTGTGCACCCCCCCACCTCTTGGGACCAAGTTATATTTCTCCCCCCCCCAATTTTTTTTAATGTATATATACAAGATACTATTCTATATTCCAAATATATAACAAATCTTGACAAGGTTTGTTCCCCCTCCCCTTTACCAACACATACCGGTAATCCAAAAATTTACCCCAAATGTTCACAAAGGTATCTTTCTCCAATTGTCCTTTTTGACACTTAATATTACAAGTTAATTTATCATTTAACGCGATATCCCATACCTCTTTATACCATTCAGTAATTGAAAACACATGTTGAACCTTCCAATTCCTAGCTATCATTAATTTTGCTGCTGTTAACAAATTCACAATCAATTCTTTTGTATTTTTTAAACAAACTAACTTTTCTGTAATTGTTAACAATGCTAATTTTGGGCAGACTTCTAATTCCATTCCAATTATTTCTGATATTTCTGCAAATACTTTCTGCCAAAATTCCAGAACATTTTTACAGCTCCACCACATGTGGGCATACGTACCTTTTACATTACATCCTCTCCAACACAATGCGGAACAATTTTTATCTATCCGATTTAATCTTACTGGAGTTAAATACCATCTCCATACCACTTTATAAAAGTTCTCTTTTATCCTAGTTGACATAACTCTTACAATACGTCTATCCCACATATTTTTCCAACTTTGTTTCGATATTTCCTCATCAAATTCATTATCCCATAACACTTTAAGAGAATCTTTATGCTCTTCTTCTTTTTGTAACATCGTATATAAAGCCTTTGTTGTGCCTCTTGTTGAAACATTACCTTCTATAGCTTCTCTATTCAAAACTATCTTTTCAAAATTGGTTAGTTCTCTTTCGCTGTCCATTCTTGTCCTCCACTTCTTTAACCACAGTTCCAATTGCATTGAATTTAACCATGATATTCTCTCTCTTCCTACTATTTCTATTATATGTTCTCTAGTCTTCAATTTTTCCACCCATATGAAAATGAGAATACAAGAAGAAGATAGAGAGATGATGGAGCAACCATTCTCAGATTTGGAGATAGATTTTGCTATAAATAAATTAAAAGAGGGCAAGACCCCAGGAGTAGATGGATTAGGGGTGGAATATTACAAGGTTTTTAAACATATGTTAATTCCAAGGTTGAAGTTATTATATAATAATATAATGGAAGGGGGAGAAATTCCCCCCTCATGGAAACAATATATGATTATAGTAATTCCAAAATCAGGAAAGGATTTAACAGAACCAGATTCATATAGACCCATTTCGTTAATAAATCAAGATGCAAAATTATTTACTGCAATACTAGCGACACGAATGAATAGGTTTATGAGTAAATATGTAGGGGTGGACCAATGCGGATTTATTGCAGGTCGACAAATGGCCGACTTAACTAGAAGAGTATTAAATATAATATATAGTATAAAGAAAAATAATGTTAAAGCAGGTGTATTAGCATTAGATATTTTCAAGTCTTTTGATTGTGTGGAATGGCCTACGTTAAAAATGATAATTAAAAATATGGGGTTTGGAGCAAGATTTAAAGGAGTAATTAATCAATTATATGCCCATAATATTACAAATGTAGTGGTAAATGATGGTATTACGGAACAAATTTCCTTAGACCGAGGAACTAGACAAGGATGTCCCCTTTCCCCTATTTTGTTTGCATTAGTGATGGAAATACTAGCAAATGTAGTAAGAGAAGATAGAAATATTATAGGGATGGGGTTGGAGATCAAATTAAAATAAATCTATTTGCAGATGATACTTTATTAACAATTAAAAATCCAATTGAAACAATGGATAGGTTGGAGAACCACTTGAAAGAATTTGGAGAAATAACTGGGCTTCAGATGAATTGGGGTAAATCCAAGATTTTACTGTTTAATTATAGTAAAAAAGAGGAGAGTGAAATGTTAAAGAAAAAATATAACATTAACGTTACAAATGTAATTAAATATTTAGGAATAGAAATTACACAAGATATTGATAAAGTAGGAGAACAAAACTTTAGAAAGTTAAAGATAGAGGTTAAAAATAAAATAGAGGAGTATAAAAAAATTGGACTTTCTTGGTTTGGTAGAATTGCGTTGGTAAAAATGAAGATATTGCCTAAAATAAACTTTTTGTTTAGGATGTTACCAGTAAAGATTACAGAAAAAGAAATTAAAGATTGGCAATCAATTATCAACGAATACTGTAATGGAAGGAAAAGATCAAGGATTAATAAATATAATTGGTATAAAGCGCAAAAAATAGGTGGTTTAGGTCTTCCTAATATAAAGTGGTATTATTTAGCCAACCAAGTAAGACATATTTTGGACATTATAGCAGGGAAAGACAAAATGTGGTTGGAATTAGAATCACGAGAATTAGGAAACATGATGGTGAATATATTATTTAAGAAAAATATAAATAATATTATAAAAGGACTAGAAAATCCCTTTTTGAGGAGTATGTTAGAGAGTTGGAATAGCACGAGGAAAATTTTTACACCAGAGGTATCCCCGTTAACTCCGGTAGTGGTCATGGAGGACTTTTCAGAAAATGTAAGACATATAGAAGCTATATTAAGGAGAAAAAAGGTGATTAAATTAATGGATTGGGTGGACAAATCTACTTTGCTGTGCAAAAATGTCAACGGCTCTGGGGGTCAGGATGGAGCTATACGATACTGAAATGGAGGCAGGAAAGATATAGGAATGAATGTTGCGAAGACAGGGAGTAGAGATCCTGGAAGGCAGGGGGAAGGGCAAGGAGAGGTGAGTTGCCCCCTCCACAAAAGCAGAACAGAATAGGCACTAGGTTGACATGCAAGAACTTAAGGGAAAGACAGGTGGAAGAGACTATGACTTGAGAGAAGACAAAACCTAGAGACATAGCCTAGGAACAAGAAACATTGACTTGTGATCATCCTAATTTTCTTTCTGTGAATGGAACAAAGGTTATGCAAGTACAGTAGTCTAGGGAAGGCCCTGAAGTGGGATCTTCTGGGGGTGGAGACTTGGATCTCCCAGACTGAAAGCCTCTCCATTCCCCTCAGACTTCCCAGTACTGGGCCCCTCACCCATGCCAGCCCTGAGTAGGTGTAGTAGGAATTTTTCCTCCCATTGTAACCAATGGGTGGGTAAATTAAGGTAGGGATGAGACACACCACCACACCATCTTGTCTGGGCCAATGCAAGCTGGCAGGGTTTTGGGTGAAGCAGTATACCTATTGCCCCCAACACTAGCAACTCCACTTCGGATTACACTGTGAAACATGTGTGATTTTCATTTCTAGATCTTAGTCTGCAACTCTAAACACACTTACATGAAAGTCAGTTCCACTGAACTCAATGGGGCTTAACCTACATGTTTGCACTAAATCAGTAATCTGAAGGATTTCAAAGCAAGGACACACAGACAGCTACATATATGCACTTCTTGCTTTGTCTTTAGGTTTTAAATGTTTTCCTGTAGCGAGAATTTTGAATGGTTAAAAAAATAATTTCCCCCATTTCTCCTGTTTGTTCTACTTTGCTTATAAGTGATTGGTACCAGCAACGTTATTTACGAGAAGTGTGATACATTATTGTGCCCTTACCCAACCTATCCATCGGCCTGCACACACACTACTTTCAGGGAATTCTAACAAACATCAATATGCCAGTGTCACTCTATGCAAATAATCTCAGTCTGTACTTTCTCCCCAACTTCTTTTCTTTGTTTCATTTTTCTGCACGACTAAGAATTAAAACCATTTTAAGGCAACTTTTGCCCCTTCAAGTAGTTTCTGTTGTTATTTATATATTCCTAAAAGTGCTTTGCAGAAGGCATTTTTAGAGCTGGTTTATGACCTAATTCGCCTACTTGGGAAAATATTGCATTCCCTTTACACAGAGATACTTAGCACCAAACTAAATGAAATTTAAGGCATTCAATCCTGCTGATACTATATAACCCCCCCCCCCCCCCAAAGCTGGCAATATATCTTATAGATTGTGCTAGTGCTTTCTCAGGCAGATGTAAGTGGAAAGAAAATTGCCTTTCCCCTAATATTTCACGTTGCTGTTATTAATTCTAGGTCATTATTGCTGCATTAGAAACAACCATCGAATATCATGTAATCCAGGTCACAGTCTCCACTAATGTAATTCCATAGCTTGTTTTTTCTCTCTTGTTAGTTGTATACCACACACAGTCAATCATATGCACAAAGCCAATCATACACACACACAGTCAATGATCAATGGCTCCCATTGTTATTTACACTTAAATATAGTCATGCCTTGGATTGAGAGCATAATTCGTTCCGGAAACGTGCTTGTAATCCAAAACACTCTTATATCAAAACGAAATCCCCCCAAAAAAATTTGTACAGAGATTTTTAATTTAAGCCGTACGTACTACAGTACTTGTATTGCAAGACGTCGCTTGTATATCAAGTAATAAATAAATAAATAAATATTTAAAAATTTGCTTGTCTTGCAAAACACTCTCAAACCAAGTTACTTGCAATCCAAGGTATTACTGTAATGCAAATGTGAAATACTTAGAATATGCATTAACAGCGCAATCCAATGAGGCTGCCCGTAACCTCCAAACTCAGAGGATTGCGGGCATGCTGCGCAAGGCGGGAGGAGCATGGAGGCGAAGGTCACGTCTGCGCTCCTCCCGCCACACAAAACATTCAGATGGTTGATTTTGGCCATCCAAGTGTGGCCTTCTGAGCACGAGGGGAGGAAGCTGAGGCGGCGCCAGGACACTGTGTATGCTGGAGGAGCCTATCTCCTCCCCTCTCCGCCCCCTTTACTCCTTCTCTGAGGTTGCTCATGCGACCTCGGAGCCGCAGCCAGCGTGGTTCTTTCCACACCGGCTGCGCAGGCAGGGAGAGAGTGCTCCAAGTTCAGAGCCCCAGCTCCGACCTCGGAGCAACTTTCCCAGGTTGGAGCTGGGACTCCAAACTATCCTATGGCCATCTAGATGCTGTCTAGCAGCCTAGGGTTGCCCCTAAGTAGGTTAAACATGAAAAGTGTAGCAGTTTTAACAAATAGAGTCCTAGCAAAACTTTGCTAGTGGCCCTCCATCAGGGACCTTTACAGTTTCAAGGCAGCACTATTTACTGAAAAAGTTAGTGATGCTGGTAAGCCTGCCTGCTGCCTAGAATCTGGTGCAGAGGGCTTTCTCTGTGTCCCCCATTTTGCCTCATGATGCTTGGATGCCCCCGTCCTTTAATCAACTTCTTCTGACTAGTAAAGGCTCTTGCCCTGCAAGGAAGATAATGTTTTTAGCTGAAGTTAGTTTTTGTTTTAATCTATTCTGCCTGCCTCTACTGCATTTAGCTGGCATTGTTGTTTTATGAAGATATTCTGATTTTAATTGGTGTATTTTTATTATTTATTAATTACATTTTTTTAATCACCCATCTGGCCGGCCACCCTGGGTGATGTACACTCCAACAATAAAACAGACATACACAATTAAAACAGTATAATATTTTTTTTAAAAAAAACCTAACCCACCCCATATTCCCACCTGAAATACCATGTTTTTAATGCGCGGCGGAAGCTCATCACGGAGGGGGCATGGTGAAGGTCACTAGGGAGGGAGTTCCATAACTTGGGGGCTGCCACAGAGAAGGCCATTTTCCTAGTCCCCACCAGCCTGGCTGCTCTGGCTGATGGGACAAGGAGAAGGCCGTCCGTGGCAGATCTTGTTGAGCGGCCTACTTGATGTTGCTGGAGGTGCTCCTTGAGATAAACGGTAAGCCACTCTTCAATGAAGCAAATGCATTTATTTTTACTTATTGTAAAAATGTCAGCAAAATGGATTAGCGGGCAGCATGCATTTGTTTTAAAAAATACAATATAACATCACACAAACAATAAAATGGAGAGGCAACAAAGCTACAAAACTATAAAGCAAACAGAGCTCCTTCCCCCCCACCCCAGGTGCCGACATTAGGAGAGGGGGTACATTATGTGTGCGATATCAGTGGGCAGGGTACATGGCATGGCCCAATTTACCACTTATGTGGTGAGTTACCCATTTTTAATAACTCCTGAATAGGGCTATAATGTTCACTCAGATATGAGGCACACATTACAGCAGGGCTGATTCCACATTTGAGAGGACCCTGAGCAAAGTGGGGTCTGGCGGAGTCCCTCCTGTATTAGTGGGCTTACCTGGTGGCAACAGTGGCAGGCGGCGGTGGCGGCAGCAGCAGCACTCTCAGGAGCTGGGTTGAGTTGCCATTTTAAACTTCCCACTATACCCCAGAGTTATGCCCTGCACAGTTACAAACCTAACCAGGTGGTTCACCCCATCACTAGTAAATAAATAAAACCCACTGAAAATTTAAGATAATCATGGGCTTGGTATGATGGATTCTGCCCATCACTGTGCCCACCAAGGAGTTGATGACTCCAAGTCATTGCTCAAAACCCATGGGTCCACGAACCAAGGCAAAGCCCTTTAATGGTGTTTAGTAATTTTATTTCTCTCACATATGGCTCTTCAGCTCAGTATCAAGATTTTAATGTGGCTGATTTTTAACTGGCATTTTATTGTATTTATAAGTGAAAACATAGTGCTATGCAATAAACCATTAGTAATTTTTTAGAACCAGGCAGCACATAATTAAATAAATAAGTCTGGAAGGCTGAGTAAGTACGAGAGGAAGAACTGCATCCATTTGATTTAATGGATTCTGTTTGGACAATACAAATTGTGGTCATGGGGATCCTGTTCTGGATTAGGATCGCAGCAGGGGACAAAGGGTTGAAGCCACCCCCCACACTGGGATCCCCTGTACTTACTTTGGAGTAAGGGGGGGGGGAAGGCATAGCTCCTAGCTACAGCTTTTAAGTAATATGTAGTTTGACTGTGAGATAGCTGGAATCAGAATCAACTGTAAGAGATAGACCAAGTTGTGGTAGCTCCTCATTGTAGTTCTCCACAACATCTTTCTAGTGGCCTTACACATTTTCAATATGAGGTGCTCCTAAGCAGATTACAGAAAATAATATGTCACTAGTTTTTAAGTGTCTTATACCATGAACATATACAACCCATCAAGAGCATTCCTGTAGGCTGTTTACCAGATTCTGCCACAGCATCATGAATACCTCATAATAAGAAGAATAAACTGCTATGGAGACATTATAGATGTTGACAGCTGATGCTCCCCAAAAGCAGTGGTCCACTGAATTCCCATCTCCAGCTCTGCAACCAAATCCACCTCAAGTCTTACCCCCATCAACTCATTCTGTCTACTTCATTTGTCTATACTGCACAGGCCAGGTACAAATGCAGACAACAAAGCATACCGTGCATACTCCTTGAAAATACTCTAATCTTTCAAATTAATCACAATAATTTCGTGGATGTAAAACTCTGAGTGACTCAAGGATATACAAACTAGTGGGCACTGGGAAAACAAACTAGTGGGCTCTGGGAAAACCTTAAATTCTATATTGGACAAAATGTTGGAACTCAAAAGGTGCAAAAAGTGACAGCAGTAAAATCTAAGCATATTACAACTTCTAATGCCCTATAGATTCTGGACATTGATTGTATAGATATTCACTTTCAAAAAGGAGTACATAAATGTATTCAACTTTAAAACTGAATGTGAAGATCCAGACTCTGCTGTTACACTTATGGGCTTATTCTTGCAAGCACCTTGCTGGTAATACCAAATTAAACAAGAGCCCTTGATTCCCATTGATTATTTTCAAACAGTGAAACAGACACAGGATAATCAACCAACTATGGATGCCACTAACAGGCTGATAAAAGAAGGTATCACCTAGCGAACACTTTTTTTTAAAAAAAAAACACCCTATAAATAATATGTAGCCACTCAGGATTATAAGTAGGGATGCTTAAGGAATTCAATTTTTGTGAAGTCCGATACAAACTGACCTGATCCGCATCTCCCAGACTAAGGTATGGATCAGAACATGGATATTCCTCGAATTTTACACATCTCTGAATTGTACAGTGCAGTTCTTGGCTCAAAAAGGGCTTTGGATAGGGGCGAATGCTCCTTTCTAGTCCTCCTCGATCTCTCAGCGGCTTTTGATACCGTTGACCACGGTATCCTCCTGGACCGTCTGGAGGGGTTGGGCTTAGGAGGCACTGTATTGCAGTGGTTCCGGTCCTTCCTCTCTGGAAGGTATCAGAGGGTAGTTCTCGGGGAGGAGGCTTCGGACCCTCGGCTGCTCACTTGTGGAGTGCCACAGGGTTCCATCCTCTCCCCGATGTTATTCAACATCTACCTCAAGCCGCTGGGAGCTATCATCAGGAGGTTTGGGGTGCAGTGTCATCAGTATGCGGATGACACGCAGCTCTACCTCTGTTTTAAGTCCTCACCGAGGTTGGCCGTTGAAACCCTGTCCAAGTGCCTGGAGTCAGTGGCTGGCTGGATGGGAAGGAACATGCTGAAACTGAACCCCGACAAGACCGAGGTACTTCTGGTGGGGGACAAGGGAAGGTTAGGGGATGTTGACCTGGTGCTGAATGGGGTACATCTACCCCTGAAGGACCAGGTCCGCAGCTTGGGGGTCATTCTAGACTCCCAGCTGTCCATGGAGGCTCAGGTGGCAGCTGTGAGCCGGGCGGCGCTGTATCAACTCCATCTGATACGGCAGCTGCGCCCCTACCTTCCTAATCACCTGCTCCCATCAGTGGTTCATGCCTTGGTCTCCTCTCGCCTAGACTACTGTAATGCGCTCTACGTGGGGTTACCCTTGAAGACGGTCCGGAAGCTTCAGCTGGTACAGAACGCGGCGGCTCGCCTGATTAAGGGCAGCCGCCGGCGTGATCACATCACGCCAGTGCTTAAAGAGTTGCACTGGCTACCAGTTGCTTGCCGAGCCGAATTCAAGGTGTTGGTTTTGACCTTTAAAACCCTACACGGCTCCGGCCCAGCTTATCTCAAGGAGCGCCTCCAGCAACATCAAGTAGGCCGCTCAACAAGGTCTGCCACGGACGGCCTTCTCCTTATCCCATCAGCCAGAGCAGCCAGGCTGGTGGGGACTAGGAAGAGGGCCTTCTCTGTGGCGGCCCCCACATTATGGAACTCCCTCCCTAGTGACCTTCGCCATGCCCCCTCCGTGATGAGCTTCCGCCGTGCATTAAAAACATGGCTGTTCAGGCGGGAATATGGGGTGGGTTAGGTTTTTAATGAGAATTTTTTATATTGTTTTAATTATTATATTTTATTGTGTTTTATTGTATTTTAATTGTACATCGCCCAGGGTGGCCGGGTGACCGGCCAGATGGGCGATTGATAAATGTAATAAATAAATAAAAAAACCCCAACCCGAAATGCATTTAAGAAATATATATTTTAAGATACAATAAGTTTGGAAATGCACTATTTTGAGAGAATATTTGTTTAGAAATTTTGTGAGGAAATACATATTTAAATACTTAATTAAATACAAAATGTATGTGTCTGTTTTTTAATTGCAGATGAAATGGAATATACCGGAGGTATGAATGAACAAATATGAAAGTGACCTGGGCTGAACACAGCTTGATCCATCCCTAAATAAGCACCATTTACAACAGCTCAGCATCCCACGGATGCTATCAACATTACTGCTGCTGAGCAAAGAATTTGATCTTTCCAAGCCCACACACAGCCCCTCACCTACTTACGTTAGGAGAAATTTCACTTGAAAAAGAAAAGTAGCTAACGACTAAATTTTAAACCTGAAATAGATTATAGAAATAGTGCATCTGATCTAAGATGAAAACAAAAAGGGTCTCATGATGGCAAAACCTCATGCAAACTAGCTCCACATGGAAATCAAACAGATTACAAGCCTCTCTCTCTCTCTCTCTCTCTCTCTCTCTCTCTCTCTCGTGTTTCAAATTATATATGATTCTTTGAAACCTGTCCACTTTTTCTATCTATTTCAAGCCTTTTCAGGTTGTCTCTATCCCCTTTTCTCTTTAATACGCTTTATGTAGTCGTATCTAGTCCTTCCTCTTATTTCTTAACTACATTCCCAGGCCCCTCGTGGCTGATATACTACCACGGACGTATTCCTGGGCATAATCTGGTTATGTTTTGTTTACTGAAATGTTTTTATTGTATTTTAATTATTTAAAATAACTTTTAAAAATACAGCGGCACCCAAAACAGCCCTCCTGTCACCACTGCCAGATAGTGCAAATGGAGAGGCAAATGGAGAAGGTACCTGGGGAGAGGGCTGGTGCTGGTGGCTGATCCAAAGCCCATTATAAACTGGGTCTGTAATAGGCTTGGCATCAAAGGGTGCCACTTCGGAGGGTGTTTAGGCTCATTTTGTAGTGGGCTTGGGAATTCCAAACCAGAGGAGAGTTTGTTTCTGACCTCATCCCTCCATCACTACTCCATAGTCTCCAACTGCCCGGAAAATACAGGGACTGTCCCGAAATCCCTTAAACCATCACGGCTTCTCACTTTGTTATGCAGAGTCCCGAATTCCCCTGCCTCCCACAAGCGACTTCAAGGTGCTCTTAAAGGGGCCATGGGAAAAATTGCAGCTAAGCTAAAACTTTTAGCTAGCTACAGTTTTGTCCATGGCCCCTTTAAGATAGCTCTGCTAGGCTCAAACAGCTGCCCACAGTAAGCAGGGAGGGAACAGACCCGAGGATGTGTGTGTGTGCACACGTGGTGGTCTACCTACTGCCTCTGCTGGGTGACAAGAAAAGGAGGTGGAGGCTCTAACAAGTGAGGTACAGTGACAGAAGGAAATACAAGAAACCTCCCTTTCTCTCTGAAGCTCCATGTTTGGGGGTGTGGGGTGGGTGGGTAAGCTTCCCTGTTGAATTTGTGCCAATCCTGAAAATTTTAAAACAAAAAGAAAGAGATTGCCCTGCAAGCACTGACCCCCCCCCCCATGAAAGACACCAGATATTAACAATTAAGGATTTAAGTAAGGTTAAAAAAATTTACAAAAGCCACTTATAAAATATTATAAAATAATATATAATACAATAATGTAATAATTATAATATATAAGATATAATATAATTCTGGAAAAGTCATCCTAGCACTGGTGCTGCTGCTGCTACCTCTTCTTCTAGCAAGGAGCAGCATTTCACAATTATCCCTCAATTATACCATACTTCTTCACACAATGCATAATCAATTTGCTTCCACAAGATGTGATGGTCAGTGTTGTAGATTGCTTTAAAATATACACACTTTCCTGTAAGTCCCATTGAACGTAATAGGACTTACTTCTGAGTACACATGCATAAGATTGCACTGTTATTATGTTTTCAGAGCAGTGGTAAATTTTACTTGGCTCTGTCTGTGTATCCCATGTGAAAGTCTTTTTCTAACACATGCTGAAGTGCAATGGAGAAAGCTCTCTACAGTAATGATTAGGATTATTCTGCAGGTATTTTGGATTGGTTTTTTTAAAAACGCATTAGAAGGGAGTTAGCAGAAAACACACCGTCCTCAAGAGAAAGAAAGAAAAAATCCCAACTACCTCAAACAGCAGCAACAAACATCATCATTCCATTTTGGCATTATTGTTCAATCACAGTGTTGTTGTTCTTGTTTTTTTAATAAAGTACAATAGAGCCCACATGTTTTTTTCAGAGTGGAGATAATAGCAGTTTGCAGGGTGGGCCTGTGAACCACTTTGCACGCTCAGAGATATCCAAATGTTAAATATTATTATTTCTTTGGCAAACTACTAATGAGAACAAAGCCACCATGGAGGGATCCATTTTTAAAGGGGGAGGGAGATTTTTAAAACAAGGAGTTTCCTGCACAATGTTGGGAAAGTGGGCTGAAAGTTATGTTTGACTGAAATAATGGCATATTCCTCCCCGCTTTACCCCTTCCTACCATTTGTTGTAGCCTGTATATTACATTTAAGATTGTAAGCTCTTTGGGGCAGGGAACTGTTCTCTTATACTCGGTAAAGCACCATGTACATTGATGGTACAATAATAATAATGACAACAGCAATCACCATCATCATCATGGGTCTGGAGATCAAAGAGGCTTCAGAGTGGTCAGAGCCCTTAAACGGTTGGAGCATCCTGGGGTGGGTGGCTAGGGCATTTTTCTGTTTTCTTTTGTCTTCCAGCTAAAATTCAGCCCATCCAGATCACGGCCATGGCACTAGGGAGACTTCTGGTCTCCACGTTTGTGTCTCTGTGATCTGTTATGGGGTTATTAGCTGTTTCAGGTTGGTGATTGACAAGCCGAGTTGATACAAATATACATAACGTAAATAAAAAGGCATGCCTAGATGTTCAGCCTTAGTTACCAACACATTGAATTAAAGGATGCATTTCTGCACAATGAGAAAATTTGTAGATGGGCCAAATATTATAACATGGCAAATACTGACAATATAATAAGAGATAAAGATAAACACTTAATAACTATAGCCTTTTACCTATTATTGCAGGGAAATTTAGGGAGAGGCAGAACATAAGGAGAATCAGAAAAGGAACATATAGATATAGCATCAGAAAGAAAGTAGTACTTCAAACAGTAGAGTGAAGTTTGAAGGCCTGAATACAGGATACAGGAGAGCAAAGAAAAATACTCAGCGTTCAGCACTAGTCAAGGTTTTCAATTTTCAATTTTGAGATCCAAACCTTGAGAGGGAGGAATCATGGTTACATGACTGTTTGTAATGAAGACTTTTCACCCATGTTGTATTTATTTATTATAATGTTTATTTTTATAATAATGTTGTATTTATTGTTAACGTTGTGTGTGTGTATACACACACACACACACACACACACAGTTAGTTGTATTGATTGATTTGGGTTTTCTTTTTCCCTCAGGCTTCCCTGAAATGCAATACCTAAATTCAAAGATTTCTGTGCTTGAAATACTGCAGTTTTGTGTGTTTCCTCTAATAACTTTTGTACCTGACCATGCCCTTTGGTTGCCTGGCCATACCCTTGGCCAAGCCCTCATGTTGCCTGGCCACACCCTCTTCATCACACCTTCATGTTGCTTAACCATTCCTCTTACAAATTCACATGTGTGTCCCTATTTTCATCTGTGAAACGTTGGAGGGTATGCTACTCTGAATAGTTTACTTAGCTGTCATTCCCATCTCCTGAATCTCTACTTACTAGTAATTTCTGGTGGGCACCTGCTTCTGCCCTCTGTTTGCACTCATATTCCAATCTAGAGTAAGTATCACTACTCACTATCTGTAACAGGTATTGAAATCCCCAATTCACTTATCAATATGTATTGAAGTGATGGGGATGGAATCATCCCCTTTACTATCTAGATTAATGAATGTGACATGTGGGTAAAGGGTGTTAAGCAATAAATAATCCATGCTAAAGAATCCTTAATGTATACCCTTACTGATATAAACAGCTAAGTAAATTGTTAGGAAATTAAAAGACTTCTGTCAGAGAACTTACGACCCAGAAGAACTGTAAATGGTACATGTAGTCTAGTTTAGCAGTGTTCTCCTTCTCCTGGAATTTGGTAAGTTTGAGTGATAAAATAAGATATTTTATCTTGGTTTATACTAGGGCTCACCCAGGCTTTCTCCTAAAATGTGAGTGGTGGGTTTTTTTCAATTACCAGGACTCAACTTTGAAATATATGAAGTAAAAATAAAGTGCCTGTTAGCTTATGCAGAGTAAATACCTCCGACTTGTAATAAAAATCTGAAAACGGGAATGACTCAACCAATCCAGGACTCAACTTTGAATATATTGGGTGAGCTCACTTTGCCATTATGTACACACATAAAGGGTGATGTTGCTACTTGTTCTCATTAACCAATCAGATGTTTAGAAATTGCTTAATGCTGACTGGATTGAGCAGCCCAAGGATACAACCACAAGGATGAATACAACTGCCACTTTCCAGCGATAATGCTGTGGCAGCCAATGAATGCCAGCAGACACTGTTGATAAGCAGTAGCTGTAACCATGGATGCATCCTTTTGTTAGAGTGGACATTACTTCTTCCAAACTGTTATATCCCTGAGGTTGCTCAGGCCATTCCACATGAAGCAATTCACAAAAATCTGAGTCAGTACTAAGCAAGGGCAAAAAACAAAATGTCCTAGAAGGGATGAATGATTTCCATAAGGAACTTAGAAAATAGTACACCAGCACCATAGAACATTCAGTTTCAAGTCTGTGCATTTACAAAGTTACTCGGTACAGCCACTCCATTCCTTGGACAGCCAACTGTACAGGTGTGGTCAGTGCTCTGATGATTCATAACATCTTTCACGCACATGCAGAAAATATTTCTAGTTTTGGGTGGATCTTATTTTCATGGCAATTTGCAACATCACTTGCCCATTAAGATCATGGTACCATAAAAGCATTGTCTCCGATATACAGGGAAGGTTTCAGCAATTCAGTGTCATGTGTGAACACACCTGGAACTTTGACATGATGACATGTTCACTAATCTTAACCCAGAAGGAATGGAATCAGAGCAAAAGACATAAGCTGCTGGTTTTGTATTAAGGGCTAAACACGACACACATGTTTAAGGCCACTGAGCACCCTTTCCTCCTGCACAAGTGCTTCAATAAATTCAGTCAAACAGTTGAAGGTGTCAGCTAACTCACTGCCATGCAATGTTTATACAAGTTACCATAAATGTTTTATAGGCTGGTAATAGAAGATGCAGAATTTACACTGTAAACACTTAAAAAGATCAAACGCCATGAATCTGTAGAGAGGTAGGAAATAGTAATTTAAATAAGCACATATAATATTGACATCACATTTGCATGGGAAACCTAACATAGTGTGACATGCACCACTGACTCCAATGACAAATCTAAACCCTTCATTTAAAAAATGGAAACAAATAGCAATCCAGTTCAGCAGCAGAGAAGGATAAAGAATTGAGTATGAGTAATCCTCATACTCCTCACATAAACTGCAAAAGGCATTTGAGTGAGACTTTTAAAGCTGAAAATTGTCCATCAAACTCACAAAATAAGTTCCTCTAATCCTTGTGCCACAAATTACTAATCCATCTGGAGAGCTAAATTTGTTTTGTGTGTTTACAAGGATCTAAATGTCATCAGACAGAGGAAACAACTAGGTTAGTAGCATGTGGGGGGAAAACATTGAACGTCTTGAATCGGCTTGAGCATGCAGTAAGTAGGATTTACAAAAAGTACTCACAGCTTTCTATCTCTAGTGTGCAGTTTTGTTCATCTAGGGGGTATCTTCGTAGGTCCATCATACATGCAGCTGTTGTTGTAATTCTAGAAAAGAAGCACATACAAAGGCTACTTTTATGGATTTTGTTCAATCTGTTTGAAATACAGAGGGAAGACCAGAAAGTGGATGGATGGATCCATTCCATGTGTTGTTACTGAAGGCTAGAGAAAAGACTTGTGTATTTGCAGGGAAACTGTCCAGTATTTTTGCCTGACTTTAGGACAAGTTGAATGCACTTTTCATTGCTTCATAATGGATCAGAGTTTTATTGAGTCTTGATTTCATGTTTTCTGATACTAAAAAGCTATTATCAGTCAAGAGTAACAGTCAAGAGAAGCAGCAGCCCAAGCCAGCTTCAAAAGAGACCAATAGCGGCAAGAGACCAGCTAGGCCAGTGCTCCCATACCATCCAAAGGACTGTTTAAAGACCTGTGGCCTGAAGGAAAGCCCAGGCCAGCGAGTTTGTCCTGTCATCTCCTGAAGAGATCACTAACAACTTGAGACATCAGCAGGGCAGCCTCTCCCAAACCTTCCTAAGGACTAGTTAAACATTTGTGTGCCCTCAAGATGGCTGACAAAAGGCCCAGGCCACTGCTGTGTATAGTGTTTTAACTTGCTGCTTTCTGTGGGTGGGTTTTTTTTCTTGGTGGTTTTGTGTGTGTGTGTGTGCGTGGTAATGGTATGATTTTAAATATTGCTTTAGTTTATCATATTTTCTTTAACAGTGTTATCTTGCTGCTGGAGCCCTTTGGGCTGAAAATGTTTGGACTGTGTGCATGTTTTATCTATCTATCTATCTATCTATCTATCTATCTATATGAGGAGGCTTCCCAAGTGTTTCTTTTGGAAGTCCTAAACCTTAATGAAGATTTCTGCTATTTTAATTTTTTTATTCAGGGCACTGTACTTCTCTGCAGGCCATTTCACACTTCTCTTGTCAATGAGATCAAATCCAATCATCTCTGGTTATGTGCTCATGAGGACAAACATAACAAGTGAAATTAGCACAGACTGGAGCCTTGTTCTCATAAACCTGTAACTGGGTTGCACCACTTCAGCCTGCAGGTGGGGGCTAACAAAATTGAATGCTTCCGCATTTCCTTGATATAGAAAACAAGGCATCAGGGAGAAGAGTTCTAATCTAGCTTTCTTCCTGACATGCCAGTTGTTTAAGATTGTGTGTGTGTGCAATGGACCTGTAGGCTGAAGTGGTAGAACTCAAATGCAGGTTTTCTACCATATTTGCTGTTTGTGAAAACTAGGCCTATGTATATCTGAGAGATTAACTCATCATCAAAATTAAATGGGAAAATATGCCATTTCAGAAAATGTATGATTGTGATTTCTGCGGCCCAATACGTATCTTTTTTCATTGCTTGTGTTAGCAAAGACTAAAAATTGGCCATGACTCAGGTGGAAGTTCTCATATAATAGAGGAAGTGCCTGTACTTTAGCAAAATAGACATATATTACAAATAGATATATATGAACCTAATATGGAATTTTAAAAAATGCCTATTCTGTTAAACAGCACATTCAAATAGATTTGTACTTTCTGCTGTTGAAAAATGCTTTGCAAAATGAGGACACATTTAAGAGACGTATCTCCCATTCACAAATATTCTGCAGGCTATTTACATGTTATATATTGCACACATTTTGTGACTCCAAACAGCATGAAACATGCTATTTTTAACATGTATTACCAAACCTTTTAGATGGTGGTAGGGACATCTGCACCATCAAAATGTATTTACTGCTAGGTTTGAGGATGGAATTTCCTTGAATTGTATCAAGGCAAACAAGTACAGTAGCAAGATTTTATTAACTGCATTCTGTTCACATGTTTGGAAGGTAAAATTAATTCTTAAAGCCCTATAATGATGCATAGTAGTTTGCAGTTCTTGGAAGTACCTGACTTTTCAACCTATTTATTTATAATAAATATATATTTGTATATTTTCCTTTGGCAGTACTTCCAGAATCTACCAATGTGTTCTTAAAACAAAAACGTTCTATGCTCCATGAAACATGTTCAGTCCGTGAAAGCCACCAGACTTTATATGGAAAACTCTGAGAAATTATCTGTAACACCCAAAACGGGCTTAGTTAACTGCAAAACAAAACACAAAGTTGTCATTTTTTGCTATAGCAGAAGGTCCTAGGAATGTTTTGCTAAATATTGATATTCTAGCACATCACACCACCAAGGCTGGCCTGACCACCATTCTTAGACAGAAAATGTTCAGTTTTTTATTATTATTTTTATTTTAAAATTAAAATAAAAAAAAAGAGAAAATGTTCAGAAAACTCATGATTGTGTGAACCGCTCTTCACTGCTACTAATCTCAGCATGCTTTCTGGAACCAGTTCCTCTCACATACTGGGACAAAGAATGAGGGAGTGCCCTGAATGAGAGCTCTCTGTACAGCATCTCAGAGGAGCATGATGTCTCATCCATGCTGCAGTCTGCTGGAAAGATGCAGTACTTGCTATTACTATCAATGTCCTGATGGCTGTATGCCATTTACTACTAGTCCTGATGGCTATATGCTACCTCCGGTATCAGAGGCAATATGCCTGTGTACACCGGTTGCAGGGGAACATGGGCAGGAGGGTGCTATTGCACTCATGTCCTGCTTGTGGGATCCCGTGGGCAGCTGGTTGGCCTCAGTGTGAACAGAATGCTGGATGAGATGAACCCTTGTTCTGATCCAGCATGGCTCTTCTTATGTTCTTATGTACTACTGTCAGGGGAAGGGAGATGTGGTTAAAGTGAATAACTATTTTGTGGAAACTCAGTCGGAGATTGTGTAGCCACCTGGCACTGAAGCACCACAGCCAGCCAAATCTAGAAAGAGAACCACTGGGCTACACAGTTTTACCATTTACCTCAAACAGAAGCCATAGTTCCATCTTCATTTTTTGCTTAACCAGTACAGCTTTGGCCTGAGGATTTAATTTTAATAGAGAATTCTAATAATATTTTCATTTTTCTTCACAAAGACTGCAGTTCCTTTCCCACACCTCAAAGGGTATAAAAAGACTGGTAGTATTCTCCTTCCTTCTACCCAAAAGACCATATGTCACTGTTTTACACACACACACACACACACACACACACACAGAACATTCTGCAAAAGTTTGGGCAAAATATGAAATGTAAGAGTTTCTAAAGATCCTAGTTTCCCCCCACATAATCATATATTACACCCACACCTAGCTCAACAGAAAACAGACATATACATCAGATGACAGGCTCAAGTTGCTAATTAGCAATCTTACTAATGTTTCTTTGGTATAAAATTCTTTTCTGCACCTGATTGCTTACTTTTATTAGAACTCTTATCAGGAGTCTTCCATGCACAATGACTAAGCACGGGTGACTCTCATCATATCTGAAATAGTTACCAAAGCTGTGAACTTGTAGCTCTGCCCAGTGTTCACTTCTGCTTCTTGGAAGCAGGCCTATTTTGTGACAGTTGGAAAGGTTGGCAGCAGCCCCAGTTATAATATATGGAAATCTGAGGACAAAACTGCCTTGTGATTAATTTCTCTCCTGCACAGAGAGATCAGCTTTGAAGAAAAATGGTTATGGGTTTTAGCAACAGTATTTTCCTTTTTTCTTTTAATTGCTGCCTGTTGTAAAATTCAGGATAATTCTGTTTCCTGAAGGACATCCCTTATGGGAAAAAAATAGAGCTTCCCTTCTCCTTCCACATTACATTACTGTGACATTCATCTAAACAGGGTTGCCTATCAGAATTTCTCAACAGCTTTTGGGATTCCAAATTACACAGCCTTGTTGGTGGAGTGGCAACAATTACTAGCAATCGATTTTTTTTTTGCAAAAAATCATGATTTTCTGCAACCCTGGTTACTAGGTGCTAGTTGCCAATTGCTCCAGGTACTTGACCCACTCAAGCCAAAGAAATTGGATTTTTCTGGCACTTGTGCCTGGGTGCCCTACATCCTGTGACTTCAGTTAGGCTGAGAGAATGTGACCCAGTTCACACAGGGCGTTCCTGGGTTGTTTTCTAAACTGGATGCAAAGTGGAAGCAGTGAGCAAGCGGGTGGGAGGCAGTGTGCTCGCTCACTCCAGAGCAGCCCCATGGTCGCTGCTTAGCTTAGAAAATAACTTTTCTAAGCTGGAAAAGTTATCTTAGAACTTTTCTAGCTTAGAAAACAACCCGGGAATGCCCATACCTGAGTTGTTTGGTGTTACATGCAAACCTGGAACTCAGACTTGTTGAGAGGTTAAACAGCCCAGAATTCCAACTGAACAACAAAACATGGGTTCAAACTCTGGGTTGTTTTGCTCTCAACAACCCAGAGTTCCATTTATGGGTTGTTTTCTAAAACAGATTCAAAGCTGAAGCAGCAGTGGCAGAAGGCAGGACGCTCGCAGCCCTGACAACCCATGGGTTGTTGTTACATGCAAACTGGGTCAGTCACTTGCCCAATGCTGCTCAGTAAGTTTCATGGTAGAGTTGAAATTTGAACCCAAGCCTCTTCAGTTCTGTCCACTACACCCCACTGGCTTCTCTCATACTATTAGGACCCTCAAATCCAGGTCAGGCATTATATGACAGTTACAAAAGAAAATGGATTTTAGTGAGACACACTTATATAAAGCAAACTAGAGCACTCATAGATCTACTACTATACAGATGGTGAGATACTTCTTAGAAAAAAACTGACAACAAACTTTGTACTTTGTTCCTCAGCAAAGAGCACCTTTTGATCTGTTAGGGACTGTCTGGTAGACTGGACTATCTACTTAACAAGCAAGCTGGAAAAGGACACGATAATTTCTGCTACTGTTTTAAGGAAAAGAGGGGAATTTCCTATTGCACCAGTGCAAAAGCAATGGCCACTAAAATTGCAGAGTCTTCTCTAAAATCCTCGCACAGCACAAAGGTAAGGAGGCGATGTTGAATATAATGCTAAATTCTGATCTGGAAATCAGGAATTGGGTCACAACATAAAAGAGGACCTGTAGTCAATGCTCCTACGATTGCATTTCCCTAGCTGCTGTGGAAAATAATCTGAATTTTGGAGGAGGTGAATCCATACAGAAATACAAGATATCCCATGAGAAGGAGCCTCTCAGCTCTACACAGGAAAGACTGCTAGGAAGAACAGAGTGAACAGGCATCACTAGTACACATGCTCAAGGAAGGTTCAAGGTTTAAGCTAAAGAAGCAAGGACTGGCATTCCTGGGTAGGCTTTAAGATGGAGGGAGGGGTGAGTGACCGAGCTGAATGGAAGAAGGGGTGAGTGATCATTGTTTAAAACCATAAAATAGCCTCTATCACCCTGCAATAAAAAGTATTATATAATTTCTTGTATGCAAGTTGATTTGGCTCTTGAATTATTGTATTCTGACCCAGAAGTAAAGCTGCTCATTAAGCAGTGGTATACCATGTGAAAGCAGCCAGGAGCAGCACTTTAAAAATGTACTATTTTATGATGCAGAAAGTTGTGCCAATCTTGAAACATTTACTTCAATTCATTCTTCCTAGGAAATCAACCAAACAAGCAATAATACATACAGGAACTCTTGGAAAATTGTATCAGCACACAAATAACCTGTAAAGACATTATTTATTTATTTATTTATTTATTATATTTATTAATCACCCATCTGGCTGGCCACCCGGCCACCCTGGGCAATGTACAATTAAAATACAGTAAAACAATATAATTAAAACAGTATAAAAAATATTTTAAAATCCTAACCCACCCCATATTCCCGCCTGAACAGCCATGTTTTTAAGGCGCGGCGGAAGCTCATCACAGAGGGGGCATGGCGAAGGTCACTAGGGAGGGAGTTCCATAATGTGGGGGCCGCCACAGAGAAGGTACACATTAAGCTAGATTGCACCAAAAGATTCAAAATGCCTTTGGCCACAGATACTTAGGGTGAGTTTCCAGAATTGATGTTACCTGGGTTTGGAAGCTGACATATGTGTTTCTATCTTTAAGCCTGTTTTGATATGAGAATGAACTGGGGGGGACTGTCTCCTTTTATTGCTGTTGTAATGTTCATACTCTGTCACTAGGTGTCACTACAGAGCTACTTGCTTCTGTACACGTAGCTCGCATCTAGACAAGGCTATTATTGTGCAATCACCCTTCATTCACAGAATTTTGTGTGGGTCCAGACACCAGCCTTTCTACAAGAGGCATTTATTGTGTGCTTATGATTCCTCTCACTTTTAGTAGTTTGCAAGTACTTTTTACATGATGACATCCTCCTCCAGGGCCTCTCCTGTGCTTTGCAACCATTTTAGTGTTGTTGTTGTTTTTCTTTCTAATGAGGAAAGTCTGGTATATCTGTGAATGGTGGCATGAAACCCTGGTGTATTTGCGCAATTGCACTATACAACAGCACCACCTAATGGTTGTGTAATGGAATGTATAGAAAGGCAGAGAAAGAAAACCCCTGGAAAAAAACATGCATAAGGAGCTATCTTTAATCCTGCAAAGAATCCAGAAGCCGAAGCCTCAGTAAAGTGGCAGGTTAAAAGCCTCATGGAGAAAAGCCATTTGTAACTCTCCCATGTTTTCCCACCACTTCTCTGACTTTTTCCTTACCACACACACAAAAATTCCGTTAATGAGGGAAAGACAGAATAGCTGTACAATGCCTTTTGACTGGTAGTACTAGGAGCCAGCCATCTGGAAGCATCCACAGACCCAGGAAAATGCACTAAAGCAGTGCCCAGCAACAGAGCATTGAAAAGAACAGAGGCAACCAGTACAGCTGCTTCTGCACCTGATAGCTAAGGTTACGCAAGACAAACCTCTCCAGGTTTATGGAGCAAGCTTGTTCACTGTCATTATACACAAGCAAGCAACTGTGAATTGAAGCCTGGACAGATGAACAGCAAAAAGATGAATAGTGAAAACAGCTTCTCCAAAGCATGCTAGGATACATCTTCAGGAATACAGTTAACAAAGACCCACATCAAATACAGATAAGGTCAAAAACAACATACATAGGTCTTTAATAGTGTCAACACAGTTTATTGCTGAAATGGAAGAATCCTCTGTAATGTAACTCTAATAGTGAATAATGTATTGCTTGACTCTCTTCTGAGTAAGGAATAACACTACTATTTAAAATCCTGTTTAAGTTCTGCTTCTGATTGCAGCAAACCCTTTTCTTTACTAAAATAACACCCAGAAGTTTAATTTTATGTATTTATTCAAAACAATTTAATTCCGCCCTTTGTCTAAAAACTCTAACAAAATCTCATATTATATTAAAAAGTAGGATTCTAAGATTGCTCCATCACTAAAGTGCAGACATGCCAATGCATTAAGATTTCATCACTAGCCAGATATACAAAAAAATTGTTTAGTCAGTATTGGGCCCTGTACAGTTCATATACAAACTTTCTCCATGGTATATCACAATAGAGGGGGGAGGGGAGAGAAAGAAAATGATTATTATGTCATTGCAGGACAATAGAGACCCACCTATGCAATTGGAAAACATCTGATGAATATGTGCCTGCTTTTCAAAGTTAGTGAAAAATATTTTTAAAACCCCTGAGAAGAAGTGAAAGCCTAATGAATTCAGCTTATTTAGGTATTCTTATATGACTGCAGCCATAAGTTGCCCATAGCCTGGCTTTTCGTGTCAGACTAAGATACTGGCTTTCTCCTGGCAAAGATCAATAAAATTTGGTTTAAATGCATTCTTTATGGACATATCTTCCAATTATTTTAAAGTGATAGCAATTGAATAAAAGGATCCTCTCAGCAGACTCAATAATCCGTATTGAGTGTCCCTAAAAATACTATGGGTCGCGCCCTGGTTGCTTGTAAGCCCCTGAACTCAAAGGCTTACGAGCATTGTATGCAGAGCATGAGGTGCGGCGGAGGCTATCTTTGCCTCCCTGCTCCTCCCGCTCTCCATTTTAGCTAGAGGGCAGTTTTCAGCTGTCTAGCTGGGGAGCTTTGGAGGGAGAGGGAAAGAGGCTACAGAGGACACAGGATACCTTGTATCCTGACCTCTGCAGTTTCCTCCCCTCCCACTTCCCAGAATGTCCCCTTTACCCTCTCTCCAAGGTTGAGTTCCTGATCTCAGAGAGGCAACTAGCACGGTTCTTTCAGCACTGGCTGCAAGGGCGGGAGGGGGATCAAAGCACAGATTCCCAGCCCTGAGGTCAGAACACTGTCTCTGACCTCGGTTCTGGGAATCGAAAGTATCCTATGCCCCCGCCAGATGATGTTTAGAGACACAGGATTGCTCCCTCAGTCTACAAACCTGGACATTGTGTTTTTAATGAGTTAATGATTTGGAAGAAGGCAAACCATTTTACCATCACTTTCTTTGTTCTTCAAATATTAATGCAATAATTATATAGAAGTTGAACAATGATATTCAAATATCATTTCATATTTTAGTGAGGTTTATTATGAATGACTTTATTATGAATAACTAGGTGCAAATGCTACCTCCATGTTCTATGGCAAATTTTACAGCAAGGCATATTGGAAGACTCATGGCAGAGCTTTCTGCTTTAATTGCACAAGAGGAAGCAATGGCTTGTGCTTTTAGCAAGCAGATGCTTCAGTTCTGTAACAGATTAAGGCCCAGTTTGCACGTCACAATAAGCCTGGGTTTGTACACCCTGCCCAATCACTAAACTTATACTGTTTAGGACTACAATTTAAAGCTAGTGTACTCTATTGCTGTTCCACTGAAGTCAATAGGACTGTTTTGGAATAAGCAGGCAGTGGAAAGCAGTCCTATAGGCACCCTCTGTGGTGGACACGTAGTTGTTCTCCAGTAGGTAAGTCAGTGCAGGAAAGGTTCCCTGTAGATAAGAAGTTTTCAAACTATCAGAATAATACATTTTCTTTTAAAGTTACAGTATGAACAAAAACAACGGATTTGGTTAATCTATGTGGTAACACATCACTGACATATATCCGGACTTCTCAGGATCCCCTTGCACACAGCATTTTCATTCTCGGATACAAAATTAATAAACATGTTTAAGCCCTACCAATATTGTGATATTTGCCATCTTCAATTTCACTGCACTGCTAGTCCTTTTCCCATATTGTAAGGCTTCTATGAATGCACACGGGGCTGTTGTGTGTGTGTGTGATGTCGTAGAGGTAGGCTTTTCTCCTGACCTATGTATGCATTCATTAGTATGCACGTGTGTGTGTGTCTGTGTGTGTGTCTTCACTAGGGTTGAACATATGTTGTTCGGGAGATGAATCTGCTGACTACATGATCTTATTGTCCCCCTCCCCACACATGCATATAAACCCTAAAATGAATTACTATATAATCATTAACAAAGTCACAAGTAGTTTCTCAGTTACCTCTCCTAGATCAAGTAGCATCCCCACTCTTGCAAACTCTGCAATAATTCTATGATACATATTATTATTCTTTGACATTGAGCCTCATTTCTTTCTTAGCTTTCTGTGTTTTTAACATTCTACACTCATTTTTACTATCTCTCCCTGCTGCATTGTATTGGCCTAGATGCAACTATCATCAACTCGAATCTCAAAGATAAGGCTTGTTAGATAGGGACTTTTATTAAACCATCAAATTAGATTGCTGGTATATTATACACTGTGCCACTAAATTGTTTCTTCAATACAACTTGGCTATTGTATTTACTGAATCAGTTATTTTAAATATTACATCAAATACTGTGGAAACCATTTCATGGGACTTGAAACAGCAAGGGATAGTAAAGGATGAGTGAGGAATGTTAAGAATGTAGAAACTAGGCCGTGTTTGTAGATAAGGCACTAGGTAGCCAATCCACTCCACAGCTTTCCTAGCAACAAAATGAACCAATCAGTGTTGTCTGACCTGCAGTGCCTTATAAAAGAAGTGTGCTGCGTCACACACAGAGAGAAACTTTCCGTGGAAGTTTCTTACAACACTTTGCAAATAAACTGAGTGTTCGGATAAATTCCATGTATATATATATGATTTATTTTCCACAATGCTGCTTATTAAAATGCTAGGGCTGTCAAAAGTTTTATGGGCCTTTATTTTTGTATTGAAAAAGGGGAAGCATTTGTCAATTGAAGGTGAAATGAAATTAAAATCAGGAGAACCATTTCAGTTCACCCCTAAAACACACACACACACACACACACACACACACACAATGGTACAGTCTTGATTTGCCATCTGTTAATTTTTTCACACAGAATAAATATGGTATAAACCAGCATCAAGATGGTCACTTAATTATCTGGGCCAAGTTTAAAATCTGTTACCTCACAATAAACAAAGAAATGGCACTCACATTAATTGAAATCACTGCGACATGACATAGTAGAAACTAAAAGTCTATTAACCTGATCTAAATTCTGTGTAGGAGGAATTTCACAGAATGCCACAGTACAAAGCAGAGCATTTGGTCACAACAAAGAGGAAAGCTGAAATACATCCATATGATGGATTTAAGAATACAGCCTTCCACTTGACTGATTTTAGTAACAAATACAGCAATGGTTATGAGGGTGATAGAAAACTTGCAGTCATTAGATGTGTGCTGTAGGAGCTGATGGCCCCATGACAAAACCAAAGAGAGTAATATACGAGTAATCTCATATATTAAAATGAAGGGCAAAAAAAGAGAGGGAGGGACAGATGCTTCTTCTTTTCCAGCTTCCAGAGTTACAGTATGTGGAAGAAGGACCGACTGCCTAGATTGGCACATTCACTAGAGATCTAGTTTGCCCTCATTACTTCCCCATGGATGGGGGGTCAGGCTGTTTGGTTGCTCACATTCAGATTCTGATGAGTTCCTGCCATCAGGAACTGCCATTCGCTCTTCTTTCCAGAATGCTCTTATCTACCTGGAGTTGAAGCACCAAAAGGGGGGTGGGGGACAGAAAACCTTTGCAACAGGCTCCAGAAGATACACTGGAGTCTCAAGAAAACCCTGCAGCCAGAGAATACCCAATCCCAATCTGGAAAGCCAAGGGCTCAGTCATTCCCCTCTTCTGGTATCTCTAGAGAAAACAAGGGACAGAACATGAACTTGTTCAGTATGTTCTCTCAAAACCTAAAGGTTAGCATAGTAGCCTTGCCCAATTTTCTAAGCAGAAGTAAGTAAAACTCCCAGTTACCAACTTTATTATTATTTGTATTACCAACTTTATTGTATGCCTGCGAAACATGGACTATCTATAAACGTCACTTCCACCTCCTTGAAAGATTTCATCAACGTTGCCTCTGGAAAATCCTGCGAATTACTTGGGAAGATAGGCGAACAAATGTCAGTGTACTGGAAGAAGCAAAGACTACTAGCGTTGAAAAAATGATCCTTCAATGCCAACTTCAGTGGACCGGTCAAGTACTACCAATCAAAAGACATTGTGCAGCTATTCTGCCTTTCCCTCCTTAGTCCTTAATGGATTTTCTGTATAAGAAAAAAAGACGGAAGAAGCAGCAGGAAAACATGGGAGGGTTACAAGCGGAAGAAAGCGATGTATCTCCTGCAAAATTCTGTGAATATGACAGGGCAATTGCACAATAAAAGCTGCATCTGGAAGCATCCTGAGCTGGCAGCAGAGCTATATTAAAATTCTAACACTAAAAAGGAGCCAGTGTGGCATAGTGGTGACAGTGTTGGACTGGGACTCGCGAGATCCGGGTTCTAGTCCCCGCCCAGCCACTCATTGGGTGACTTTGGGCCAGTCAGTCACTGACTCTCAGCCTAACCTACCTCACAGGGTTGTTGTGAGGATAAAATGGAGAGGAGGAGGAGGAGGATTATGTAACCCGCCTTGGGTTCCTTGCAGGAAAAAAGGCGGGGTATAAATAGAATAAATAAATAAATAAATAACCCAATTCAAAACCAGAAGCTCAACTCATGTAAAACCCAACCAGTGCCCCCTTCCTTATGTCTTATCAAAAGAAATACACACAACACTTTTCCTTTTACCCAAAGATGTCCATCTCCCTCCCCCCAAAACATACTCTGCCACAGCATGCACCCCTCCCTTTCCGCAGCCTAACATGTTGTCGATCTTTTCCTTCTACCATCTTATCTGTCTAGCTAATTCCACCAACTGGCTGCATTTATAGAATTCCCTTCCATGAACCAGCATTTTCAGCTACCTGAAAAGTCAAAAGTGAGTGAGACATCACAGTAAAATTAAAAACCTGCTCCAAATATTGCTGCCAAAGAATCAGCACTAGGGTTGCCTACTCTTGAAATAAATGATTTTGTAAGCCATATATAAGGCCTTTTTATTTTCCTGGCCTTTAAGGCTCAATAAAACTGCTGCTGGTGCTGCACATTTACTTAGTTCAGTGCTGTTTCTGTTTTTATATTTTAAATCTTTTATAGACTTGTATTTTAAATAGGACTGTGGAGAAACAGTGATACAACTAAAAAAATCATGACTCAGTAATTCAAGGAAAAATGGTTTTGTGAAACAGACCCTCCCCCAGCTTTGATTCTTTGAATCATTTTACAGATCCTTCAGCACATTTACTTGAGAGTAAGTCCCACTGAACTCAATGGGGCTTACTTCTGATTACACATGCATATGATTGCACTGTTAATCTCTGGGCAGTATCTGTGTCATTCTCTTAGCACAAATGACATAGAGCTAGAGGAAACTAGGTTCTGAACTATGTGCACAAAAGAATTCAACTAAAGTTACGTTTGTGCAAGTACGGTTGCACAAATGGTTGTGCAACTCTTGCGCAACTCCTTGCACATCCACTTGCGTAAAGGAAAGATTCAGCAGAGTTCCGCTAGCACTATTTGAGTTTGTAGAACACCACCACTGGATGCTGCCCCTTGTTTTCTCCCCACCACCTCTCTCAAATAGGATAGGATGTCCTTCAAACCTTTGGGACTGCTTTCAAATAAAATATCTTCGGGGTTTTGCAAGACATTCTTATATAAAGAAAGAGAACAAAAAGTAAGCATTATTTTTCCTAGTAGTTCAGATTTTAAAATAGGGTTGTGTGGAACAGCATACTGTGACTTTACATTTTTAACTTGCTTCAATCACTGCCCTTTCTTTCAAGAGGCATCTAAAACTGAACCTCTAAACCTCTATCCATTATACCACATCAGAGCCAGTGTGGTGTTGTGGTTAGAATGTTGGACTGCAGCTTGGGAGATCCGGGTTCTAGTCCCCACTTGGCCATGAGGCTAGTTAGGTGACTTTGAGCCAGTCACTGGCTCTCAGCATAACCTACCTCACAGGGTTGCTGTGAGGATAAAATGGAGAGGAGGAGGATCATGTAAGATGCTTTGGGTTCCTACAAATGTAATACATACATACATACATACATACAAATTTGCTCTGTTGGACCTGGACCAGCTTTCTGCCCACTCTGTAAAAATATGTGGGTTTGTAGATATTCAACTGCTGTCACTATAATGGCAGCCTCCAGGGAGTGGCAAAGGAGGCAGCCATTTGTTACATTGGCAGCCATTTTGAATTCCCCCAAATTCCAAAAGCACCTCAGAACAGGGAAAAACAAAATTGCAGAATCTCTTCCCCCAAAAGAATTTGGCCTCATCCCCAAAATAGTCAGCTTTTGAGGTGGGTGAAATGGCTGAGAAATGGTCCTTGTTAATTCAGTACAGCCCAAATTTTAAATAATACTTTTCAATATTTTTTTTTACTGATGTCTTAGATTTTGCCTGTAATGTAAGCTGCCTTGAAAAGTTGTATTATAAAGAAGAGGTAGGTTTTTAAAAATAAATAAGCATGACATGGTCAAGAAATTATGTATCCAGAAAACATTTTCACATTTTAGTGAAGGAAAACACCAAAGCCTGAGAAATGACAACACTTACACCTTTCTCAACCCTGTATTTCATGCACATAGGCAGGGCTCGTACAGTTGCTAGTTATTTATATTTATTTCCACAATTATAAGAAAATATGCCATGTATGAGCACTTCAAGCCTGTATATTTCTTGAAGCAACTTCATGACTTCATGCGATGCTTGCAGTGCATTAGTTAGAGCCACAAGGGTAAGATGCTGGCAGCGAAGAAACCAGCTGTTCACCCACCTTTCTGACAATGGCTAGAAAAAAAGAGGGGAAACTGGCCAGGCTGGGGTTTTTTCCTGGTTGCTTGGCAACCTCAGCTAGCTCCCTTTATTACTCCCCTTTGGCAGCTGCCTCCCCCGCTTTGAAACCAAGAAGAATGGGCAGGGTCTGGTCCAGCTGAACCACAGATCAGTCAACAGTGGCAGAAGTCCTGGTTCTGTCTGTCTTCACTTTCTTTAGCAGGACAGCTATTCTATTTAAGATTCAAGTAGATGGATGTTGACTGGTTTTGCTCAGCTATGTTCTGTTACATTCTACCAAATGACCTTGGTGTTGCTAGGTGCGTTCTGTTATATTCTATTTCTACCCAAACAACAGTGTTTTCTAAAATACTGGATAACAAATGATGTTTGAAAATAAAAGAATTCCCTTTTTGTTACAAGGATTTCTCCTTTATTCTTCTTCCATGATGACTAACTGATATTGGCCTACATTCTCTAATAAAATTTTGATGAGCCACACAAGGTGTCTACCATTGCCCACTAATTTTTTTTTCATGTAGATTTTTTAAAAAGACATTTGCTAAATAAATCTGTTAATATACAGTTGTTTTGCATATAGCTATAAAGATAACCACAGCAAAGTATAATCAAACTAGGGAAGGACCATCAAGCTAAAGAACATTTAAGGAGCACTAATAAAATTTTTATGGTGACCAGAAACCTGGAAAACACATCACAAACCAAGAAAAAGGTTCATACATAGATGTTTCATGCGTCCATATCTAGAAGTGCAGTTATTTTTGTGGCCTTTTCCACCATAGCTGTAAGTCATGCTGTGGTAATTTTGGGCTGGGGTGTGTATGTGTGTATCAGAGCTAGAATTAAAAGTTCAGCAGACTTTCACTGGTCAAATGATGTGTTTTCAGACATCAGTGCTGCAATCCTGTACCCACTTACCTGGGAGCAATTCCACTAAATTCAGTGGGACTTATTTCTGAGTAGACATGCATAGCAATGCACTGTAAGGGTGCAATCCTATACACACTTACCTGGGAGTAAGCTTCATGGAATTTCATGGTGTAGACATGCATAAGACTGTGTTGTTGTTGTTGTTGTTGTTATTTTTTAAATAAAAAATCTGGCATTTTAAAATATCACCTTATAAAGGAGATATAATCTGATGGGTTAATGTGCTTAGCAGCTGAGACTTTGCTCTTTGATCCAAAATATTGTTTATCTCTTTCTTTACCAACCAGACAACAGAGCTTCAACTTAATGAGGATAGATATGTTACAATTTGTGCTTGCACAACCAATTGTGGCAATAGCATTAATTCAGAAATAGCATTGATTCAGAAAGTTGCTATTTCCAAATTTGCATATTTACATCTGCGCAGTTCATAGCATGCGTCATGGTATGTGGAGTTCTCCATTTGAATCTAAGCTTGGCCACAAACTGACTGGGTAGCTTCAGGCAAGCTACTGCCTTTCAGCTTAAGATACTGAGAGGAGTAGAGGTAGAGAATTACAAAAATGAAAGTCTATATAAAGGCTAAGGATTATTACTTTTCTCATCAAAGCTGAATCATATTTCATAGCTCATCTGGAAAAGGTGTGCTATTCAAACACTTATTCTCACAAAACAAAGAAAAGCCGCAACCTGAATGCTAGAGGGTCATGATGCCATGTCTATTACAAACCCTAGGAACATAATTTGCTTCCGAGACAGCAGTTTTCTAGTAGCCAGTCCCAGGGTCAGATCACTTAGGTAATTCTAGCATCTAGAATCGATTCTGCTCTAATGCTTAAAAAAAAGAAAGAAGAAGTCTGCATGTAGTTCGTTTCCTTGTGGTTTGATTTCTGACATCTCCCTCTGGCCCTGTAACATATTTCCCATCTGTTCAAACAGATGGCATATTTCAGCAAAGTCAAAGGAGCTGGTATCCCAACATTCCAATATATTATGCTGCAATTGCATGAATGTGCTGCAAAATTCTGGGAAAAAGGAAGTCATTCAAACTTTCTGATTAAAATTAAAGAAGAAATATATATGCAGAAAAGTGATGGTGTAGCTATATGGCTATCTCCCCACTCGCCTCCTTCCTCCCAGTAACATACTGTGTGATTAACACGAAAGCACAGTCTGCAAAGTATCTTTAATTCATTGGTTTCAAAGCAAAGCCCCTTGTCAGTTTTACACATAAAGGGAGTCTTCAGACTTTGTGTCAAAGCTTTAACTGGACTCACTGCCAAGGTGAAATCTGCCAAGGGATTTCTCCAGCTTTTCTCTCATTATGCAGAGTTGGTATAGCCAGGCAATTACGGACACAAGCTAATCTTCCAGTTCGAATCTTAACACTGCCATGAGTTCATAAGTGCTTTATAAATACTAAATACTAGAAACATGATTCTGAGCTTGCTCTCTTAGATATCAGGCCTGCTATGTCCAATGGTATTACTCTCTAGTAAATGTGTTTGGAATCAGAGTCTGTATTATTATTTTTTTCCAAATATGGAATTGATAATTCTAGGATGTGCTCTGTTTTTAAAGCTGAGTTTAAGGAGAAAATAATGGTCACATAAAGCAGCAATCAATTCTCTACATCACTGTTCTTACATATGTATGTTAGACATTCCTCTTACTTAATCGCACTCCTGCTGCCTTAAAAGGGTGGGGAGAAAGGTTAGAAAATAGATACCTGGTTTTCTTTTTCTACCACTAACTCTATAAGACAACACATATGTTGTCCACACAAGTTCAGCTTCCACAAAGCCACTGAAGTTCATGGCGGCAAAATGCTGAATCATCATTTGGAATATGTCAACTCCATGGAAGCAAGTATCACCTTGCCCTTCTGCAGTGGTTCATCACACACACAAATGAGCATCTTTCTTTCTTTTTTACAAGGAGATGATTTTCTGTATGTAGACATTAGAGCTTGAGGATTTAACATTCAGCTATTTTATGACTGGAGTAAGCATTCTGTGGCAAACAAGAGTGGTAACCCAGGTAGCTGTTTCTCCACTGTAAAGTAGTGGTAGTGAAGGTCCATGTTGTTCCCAGATGTGGGTTTTCTGTGTCAAGGCATGAAAAATAGATGGGGAGTTGCACGGAAAAAGCAGCAGGTGGTGAACATGTTAAGCATCCCTCTTCTGACACTTCTCTATTACATCTCTCTACCCCTGTCCCCCAATACCACGTTGCAACAGAGAAGCAGCAACTAGGATTCACAAACCATCTTCGCTGCAGATACATTATAGTTCCCTTAGAGTTCAGAAACGTTTCTGAAATACTCTGCCACAACTGTAATTCTGATGCCACTGCTAGCTTCACCAAGAATTATTGCCACTGATCAAGGATGCTTCAATATGGAGGGGTCCTAATGCTACCAATCAGAAGGCATTGTGCCGCTATTCTGTCTTTTTTCTTAATTGATTTTCCACAGTAAGAAAAAAGCCAGAAGAAGTGGTGGGAAAACATGTGAGGGCTACAAGTGGAAGAAGTCATTGTCTGGACCCCGCCCCTCCTGTAAAATTCAGTAAATGAGAAAGGGCCGTGGCGTGATAAAAGCCGTGCCTGGAAGCACCCCAAACAAAGCTCAGTAGCTACAACTGTATTTTGGTTTGACGTCAACAGAAGCTATCTGGCAAACTCACTTGTAATCTGACATGGACAAAAATTAACAAGACAAAAAGGTGGTATCGCATGAGCTACATGGATGTTGAAATGTACTCTTGCCTTTTAAATATTAACAAGATACACAGGAAAAGTATTTCAGAAATACGTTGCTGCAGTGCAGCTGAGAAGTCAAGATAAGGTAGAGCTTCCCCACCCCCTGCAAACTTTAGGCACAGATATTTAGGCGGAATCATGCATGTTTGTAAGAATGTCTCCTGAATCAAATCAATTGTTTTGTCTGTGGTTAAGGTGTCCAACGTTTTGACAAGGTAAATACGATCAGTAGATTTTTCACTTTTTACAGTCAGTGTTTCCTTACCAAATGCTACACCCACTTACCTAGGAATAAGTTGTACTGAATTAAATGAGATTTACTTCCAAGTGAACATGCACAACATTGGCTGCTCTATCACATATCAACTGTACCAAAGTTGTACCCAAGAAACCTCCCCTCTCTTCTTCTTTTGTTTGTATCTCTTAAAGTAATTAAGACAGAAGAATGAATCCAAAACCACCTGGGAAAAGAGCACAACTGAAGCTATGGAAAGCTGGTGAGGAAGGGGGAAAAAAACAGTCTTAGGTTTTCATATAGAATTACACTATTTAAAATGTTTGATGCTGACCTGAGACCATAGAGAACTGTGCCATCTGGATGTAAACGAATCATCCTGTTCTTCACAGTGACACCATGCTACAAATGACTTCTTATCATTCAGGAAGTAGGTATCAGGAACCCAAAGCTGATCTGCTACTCTATTGTCCAGTGTAAGATTTAAAGGTATTACATTATACGAAAGCCTCTTATCCCTCCATGCTTGCTGAAAGTACATTGTCAAGGTATAGTCCTGAAATGATAGAAGAGAGAGGGAAGAAATAGGTTGAAATCGGTTTTACCATTCCTTGTGTTACTTGAGATATCCAAAGCAAAACAGAGCTCCCCCTGCCATAAATATCTATATGGCCAATACCCATAGCATTAATGTTTGAAGCATATTCTCTTCTCTAAAATAGAGAGTATAAAAGTCAAATTACCGGACTCATCGCCTGAGCAGCATTTCTAAATTTTTAAAAATGCTCCTTCAATACACATAAAAAGCTTGAAATATTAAGAGCACCATAATAGTTCAGTAACTGTCCAATAAATATTGCTTGTTCTTTAAGAATACCATATTTAGTATGATCTGCATTACTTGATAAAAATGTTAGCTTTGGAAGTGTAATTATGATTCCCTCTTCCCAGATACTACTAATAAAAATCCTTTATGTATCTAAACAATTGAAACACTGGGGATGAAATCATTCATTATGTTACAAAAACTTCTGCCTTCCCAACAGTTAAAGTTTTATGCTTAAAAATACTACCTAATTTTGAATAAATTATAACATACTATGTTTGTGATTCACCATGTATTTGGTAACAAGATTCTCTTGATCAGATATATGTAATTTATTCAGCAAATTGTCACATTCATCTGGACCTAACAGCTAATATAGAACTACACTACACATCACATGATCAAGGAAACAGCTTATAAGAGTGGCTGGATGACTGGCCAGATGGGTGATTCAAAAATATAATTAATAAATAAATAATAAATAAATTTATCATGCAACTTATCACTAACAGAAAGCAAATAGCACAGGTGCCTTCCTGTTGAAAGGGGGTGTTTGTAAAGAAGATCTTTCTTGGGCTTCTTGGTAGTGTGAAGAAGTATTCACAAAGACATAATACTGTATGGCAGGTGATACAGAGAACATCCCCTTAATGAAGTTCATCACCTGTTCTTGCACTTGCAATTTCCTTTTTTAACTTCTTAAAAATGCAGCCTTAGAGACAGAGAAAATACCACAGTGGCACCCACAAAACCAGAAATATGGTATTTTGTAATCTGAAAACTTCCCCTACCAAAGAAGTTGAAAGAATTTTACTCATTTGGTTATGCAAAACCCAGGCAATCCAATTATTCTGTCTTACAAGGGCAACAGCAAAAATACTAATATACAGGCACACCTCATTTTATTACGCTTTGCTTTATTGCGCTTTGCAGATATTTGAGATTTACAAATTGAGGTTTGTGGCAACCCTGCGTTGAGCAAGTCTATCGGTGCCATTTTTCCAACACCATTTGCTCACTTTGTGTCTCTGTGTCACATTTTTAGCAATAAAGTATTTTTTTAATTAAGATATGTACATTGGTGGTTTTTTTAGACATACAGTAATGCTATTTCACGCTTAATAGACTACAGTATGGTGTAACCATAACTTTTATATGCACTGGAAAACCAAAAAATCCATGTGACTCGCTTTATTGCAATATTCGCTTTATTGCGGTGGTCTGGAACCGAACCTGCAGTATCTCCAAGGTATGCCTGTACATTGATCCCTTGAGCTTCTTGAGAGAGCTGCTGTTCTATCTATTTAGATGGTTTAGCAATTGTGCACGTACATCAATCTTAGCGATGGGATTCATTCAGTTCACATTTTTATGTGAATCCACCAAATTTGCACTACCTAAACCCATACAGAAACCAGAATGCAGATAAATGTCAATGGGCAGTATCCAACGGTGTCATCCGACATACTCAAACAGTGCTGGTGGAGCTCCACCAAATCTTTCCATTGTGCAAGTGGTTTCACATTATGCTTTTGCAACAGGTTGCACAATGGGTTACACAAGAGTAATGCGCAACCGATTGCACAATTGTGCTTGGGCAAATGTAACTTTAGTTGGATTCTCCTCTTGCACATAGTTCAGAACCTAGTTTCTGCTAGAGCAGCATCATTTGCGCTAACAGACACAGTTGGATACTGCCCATTATCTGCTGGTTTTCCAAAGTTTATGATCAAAGCTCACATATTAAAAAATGTGCACAAAAATGTGTATACTACAGGTAGGTACACACACACAAATGTGTATGTTAGAGAGAAGTGTGGACGAGAATCTTAGGGGAAATTGCCTGCAAAAATGCGTATAATTTGAAAAATGCATCCATTTTGAGAATTGCACATGAAAATACATATGAATTTTCATACGGACCTTTAAAAAAGAAACAAATTTGTGAACGGATGCAGAAACAGGATGGAATGAAGGAAAAATATGAAACTGAGCAGAATGGAACCTGACAGGTTTGTCCATCCCTACTCAGTCTTGAGCCTGTCCCCACGCTCCTGAACTTCCTATTTCCATCCATTTCATTGTATACAATGCAAAAGCACATCCTGCTTCAACTGAATAAATGTTAATAAATCTTCACTACATTTCAGTCTATGCCATTAAGAATATTGAAAATAGTAACTGTTATCAGCTCTTCTGTACCATGAATTACTGTAATTTCTACTCTGGCTTGTTTGTTTGAAAAACATATTCCCATACTGCATTTTGGCCCTAAGAAGTGTCCCCAAAGCAGTTTACAAAACAAAGTATCACAAAATCGATTTATTTATTTATTCTACTTCTAGATCGCCCATCTAGCCAGAACCCAGCTACTCTGGACGATGTACAAAGTGAAGTAAAAACAAGCAGAATAAAATACATTTAAAACAGTATAAAATTTTAAAGTCCTAGCCCACCCCACAATATAAAATGAAGCAGAGCAGAATAAAATACAGTATAAAAATTTAAAGTCCTAGCCCACCTCATATATTTCTGCCTGAAGAGCCATGTTTTTAATAAACGGCAGAAGCTCATCAAGGAGGTGGCATGGCAGAGGTCACTGGGGAGAGAGTTCCACAGTTTGGGGGCCGCCACATAAAAGGCTGTCTTCCTAGTCCCCACCAGCCTGGCTGCTCTGGCTGATGGGACAAAGAGAAGGCCGTCTGTGGCAAATCTTGTTGAGCGGCCTACTTGATGTTGCTGGAGTTTATCTCCTTGAGATAAACTGGACCAGAGCTGTACAGGGTTTTAAAGGTCAAAACCAACACCTTGAATTCGGCTCGGCAAATAACTGGTAGCCAGTGCAGTTCCTTGAGCACCAGAGTGATGTGATCACGTCGGCAACTGCCTTTAACGAGGCGAGCCGCCGCGTTCTGTACCAGCTGTAGCTTCCGAACCGTCTTCTAGGGTAACCCCACATAGAGCGCATTACAGTTATCTAGGCGAGAGGAGACCAAGGCATGAACCACTGATGGGAGCAGATAATTAGGAAGGTAGGAGCGCAGCTGCCGTATCAGATGGAGTTGATACAGTGCTGCCTGGCCTCCATGGACAGCTGAGAGTCTAAAATGACCCTTCAGGGGTAAATGCACCCCATTCAGCACCAGGTCCACATCCCCTAACCTCCCCTTGTCTCCCAGCAGAAGTACCTCAGTCTTGTCGAGGTTCATTTTCAGCATGTTCCTTCCCATCCAGCCACCCTCTGCCTCCAGGCATTTGGATAGGGTTTCAACAGCCAACCTTGGTGAGGACTTGAAGGAGAGGTAGAGCTGCGTGTCATACACATATTGATGACACCGCACCCCAAACTTCCTGATGATAGCTCCCAGTGGCTTGATGTAGATGTTAAATAACATCAGGGAGTGGATGGATCCCTGCGGTACCCCACAAGTGAGCAGCGTGGGTCCAAAGCCTCCTCCCCAAAAATTACCCTCTGGTACCTTCCAGAGAGGAAGGACTGGAACCACCACAGTACAGTGTCTCTCATGCCCAACCCCTCCAGGCGGTCCAGGAGGATACCATGGTCAATGGTATCAAAAGCCACTGAGAGATCGAGGATAAGACAGGAGCATTCGCCCCAATCCAAAGCCCTCCTCATATCATCCACCAAGGTGACCGAGGCTGTTTCTGTCCCATGTCCAGGCCTGAAGCCCGACTGGCATGGATCTAAATAATTGACGGCTTCATCCAAGTGCTCTTTCAACTGAGCCCCCACCACCCGCTCGATCACCTTGCCCAGAAATGGTAAATTAGAGACTGGGCGAAAGTTGTTTAAATCTTGGGGATCTAGGAGGGCTTCTTTAGAAGTGGTCTTATTACTGTACTGTCTCCTTAAGGGCTGATGGCATCACTCCCTCCTCGAGGGAGGCATTCACCATCACCACCGCCCTGATCCCTTCACCCAGTCTCCCCCTGCAGCTCATAATGAGCCAGGGCGAGCAAGGATCAAGCAAGCAGGTGGTCGCTTTTACAGATGAAAGCACCTTGTCCACTTCATCAGAAGGAAGAGGCTGGAACCGATCCCACAAAACCGGCCAGTCACTAGCCTCCTCCTGCTCACTCACTGTGTCCACGATACATGGAATCCCACTCCTAATCTGATCAGTTTTATCTGCAAAGTGCTTTGCAAAAGCCTCACAGAGGCTTTAGAGTGTTCCACCGGGTCCAGCGCAACTGGACTGACCAGGCTCTGGACCACTTGGAACAGCCTCCTGGGGCAGCATTCCACAGACGCGATGGAGGCAGCATAGAAATTCTTTTTTAGAACTGTAACAGAATTTTAAAAGAGTATTAAAACAGAGAAGAACAGGGGGCGGAGCCACGCCGGATATGGAGTAGCAGCCTTCTGTAGAGCTCCCAAGAAAGAAATTTGTGGGAGGGCCTGGGAGGTTGCTGTCCTGAAGGGTTTGGTTTCGTACCCCCCCCCCCCGAGTAGGAGGGTAGGGTTAGAGTGGGGCATGTTGCCCTGGCATGGTAAGGGGGGAGAATTGTATAGATGTGGGATAGGTGGGAGGAGGTGTTATGTGTTTATTGTCTTCACTAGAGGGGGCCAAAGATTCAGAACTTTTCTAGTATTTGATGGATCCTAAATTGAGAATTTCTACATTGAATGTTAAAGGCCTGGGAACTGTTATAAAAAGGCGGCGCATTGAAGCACTCCTAAAGAAAGTCAAGGCGGACATTATTTTTCTGCAAGAAACGCATCAGTCAAAGAAAGGGGTAAACGAATTAAAGCTGAGGTGGTCCAGTTTGTATGAAACGGCATTTGGATCTTCTAATTCAAGAGGGGTGGCAATTATTATTTCTAAAAACTGTGGTTTTGGAGTTTTAAAGGTTAAGAAGGATGCCAGAGGGAGATATATTTTAATTAATGGTACCATGGGGGGAGAAGAATTTGTATTAATTAATGTTTATGCACCAAATCAGATGGTGTTTAAGGAAATGGGTGTTATACAGAATCAGAGGTTATTATGGCGGGTGACTTTAATATGGTGATGGATAAAAAGACAGATAAATCAAACCCCACGGATGGGGAGATGAAGAATAACATCACGTTTTTGAATAAGGTGATCACAAAGGAAGGGTTGGTGGATGTTTGGAGAGAAGGTAAAGGGCAAGATAGAAGATATACGTATTATTCATCAGCTTTTAAGAATTTTTCTAGGATAGATTATATATTTGGGTCTAGGAGCTTGGTCTCTAGGGTCATGAGTACTGAGATAGGTATTATAAAAGTTACGGATCATGTGTTGGTCAATATGGATTTAAAGATAGGGAAGGATTATAGAGAGGCTAGAAGATGGAGGTTGAATTGTAACATTTTTAAAGCAAAACATATAACTGAAAAGATAGAGAAAGAGATGAGGGAAATTGAATATTATAAGGTTTTTAAGAAAATGATAATTCCCAAGTTAAAAAACTTGTTTAATGATATTTTACAGGGGGGAGAGATTCCTCCTTCTTGGAAACAATCTTTGACCATTTTAATCCTGAAACCAAATAAGGATCCAGCAGACCCAGGATCTTATAGACCAATTTCATTAATTAATCAAGATGCAAAATTAATGTCTGCAATATTAGCTAGAAGAATGAATAGTTTTGTTAGTAAGTATATTGGCTTAGACCAATGTGGTTTTGTACAAGGTAGACAAATGGCAGATTTGACTAGAAGAGTGTTAAATATAATATATTTAATTAAGAAAAATAATTTGAAGGCAGGGGTTTTAGCATTAGATATTTTCAAGGCCTTTGATTGTGTGGAATGGCCAGCATTAAAGAGGATAATAAAAACTATGGGGTTTGGGGAAAAGTTTCGAGGAGTTATTGATCAATTATATGTTCAAAATATGACGTCAGTTGTAGTAAATGATGGCATAACACATCAATTTTTTCTAGGCCGAGGTACCAGACAGGACTGTCCCCTTTCCCCAATCTTATTTGTGTTAGTTATGGAGGTTTTGGCAAATGTAGTTAGAGAGGATAATAATTTAAAAGGGATAGGGATAAAGGATAAGATAAAAATTAATCTTTTTGCAGATGATACTCTGTTAACAATTGAAAATCCCATGGAAATGATGGATAGGCTAGAGAATCATTTAAAGGAGTTTAGGGATGTTACGGCCCGGGGTTGCAAGTAAATTGGGATAAATCTGAGATTATGTTGTTTAATTATAGTAAAATAGAGGAGCTAGAAGGGATTAAAAAAAGATCAAATATTAAAGTAAAAAGTATAATTAAATATTTAGGTATAGATTTTTTAAAAGAGCTAGAAAAAATAGGAGAACAAAATTTTAGAAAGTTAAAGAATGAGGTAAAAAAAAAGATAGAGGAATATTAAAAAAATTGGACTTTCATGGTTTGGTAGAAGAGCTTTGATAAAAATGAAGATATTACCAAAGATAATTTTTTTATTTAGAATGATACCAAATTGTTTATCAGAGAAGGAAATTAAGGAATGGCAAGCAATAATTAATAATTTTTGTAATGGGGGGGAAAAGGCGAGGATTACTAAGAGTAAATGGTATAAATCCCAAAAAGAAGGTGGGCTTGGCCTTCCTAATATCAAGTGGTATTATATAGCTATTCAGTTAAGGTTTATAATGGACATTTTAGTTAAGAAGAATATTTTGTGGTTAGAAATAGAAACGCAGGAAATAGAAACTGGGATGGAAAAAAATTTATTAAAAAAAAAAACTAATAGTAGGGTAAAAAGAATAGAAAATCCCTTCTTGAAAAATATGGTAGGGATTTGGAATAGTAATAGACAGATTTTTATACCAGGGATATCCCTGTTAACTCCAGTGGTAGCAATGGAGGACTTTCCAGAAAATGCACAGCATTGGGAAGCTATATTTAGGGAAAATAAGGTTATCAAATTAATGGATTGGATGGGAAAAATTGAGACTAGACAACAAATATCTGAAATGATTGGGCCAGGTAGAATTTTGTGGTTAAATTTAATGCAATTAGATCAGTGGACTAAGAAATGGAAGAAGAGAAATGAGCATGAGAGGGAGCTTACTGGATTTGAAAAGGAAGTGTTGTCTAGAGAACTTATAGAAGGGAATGTTTCTTCCAGAGGGTTAACTAAGGAGATATATAAAATGTTTCAGAGGATTGAAGCGAAAAAAGATAACCTTAAGATGATATGGGAAATGGAATTTGAGGAGGAGATATCGAATGCGGGGTGGAGAAATATTTGGGGCAGACGTATATTAAGAAATAAGTCAGTAAGGATAAAAGAGAATTTTTAAAAAACTGTTTGGAGATGGTATCTGACTCCAGTAAGATTAAACAAAATAGATAGTAATTGTGCTCCATGGTGTTGGAGAGGATGTCAGGAACATGGTACTTATGGTCATATGTGGTGGAGTTGCAAAAGCGTATTGGATTTTTGGAATAAAATTTTTGTAGAAATTTCAGAAATTATTGGCATTAATTTGGAGGTCTGTCCAAAATTAGCATTGTTATCAATAACGGAGAAACTTCTGTGCTCACAAGAGAAAAAGGAATTAATTGTAAGTTTATTAGCGGAAGGGAGATTACTGATAGCAAGGAATTGGAAAGTTCAACACCAGTACTTAATAATAGATTGGTATAAAGAGGTTTGGGATATTGCTTTAAATGATAAACTAACATGTAGTATTAAATGTAAAAGGGGACAATTAAAGAAAAATAATTTTAAGGATATATGGGGACCTTTTTTAGATTATGTTTTAGTAAAGGGAAAAGGGAGTAAGCCATGTCATGATATGATGTATTTTTGGAATATAGATTTAATAATGGATTATGTGGATAGAATTGGTTTTGGCCCCGGGGTGACGGGTGCACTTGGAGTTTATGATTTGTAGGTTTATGTTCTTTTGTATGTGTGTTCATTTAAAAATATATAAATAAAAATTTAAAAAAAACAAAAAAAAAAAAACAGAGAAGAACAGAATGTGCTAAAAGCCAAGCAGAATAAACATGTTTTTGTTGCCCACTTAAAAATAATCAGGCTACTCTAACCTACCTCAGGCAAAAGAAATGGTCCAAAATATGGGTGTATGTGTGTGCACACACACGCACACTCTCTCACACACACTATATACACTAACCTTATACATTTCCCCCTTTAGATACAAATGAATGATGTTCTGCCAGTGACAAGACATTTCTGCAATATTTAAATGTTAACCTCCCTTCCCCTCCAGGGCTTCATAGCACAATATGATTCCAGCTGTTATTCAGAATTAACTGATCACTTTTCAAAATGTCCAAACAAAGCATTATTCTGAAACACTTTTTGCCTTCTATGTAGTTATACAAAGATCATAAGCTATTAAGAATTATGTTCAAACGTTCAGTGGATGAGGTCTGTGGAAGGCAACCATGAGAGACAGTACAGCATCAAAACTGAAAGATCATGAAGGAATCCTGGTCAGAAATACACCTAATCAGTTGTTTAAAAAAGTAGAAGCTTTAGCAGAAAATTCACAAGCAAAATCTTTTTCAGCTAAATGCAAAATTGAGTACAAATACAATTGGTACACGTCTTTAGTACAACCTGTCCCAGATACACATACTGTAACGTGTGTGCATGCACATACGCAGAGTAAGACTGCCAAGACTGTTGAAACAAAACTCAGGTCGCAATCCTATGCATGTTTAGATAGAAAAAACTCCTACAACTCCCAACATTCCCCAGCCAGCATGCCTAAAGATGCATGGGATTGTGCCCTTAGTCCTTCCGAAATACCTTACATTCTATCTTAGTTGCACAAAGTCAGCAATATGAATCAGAAAATGTCTTATGTCAACTAACTAAATAAGGTGTCTGCTGTTTTTAATATTAAGCTTCAAGAAACCAGCCCAGTAAAATTGTGGTATATCATAAGGTGGAGTGTTGATTGAAAAATAAAAGCCATAGCATCACATTATCTTTGGGCTGGTCACCTTTCTCTTCCTCACATCTCAACCAGTCCCCATCATGACAACAGTTCTTGGTATCATTATACTATGAGAATTTTTCACTCTTTTCTTAGCACTATTTAGAATTGTGTACATTGTTATAAGAAGCACCATGTGACATTAGAAACTCCCTATGTTCAAAAATAGCAGAAAGATTTCCAAAAATCAACAATAGATGATTAATAACAGTTTATGTGGATAACAAAACAAAAAAGGTTCAACTGTTAAGAGGAAAAGCAATATAAAATCATAACACAATACTACCTTAGCATCTAGGAAGGAAAAAGAACAAATCAGAAGCTAAACGCTGAAGACGAAGTATTATTTATTTATTTATTATTTATACTTATAATATTTATAACACAATCTCTCATTGGTTTACATATAACAATATCAAAATCATGGCTTAAAATACACTATTAAAAACAATTTCAACTACAATAACAATAAAATCAATACAAAAACCAGTAAAATGGAACAGTAAAATCATCATTAATTATGAATAATTACAAGCCAGAGAAAGCTTGCTTAAACAAGTGCATTTTCAGGAGGCGTCTAAAACATACCACATTTTCTGTATGGGGGAGTGTGTTCTAGAGGGTGGGTGCTACTACTGAGAAGGCCTGCTTCTGAGATGTTACATGGTCACATTCTACCATATATAAATCTGACAGTATGCTGATTAATATCTGGTAGATTTGCCCTCTTGTTGAAAGATTCTGCAAAAGAATAATTCCTTCACTTTATAATTGATGCAGAAGTTATACTGCTAGCACATTTAAAATTTGTCAAAAGTCAAGAGAGATCATAGATTTTTGTCTTAGCTGCAGCTGAATAGCAGGTTGATAAACATCAGAAGTAAATTATTTATTTTATTTATTTATTAAAATATCTATAGCCTGCATTTCAGCTCAAACAGGGGCCCCAAGGCTGTGTACAAAAAGAAAAAGAGCATTAAAACAAATTCAAAACAACCAAACCAACAGCAAAACTATAATTAATACCGTGGAGATCCCAATCAACAGCATATTAAAAACCATAAAAAGCTTAATCTTGTCCCCTATGGTTTTCAGCGTCTACATGAAACCACTGGGGGAAGTCATTCAGGGGTTTGGGCTGAAGTGCCATCAATATGTAGATGACTCTAAGCTCTACTACTTGTTTTCATCTAATGATCCTAGGGAGGCTGCTGAACTCTTGAACCAGTGTCTGGAGGCAGTTTCAGGTTGGATGAGGGTAAATAAACAGATTTAATCCAGAAAAGACAGAGGTACCGTGGCTAAGGAAATCAACTAATCTGAACTAGGGATGTGCACGGAACTCAATGGGGAGTGGAAGCGGGGTGAACTCGCCCCGCGGAACTTGCCTTTCCCCGGCTCAGCACATCTCCCCAGAGAGGAGTCGGGGAGAGGTACTTCCAGGTCTCTGGCACTGCATTTTTCACGTAAATACCATAGAAAACCACCTTAAAACAGCTGTGATTTGCTATTCACAGCTCCTTTAAGGTGGTTTTCTATGGTATTTACGTAAAAAACGCAGCGCCAGGAACCCAGAAGTGATGCGACGGGTCCCGGCGCTGTGCCAGGAAGTGAGGTGACAGGACCCCGGTGCAAGAACATCTTTTGGGGATCTCATCTAATCACTGACCTGGTTTGCACGACATGACAACAAGGGATACTGGAGAAACCAACAATGAATTCAAATGAGTTTGGATTTCTATGAATCTGACCTGCGGATTCCACAGCAAACCAGCTTTCCCAAGTTGCACAGATTCTATGGACCGCTTTTTTATTTTCCAGAATTTTACGCATATCTAGTCTTCGAAAAATATGGAAAATCTTTAAAAAGTTGAAAAAAAAGAAAGAAAATGTGCACTTCCCCCAAAGGCTAGAGCATGAAAATACACATTCTGGAGGGATTTACGCATTTTGGGGGGATTTGCACATTTTCAAAAGTGCAAATTTGCGCATTTGTGAAGAAACGCAAGTTCAGGTAATGGAAAAAGAAATCCAACTCCGTCAATGAGTGGATGACGGAACTGAAGGCACCTGACAATCCACTAAACGCAGATGGAACACATTTAACACAATCCATACGTCCCTAACGACAACCCACCATGGGTAAACAGCCTTGCTTTCATGATCTCGCCAGTGACTGCCTTTCCACTGATGCCGAAACAGCACTTTGGAAGGACTGTCACTTCTTCCTTGGCTTTTTAAATTTTATTTTTCAGAACCTCAAAAAAGTGCAATTGGTTTTGGGGAGGCGGAGTTGGTCCCTGATAATTGCGGAATTTTTTAAAAATTGTTTTTTTTGTCGGTGCTTCTCAAGTGCGCACTTACAGCTATCTGATATGTGTAGTCTTTCCTGGTCAATTTCTTTGTCTGTTTCAGCTGTCAAAGGGAGGTCAAGGCAAAACTCCATATAGGCCAGTGATGACGAACCTTTTTGAGCCCGAGTGCCCAAACTGCAACACAAAACCAACTTATTTATTTCAAAGTGCCAACACTGCCATTAAACCTGAATACCGAAGTTTTAGTTTTAGAAAAACAACTCATACAGTTGTCCGAACTAATTAGCATCTTTTGTCTTAAAAGAAAAACACAATAACAGAGCTTTCAATGATACAAACAGATTTTTGTTGGGGGGAAAAATCAACTCAAAAAATTATTATAGTACTACATTGTACACATAGCCTGAAGGGAATTTATACAAACTTTAAAAATAATTAGGCACATGTATTTTTGGATAAGGGATTCTCAACTTGTAATATGATTATATGCCAGACTGAAATTGTATGGGGCAAGCTTTACCCCGGGTCCTTTCCCTGCTTCTACAGGTGTCAGATTAGTAAAAGTAAAAGTCAACCTGTACTAGGGTGAGCAAGATAAACAAGAAAACTAAACATGCTTAACACATTTTAAACACTTTATGTCTTGGACTGCAAACACTGCATTAGGTAAAAGTTTGCATTGGGCATGCTTTTGCACAATTAATGTGATTTTTGCTATTGCATGCATGCTGATAATTTGTCAAACCTTGGCTCATACTCCGTTAGTTTGAGAGCAACACATGCAGCACTCAGGTCAACTGTTAGGGCTTTACATCCAAGCCATGCTCTGTGCATCATTCTTCAAAATCTTTTAAATGTGATAACAATGTAGAAAAGAATTCTGTAACAGGAATTCTAGAATAAAATCATTCTGTTCCACACTGTGAGAAAGAACAAGATCAGTAGTGTTTTTGGTAATTAGGATCTATACTTGGTAATCCTGAGTTTAACATGTAATTTAGGCTGTAATCCTATACATGCCTACTTTGAAGTAAATTCCATTGAGTTCAATAGGATTTATTCCCAAGTAAGTGTGTATAGAATTGCACTGCTATCTAGTTTTTTACTATGATTTTGGAACTATTTGTAAATTATTAGGTACTTTCTTCTTCATTTAGGTAATAAATATAAACACAAGAAATAGCAACAGGAGCAGAAAAAGAGTTGAGTTGATGAACACATCTGGAAGCAAAATGTGAGCTTTCACCTCACATTTCCAGATGCCCCTTATTGTAAAGGCATGTCTCTTAACAATATAGCTCCATAGCGAAAACGGGGTGTGTGTGTGTAAAGTGAACGTTCTTACTTTACAGCTCCAAAATATGTCTGTGCGTGTGTCTCTCCCTTCTTCCTTTTTTTTTTTAAACAAAAAAAATTGATCTAGCAAACCCTGAGTCAGTCAGAAATCAAACGACAAGCCTTCCTCTTTCGGCTACACACTTCCTTTGTGTGTGTGTGTGTGTGTGTGTGTGTGTGAGAGAGAGAGAGAGAGAGAGAGAGAGAGAGAGGCTCAGCTTGTCTGAGCGTGGAAAGCTAAGCAGGGTCAGGCCTGGTTATTACTTGGATGGGAGACCCCTCCTCTAGTTTCCTGCATTGAGCAGGGGGTTGGACTCAATAGCCTTGTAGGCTCCTTCCAACTTTATGATCTATGAAATCTATGAGAGAGAGAGAGAGAGAGAGAGAGAGAGAGAGAGAAAGAGAGCCGCGAAGAGGCAGCAGCTAAAGCAGAGCGGGTAAACTCCCCCCTCACGCATTTCAAGCAGAGCGGGGTTAGCCAATCTCCTGTTGGAAAGAAATAAACTCCCCCCTCACGCATTTCAAGCACAGAAAAGCTAGAAGCTCTCATCTCCGCGGCAGGGGACATCCCTGAAGCAAGTTGCAGCAGACCGCCAAGCTTACCCTGCCTTAAATTTGGCACAGAGGAGGAGGGGGCACTAGCTAATCGCACGCCGCTCTGTCTCAGGGCACGGCTCTTCACCGGGCGTGCCGGGGAGGGGTTACTATGGAAACCCAACGCTGAATGCAGAAGGAGACGGTCTTTTCACGATCTGACCAATGGCTCGTGTGCCCACAGAGAGGTCCCTGCGTGCCAGCTGTGGCACGCGTGCCATAGGTTCGCCTTCACTGATATAGGCTAATTTGCGCACAGTTGCCAGGGACAAAGTGCCTCACTGTCAATGGAAAAGCACCGGTAAAGGGGGCAAAGTGGCAAAAAAAAAAAAGGTGCACCTAAAGGAGATGGACAATATCCCCGCCCCCCCGGCAATGTAATCTTCTCGATTTTAAGTGTTCAACTGACACTTTTCAACACTTCCTTGCTCTCCAGATACTCCAGAAAGGGGAGATATTAACTCCCTCCCCTTTCGGAGCAGTTACTACAGGTGCACACACACATGACACATTTCCCCTCCATTTACTTCCCAGCCATTAAATTAGCACAAATTTCCTTTTCATTTACTTCTCAGTTATTACATTTGTGTATATTTCTGCAGGGTTTTAAAAAACTTTTAGGGAACCGCAGCAGTAAGTGCTCTGTAAAGGAGTCACATAAAGGGGTCGGGGGACAGATAATATTTCACCTTTCTGGAGTAGCTGGAGTGTCGGGGAAGTGTTGAAAAGGTGGAGGACACAGAACTGTCAGTTCAACAATTAAAATTGAGAGGATTACTTTGCCCCCACCCCCTTTTAGTGCACCTACTTTCTCTGCTTTCCCCACCTTTACTGGTGCTTTTCCATTGACAGCTTAGCACTTGGTCCCTTACTAGGAGCTGTTAGCAGCAGTTTAGCTCTAAAAAGCTATTTCCTCTCCTGTCATGTCTCATATTCACAGGTAAGTGATGGCAGCCTATATTTATTCACCAGTCAGTAAAAACTCTTAACATGAGCAGAAATACTATTACTTAGCATGTTTTGCAAGCTCTGATGCAAATTAAGCTCCAGTTGGAAGTCTAAAACAGCAATTTTTAAAATGGCTGGCAGCTGAAGCCATGGTACAACAATGCATAAAAACCAATTTGGCAGTAACAAGTCACAAGTGTACTTAACACAGATAAATGAACATCTAAACTGTACACCAGAGAAGGTATGCTCTGCTCTGCTATGTAAGAGAATTGCGTAAGTGACTTTGCAAACTCCTCAGAAAACTGAGCTAAGGCTGATGTTTAAAAAGAGTGATAGATTGCTACACTATTCTCAAATGTGCTTTTGCCAAGGCAGGGAGGCAAGCTGACCTAATTGCTATATATCAGCTCAGCTAAAATGTTGCGCCAAGATCATATTTAGGTTACATTTCAATAGACACATCACGAAGCTGTTCAGTTCATTCAGGGAGCTCACTAACCCTTAGAACATAAAGCGGAAATGATAACCTGCCACCTGTATTATTGCAATGCATTATACATGTGGCTACCTCTGAAGATGGTCCAGAAACTTCAGTTAGTACAGAACAGAGCAGGGAGACTGCTTCCTGGGACTGGCCATTTTGAAAATATTACTTCAGTATTGTGTCAACTGCACTGGTTGCCAGTCAGTTTCTGGGCCCAATTCAAAGCGTTGGTGCTGACCTGTAAAGCCCTAAACAGCTTAGAACTGGTCTACCTGAAGGAGAACCTTCTCCCATATATTCCTTCCCAATTGCTAAGGTAGTCTTTGGTGACTCTTCTCTGGGTTCTGCTGCCTGCAATGTTGCAATGGGTGGCTACCAGGGAAAGGGTCTTCTCTGTAGTGGCCCCCAATCTACAGGATGCCCTTCCCTGGAAACTTCATTGACTGGTTCACATGTGCCTTTCACCTTGGTTGGTCCATTTCCCTACCAGCTCCATGAATCTAATAACTGCTGCTTCTGCACACCACCAATTGCCAGGAGATCCGAGGGTGCAATGGCCCTGTGAAGCAGCATTTCCCCATGGTTTCTTTTTGGTAAACTGAAGACAATCAGTTTCCTTGAGCAAGCCTGTCCCTGCCCACCCGCCCTCACTGCAAACATGCATTGTCACACTAATGAATTGTCCACACACTGGGCACAGGGTGTGTGTTTGTAAACAGATATATTGCAATAAACAAATCATAAGAAATCAGGTTGGATGGCAACATTATCCTCTAGAGCAGTGTTTTCCAACCTTGGGTCCCCAGATGTTTTTGGCCTACAACTTCCAGCATGCCCCAGCCAGCATAGCTGGCTGGGGCATGCTGGAAGTTGTAGGCCAAAAACATCTGGGGACCCAAGGTTGGAAAACACTGCTCTAGAATGAATCTTAAGACTTAAGACTGTGAATTTACAACTCAGCAAGGGGCATTTATTTGTAACAAAGGCTGATCTATAAATTATGATATGCAATCTACACTATTTTAGTTGTGTGCTTCCTCATCAGCAGTCCTGTCATATTCCTTATGCAATGTGTTCATGACACCCCTGCAACACTTAACAATGACAGAAGTGGTTTTGCTTAGCTGCTCAAGGTCAGCTGCAGCAGCACAAACTAATGTGAGCTGCTGCAGCCAAAACAAATTCTTATGAGGTGGGATTACATGAGTTCCACTTTGCAAATAAAGACCAGAAAAATTACTCACCCATAAAAGTATTTACTAGCCAACCTAACTTTATTAGTTATTTCTGGCCCAAAAGAAATAAAGAACCAAGTTCTGTAAAGTTTCCATGGCTAGCTGCCTGGAGGACAAATTGCTATTTACAAGCTTGAGTTAGTTACTTGAGGAAAGATGGCCATAAATGCAGAATTGGAAATCCTTTAATTATAGGGAGTTTGTATTATCATACTTTGTTTGCAAAAAGCAAGATTAAAAAAAATCAAGATACAACTGAATGGATAGCCATTGTAAAATGTTAGGAAGAAGTAGGATACTTACAAACACGCAGACAAGCACACTACAAAAAGCATTTAGACACTGGGAGTGCAAATGATATGAAAATACAAGTAAGGTTTATTAAAAGACATGCATAGTTGGCCTCTGGCCAGGAAATTAATAGAACATGGTATTTTACCATTACATAAATAAAATTAGAAGAGTTAATATTCACTAACAGCAAGGAATTAACTGTAGTTTCCCCGTTTCATTCTCTAATCTTAACCCACATGCATTCACAAGACACTGGAGACTATAGGTTGGATCCAGATTTAGGTGCATATAACTGAAGTGCACTTGCCTGCCCCATTCTCCCTACCACAGCCTGTGAAAATGCAGCACAAGAGGGCCCAGGAAACCTGCTGAATGCGATGAGCAGGGCGGATCCCTGAACGTCGGGCAGGGGCACCTTCGATTAGTGGAGTCCCATACCCTACAACATTTCACAGATGAAAATAGGGACACACATATGAATTTGTAAGAGGTATGGTGTGTAAGCAACATGAAAGTGTGATCAAGAGGGTGTGGGCAGGCAATATGAGGGCGTGGCCAAGGGTATGGCCAGGCAACCAAAGGGCATGGTCAGGTACGAAAGTTATTCTAGGGGTGTGCGCGTGACTCAATTGGGGGATGGAAGTGGGGCAAACTCGCCCCGCTTGCCCCACTGAAACTTACCTTTTCTCCAGCTCGGCACATCTCCCCAGAGGTGGAGGTTCCTGGCACTGCGTTTTTCACGTAAATACCATAGAAAACCACATTAAAATGGCCACAATTTGCTATTCACTGCCGTTTTAAGGTGGTTTTCTATGGTATTTATGTGAAAAAACGCAGCGCCGGGGACCCGGAAGTGATGCGACGGGTCCTGGCACTGTGCCAGGAAGTGACACAACAAGACCACGGTGCTGCATTTTTCACGTAAATACCAGAGAAAACCACCTTAAAACGGCTGCAAACAGCAAATCACGGCCATTTTAAGGTGGTGTTCTATGGTATTTAAGTGAAAAACGCAGTGCTGGAGTCCCGTTGTGTCACTTCCGGGCTCCGTAAAGTCCACCGGGAGCCTTGCTATCGCAGCGAGAGGCATCGAGCAGCGGGGGTGCTCGCCAAGCACCCGGCGAGCACCCCAAGAGGTACGTGTACCCTAGAAAACTCCAGTATTTTAAGCACAGAATAAAATTCCCTCATTCACCTCTTCCTCAGTCCAGGCCAGCCTCCACCTCCTTTCCCCCGCCCCACCCAGCAGTGGCAGCAGGCGCACGCACGCACACACACACACACACCCTCGGGTCTGTTCCCTCCCTGCTTACTGTGGTCGGTGTTGGAGCCTAAGCAGAGCTATCTTAAAGGGGCGATTTTGCCCATGGCCCCTTTAATAGCAGCTTAAAGTAGCTTGTGGGAGGCAGGACTCTGCATAACAAGGTGAGAAGCCGGGATGGCTTAAGGGTTTTCATGAGGGTTTCAGCATTTTCAGGGCAGTTGGAGGCTATGGAGTCCTTCCATCCACAGAAGGCAGATCCTGGATCCAACCCTATCAGTTTATCAATGCTTTTCAGACTTAAAAGTGTATGGTGGTTTTTCTTTCTGTGTATAACTTTGTGTCCATCTTTTCCACTGTCAAAATTTCAGGATCAATAAAAGATGCTATATGCTATATGATATACAACGTCAATACATACTTGAATTTAATGACTCAGACAGATCAAACTTTAAGATACTGCTGCTTTTGCTGGGTTCTTTAGGACAAACCTGGAAGAGGTTAATTGTCGGATGCCTTGTATTAGTATGATCAAAAACTACAATTAACTACTCCTCTTAAATTACCTCGAAAAGTTCAAAGAATCAAAAGGAAATCTTAACTGGCCTAAACTATGATATGCTTATCTCTAAGAATTCCTAATTTTAAAACTTGCAATTATTCTGCATGTAGTCTCTCACGCATTTGTTTATATCCATACCACAATGTGCATTTTGGTATCAAGTCATATCAATATTCAGTAGTGGATGTTCAATGCTTTAAATCTAAGCGTATTAGGCTGGAGTCCTATATACACATAACTGGGAGTAAGTCCCATTGAATGCAATGGTGCTTACTTCTGAGTAGACTTGAATAGATTTTGCACTGTTAAGTTTTCACATCATAAATGGGAACAGGTTTAACTATCACAATCTGTGGGCTCTATCAAGAAAAGATACTTATTGACAAATGGCACCTAGCCTAACACCTTATAATACTTAGCTGCGGGTAAGTTCCACTGAACTCAATGTGACTTACTTCTGAATAGACATTCATAAGCTTGCACTCTTAAATACATAGTTAAATATAAGCCATCAAATAAGCTGAAAATGAATATATACTGCATTAATTAAACAGCAAAATAAAATAAAATAAAACATTAAAAAGGTGTGAGCAGAAGACTACTCCCACTTCTATTTTTATACAATGACTTATGATTTATTTTGTAAGAATTGGTTGAATAAAATATGTATAACACAAACGTGTAAGAAGAGTAACAGTGGTGGATTGAAAGCAGGCTGTTGTAAACAGTACAGTATTTTTCTTCTAGAGTTAAATTTCGTAACATGAACAAATTTATCTTCATCATTACATGCTGCCAAAAGCTAAACATCAACATCGATCAAGAGCTGATTCCATGAGGAGAAATATTACACTTTTTGCCACATGGCTGCACCTCCTCCTACTGAACACATCCTGCTGCAAAAAGGCGGTGCTCTGAACACTGCAAACAGTATGCTAGTATTATGAAAGAAAACAACAACAGTAAAATGGCAATAAGAACTACTAAATGAAATGAGTTTCATTCTGAAATTGTGTGGTACAAAGCTTGCATATGCCGCATTGATGATAATTTTCTTCTCCCTTCTCAAAACTTTTCTTTTGCTCCATAAAGCTGATTTCAATTTTGTTTGTTTTTAATTAATTTCATTTATTTATTTACTGTAGTTTTAAACTACCCAATGATCAAAATTCTCTGGGTGGTGTACAGTACATTAAAAACATATAGTACAAATATTAAAACAACAACAAAAAATAGCAGACTAAAATGAAGATAAAACCAGCAGCAAAGAAATAAAACCATTACAACATCATTTTACTATCATCCTGTCAGACAGGCACCCATGCTCATTAAGATCAAAAAGGAAGGCCCTACGCAGAGTCCTGTTCATACAAGAAGTTTATTTAGCTGTGGGGAAGAGCAGGGCCTTTTCTGTTATACCCCAAAGTTGTGGAATGAGCTCCCTGAGCATGTGCATCAGAGACTACTGGTTTAAGCCTATTTAATATCTGCAGTCCCAATGCACCCCCAGAGCAGCTTACAATAAGATAAAAACCAATACAACACTTTAAGTCAGTGGAAGAGCCAGAATATCTGAGGTAAAAAAAGAGTTAAAAGACTAATTCAATATATAAAGCCATGGCAAATAAAATGATCTTCACCTGAAGCTGAAAGGATATTCAGCTCAGTGCCAAGTGAGCATCTTCGAGGAGAGCTTTCCACAGTCGGGGCTCTACAAATGCAAAGATCTCCCCTAGGGAGGGAGGAGAAATCAGTTCGGTTCTCATTTTAATGTGAACTTACCTAATTTGTACTTCTCAAACCAAGATGTGAACTGAAACACAGTCCCTACTTCGATATTCACACTTTCTGAACTTTGCGATTTTCCAGTCACAAAATGCATACAAAAATTTGTGTGTTAGGGGAAAGTGCACACAAAAATGTGTATGAATTTTTGTGTGGATGCTTTAAAAGAAAATTTGCAAACTGATTCAGAAATGGGATGAAACGAACATGAGGTTGGAAAAATGGGAAACTGAGTAAAACCAACATTGACAGACTTGCCCATACCTAGAACTTGTCACTCACGCCACCTCCAATGGTGGGAGGAGGCAAACAAGGCCCTCTGAGGATAAGCTTAATACTTGGGTCCATACAGTTCCTCAGGTACCCAAGTCACAAGCTATTTAGGGTTTTAAAGGTTATGAATAGCATTTTGAATCATTCTCAGAAATGGACTGGGAGCCTGTGCAGTTGTTGTAAGACTGACAAGATATGTTCCATATGACTGGTCCCAGTCAGCATTCTAGCTGCTTTACTTTGAACCAACTGAAGTTTCTATGTAGTTTTCAAAACAGCCACGCATACAACAAAACACTGCAGTAGTCTAAACAAGATGTTACCAGAGTGTGGGTAGCCATGCCCAGACTATCTCTGTCCAAGAGGGGGCATAACTGGCACATCAACCTCAGCTAGTCAAAGGTGCTTTGCGCCGTACAGATACCTGCTGGGCCTCTATCTAGAGACAAAGCTGGATTGAACAGTACTTTCAAGCTGCAACTGTGATACTGCAACTGTGATACCATCTCCCAAGTCAGACTAAGCTCTGGATTAAGCTTCAGTTTATTGGTCCTGGTCATTACTGATTGTAGACATCAGTTCAGCACCTCCAGCATACCCTTTTGAGATTTGGGGTGTGTGTGTGTGAAAAGCTCATCTTTTTATAAAAGAATGCTACTTTTGATGTCTTTTTCTTTTATTGCTATTTTAATGATTGTTGTCTTTTTCATATATTTCACTCACTTTGTATTCTAATATAATTTTTATTCATGTTGTTATAAACAGCTTCGGACTCGGAGTAACTAAATAAGTAACTACGTACCAGAAATGGTTTATGAAATCCTTTCTAGACTAGGCAATCAGGGCTGTTCTTTTCCTCTGGAACTGCTTCTAGAATGGTAAGCTAGCCAAATGTATAACAGCAAATACTAAGCGTGTGTGTGTGTGTGTGTGTGTAAAAACGTATCCTATTTTCTAAGGATGCAGGCTACATTGTGATATCAGCCCATCCCTTCTGATTGCCTAGCTAATAAACACAGCTGCCTCAGAACCAGTGGGAAGCAAGCAAACACAGCACACAGAGAGTTAATTTTGAAGCTACGAAGTTCATCTCAGAAGCTGCAGTTTTAATCACTGAAAAGATACATGCTGAGGGCTCCTTTTCTAGTCACTTAAGCCAAATCCAATAAAGCTTCATGGGGGATCGCTGGCACAAGTCAGCAATGCAATGCTGTTGCAAAACAGGCAAGCGCCATGTTGCAAATCTGAGTTCAGTGCATACAACCAGATTGACTTATATTCTCCTCAGTCCCAAAAGAAAATTATCTGCTTAGCAAGGAACTGTAGAATAAACCCATTTTCTCCAAAGAGAGAAAAAACACTGTTGAATTTATTTGTGTGTGTGTGTGTGTGTGTGTGTAAATAAGGGATATTTACTACCTTCCAATGCATTTGTCTTCATCTGGTAAGTCAGGAGACCCACAAATGTGTTATGCCCTGGCCCAAGACACATTGAACCACCATTTTCTTTTATTTTTGTTTAGATTTTTTTAAATGAGGAATCATAGAATCATAGAAAAGTAGAGTTGGAAGGGGCCTACAAGACCATCGAGTCCAACCCCCAAGATGGGGGGAGAAGATGGAGGGGCAGAGAAAGAGAGAGAGAAAAACCAGGGAAGAGTTAGTTTATAACCAAACATAATCACAAAACTAGGCTTCATTTAGAGCTTAAGAGAGAAATGTGCTTCATAAAGACCAAGTGAGCATAACAATTAAGTTTCACTTCAAAACCAAGAGGACAGCATATGAGAAGGAAAAGGCAGACATATATAGTTACAAATTAAAAGTGGCTCAAGTTGTATCCTGGGTCTGAAAAAGGTTTAAAGCTACATGGCTCAACTCCCTCCAGAGGAAGAAGCCAGAACAGAGCACAACATTGATTTTGATGGCTTTAATTAGTCATTTCAAACTGGTGACAATATAAGATTTATCTCATAAATAACGGTTGTGCTGGTGCTCCTGTCGAAGCCCAGGTCACTCTGTGGAATGCAGAGATGACCCGGGCAGTAGACACCATCGTGCCCAAGCACCCTCTCCCTCTGAGCAGAGGCCGGCCAGCTCCTTGGTATACACCTGAGCTGAGGGCAATGAAGCAAGAAGGAAGATGGCTAGAACGCAGGTGGAGGAAAACCCATGCCGAATCTGACCATACACAGGTTAGAGCTGATTACTGAGCCTACTCTGTGGTGGTGAGGGTGGCAAAGAAGGAGCTCTTTGCCACTACCATTGCATCTTCTCAGTGTCGTCCAGCAGAGCTTTCCCGAGTGGTTCATGGCCTGCTACAATCTGGGCCAGGGAGAGAAACGGTGGAACCCCCGGTAGCATGCTGTGACAAGTTTGCATGGCATTTTGGAGGTAAAGTCGCTCAGATCTGTCACAAATTGGACACAATTAATGCAGTTCCATTAGTAGAGATGCCCAGAGCACTGTCTCATCCAGTTTTATTGGATGAGTTTCAGTTGTTGAGGCCCAAGGATGTGGACACGGTGCTTGGCCATGTCTGGTCGACCACCAGTTTGCTTGATCCTCGCCCGTCAGGGCTTATTACTTCTAATAGGATGGGGATATCAGGCTGGGTCCAGGAGGTCATAAACTCCTCCTTGAGAGAAGGAGTGGTGCTGGCCTCTTTAAAGGAGGTGGTAATTAGGCCACTTCTGAAAAAGCCTAACCTGGACCCAGATGATGATAACAGCTATGCGCCAGTAGCCAACATTCCCTTCCTGGGCAAGGTGCTTGAGCGGGTGGTTGCCAGTCAACTCCAGGAACTCTTGAATGAAACGGATTATCTAGATCCATTTCAATTGGGCTTCAGGCCTGGTTTTGGAATGGAAACTGCTTTGGTCACCCTGTTGGATGACCTTTGCTGGGAGAGGGCCAGGGGGAGTGTGACCCTGTTGATTCTCTTGGACCTCTCAGCAGCTTTTGATACCGTCGACCATGGTATCCTTCTGAATAGGCTGTCTGGGTTGGGAGTTGAAGGCACTGCACTTCAGTGGTTCCACTCCTACTTGGATGACTGATTCCAGAAGGTGATGCAGGGGGATTATTGCTCTGTGCCTTGGCAGCTATGCTATGGGGTTCCACTGGTCTCTATTCTATCTCCCATGCTGTTAAACATCCACATGAAATCGCTGAGGGAGGTTATCCGGAGGTGTGGGCTGAGGTGTCATCAATATGTGGACGACACCCAGCTCTATCTCTCCTTTTCAACAAATCCGAGTGAGGCAGTGACTGCTCTGAATCAGTGCCTGAGTATGGTAATGGACTGGATGATGGCCAATAAACTGAGGCTAAATCCAGGCAAGACGGAGGTACTGTTAGTGGGTTAGCCTGGATGCCTGCCTGCCCGGATGAGTGATATTCAACCTGTTCTGGAAGGGGTTGTACTCCCCCTAAAGGATCAAATTCATAGTTTGGGTGTGCTCTTGGATCCAGCATTGTCACTAGAGGCACAGGTGGACTCGGTGGCATGGGGAATCTTTTATCAGCTTAGACTAATATACCAAGAGCCAGTGTGGCATAGTGGTGAGAGTGTTGGACTGGGACTTTGGAGATCCAGGTTTTAGTCCCCGCTCAGCCATTAAACTCACTGGGTGACTTGGGGCCAGTCACTGACTCTCAGCCTGACCTACCTCACAGGGTTGTTGTGAGGATAAAATGGAGAGGAGGAGGAGGAGGATTATGTAAGCCGCCCTGGGTTCCTTGCAGGAAAAAAGGCAGGGTATAAATATAATAAATAAATAAATAAACCACGTCCTTATAGTTGGTAAGTCTAGCTATGGTTATCCATGCTCTGGTAACCTCTCGGATGGATTACTGCAATGCATTGTACGTGGGGCTGCCTTTGAAAACAGTCCAGAAGCTCCAGCTGGTCCAAAATAAGGCAGTGAGATTGTTAATGGGGACTGGGCAACATGATCATATTAGGCCAGTACTTTACCATCTGCACTGGCTGTCAGTCCATGTCCAGGCCCAATTCAAAGTGCTGGTATTAACTTACAAAACTCTAAACAGCTTGGGACCAGGTCACCTGAAGGATCGTCTCCTCTCATATATACCTGCCCAGGCCCCTAAGATCATCCTCAGCAATCTTCCTCCAAGTCCGGGAGCCCCTGCCAAAGGAAGTGAGGTAGGTGGCTACTGTAGGGATGTATGCGGAGCTTGATTGGGGGGTGGAAGTCCTACCTCCGTTCGCCCTACCTTTTCCCCGGCTCAACTCACGTTCTCGCGAGCTGAGTCAGGGAAAGTGACTTCCAGGTTCCGGCGCTATGTTGTTTACATAGAAAATGGACTAATTTGCGCAATTTATGGCCTAATTTACGCAAATTAGGCTGTTTTCTATGTAAACGATGTAGCACCGGGGACTCGGAAGTCCAGCGACCGCCTCAGCTGACACTCACACTCAGTTCAGCTTGGCTCACACACTGTGAGTCGAGTGCCAGGTGGGTCACCCATCCCAAGCTACTAGTAGCCTAGGAGGGCCATTTCTGCTATGGTACCCTGGGCTGTGGAATAAACTTCCCAAAGAGGCTCACCTGGCACCTACGTTATGCTCTTTCTGGCACCAGGTGAAGACCTTCTTATTTCCCCAGGAATGTTAGGGAATGTTATTTTAAATATTTTACTGTATTTTAAATCTCTGTACTGCTGTTAGGTTTTATTTCAGCTTTTACTCCTATTTTATACTGTAGTTTAAAAATTTTATACTGTATTTTATGTTGTATTTTGTGGTTTTAATTGTTGTGAACTGCCCAGAGAGCTTCGTCTGTTGGACAGTATAGAAATGTAATACATAAATAAAATCTGGGAAGGTAGGTTTTTTTCCCTGAAAAGGTAACTGTTCCTCCTCCCATAAATAACTGAGATTCCAAAATGTTAACAGAGATTCTCGCTAATCTCAGCCTGCTCTACACAATGATGGCCTGATTATCCCTGAATAAGAACAGTACTAGCACCACAGAGACAGAAAAAAGGAAAAAACAGAGCAATTCTTCCTTACATTTAAAAGAAAGAAATAGAACATCCTTAAGCAAAAAAAGGGCAAATGTATCAAATCCTTCAATATTAGCACTTAACACTAATTATTAAGAAATGTATCAGATGGACTTTTCAGAATTAATTTCTAATGCAGTACACGCACACAGGCATAAGTAAATTTCCCCCAGTAAAAAGGTTCTACATGGAAATACAAGGTTGTTTCGTATTTTATTTTAAAAATATGTAATAATTTGGGCTTTCACATATACTGTGTGTTTATTTATTATATTATACAGGTCTACCCTGCCCTTCGAACTAATTTCCTGGATGGCTTACAAAAAATGAAAATAAAATTAAAACAAGTAACATACAAATGTATTAAAAGCAGAACAATCTAAAAGATAGCATAAACCATTAGCAGAGATTAAACACTGTAAAATCCTTGAAAAGTCTTTGCCCAAGGCTGAAATGCCTCCAAAGTAGGTGAGAGGCAAGCCTCCCTGGGGAGTGTATGCCATAATTGGAGCTCCCCCACCACAGTAACCACCCACCGCTGCTCAATTATGCAAAAGGTTTGCAGAAATACAGCCTCAGTTATGCTTTACAGCAGGGGTGGCCACATTTGTATTTTATTTTCTGGACCCATGTGGGCACATTTGTCATTTTGGCCCCATGGGCATTTATTGTTGGGGATTTCCACTTTGCTTGCCCCCCTTTCTTCTTTCTCCACCCTCAGCCCCCGCGCTGCTTCTGCTGCTGCTTTCCTTTCCACTCCCCATTCCACTTGGAGTCTCTCAATTTCGCCACCACCTGCAATCTCTCTTTTTCGCCACCCACCGGGCACCTTCCTCACCACCACCAACCACCCTAGCCACCTTCCCCAGCCGCAAAACATAATTGCCCCCACTGCCTACCTCAGCTAGGCACCACTGAGGCCCTAAGGAGGAAGCAGGAAGTCGGCAGATTGTGCCCTGATCTGCTGACTTCCTGCTTCCTTATTCAGGCTTTGACACTGCAGAGATAAGGTAGGCAGCGAGGGGGAATCCCAGTTTTGGGTTGGGGAAGGTGTGCAGGGGGTGGGGGGAGTGTAAGGGAGCCTTGGCAGGCACTGTTGGAAGGTCTCTTGGCGGGTGCCATGGTGGCCAATGTTTTTAATCTGTGTGCTACAAGTCTAATCTGAGGCTTTTCATGCAGCCCATTGTCTGTTCATGTGGTTTTGCCTGTAGTCGTAGTGAGCCGCTGAGTAGGCAGCACTGCAGCACGGGATGTAAGAGCTGGCATGTGATTTTCCAAGGCTTTTCTGCCCTGGGGAAAGCTACCTACAACAACAACAAAAGCCCATGTCCTAAAATACTAATTAGTATTTTACCCTGTTCTATCAATGCACACCTCTATAATGTGGATTACAATTTGTTTTAGTTTACATGGAGTTGAAAATTCATCAGTGAATTTCTTTGACTCCAAAGAAGGGCTTTGGCAAGGGGAGGGGTTTCAGAAAGGCCCCACCCCACACTCATCTTTTTCATTGCCAGCTGTTTCATTGCCTTAGTGGTAGCAGTGGTCACACTCACTGTTATCACTGGACACCTTTGATTTTTACCCACAAGGCACCAAAGTGAGGGCAGGAAGCACTGCCCTCACCCTGATGTAGCTTCAGTCACCATCACAATCTCACTGAGCTGGTTCAGACGTGAAGATCAACCATGGTTTATCACAATGGGAAGAAGCTACAGTGAGCCTCAGGTATATATTTATTTATTACATTTCTATACCGCCCAACAGCCAAAGCTTTCTGGGCAGTTCACAACAGTTAAAACCATGAAATACAACATGAAACACAATAGAAAAGTTTAAAACTACAGTATGAAATAAAAGTAAAAACCAAAATAAAACCTAGCAGCACTGCAAAGATTAAAAATAAAAACAACAGAAACTATAAGACTACAATGCCTGGGAAAATAAAAAGATTTTCACCTGGCTCCAGAAAGAGCACAATGTAGGTGCCAGGCAAGCCTCTCTGGGAACCGTGGTGCCACAGGAGAAAAGGCCCTCTTCGTAGTAGCCACCCACCCTACTTTCTTTGGTGGAGGCTCCCAGAGAAGGATCGCTGAGGACAATCAGGGTCTGGGCAGGTATATATGGGAGGAGACAATCCTTCAATGGCCCATGCACTGCCCCTTGCCCTCTCCTCTGGGCACAGCCGTGAGGAGATTGGAACCTTTCATTTCCATTTTTGGTTATCCACAGCTTGTCATTTTGTCCAAACCTGACAAAAAGCAGTTAATCTTAACTATGGTTTGTTTGCAACAAGCCAGCCATGGGTTATGAAGCTGTCTTATTTCAAACAAAACACAGTTAAAATTAATCACAGTTTATGTTTCAATGCAACACTAAACTGTGGTTAATCAAAATGGAAATGAAACCTTCTGCTCACCTCCTCATGACTGTGCTCACAGAAGAGAGGGGAGCATGCAAGCCCAAGGCTCACATGCTGCTCATTCTTGCCACAATAAATATCCAAACTAGCCCACTATCAAACATCTCCCCATTTCAAACCACATTGCTGTTGTGACAAAAAGCTATTTCTATATAAGCCCTGATACCAAACCAAAGCCAGTGAGCTAGAAGACCCTTGCGCTAGACCCCCCTCAAGGTGGACCCTTAGACACAGCATCCCCTGAGGCAGATTCTCCCAAGGAATCAGTTATGCCTGAAGCCTCAAACTCCTGGTGCCTATTCATAAGGGCAGACAATGCACAAGATAGGAGTTGATTAAAGAGGTGCAGGAATGCTAGACTCCAGGCCACAGGTCTACTCCCTTTTTAAGACTGTCCATTATTCAGGAAAGGGGCAGAGTCTGGGAGGTAGTCTGGCCCCAGAGGGTCAATTGATTTCAGTTGAGATCCAGATTTTAGCCTTACTCAGGCCTTACTTGGCCAAAGGGATATGTGTAGCCATGCCCACAAGGTCATGTGGCTGCTCGAGACCACTCACATGTTGGGATAAGTTCTGCAACAGGGAGCCTCCTCTATTTTTGGAGGCTCCCCGTGTCAGCTAGGACCCTGGCCTTCTAGTGTAACACAAATATAAGGTACATAACGTAGCATAGTACATACAGTATATTCTATAATAGAAGGGAAAATTCTCTGCAAAGGAAGCAAATGTATGTGTGTGTGTGCACACACGTCACATTCTAATACACACGCAGACCCACACAGATGTTAATGACATTCTCATATCTCTCTCTCCAATCAACCATTTAGCTTTATCTCAATAATGTCATTGATCTTGTTGGACTCCTCTGACCTCGCAAATCCAAGTGTGTTAAAATTCTGGCTGTCCATAGTACATAATGGCACCTTCTACATCTTCAAAGTCTGATATTATGGCAACTGAAGAGTCTTTGACTGAAGAGTCAAATCAATGTAAGGAATTGATTTGGTTTTGATCCTGATATATATATATATATATATATATATCGATAGATAGATAGATAGATAGATAGATAATAAAGGCTTGAAGAAGTCATGGGAAGCAATGGGAGCAGAGTTGGATGGCTGCACCCTGCCTGTCTCACCCAGAATGTTTCTAGCTGCTGGTGCAGGAGCAGAGGTTATCCTTGGATGCATCAGACTTCCTTATACAATGTTCTTTTTAAAGACAATAATGAGATAGCTATGAGCCCCTCATGTAGCAGCATGTTTTCTCTTGAAACTAATTATGGACTCTCCTTCTTAAGCCATAAAAGAATACAGTACCCTGCTATATTTTTTTCTTATTCAGTGGTGGAACGTCCAGTGCACTGTGAAATGAACTAAGGAACCAAGCATGTAGAAAATGATTTAAAAACCAACTCTTTCAGAATAGTGTGAAGTCACCCTGGAGGTCCAACCTTGTCGATTCCAACCATTCCTCTGAGGCTAATGGGTCCAGCTTTGGCCTGACAGGCCATCTGTCTTTCTGAATCTATTTCTACCCTGTGAGCAAGCAGTTCCATTGGCCTGTGCTTGACATTTGGTGTGGAAATGCTGTGGGGCTTTTTTATGGTTAAAAATAATAATCTCCCACCTCAATTATTTTACACCATTTTCATTTTTCAGAGATAAGGCAGCACATTTTTTTCCCTTCAATTTCACCGATTATACCAGTGAGAAGAGTGAGGAAGGATATGTGCGTGAGAGAAAATAGAAACAAAACTACTTTCAATTCCTGTTGTGAATTCTTCCCTTTTATTTGTAGCTTTATATTTATTTTAATTACTGCAACTCAATGCACCTAAAAATACCACAGGAGAGTATTGATTTCTTAGATGGCTGCAAAACAGAAGCGTCTCCAGAAAGCAATGATTTAACCTGCATGAAAACTGTATGTGAGAAGAGCGGTTAAAAACAAAAGCCGGAAATGTATACGGTTGCCAGCCCAGAGTTCTTCCATCTCTTGATAGGTACGGAAAAGACAGTCAGCTCAGTTGGTTTGAAGTACCATAAGTAAATGGGCTAAACCTACATTGCACTGTAACTTTATTTGAATTACAGAGTACTCAGGATAATTGTATCAAAGCCTACATGTCATACAATGACAAGGCTCAAATAGTGTATCTTACTCAAACTGGTAATGCCCCAAATACCGTACTTCTGTGCTGCAGCAAATCTAAGACAGCCTTTAATGAGCTACTTGCTCTTTGTAATAGATTAAGAACAAGTCAAGCTCTTTGAGTTGAGCCCCCAGAAGATTCTCTATGACCCTTGCAGATGATGGGATAGTCTTCATATTTCTACAATATAAAGTGGTGATGGTGCTGAGTTTCAGAATTGGGAATGTGTGTTCAGAAATGACACCCCCAACTCTGCCAGTTCAGAAATAATGAGATTTTACACAGTCCAAGCAAAAATCCTCCCAAATTTGGTTTTGATTAGTAGATACACTCAGCCCCTTTCTGAGCTGTTCCTGCCTCTTTCCTAACATTTAGCTTCCAGCAGGAGAGAGAGAGAGAGAGAGAAGGGGAGGGTTGCTTCCCAGGCCTTCATTTGAAATGACCAAGGAGCCCTGACAAATTGTAATTCTCTGCACTGTGAACTTTAATTGAGGATTTCAGATCTAAAGATAACTTTTTCTCCTTTATGCTTCTCCACTGGTGCTGCTGCGAAAAGCAAGTTTTGGGGAAGGGGTGTTAGGAGGCCTCCAGAGTCCAGCCATCATAAGAGGGGAGAGACAGAGGGCAGTGAGGCTTTCCTCTCACTCTCCTTTTGCAGGGAAAGTTGCGGAGGGAGGGAAAGGGAAACCACCTGCAGGAAAGGGTGAGGGCAGCAGAAGACTGGCAGGGAAGCGTTCAGAATTGGCCAAGTGTTTCCAGACCTGGAACAAGGTCATTCCAAACTGAGATGGGGAGGGGGGTTATCTATCTCTAATAGAAACTATTGTTCTGATATGCCAGGTGCTGAGAGCCAGGTGAAATAAACACCCTTGGATTCCATGGAGACAGACAAAAGACCAAAAAAAAAAACTTCCAGCAAAGCATGTACTGATGAATCCACAAACGGGCAAATGTAGAAATAATGTGTCCATCTCCTCTCTTCACTTTCCAGCACCTAAGGAATGACACCAGGCTGGATGAAGTATTTTTGCCAATGTTTGGGAGAAAGCTGAGAAACCTGGGTTACTACTTTTTGCGTCCAGACCTGCCCAGCATTCTTGTTACTACACCACAGTGGGTCTCAAGAATTCACCACTGCCAAGAACTGACTTATAAGAAGAGCACTGCTGAAGCAATCCAAGGGGCTTAAAATGGCATTGGCCAGATAAGATTAATTTTAGATAAGAATTGTTTTAATCTACTGTATTTTATATTGAATATTCTCTATCTTTATCTGATGTGAAAGCATAATTACATACTGCAAATTTTTAGGACACGGGAGAATACCAAGAAAAAACACACATCAAATATCCGTATCCATTCATTAGTGGGCAGTGCAATCCTATGGCTGCTAGACAGCGTCTAGACAGCCATAGGATTATTTGGAGCCCCAGCTCCAACCTTGGAAACTCACCCTGAGGTTGGAGCTGGGACTCCAGGCTTGGAGCACCTGCCCCCCCCCTGCAGCCAACATGGAAAGAACTGGGCCACAAGGTCACAAATGCAACCTCAGAGACAGGGTTCTGTGGGCGCTCCAGGGGGTGGGGTGGGGAGGTGATATATGATATGATATGAAGTATCCTGGCGGCACCTCAGCCTCCTTCTCTCACACTCCGAGGCACCACACTCAGACAGCTGAAATCGGCCATCTAAGTGTTTTGCAGGGCAGGAGGACCTTCGCCTCCGCACTCCTCCTGCCTTGCATAGCATGCCTCTAATCCTCCGATTTCAGAGGGCTACAGGCATCCAGATTGGATTGTGCCCTAAGATACTCAGGCCATACATCTTTTTGCCAAGGTTAAGTATTCAACAGCTAGATGCTGGTGGTGGATAACTAAAAGGGACTAGTGTATTCTATTAGTAGCCTGTACTGTTATTCCCTTTCAAGCCTTCCAATCACTTGCTAATTGCTTTTTTTCATACATCACGTGTGTGTGTGTGTGTGTGTGTGTGTGTGTGACTGTCAAGCTTTCTCCGTTTCCCTTTTCAATAGAGCAGATTGTCCAAATCAAGTGTAGATTGCAAGATCAGGATCCAAAATGTTCAATCCTGCAACTGGATCCACAAAAGAAAACGAGCCAACATTGACTTCTTCTTCACATAAACAGAAGTTTTTCTCCCAAAGCCATATGGATAGTATATATTTAATTTAAATGATCCATCAGGGGAGAAAAAAATAATACTGCTCTGGTAAGCTTGGTGGACGATCTACACTGGGAAATAGCGAGGGGGAGTGTATCCCTGTTGGTTCTGTTGGACCTCTCGGCGGCTTTTGATACCATCAACCATGGTACCCTTCTGGAGTGACTCTCTGAAATGGGATTGGGAGGCACGGTTATAGGGTGGCTCTAGGTCCTTCTTGGAGGGGCGATTTCAGAAGATGGTGCTGGGGGAATCCTGTTCTATGCCAGGACTGTTGGAACCTTGAGAGACACCACAGGCCATCTTATTCCCCATGCTACTTAACATATACACAAAACTGCTGGGAGATTCTGTCTGGAGTTTTGAGGTTTGGAGCCACCAGTGTACTGATGACACCCAACTCTATCTCTCCTTTCTATCTAAATCCAAGGAAGCTGTTCTAGTTCTACATCGGTGTCTGATGCCGGCAATGGACTGGATGAGAGCAAACAAACTGAAGCTTAATCCAGACAAGACAGAGGTACTCCTGGTTAGTCAAAAGGCCAATTAGGGATGGGGTTACAACTCCCCCTGAAGACTCAGGCTCACAGTTTGGGTATATCTCTGGACTTAGCTCTGAACCTGGATGCACAGGTTTCGGAGGTGTCCAGGGGTGTGTTCATGCATTTGAGGCTAGTGCACCAACTGTGCCTGTTCCTAGAGTTGTCTGATCTGGCCACAGTGATGCAGGCCTAAATTACATCTATTTTGGACTACAGTAACATGCTCGATGTAGGGCTGCCTTTGAAAACTGTTCAGAAATTTCAGCTGGTCCAGAATGCTGCAGCCAGTCTGTTGCCCGGACCAGATACAGGGAACACGTGACTCCCTTGCTACAGTAGTTTCACTGGTTACGGGTCTGTTCCTGGGCAGAATTCTAAGTGCTGGTTATGAGCTATAAAGCTCTACATGGCTTGGGATCAGGCTACCTAAAAGACCACCTTCTCCCATACGATCTTGCCTGAAGATCTTCTGGAAAGGCTCTTTTTTTGGGACCAGTGCCATCAGAGGCATGTTTGGTGGTGGCAAAAGAGAGGGCCTATTTGGTGGCCGCTCCCAGGCTGTGGAACTCCCTTCCAAGGGAGGCTATGTTTGCTCCCTCTCTGCTGTCCTTCTGCCGGCAAGCAAAGACCGCTTTATTAAAGAAGACATTTGGTCTGCATGTGGGTCTGTTGGTTTCAATGCTGTTTTTATTCTGTAATTGTTATGCTTTTGTTGTATTTTAATGTGTTTTTTGGTTGTAATCTATTTTAAATGGTTTTTGTAAGCTGTTTTGAATGCCATTTTTTGCCTTTCTACCCAAAAAATGGCACTCAAGTTTAGGTGTAGTACAGCAGGTGTAGTACACCAGGCTTGCGAGATCTGGGTTTGTTTGTTTTTACTAGAACTCCAAGATCCACCAACCAGAGCCTGGTGCAGAACACATACCCTTAGAATTAATGAATTCTGAGTCCAGAAATTTGTTTGCATTCCAGAACTGAATGAACCTAAGTCCTTCCATACAGAAATCCACTCTAGGACACCCCAAGCTTTTTCCAACTCAGTAGTGGTGTGGTCTGTGATGATTAGAGGTTGGACTGGGACTCTGGAGACTCGGGTTCTAGTCCCCACTCAGTCATGAAGCTCACTGAGTGACTTTGGGCCAGTCACTGACTCTCAGCTTAACCTCACAGGGTTATTGTGAGGATAAAATGGAGAGGAGGAGGATCATGTACACCACCTTGTGCTCATTGGAGGAAAAGGCAGGATATAAGTGTAACAAATAAATAAACAAACAAATAGTCTAATTTAGGGTGGGAGAGTCATTCTGTTCCTGCAATTATTAAATTACTGGGGGTCAGAAATCCTGGTCGATCTTCTGCAAATCGTCCAGAGTTCTACCAGTAGATCCAGATCTACTTCCCACCACTGTATTTAGGAGTCAGGGGCTTAAAACTCAAAAGTGGTTGTTCTGGAGTCCAGAAGGACAGATTTATATTGCTACATAATTGTTGTACTCAGCCATCTAGTAACAGAATATATTTACATCTACCATATTTTAGAACAATAAAAAGCCTTGCTCTAGTACTTAAAATATTTACAAAGAGAATCTTAATATGAACTCCGCAACTGGCACTTAAAGCAAACTTACAACAAATTGCTGGAATATTCATACTTTATAACTTATACTATTTGTTGTCATTATTGTTTTCCTTAATATGATGATGCTTAATAGTCTGGTAAGAAGAATTCCCAGCAACCCCAATTGCTATGATCATATTTCTAGTGACAAATGAATCTTCACAGGCACAAGGACATGCATTGCCATCTGTCCTGAGCATTTTAAGACAGCAGCATTGGAAAGATTTTGTGAGATGCATTTGGAGAAAGATAACCAGCCCCTGAGGAAGGAAAATCCTTTCCGAAACACGTTGGGCAAACTAAATAGTTTTTTCAGGCACCTGAGAATATTTTCTCTTCTGTTTTGAGCCAATTGTCAGTAGTGCCATCAGCATATTTGCTGATGGACTTCCTATGTGGACTACTGTAACACTCTATGTGGGGCTGCCTTCGAAAGCTGTTCCGAAACTTCAGCTGGTTCAGAATGCTACAGGAAGACTGTTGACTGGGGCCAGTTACAGGAAACGCGTTACTCTCCCTTCCTACAACAGCTTCACTGCCTACTGGTCTGTTTCTGGGCACAATTCAAAGTGCTGGTTATGACCTATAAAACCCTATACAGCTTGGGACTGGGCTACCTGAAGGGCTGCCTTCTCCCATACAAGCCTGCCTATGTCCTAAGATCTTTGGGAGAGGCCTTTCTTTCGATAACACCACCTTCAGAGGCGCGTTTGGTGGCATCACAAGAGAGGGCTTTCTTGGTGGCTGCTCTCAGGCCATGAAACTCCCCGCCAAGGGAGGCTTGGTTGGCTCCCTCTCTGCTGTCCTTCTGCTGGCAGGCAAAGAAGACCTCTTTATTCAAGCAGGCCTTTGGCATGTAAGCAGGTCTATTGGGATGGATACTGTTTTTATTCTGTTATTGCTGTGTTTTATTGTGGTTTAATGCATTGTTTTATTATTGTTTTACGCAAGTTTTATTTATGATTGTAAGCTGCCTTGAGTGCCATTTTTCTTGGTAGAAAGGTGGGGTGTGAATCAAATAAATAAAAAAAATGTAATTGTACCGCATTTTAGTTTTGTTTCATAGTTTATTTCCTTAGCTTCTGTCGGCTGTTTAATTTGGAAAATATCCCACAGAATATTTTGCAATTCTTGGATCCCACTTTTTCCTCCCACTTTCTGGAGGAAGTTTGTATTTGAGGTATTAGGGAAATGGAGTGTAAAAATAAATCCCAAAGATTTCTTGTTGTACTACTTTCGAAAAAGAGTATCATAATTCTACGTATCAAGGAAGAAATTATTTCACACAGATGCAGCCCAAATGAACTGATCATTATGGAGCCAGTCTGCATTTCTTTTTATAGCTGTTCAAATTATTAAAGAAGCAAAGTTGTCGAATGCTTCAGTATCCCACTAATTCCATGCTGGATTAAAGTTCTTTTAAACTCCACTGGTTTTTAATTACACTGCTGACGAGAGTCCCAAATACTTCCAAAGCTAAGCTCTTCAGATAAATTGCTACAGTCCTAACCACTACCTCTTTTCCTCTATGTCAGCCCTCTGGGCCCCATTCCTATGTAGCCCTGGGTGCTACAAGTCCAGTTCACCAGGAGAACATTTTTTAGGAATGTTCCTAACTGGATTCCTAACTAAGAAGTCATGTCAACTGGAGCATACATAAAATGGACACCAGTGAATTCAGGCACAAGTAGCCTTAGGAAAAACTAGCTGTGCATTGCAACAGGTCATATAGATAAGTGTGCTAACAACTGACCCGTAGTGCCACAATCGTAGGGCCCAGGGCTGATGATCAAAGTGGGCAGTAGCATTATCTACAGTGCAGCCAACAGCTCTTCTCATTGTTGAAGGCCCATTTAAACTGCTCAGCTACTGATGCCCTGCTCTAACTCTTCCCTCCCTACTGGTCAATCAGGAGGTTGTGAGCAGAGGCTGGGTTCACTTTTATCATTATCAAACAGCAAGACTGCCTCTCCCAGCAGCTGATGTTTAAAGCAGTAAAAACAGCAACAGACTCAGTCCAGTTACTGCTGCCCTCTCCATGTCATTGTAGAACTGTTCTTCTAAGGTAGCATGAAATATATCACATGCACAGATTTGTTCTCTTTGCTATTATTTATTGTCAGGTTGTAAAACTGGTGGCCCTACAGATGTTCTTGAACTCCAACTCCCATTAGCCCCAGACAATATAGCCAATGGTCAGGGATTAGAAGGGTTGCAGCCCAGCAGCATCTGGGAACCCACAGGTTCCCCAGCCCTGCTTTTCATAAGGGGCTAACACAGTTGTGTTCGCAAACGTTAATAAAAACATCTTATGGCACCTTAAAGACTAAGGTATCCAAGATCTAAAGTATAAGATCCAGGATCTGCCTTCTGTGGACAGAATGACTCCACTCACGGAAGGTTCTTCTGCCTAATTTTCAGAGGGGCCACCTCACCCCAACACCACAGCTCACCCCATTCAGCAGGGTCTCCCAATCCTCTGTGTAGCATTTTCAGGGGGCTGAATTTTGCATGTGCCTAAATCTAGATTCAACCCTCTCAGTTTTATTCTACCATATGTTTTCATGGACTAGAGTCTGTAACATTTTGCAAAGCTCAATGTAAAAAAGATATGACCATTTAACCAGTGACTACTTACAAGAGCAGTAATGGTACTTAATCCTCCTAGGTATGTTGCAGCCTTAGTGGAAGAGAAACCCTCTGATCTGACAGCCCTAAACTAATGCAAACTTGCGTTCAGCATTTTCACATGGGAGTCTCTACATTTTTTTTTTGGTTGGCGAATAGAGCCTTTCAGGCCATATTATTCAGAATTCTCGAATGCAGTAACTGGGCAGAATTTCTTTTAATTTTGTCTAGTGAACAAAATTTAGAGACTCAGGATGGAAATTCATCTGTTGCCTGTCATCACATCATGTGTCAGCTGCATGATGCCCTAAGCAACATGCATGCCTTTAGCTTATTGCTAATTTTAGTTTGATTTATTCATCCTAGCTCATTTCTTTTGTTCTTGGGTCACTTCATTTATTTGCAACAACTGAAAACAACAACACAAGTACAAATAAATGAATGCTTGTGAACCATGGTAATACCTAACATGATTCTCCACAGTCATTTGTTACAAGGTTTTTCTTAATTAGCTTACAAAACAGAAGGCCAACTTTTCAACCTAGAGAAGTGTACTTGTCACAATGCATATATTTATCTAAAGAGATGCACAAATTAGTTAAGGTGACCATTTATCCCACATCTATTGGTGAGAGCATACAAACACAGGGCCAAAAGATACATTACTTTAAATGTGTTTCTAGCAGGCAGGCCGGCCTTTTTTTCATGTTCACACAACCCCCTATCCAAATTGGGAACCTAGCATGGCAGGTAGGGGAGCTTTTAAAATCCAGATTCGCCCCCTGCACCTACTCTAGAGTAAAAATTAAAGCACAACATAGCTTCTAAACACACATTTAAAGTAATGTCTGTTTTGGCCCTCGCTGTGTCTTCATGTAAGCATAACTACAAACATTAGAAAGAGATCTGTAATATACAGAGAGTGATTTGAACTAATCAGCGATGTCCTTGCATTGTACAGTCATGCCTTGGATTGAGAGCATAATTCGTTCTGGAAATGTGCTTGTAATCCAAAACACTTGTATATCAAAACGAAATTCCCCAAAAAAAATTTGTACAGAGATTTTTAATTTCAGATTTTTAATACAGTACTTGTATTGCAAGACGTCACTTGTATATCAAGTCAAAACATTTTTAATAAATATTTAAAAATTTGCTTGTCTTGCAAAACACTCTCAAACCAAGGTACTTGCAATCCAAGGTATTACTGTATAGGTATTTCCCCTTTAATCAGCAATGTATTGTTTTGTCCCAAAACTCTGAAAATGACCAGCACAGAAAACAAGTGCATACATAATAATTAAGACCCAAATGAACACCCCTTTGGTTAAGGAATCTACAATTGTCTTATTGAATCCAGTATTAATTTACATAAGAAAAGATATTTTAAATGTACTGCATGAAAACCCATCCTCCACTCAGTGGGTTTTTAAAGATCCCCGCTCCATAGGCTTCTAACAGTGACAAGGTGGTAGCCTGAGATAAAGCTCATTTAATGTCTAAAGGATACAATAATGCCACTAGAGAATATGTGTGGCGTAGTGGTTAGAGTGGTGGTTAGAGTGTTGGACTGGGACTCGGGAGATCTGGGTTCAAGTCCCCGCTCGGCCATGAAACTCACTGGGTGACTTTGGGCCAGTCACTGACTCTCAGCCTAACCTACCTCACAGGGTTGTTGTGAGGATAAAATGGAGAGGAGGAGGAGGATTATGTAAGCCGCCTTGGGTTCCTTGCAGGAAAAAAGGCGGGGTATAAATATAATAAATAAAAAATAAATAAATAGTGGATGTCAAAGGAGAGGTGATGGGTACAGTAAACCTGCCCATCGGCTGAAGACTCCATTTCCTCACAAGCCCTTCTAAGCCTTTTCTGTATCTCCCACCTCTTGATGTGGATAGATAAGGTATTGTAGTTGCTGCTGCAGGTAACATATGGTGGCCACTAAACTGGTAACTATTTATTAAAGAAAGTAAGTCAAACTCAGCCCCGAATACTGCAGCAAAAAAATAAATTGTAACCTTGAAGAACAAAGGAATGTTCTCTTGTTAGAAGTAAATAAAATGAAACAGAATAGCAGTCTAGAAAATAAAGGAATGACTAGGCTACACATAAATAACATAATAACTGAAGCCAATTTATACCAATATCAGGACATTTTGGCTAAACACCAAATAAAACTTGCTACAAATGAAGGGGTGTACAAGGGGAGATAAGAGTAACAATTTAGACAACAGCAAGATGCAGTAAGAAAGAAAAAAGGCTTCCTTGAGGGTTTAGGTAGTTTTCTAAAAATTTGAGGATACAGAGTGGAAGATTTCAGTTTCTACCAACGATTTTGCACTAGGCCACAGAAGATGAGTGATAAAAGGCATAGTCTAACAAGAGGTTCCTAATCCTCAATGATATCAATGGCATTTAAGTGTACCTCACTATCTGGATTGCATCCCATTGATTATTTTTGCTAATGAGTATAGAGCGCACACACATTTTACTTAATTTTAAAAATACCCCACTGTGAAAATAAAAGTTGTTGTTGTCTGTACATTTGACACTGCATAAAAAGTATAATTTTAACAAGGTAGGGGCTTACACTCTCAAAAATGGCTGATGATTTTGGAATTTAAATGATCATAACTCATTTATTTATTCCAAAAAATACTTTTGGGGAAGAAAGGCGACTCATAAAGATGCCCAAGGAGACATACAACTTTAAAACAATATATCAAACAGCAAATTAAGAACAAGAGATAATTATATTTAAAAACATATCAGAGAATGGTATCGATCATAGTTAAAATTCCAAAAATACATAGATTAAGACTGCTGAAGGCTGCGATCATATGCATTCTTATTTCTTACTTTGGGAGTATGTGCTATTGAACACACAGGGGCTTACTTCAAAGTAAGCATACATAGGAAGGGGCTGGAAAGCAGAGTACTCAAGCTGTTTTAAAAATTAGATCAACTTCCTGAAGAATATGGAGTATCTAGTTCTCTCTAACTCTTATTAATGCTGTCATTTACCTGTCTAAACTGCTGATTATCAAGCACCAATATGTGTTTGCAGTATACACTCTTAATAGCAGTTTAGAAGATTCCAAGAGCTACAAACTTGTGTTGGCAAGTAGTTCTTGAAGCTCCCAAAGAACAAATGTAAATGATATGAACGAGACAGATGGAAAAGCCTGAAGATTTGGGTTGTGAATTAGCAAAGCACATTTCATTTAAGGGCCAAATGAGGTGCGACATGTAGTCATGGGCATCTTTTTTCTCTTTTTTAACCAAAAAGAAAAAAGAAAAAGAAAAGCTAATTTAAGCAGAAGAATGGCTGTTTTTCGGCTCAAAATCACTCATCAACTTTTTTTTTTTTTAAGGAAGCAAGCAAGGAAGGGAAATATACACATGTTTATAGGGCATGTCCAGTTTGGACCTATGGCGGAACAATAAATGGGGAAAAAATCACATTCTTCTTACTCTGCATTTATATTGGTTCTTCAGATACCAAGTGCTCTTTTCTGTGGTGTCAACAAGTACACAGGCATAGCAGCCACAGGAATGTTCCCACAACAAAGATCAGATTTTGAGCTACTACACACTGGGTTGACACAACATGGAAACCATCATGGGTAACTAGCCACAGTGGGTTGTCGTGTCATGTGAACCTGGACCACTTTCCACAGGGTGACTTGTTCGTGGGCAGCAAGCCACCCAGACAACCTGTGGCTTGTTCTTGGAGTTGTACCCACAATGGGTTGTAGTGTCGACCAAACCTGGGCTACCGAACCCATTGTAGGGAACGGAAGTGGCAAGTAAGCCGTTCAGCAAGAGCAGCAAAAACCCCTTGTTGCTCTTGCCGAGCTCACCTAGGCCACTGCCAGTGACAGCTGTCCCACTGGTGCACAAGCAGCATGGTGGAGCAACTGCCATTGGCTTAGTGTTCCCCACTGCAATCGTGAGCCCTTTTTCGCTCGCCGCAGCTTTCCTCCCCTTTTTCCCTTAAGATTGCTTTTCGTAATCTTCAAGGTGACAGCCAGTGACAGCCCCTCCAAAGTGCCCAAGTGGCACATTGGAGGGGCTGTCACACTGGTTCATCACACACACCCCTTTATTTTAAAGCACAAGAAACTTGAGCAAATATTCTCCTTAATTATTTTTTTTAAACGTTTAGTCAGTCTTCCTCAAGTGTGGAGGTGCGCACTTGCAGGGGTCCGAAATGGGAAGCCTCAGCTGGGCAATGTTCTGAGAGGTGTTTGCTGTCAAAATGCAACAGGCACCAACCATGGACATTGACCCAGAGAGGCTGCAAATAGGCTTATTTTTTAGTTTGTGTTCTCTTGACAGCTGTCAGAAGAAGGCAAACTGTCAAGGGAAAGCAAAGACACGAGCGATCTTTGCTAGCAAAAGGGTGTGCAAGTAGATCACCCCCTTTGCAGTGAGATCTTCCAGGGGGTTTTTTTTGGTTGGACGTGACTGTTCTCAGTGGTCTGCACCTTTTCTACCCTTTCCAAAAGAGGCTAGGAGGGTGGCTACTAGGGGAAGGGCCTTCTCAGTTGTGGCACCCCATCTCTGGAATCAACTGCCTAAGGAGGTGCGCCTGGTGCCTACTCTTTATTCCTTCAGGCGCCAGGTGAAGACCTTTTTATTTACCCAATGTTTTAATGGTTAGATTTGTATTCCCATTTTTATTATCACTGCTGTACCTCCGGTCTGATTCATCTGGTTGCTTTGTTTTATTGTTTTGTATTATATTGTATTTTGTATTTCTATTTTAATGATATTTTTGGTTTTACGATTGTTTTTATCCTGTTTTTCTTGTAAACTGCCCAGGGAGCCTTTGGGCTGATGGGCGGTAAATAAATATATTAAATAAATAAATAAATGAATTCCTGAGACTCGAGGTGCTCGGGAAGGTGGAAAAGTATGAGCCACGCCTTTTAAAAGAGCATGGAATTTTGACACCTATCAAAACTCAGGCTTTCTTTTAAAACGTGGTTTTTGACAGGGCTAATCAGGGTTTTCTGACAGGGACATATGCATATACATATGTGTATGTCCCTATAAAAAAAAACAACTGGTTAGCCCTGTCAAAAACCCTGTTTTAAAAGGAAGTGAGTTTTGACAGCTCCTATCAAAACTGACAGCTCCTGTAAATTGGGTGGCTCACACTTTTCCACCTTCCTGAGCACCTTGAGTCTCTGGAAAGGGTGGAAAAGGTGCAGAACAGTAGGAGCACACAGATCCAAAAAAAGAGAGGAGCTCGCCATGAAGTGGGTGACCCCCTTTCACGAGGAAAGGTCCCTCGCGTCTTTGCTTTCCTTTGACAGCTTGTCTTTTGTTGACAGCTATCAAGAGAGTGCAAAGTAAAAGATAAACCTATTTGTGGCCTCTCTGGGTCAATGTCCATGGTTGGTGTCTGCCGCACCTTGACAGCAGACACCTCCCAGGACGTTGTCCAGCTGAGGCTTCCCATTTCAGATCCCAAGTGCGCACTTATGCAAGACCATCTCTCTCTCTCTCTCTCTCTCTCTCTCTCTCTCTCTATATATATATATATATATATATACCAGATATAAAAATATCAAAAATATTTGTGCAAATTTCTTGCGCTTAAAAAAAAGTAGACCATGGACAGCCCCTCCAATGTGCTGCTTGGGCACTATGGAGGGGCTGTCACCTTGGAGATCACAAAAAGTGATCTCCCCCCAAAAAAAGCTGGGGGGGGAGCTGCAGAGAGCAAAAAAGGGCTCGCTATTTCAGCAGGGAGAGGAGACAAAGCGGCTTTAGTCACCAAGTCCCCTGGGATACTGGGTGGAAGGAGGTGGTGAGGGACAACCCACAGTGAGCCCAGTCATGTCAGGCACACCATGGGTTGTTCTGCTAACAACCAACCCACTGTTGGTTATTCGTAGGGTGGCTTACCGTGACGTGTAAACCCGGCCATTGTTGGGTCTTCCCTTTTGCAAAAGAAGGGGCCAATGATATTAAATATCTCAATGACGCTCTAGTATGTCTTTTTTTCTCACTGCATTCTTTTGAAACACTATGGGCATTAACACAATGGCTTTTGAAACACTATGGGCATTAACCCCAACACAATGGTTCGTAGGTTTGTCACACTACAAGAGTTTGCCATGTTTTCCCTAAAATACCTCTAATTCCATGGATAAACATGCATACAACCAGTTTTGGCCCAAAACATTTTGCTCTGTGATGGAGAGCCCAAATGCCAGCCTCCCCACCCATGCCAGGTCAGCTGCCACTTTAAAAAGTCTTGCTGCACCATTCAGACACCAGCTCCTGTCTTCATCTATCCCACCGGCCTTATGGTGTTGCCTGAAGCAGATTGGTTGCGTTATCCTTCTGTTTGGCAGGGCCAACCTGTATCGAACAGTGTAGTGCACTGTGGCCTTCAGTAACTCCAGCTGCTTATAGAGGTAGGTAAGGAACAGTGTATGTGTGGTGCGGGGGACTGCAAGAACTGGATGTTCTGAGCAGTCAAACTGAGCCCGGAAATGAGTGCCATGTAGATATATCCTAAAGGGAATGGTTTATTTGTGCTCCACCAGGAGTTTGTGGTTCTGTAGAAGTAAAGCCGTCATTTTTGCACATGTACTATCTTTGTACAACAAATGGCAAAATTAACACAGATGGTCCTGGGACATAGTAACACTATTGCCAATTAACTACTTTTAAATTAAGATGGCAGCTATTCCTACCTTAAAATGAATAAAGATGAATGTAAATTTTGGCAGTGAAGCAACAGTAATTTTTGATTTAAAGCCGTATGTAGTATGTTAGCTGTTAAATAAATAAATTTAAATAAAGGATTCAAGAAGCCTCCAAACCCAAAGATGTCAGAAAGTAGACACTGATAAAAACAGATAATTCCCTTGTTGAATGTATCTTCTTGATTAAATGCCACGTCAAGACTATATTTATAACATATGGTCTGTTTGCCAAAATCCTTGAGAACCATCATCAACCAAAACATTTTAGGAATATCACTTCCAGATTCAATGGTCCTCTAAAAATGCAGCATAAAAAATGCAGCTTTGAACAGTAGGTCAACATGTACCCACTACTTGATGACTCACAGTGGTTTAGATGTGGTTATCATAGGAAAGTGCAAAGCATCAAATTATGTAGCAAGGATCTCTATAAATCACAAGTTTCAGTAGTTTAAAAATCATAATTTGAAACTAGGGTATATGGAAGATGTGCCACAATTGTCTTGTGAGGTAGGCCAGTTGGGCATGCTTCTATCTCATTAGGAGGTTTCTGCCATCAGCTACCTTTTCCCTCTAACTCTGGACAGGGAGGAAGTCCAGAGCTCCAAAACCATTATCTGCCTGGGAGAAATAGTGGCTAGTTAGACCCCCTCCTTGCTTTCCTCTTCTTACCTCCCCTTAGGCTATAGGCTGGTTCACAATTTCACTCTAAACCTCAATTCCATTTTTTAAAAATTATGAATAAGTTACAAAGGGAAAGAAATAAAATGAAACACTAAGAAGCTTGCTATCCTATGCTAAAACTCTTGGAAGAGAATCTGCATATGCACACACATAGGGGTGACCAAAGTAGTTTCAGCATACAACTTCATCAAATGAGCAGGTAGGTGACAAAGGAATAGGCAACAAAGGAATAGGCAACCATATTCCATATTATGTTTAGCCAGGGTCATCCGGAGTGACAGGCCAACGTGCTCAAGTAATCAGAGGATTTGTAGATATGCAAGAAGACACTATTATCAACTTTTGGAGCTAGGAGGTGAGACTAGAAAGCTGTTAATTAAAAAGGAGATTGCTCTATCTACTGCTGGTAGACTTGACATATCAAAAGGAGCTCACTAATTGTGTATTTCAAAGTGCCAGGAAGTGCATGAATTGGTCACTTTGGAGGAATGGATAATTATGTGGTCCAGGGATGCTACAGACTACAGTTTTAAAGAGATATCCCCTAGAATGGTAGGCCTGTGTCACTCAGGGTTTGCAGATTATTGCAAACCACAATTAAGATGGAAATCTAGCTAGCATTAGCCATGGTCAATGACAGTACTAACATAACACTTAACTATGGTTAAGGTTTGTGGACAGAAGGGTGGATGGAATCTGTAGGAGAGCATGGCAGCCGATTCCCAATCCTCTAAGCATGGTAGAAGTCTAAGGATGCTGCCTGAGGAATTCTAGGAGTTGTTCTTATATTGGGAAGCAAGTCAGAACACAGAATGAAATGGAAAATATACCAAGTTCAATTTCAGAACGTATTCATAAGATATATTTTTGAAGTCTCTTAATGTGAATCTGACTTCATATCAGGTGACAAGCAGGTCAACCTTGAGGAAAACAAATTAAAGAAAAGCAATTCAAAAGTAGAGTATGCCAGTTCTAAAGTACGCCAGATGATGTGTATAACAAGCAGGATCTCTGAACATATGCAAATATAGCTTACAAATGGGGAGAATCCTGTTTGCAGATAGTTATATAAGCATACAAACAGAGCATGCATATGAGTAATGAGCATGAGCTGTCAAGCCCTTAGCAAGTTACAGTTCACTATCTCGCCTTGTTTCCCAAAACATATTCTCACCAAAGGGCTGGCTTCTCTTGACCCACTGATGCAAAACAAGAACATTTTACAAAATGTATTTTATAACTCTTTTTTTTTTTCAAAGCACAAAATATGAAGTTGATCATTCCTGCCTGAATGTTGCATTTTAAGCCTGCTTTGCAATAACTGGTAACGATTAGTTTGTTTCTCCCAAAAAAGAATGCAGATATTACAATAGCAACAGAAATTTGAGGATTTAATATTTTTTTCTTCAATAAATTGTTTTACCGAGAAAATTCACCATGAAGTGAGAGACCCATGTAATGTTACCCTGTTTAACTTCTTTAAAATGTACACCAACTTGGCTTTTTTGCAGGGAAGAGGATAAAAATCAGGATGGAATCAGTTTCTCCGTACTAATCTGACAAACATGCACTAAGAGATAGTGCCTTATACACTTGCTCTTAGAACCTAAACATGCTTATTTCTAAGTGAATGTATAAATATATGCAGTATGGACACCTAATGTTGTATCCATGAAAAAGCTATATAAGAAACATGACCAGTCTGATTCTTCACATTGACCTGGTCAGTGTTTGAAGGCTGCATAAAGCATGGTTTATGAATCCAAGAACAAGCATCAGGGCCGGGCACTCTTCTTCCCTTTGCATGCCGCTTTGGCACTTTGTTTCTAGCTCGTCCTAAGCCAGAGTTCCCCCTTGCATCCAAATTAGCGCTGAGGAAAATGTTCCCATGCAGAGATTTTTTTGCATTCATTTGTGGGAAAAGAGGACTGCTCCCAAAGATGGGAAGGAGGAGGCAGAAGACGTTCGTTGTGGGGGATTGCAGTGCTTTTTTAAATGAGGCGGTCCACCGACTAGCTCCCCCCCCCCTTTACTCTTAAAATGAAGCCATGGCTCAGCAGCAAGGGAGGGTAAGCGGTGCTTGACCTTAACGGCCCTATCTGGAGAGGATAGGCCTTGCCTTGGTTATCCATGCACTAGTGAGGTCCAGGCTATACTACTGTAATGTGCTATATGTGGGGCTGCCTTTGACGACAGTCCAGAAACTTCAGCGGGTGCAGAAAGAAACCACGAGAGTGTTGGTGAGAGCAAGGTGGTCAGATCACATAATACCTATACCGCACCAGCTGCACTGGTTACCAGTGCATCTCCGAGCCCAATTTAAAGTGCTGGTTTTGACATTTTAAAGACTTAAATGGTTTGGGACTAAATTACTTGAAGGACAGCCCTCATATATATATATATCAGCCTGCCCACACTTTTAAGATCAGCAACAGAGGCCCTCCTCACTTGCCCATCTTTGAGGGCAGTTAGGTGGCCAAGTACACGAGAGAGGACCTTTTCTGCAGTAGCCCCACATTTCTGGAATACATTGCCATCGGGGTTCCACTAGGCCCCATCATTGCAGGCTTTGAGGAAGGCCCTGAAGACTTGTTTACTCTTAATCAGGCTTTCTCCTGATTATGTTTTATCAGACTGTTCTGGTCTTTAGTTGCAGTTGTGTTGTAGGTTTTTTCTCATGCTGGTGTTTGTTTTCTGGAATGTTTGCTGTTTTTATTGCATCGATTTGCAAAGGCAGCATAGAAACATTTTAATTAAATAATCAAACAAATAATAACACTTATTCCCAACTTCACAAACCATGATTTATGAAGCCTGGAATGATTAGGCTGAACCAGTCCATTCTGTGCCCCTTTGATTAATTTCATTTTTATTAGCGATATACAATTTATGTATTCTCTTGACATCTGTTCAAGACTGATTTTATAGTGCAATCCTATGCATGTTTACTCAAAAATAAGTTCCATTGTGTCTGATGGGGCTTACACCCTGGTAAGTGTGTTTAGGATTACAGACAGCCATATAGTAACCGCTGCACTAGAACATATTTGTTCTTAGGTGCTGCTAGAAGCACTTGTAGGGATATGCATGAGGCTGATTGTGCTTTTATGTGAGAAATCTGCCAATTTTAAAGAACTTCTGAAAAATTACAATCAGCTGCATTTAAACTTTATGGGAGGAAGTTATTTTCATTTCTCTCCCCCCCCTCCTCCTCCTCTCTCTCTGAGGCTTAAATCAACAGAGCTAACAAATAAAAGACTCCAGTAAACAGTGACAGTTTTTAAACATTGTTATTCAAATAAAAGGTCCCCCATCCTTTGCGTTGTGTTACAAGTACAGAAATGTTACTCTAAGCTTGTTCCGTATAATTTCTGGGTTTTTTTTTTTTTTTTTAAGAAACACACAGCTAAGAGATGGTTATCTAGTCATTGTATATCACAGAATAGATGTCTCATCACCAAAATGTCAAGTGATACATCAAGTGTTGATACATCATTCTGTTCTCAAAAAGTCAATCCAATTAAAAAGTTAATCAAAATGAAATCCTGCACTTCAGCCCTCTTATGATTTATGAGTACCTTACCTAACACATACACACTTTTGAATCAAATGAAAAGGGGTTTTGAAAATGTTATTAAGTTTCTTACTCTGGACTGCATCCATGCTGAACAATGCCCAGAGTGACAGATTTAGAGACTGAGATTTCCCTATATATGGGCACATGTAGGGACGGTGTTCTGAATACAGCCATCTAAGTGTTTCTAGCATCCCATGACAAAACTAATCCCAGAAACAATATACCGACGGGGGAGAGGGGGAGGGATGGAGAATGATGCATCTAAAGATATGCACCTGAAAAATCAGAGAATGATTTTCCTGCAAATTTCCTATTCAGTAGCTTGAAATGCTTTTTAAACGCAAGAGTTCATTGAAAAGCATTCTAATCTGCACATATCTCTTGCATGAAGGTTAGTATATACTTTTCCACATATATGTGCCAGGCATAACTTGACTACCTAGCTGCCTGTCTTCCCTTATATATACTAGTCGACCCCTCAAATCTTCTGAAGAGACCTTACTGGTTGTTCTGCAGCCAATGGAACGTCGCCAGGTAGCAGTACATAAGTGGTACTTCCCAGCTGCGGCACCCACCCTTTGGAACACTCTGCCACATGTTATTTGAGAGGCAGAAGCAGTGACAAGTTTTAAACAGCACTGGAAAACACAACTATTCACACAGGCTTTCCTTGATCTGTGAGGGACTATATGAGGGACCACCCTGTTTTATTGTTATGGCATTGCAATGTTTTAATTATTTATTATTTTATCTGGTTTTTATATTGTTATGTTGTATTTTAATGTGAACCACTTAGGAATTTTAATATTTATTTATTTATTATATTTATACCCTGCCTTTTTTCTGCAAGGAACCCAAGGCAGCTTACATAATCCTCCTCCTCCTCTCCATTTTATCCTCACAACCACCCTGTGAGGGAGGTTAGGCTGAGAGTCAGTGACTGGCCCAAAGTGACCCAGTGAGTTTCATGGCTGAGCGGGGACTCGAACCCGGATCTCCCGAGTCCCAGTCCAGCACTCTCACCACTACGCCACACTGGCTCTATATATAATATATAATACTGCTAATATATTAAGCAGTATAAAAGTATTATAAATAAATAAGCAATCAAAGAAACAAACATTTGGTCTTCAGTTGTCTCATCTTCTCCACCGATATCTATGTAGCACTCTGCTGATAAAATTATTCAGTTCTCTTTTTCTGATGCAACTCAGCTCCAACTCCACTCCTTAAATCCCATTGCTGGCTTCCTATCCACTCCTGGATCCTGGTTATGACAATCTTCTTGCCATAACCTTCAAAGACCTCTACGGCATTGTTCCTCCTTACCTCTCTGTGGTTATCTCCACCACATCCTTTCCTGTGACCTTTGTGTGTCCAGCTCTGCCACCTTCCAGAGGCCCTTTTTCCTTTGCTGCTACTTATTATGCCTTGAACTGCCACCTGGACCGCCTCCATGCAACCACCTCCCTTATTTTCCTGAAGTCCCTCCTTAAAATTCCCCCTTTCCAGAAAGCTTTTGGATCATGTCCCTAAGCCCTATCTATACCTTATTGTAACTAAACCAAAGTACATGTAATTGAAATAATCACATATTCTTCCCTTGCTTACCCATGCCTCCATTTCCCCTTTCCTCTGTTGTTCCCCTTGGGTAGGGGCCTGTTGTGCCTTTTCTTTGTAAAGCATCATGTATGCAGATGGCACTATATAAGTAACAACACACCTAGCAAGAATCAATGGGAGTAGGCATCTAATCCTTTAAATGATGGGCAGTGCAATCCATTGTGGCTGCCTGTAACCCTCTGAACTTGGAGGATTATGGGCATCCAATGGAGGGTGGAAAGAATGCAGAGGCGAAGGTTGCCTCTGTGCTCCTCCCGCTCTGCAAAAGACTTAGACGGCCGATCACTTATGTGGGCTGATCTTTAAAAACCATCTAGCTAGAGCTCATCCAGAGTTGTCTAACATTTTGTTCAGTTAGGTGGGCAAGTACATGAGAGAGGGCCTTTTCTGCAGTAGCCCCACATCTCTGGAATACATTGCCATTGGGGTTCCACTAGGCCCCATCATTGCAGGCTTTAAAAAAAATAACTGTGCATATTCTTGGCCAATGCCAAACCTAGATGTCTTAAGTACCCAGAAATATCAGATGCTCAAAGAAGTAGTTTTATTTTCTGTAGAGTTAGCCTAGAAAAAAGGCGAGTGTGGGGAGACATGAGGTATACAAAATTATGCAAGGTGTGGAAAAAGTAGAGAGGGAGACTTTTCTCTATCTCATATAATATTAGAACCCAGGACCGTCCCATGTCACTGAATTATGAACAGTTAAAAGGACCTCTTCACACAGCACATAGTTAAACTATGGAATTCAGAACGAGAAGATATGATGGCCACCAACTTGGATGGCTTTAAAAGAGGATTAGATGAATTCATGGAGTATAAGGCTGTCAATAGCTACTAGCCATGATGGCTATATATTCACTCTAGTATCGAAGACAGAATGCCTCTGCATACTAGTTGCTGTGGATTCCCCACAGCACAGCAACTGTGAGCGGGAGGGTGGTATTGCACTCATGTCCTACTTCTGGCTGTACAGGCAGCTGATCGGCCACTGTGTGAACAGAATGCTGGACTAGATAAGCCGCTGGTCTGGCCCTTCTTATGTTCTTATGAAAGCTGTTCAAAAAGTGTTATGATGATAATGAAATACATGACTATCTGTTTTTATGGCATTCAAACACTTGGGGGTAGATTTCCATGCTAAACTGTAGCATGAAAGCAGTTGGCCAAGTAGTAGAACAAAATAAGTCATTAATAATTTCACCAGACTGCCACTGCCTTCAGTCATGTGATATACTTCAGATAATCTATCCCAGGGTTGCTCCATGCATAACAGAAATGAAAAACAGAATTTAAATCACTAGCATTACTGGCATACTTCACATTACTGGCATTACTGGCATACTTTCCAGCCATTTCTGGAAATGGGGAATTTTAAGGAGGGACTTCAGGAAAATAAGGGAGGTGGTTGCGTGGAGGCGGTCCAGGTGGCAGTTCAAGGCATAATAAGTAGCAGCAAAGGAAAAAGGGCCTCTGGAAGGTGGCAGAGCTGGACGAACAAAGGTCACAGGAAAGGATGTGGTGGAGATAACCACAGAGAGGTAAGGAGGAACAATGCCATAGAGGTCTTTGAAGGTTATGGCAAGAAGATTGTCATAACCAGGATCCAGGAGTGGATAGGAAGCCAGCAATGGGATTTAAGGAGTGGAGTTGGAGCTGAGTTGCATCAGAAAAAGAGAACTGAATAATTTTATCAGCAGAGTGCTACGTAGATATCGGTGGAGAAGATGAGACAACTGAAGACCAAATGTTTGTTTCTTTGATTGCTTATTTATTTATAATACTTTTATACTGCTTAATATATTAGCAGTATTATATATTATATAGAGAGCCAAACTTTGCAGTGAAATGTGAAAGTCACCCTTTATATATTATTCCAGAAGCCAAAAGTGGAGGTGAGAGTTACTTGGGTGTCTTTCATGCGCCTTGTAAAAAGTGAAGTGGCTCTGACAGATTGTCAAAACATTGCCATACTAAGTCAAGGAAACAACGCCTCAAGCTTTTTGCACTGTAATTAATAGGAACAAAAAGAGATCATTCCTATGTGAACTTGATATCTTGTCTTCAAGGTGAAATGACCAAACACACATGTTCAAAAGGAGATCACATAGGTCAACAAAACACTTTAAGATCACTACAATAAAAGGACCCAGGGGAAGACCAAAGGAAACATAGGAAGGTTAAGCCATTGATTTCATCATCATGCATTAATAAACCAGTGCCTCATTGGAAGCCATCAGGAGGGGTCATCCATAAATTTGGGGTTCGGTTTCATCATTGTGCTGATGATGTCTGACTCTCTCTTATTCAATTGACGCCAAGGAGGCCGTAGAAACCCCAAATCATTGCCCAGATGCAGTGATAGATCACTTGTGAGGTAACAGATTAAGGCTCAGCCCAGAGGTTCTACTGAGCAGTAGACAAACTAATCCAGGATTGATATAGGCGTTGCACTCCTTCTGAAGGAGCAGGCTTGTGGGTACTTCTGGAACCAGCATTGTTCCTGGATGCCCAGGTGGCTGCTGTTGCCAGGAGTGCCTTTGCTAAGCTTTGGCTGGTGTGCCAGTTGAACCCCTTTCCTGGAGAAGGCAGCTTCTCAGTGATCCATGTATCAATCATTTCCCACTTAGATGACTGCAATACGCTCTACATGGGCTGCCCTTGACAAGTGTTTGGAACTGCAGCTGGTGCAAAATGCTGCAGCCAGATTGCTTTCTGATGTGCATTTTACAGACCATATTTGACTGGTCTTACATCAGTTGCACTGACTTCCAATTTGTATCTAGGTACAGGTAAAAAGTCCTAAACAGTTTGGGATTGGGATTTCTGAAAGACCTCCTCCCATATGAACCACTGGGATGCTACCACAGAGAAGGCCCTGTCCTGTGTTCCTACTATCTTAACCTCCCTTGGTGATGGGACCGAATACAGGGCCTTTCTGTGGTATCATCCAAATTGTGAAATTATGATGATGGTGATATTTATTTATTTCATTTCTATACTGCCCAATAGCCGAAGCTCTCTAGGCCGTTAACAACAAATTCCCTTCCTAGGAAGGTGAGACTTGCCCCAGCTTTGCTCAGTTTTAGACAGGTGGTGAAGATGTTTTGTTCCTTCCAGCTTTCAATTGTTTTTATTATGGGACTGATTCTGCTCTCTGAAGTTTTGATTATAGTTCTGCTGTTAATTTGGTTTATTCTTCTGAATTTGTTTCAATGTTCTTTTTCTACACTGCTTTGGGGGTTCCTATTTGAGCCAAAAGGTGGGTTATACATATTTTTATTGTTTACTTCTCATATGTAGCAACTAGCTGTTCAACTGCAGCTAACAGACAAAATTTAAATTACCGGTATGTAAAAATCTAATTGTATACTGCTGCCTGGGAAAGGATGATGGTGTATTTTTATTTATTTATTTATTTATTATATTTATACCCCGCCTTTTTTCTGCAAGGAACCCAAGGCAGCTTACATAATCCTCTTCCTCCTCCCCTCCATTTTATCCTCACAACAACCCTGTGAGGTAGGTTAGGCTGAGAGTCAGTGACTGGCCCAAAGTCACCCAGTGAGTTTCATGGCCGAGCGGGGACTAGAACCCGCATCTCCCGAGTCCCAGTCCAACACTCTCACCACTACGCCACACTATCACTTAGGAAACTTATTAGGCAAACCAGAGAGACAGTACCATGCAGTGGTTAGAGTCCGGACTGGGACTCGGGAGATGCGGGTTCTAGTCCCCGCTCGGCCATGAAACTCACTGGGTGACTTTGGGCCAGTCACTGACTCTCAGCCTAACCTACCTCACAGGGGAGGAGGAGGACTATGGAGAGGAGGAGAACTATGTAAGCCGCCTTGGGTTCCTTGCAGGAAAAAAGGTGAGATAGAAATATAATAAATGAATAAGTAAAAAAATAAAATTAAAAAGGCTGGGAATCAGATTACACTACCTGTGGGAACTTTCCATATTCCCCTAGTAAGGTCCTTACACCAAGCCCAGCACGCTACACTGCAATGAGGCGCAGGCATACACGGTTAATACTCTGCTTTGCACAGCTTGAGTTCTAACTTCTATCTTATCTTCTAATATTTTCAACAACAAGAATAAATTAGTAAAAGTGAGAAGAAGGCTTTCCATCCTGGCATGTGACCCTTATGGGCAATGGGTAAAAAGAACAAATCCTATGCTCAGCTGTGACCTTTCTCTACCACTTGAAGAATCTTACACGATTCATGACCTATGGCTCACCACACGTGTTTGCATGCATGCGCATGTGACTGTGTGCATGTGCACATGCCCACATGTGTGCCCCCCTGGTGCCACCCCGATGCAGTCCTTGGGACCAAAAGGCTGTACACCCCTCCTTATGAATAGTTAGAGCACTACACAACATGAAACAGACTCTAAACCTATTGTAGCAGCTTGATAACCTGTTATAAACATGATGAAGGCAAAGGGGGCTACCAAAGTAAAGCCTTCTTTGCTTTGCTTTTCAAAAGAACTTGGCTCTAGCGCTGGAGAGGCACTGGCAGCTTTTCTAGGGTGCACTCTGAAGTACTACGAAAGCCTGCAAAACAAGTCTGATCAGAGACCATGGTGAAAGAAGAAAACAGAATTTGAATACTACAGGTAAGAATAGCACTATAGCACCACCGAGTCTCTGAAATTCCATCAGCACGTTGTTCATAATTAGGCTGAAAAACAAAGATTTCCAGGCTGATTACAGAAGACACTGAGCCAAACGTGGTTCAAACAGGAAAAAAATGTATGATGGTTTGTAATGTAACCTTTTGGAGTTGCTTGGCCTATTAACTCATATGCAGCTTGTATATACACAATATAAAATGGATTTTTACCAAGAGCCATAAATGTATTTTCAGGCTATCAGAAAATTAGGCTTTTTCAAACAAAATGTGCATTTTTCCTTTATAGGTCATAGTGACTCAAGTTAAAGAAACCTCTGAAACCTTAAAGCCCAATTCAAAGTGCTGCCAATTAACATTGAAGCAGAGATGTGTGAAACATGTTGTTTATTTCTGCGGAGTTTCCAATTTGCCTCCCCACATTCTTGGATACCCACAGAAAGACTGCAGAGTGCCTTGGAGATCCTGCTTTTCCAAACAACTTCTCTATATATCAGGTTCTTAACTTTTCTCCCATGAAAAGAAGTTGTGCAAACTGATGCCCATTATTGCAGCAGGCTAGCACATTTGAGTTGATATTTTACATGTGTAAATGCATGCATGTTGGTGGTTCCACCACGATATTCATTCCATTTGGTAGCCTTGCTTAGGTGTGTGATCATATGCACAATTTGAGTGGGAGAAGAGCAACATTGGGTTTGAGACAGACAGACACACACGCACCTATATGGGCTTTGCCTATATATGTCTTGATCCAGTTCTAGCTAAGTTTAGCTTCACAGAATACACTGCACTAGATGCTGATGGGCATGTGCATCCCTTCGAGTATAATGCAGTGTTACTTATGGATATCCACACACTCAGATGTTTTCTGAGCTTCTATTCCTTCCCCGAGATTTAGGACAGCTAAGCAACAGCATCAGGAATAGAACCTGGCAGATTCATTTACAGACTTTTATACTTTGATCCCTCTCTCCACTTGTCCCTCCCCGCTCCCTTTGATCTGCTGGGAAGACACTGCTCCATGGCTCAGCTTTAACGGTGAAGGCACAGAGCCCTGTTTTCTCTTGTGCTTGGTTCCCATTAGAGATGGTCAAGCTCTGCAAAGTTCTCCTTGGATTCAATCAGAAATTATACAAGTTATTTGGGTGGGGTAGGGTGTCAAAATAACTGAGCATAGGGCTCAGAAAAATGACACCATCCATCCCCATCCACCATGGCCATTTCTAAAAAGCTCTCTGCACCAACCCTCAGAACACCCTCCCTTCCCTCTATCCAGCGGTCGCAGGAGCAGTAATGGTGGCAGGTGAGGAGAGGATAATCAGAAGATTTTTCCTTTCCCTTCCCCTTTCTTCTGTCATCAATATGACATCCTGGGTATCAGGGCGCAAAGCCCAGGAGGACCTTTAGAGAGGTAGATGCATTTCCAGCAGCCCTATGTACGTATGTATGACATTTCCATCCGGCATTTTCTTCTAAGGAACCCAAGGAGGAGTTCCTGTGAGTTTGTGACTGGTCCAAAGTCACTCAGTGAGCTTCATGACCAAGTGGGGACTTGAACCCAGGTCTCCGCAGTCCCAGTCCAACATTCTAACCACTAAACCGCACTGGTTCTCTAGAGAGGACTACTTCTTCAGCGGTCCCTCAAGACTTTGCATCCCAGCATGCTACTACTACCCACCTCATCACAGAGAGGGAGAGAGATAAGAGGGAATGGAAAATGCTTCCTCCTCTCTTCTCCTGCCTCTGCTTGGGGATTCAAGATTCCGCTGCTGTTCCCAGTGCTGCTGGGCAGGAACATAGAGGAAAGAGGGGGAAAGGAAGGAGGATGAGCAGGAAGACTGTAATTCTTCTCTGCCTCTGATGTTGATCTTTTTAATTTATTAGATAGTTTTACCCCACCCTTCAAAACAAATTCCCTGGGCCCTTTTTTCCTCTGAGCCAGAGGCTTTGAAACAGCCTCCCCCCAACCTGGGGCCCTCTATAAATTTTCAGCTTCAACTCCCATCAGCCCCAGCCAGCATGGGCGATGGTCAGGAATCCTGGGAGTTGTAGTCCAAAACATCTGGAGGGCACCAGGTTTGGGAAGGCTGTTTTAAAAGCTTGTCTCTTTCCAGTTGTGAGCTATTACAAGCCTCCAAACATTCCTATCAGAGCTTGACTAATGAGAATTTCCACAACACTCCCAGTGACCATAGTTTTATTGTTAGCACCTTGACAGCATGCTCCTAAGCATGTGTAGAATCAAGTCCCACTCAGTTCAATGAGATTTCCACCCAGGAGTATAGGATTGCAGTCTTAGCCATCTCTTTGTTGGCTTTTGGAAGCTGGCTAACACCTGGGTTTTAGAAAGACGTTTGGCGCTGACTGAAAATGGTGATACTGAATTTTTTGTCTGTTGATGTTTTCAAGATGCATTTTAAGCCTGCGTTTTAAGAATACCTCTAGTTAATGATTTTTAATATAATTTATTTTATTGTTGTAGTTCATATTGTTTTATCATATTGTACACCACTCCAGCTGCTGCTTAGAAGACAGAAAATAAGGTATAGAAATGCTAAAATAAAATGAAGCACCAAATTTTATAAAGTAGGTTAGAAATAGACCTATGTTGCAAATAAATAATTCAAACTTTCAAGCTCCTATAAAACATTTAATAGCTTAAGGGCCAGGTTCTTCAAAATTTCTCAGGCCCCATAATGAGCACCAGGTTTTCAAACAAGCTTAAAGTCTTGTTTGTCTCTTTAAAATGAAGCCAACAGTTTTTCTAAAGCACTTAGCACTTCAAACTCTGACTCTTGAAATGAAACAGGTCTGGTTGAGCAAACATCAGGTGGTAGAAGCTCCTACCGAACAGAAAACAGCCAGTGTGGTGTAGTGGTTAGTGTTGGACTAGGACTTGGGAGATCCGGGTTCTAGTCCCCGCTCAGCCATGAAACTCACTGGGTGACTTTGGGCCAGTCACTGACTCTCAGCCTAACCTACCTCACAGGGTTGTTGTGAGGATAAAATGGAGAGGAGGCGGTGGAGGATTATGTAAGCCGCCTTGGGTTCCTTGCAGGAAAAAAGGCGGGGTATAAATGTAATAAATAAATAAATAAATAAATAAAATAATTTTTTTGATGACCAAACATTAGCCCTGCTCTCTGCTCACTCACGTGCCAACTAAGGCTAGAATCACACATGTTCCACACAGATTTCTTCAGATATACTACCCAACCTTTTTAGTATTTTAAGTGTGTCAGCCAATTGATCTCTATATGACTTCTTATTTCCTAACCACCTATCCTTATGGTTTCTAATTAACCATGCTTTCTCATTTTGTTTGACCGGGAAACCATGGTTACCAGCTTCAAGAAGCCAGAGTCCTAAACCAGGAGTAAGGAACCTCAAACCCAGGGGTGAAATCCAGCTCCTGGGGGGTTTCCCAGATGGCCACACCCCCTTTCCCAAAACCACCAATCCTTTGGTGATATCCCAGCTTTTCTGTAGTTTTGCTCCTGTGCTAAAGGTTGAAATGCCTCTCCTAAGGCTTAATTACTGGCAGTGAGAGCTTTAGGATAATATATGCTGGAATTTTTTTGCATTTTTGCCCCCACCCCTTTTGCTTTTAACCCCATCTGTTGCCTACAGCACTACTGACCACTAGAATGTGCCCCCCCCGCGCCCGGGAACATCTCCAAAATTGAATTTAGTCCTCAGCAGCGGTGTTCACATACCTGTGGGGGGGCTCGCCTCTCTGCCGCCGCGATTCTCCACAGCGGCGGCCCCCGCCTCATTCTTCCAAGCAGCACGGAGCGTTCTCCGTGCCGCTCGAGCTGCCACCGACGGGCGCGCTGGTCCCGTCGCATCACATCCGGCGCGGTGGAAGTGACGCGACGGGACACTGCTCCGGCGCGCTGGACCCCCGCGCTATGCTTTTGGCGGGGGAAACCAGGGCAACAGGGCTGTTTAAGCCTCTGGATTAAGGTAGGTGCATGAGCAGGGCTGATTTCGGCCCGCTACGCCCGCGCAAGGCGAACGGTTACATCCCTAGATAGGACTGACTCCTTCCCATATCCTCCAAGTTTCCCCACCCTGTCTTAAACCAACTTCATAGGAATGTAGGAAGCTGCCTTATATCAAGACATGCCATTGGTTCATCTAGCCCAGTACTGTCAACATTAACTGGCAGCCAAGACTCTACAGGTTTTCAGGAGGATTATTTCCTAGCTGTACCTGGAGATGCCAAGGATGGAACCTGGGACACTCTGCATGCAAACCATGTATTCTAAGTTACAGTCTAGGGCTAAGTGAAATATCATTCAGTGAGTCAGCTTCGTTTAGGAGGACTCTTGGCCATAATGCAGGTGAACAGAGATAGAAAGGAGAGATTAGGGCTGTTTAAACAAAGTATGTCCATATATACTGGAGTTGTTGTTGTTGTTGTTATTATTATTATTTTCATTTCTATACCGCCCAATAGCTGAAGCTCTCTGGCCAGTTTACAACAGTGCCTAAACAAGGCCATAATACAATTTAAAAAAAGATAACATTATTTAACAATACAGAATTTAAAACAGTTTAAAATTTTTAAAAACAATATATTTATTATTTATTCTCTTAAGTTCCCAGGTGGTCTCCCATCCAGACAAGTGACCAGATCCAGACCTGTTTAACTTCAGCAATGTGACTACGTCATGTGCCCTCAGACCATGCTCCAAATTAACATAAAAACATAGTTTAAGATTCTGGCTTGTTCCAAAACTGGTAACCATAGTTTCTGGTTCAGATTAAATGGGAAACAATGGTTAGAAACTTACTAGTTTAATTGTAGCTTGCACAAAGGGAAAAGCAAAGAGGTTGCACATGTAGGCAAAACATGTCCTATCTCGGCTTTTTAAACCAAAATATGATCTTCCATGGCTGTAGTTTCTTAAAAGCTCCTTTTCATGTGCCAAAGTTCATTCCTCCAAAATAAAACCAACTTCTAGACCACGTGTGCCTCTCTTAAATACCCTTCACTGTGAGAGTCAACTATCCTTTGGCAGTCTTGTCTTCTTTCCAAACATTGAAACATATGAACAAGCAAAACCCATGGGGGAAAAAATGCAATGAGGTAAGGCAGGGTAAGTCATTAAAAAATTTTTGCAACCAATTATGTTTCTACGGTGCGTGAACTGGGTCACAGAAACCACATTGTTTGCCAGTTTTTTCTTGCTGACATTTCCCATCTCACCCAGTAAAACTTTTCGGAACATTCATTCTGTGACATCACAGCAACCTTGAGAGCAGCTAAGAGATAAAAGTTTGTAGGTGGCAGGCAACCAGCTATCCAGTGAGAGCCAATTATTTAAGCCACTTAAAACTGTAATTTTTTTATAATTTAGTCTGGTTTTATTGAACATTAGGATTCCCTCAGTGAATAAGTCCCATGTTTGGGAGAACTCCATTGCTGCCAGGAACACAAGAATATGTAGGGTTTTTTAAAATTATTTCCATTCAATCCATTCAGCTGGAAAAATTAAAGCTAAAGACCCAAGGATTCTTAGTAGTGGTTGAGGTTCCCAAGCATGCTCTAAAGCTTCAGTTGTGTTGGTTGCCAGGAGAATGGTTTCCTGGTGCCTCGAGTGCCATTTCATTGGTAAAAAGGTGAGGTAAAATCAAATAAATGAATAAAATAAAATAAAAAACTTAAAAACGGGCTCCTCAGCCCTCCTTGCTGCCAAATTCCTCCCCACTTGCATGGTAAGTGTGCGAGGAGAGAAGCCAGCAGCATGGCAGACTGGGAATGGTGGTACTTGCCCCATAATTCGGTATCCTAAGTGCTTGTGGGGAGAGAAAGTACGTATACACACACACACACACAGAGCAGCTCAACTTGGACTGCCCTATGTCTACACTGGAGCTTTCATGGCCTTTGAAAAGGCTGCACCTTGCATGGTGTCATTCAAGCTTCTTTATTCCTTCAGCTCTCACTAAAGGGCACTGATGATTGTGAAGACCTGATTTGTGTTATGAAGACAGAAGCCTTTGTAATGAGCTCTCTGTGAGGGTTTGAGGCCTACACAGGATTGGGTTTGTTGAAGCCTGAAGGCCCAAACACTCCACGATGGGAGGGGGAGTTTGAGAGTTTTAAGTTACCCAATAGAAGTTTAGAATCAGTTCTCCAGTGCAAGGTCACATGGTTATAACCTTCCAGTCCTGGGAAGACTATATATGTGGGGTGTGGTCAGCTAGCAGTTAGGGTGTGCTGGGAGAGTGCTGGAAGCAGCAGCACAGAAACAACAGAGAGAAGCAGAGAGAGAGTGAAAGAGAAACGGATTGCATAGGATATAGGTAGTCTGAAGTTAACTAGAGAATATTGGATTGTTTGTTTGTTTGTTTTATTTTATCATACTTGCTTTTGAATTATAACCACTCTATTAAGTAAAGACCCTAATATTAATAGTAAAGTGTTGTTGTTTACCCTGGAGTTTGGAGTGACTTATTCACCACGTCTAAAGCCTACACCCATGCTACTGGAAGCAGGCAAAGGTTTTGATCTCCTGGAACGGGAGGGGCTTTGAGAAGAGGCAGAGATCTTCCAAAGGCAGATCAAGGGGTCCCTGTAGTAGCGGAACCTTGACACTCTCATCGGCCCATGTTGATGCCCAGAGGCCTCTGCCAAAGCAACTAACCAACCAACTACGACATGCCACTGGAATTGCAAACCCAGTCATTCCCATTTGGGAATCTATCTTGGGCATCAGAAAGTCCATGGTAATCCATTGTCCAAATTCAAGCACACAGGTTCATCACTGAGTTTTTCTCGATAGTTTCCGAAATAACAAATAAAGAGACCTCTTCACTCAGCCACAACTGGAAATTGCACTATGGGTAAATGATGTCCACCCATATGGTATTCACCTTGTTTATCCAAATTAACAGTAAGTTAATTTGCATTAAGTTAATTTAAATTTATCTCATTTTACATTTACAGGATAGCCCTCTAGGCTGAACATTTTCCCCCTTAAACTAGAACACCTTATTCTGTTACCAAGTACTGTAGTAACAGTAATATTTTGAATCTTAAGAGAGCTAGTGCGGTTCAAGATAGAGTGATAGGCCAGAAGAAACCACTGGGAGGATGCATGACAAGGCCCCCCCCAGGCTATTGATTGGTCAGTTTGAATTTCCTTCCCGGGGAGCTCCCTAGTCCGCCAGGAATGCCTGTGTCTGTGAATGAAAGTTCCTTTGTCTTTATGTGGAAAAGTAAAGATGCAACATGAGGCTCGCTATGCCAGAAAGTTTCAGGTGTGGGCCTCATCCCTCCCACCACTTATAAGCTGTTTTGGTGAGTTAATCCTAAAACCTTGATAAGTAAGGTTTAGTGAACTAGCTTAATGTTTCATTTTATTTTTTTAAAAGCAACTGACTATTTCTCAACTTCTCTCTGCTTGCTTCTTTAATAAATATATTGGCTTGGAAACTGGAGTTGGTTTGACTGTCTTGTCTAGCCTGGAGTTAGCCTTACTCGTGCACTAGCCTACTTGGCAAACACACTAACCACGTTATTAAGGAGATTAAAGGAAGCTCTGAAAAGGGCGAATATCTTCCTCCATACATAAAAACCATAAGCCTGTCTTCTCCTCTAGGCAGGATATTAAAAAGACCCGGGGCCAGGAGCAGTGGTGGTGCTACCTTCTGAGGAGTGCAGTCAAAAGGGTGACTTGCAGCCTGTCCTACCTTGTAGGGTGGAGGTGCAGGCATGCCAGTTTGTCACAGAGGATGTATAAGTTAAGGCCAATCAGGCACACTACACATTTAATATGCTGCATAAAAGATGAACAATAATGAACTGAAATACAAATCTGTTTTCTCAAAGCCATCAGATGGTCTCACTTACGTACATCTAGTAAAATCCCCATCTTAATGACTTTATATGCTTACATGCAAGAACATATGCACAGACAAGGTAAAATTGGATATAAAGTCAAAATTTTAAATTTTTGTATGTCTGTCCAAGATTCCAAAATACTTCATTTCATTATCTAGAAGAATATATGTTTTGTAGTTCAGTCATTACATAGCCTGATGTGGCTGGAAACTTGCTGCCACACTAGTCCTAGAAAATGAGAGAAATTGCATCTAACTGGATTGCAATGACATTGCTCTATTATTGAGGGTATGTAAGCTTAAGGAAAGGAACAGAATGGCTAGAGTTTAATCTAAAACATGTATGCAAACAAACAAGGCTTGTTTGGCATATTGTTGTCACTCAAGGTGGAAAGGGTCATTGGTAAACAAAACATATTGGCATGTACAATTGAAATGAGAATTAGTAAACATCGGGGAGTTGACAGTAGTTGCAACAACCTGTTTAGCAAGAGCCCCTCTCTAATTCCTTGTTTTAGGAATGCTGGGCCATTCTAGGCAAGAAAAAAAGAATTATTTTCTCCATGCTATAATGCATGCATGAAATTTCACCCCCTCGTGACAACTAGGGGAGGAGTCTTACTGCAAGAGATAGAGATGGTTAGGCATTCTTACCATCTCTGTCTCCTGCATGCCATCATGAGTGGCATGCGGTATTCTTCCTGGTGTTCAGCATTTATGTGTAACTTGTAAGCCCTGTTTAACACACTGCACTTCTGTAGTGTAGAAGGGGCACTCAACCTCTGTAAATAAGTTCACAAAATGGCATGGGGCAGGAAGGAGTTGTGCCATATAGATGCTTGCAAAACTTACACACCCTCATTCCAAACTACACATATCAGAGAAAGTGCCATAGCTGTGGGGAAATCACATTTTCCCAGCAACAAAATACTGCATTTTTGAGTGCTAGGAAAATGTGATTTATCCCTAGGAGTAACACTTCCTTGAAGGAAAACATCTGAATTGCCAGCAAAAGTAGAGCAACAAATATACACGTTTATTGCTCAACAAAAATAAACTAGAAACACCCTGGTAATCAAGTACCTCTTGCTGGATTTAACATTACAGTTGTGGAAAATATCACAACTGCTTGATATGCCAATTTGTTTTTTTAACAATCCTGTTTAGGAAAAGTGTCTTGTTTGCTCCCATAGATCAGTCATACCGTGATTACTGGTATGCTGTTTCAAATGGATCTCCAGCCTTTTCACTTCTGCATGAAGAATTTCTCAGACGCTTCTATATTCTTTACCAGCATAATTGGGGAAGGTGTATGGAGGAAACATGCTAATCCTCGCAATTTCTCACACTGGCTATGCATCAGCATATAGAAGCAAACACAAATTAAAGCACAACATTAAATTATAACAAACAATCAGAAGATGTTACTATGTATGATTACTATGTTATGTGCGCAAAACATGGGTCAAGCACAGTCATGTACTTCAAAGCAAATCCTTCTGCTTAAGAGGATGGGAATGGGTAAAAATTTCAGTCAATTCATACTAATGTTACATTCCTAGTCATCAGCCCAATCTATGCCTGTTTACTCAGAAGCGAGTCCCACTGTGTTAAATGAGGCTTACTCCCAGGTAAGAGTGAGTACAGGGCTCCAATCTTCAACACACTTGCTAGGGAGTAAGCCCTATGAGATACAGTGGGGCTCCCATCTAAGTAAACATACATAGGATTGCTCTGTAGAAGTCCTATTTTTCTATCCAGGCTCAGCTATGTCTACTAACTCATAAACAGTGAATTTGTCCTTCGATGGACTTCAGAGAAAAGGAAGACCACTTGTTCCAATGAAATATAAGTCAAACTCCAAATCAAGCAGAATGCCTCTGAAGAATGCCAATCATGCTTCTGATTGGACCAGCCCAGTGTTAAGAATACATTCACAATCTTTCGCAATGCTGTCCTATGCATGTCTGCCCAGAAGCAAGCCTCATTAATTTAATGTGGTTTAGTCCCAAGTAAGTGTGCATTAGATTGCTTCTCTCCTCCAACCCCTCCCCTCTTGTGCACAAGTTCTCTATGGCAAACTTAAATCTTAGTCAAGGATTACATTGGCCCCAATGACAATCATGGTTAATATTAACCAAGGTTTGACCTAAACTAGGATTTTAAACTAGCTTTAAACCCTGAGTATGAGCAAACCACAATTAGCGTTAACCATGGTTCATATACTGCCGTGATTCTTAACCATGGTGCAGGCCAGTGGGGAAAATTTCAACATGAGAGAAGAGGTGCTTGTTATGTGACAGAATGGTAATTAAACCCACAGAAAAAATTTCAGAAATTATTGGTATTAATGTGGAGGTCTGTCCAAAATTAGCATTGTTATCAATAACGGAGAAACTTCTGTGCTCACAACAGAAAAAGGAACTAATTGTAAGTTTATTAGCGGCAGGGAGATTATTGATTGCAAGGAATTGGAAAGTTCAACATCAGTATTTAATAATAGACTGGTATAAAGAGGTTTGGGATATTGCTTTAAATGATAAACTAACATGTAGTATTAAATGTAAAAGGGGACAATTAAAGAAAAATAATTTTAAGGAAATATGGGGGTCATTTTTAGATTATGTTTTAGTAAAGGGGAAAGGGAGTAAGCCATGTCATGATATGATGTATTTTTGGAATATAGATTAATAATGGATTATGTGGATAGAATTGGTTTTGGCCCCGGGGTGACGGGTGCACTTGTAGTGTATGATTTGTAGGTTTATGGGGTTTTTTTGTATGTGTGTTCTTTTAAAAAAATATAAATAAAATTTAAAAAAAAAAAACCCATAGAAAAATAATCAAACTTTCTATGACCAAATTTCAGACAACCAGTCTGGGAATTCTCAATGAATCATAATCTGATTTCATTTTTGAAAAATCAAGCAAGTATCCTTCTGTGAAGGCCTACACAGGCCTGAGTTAGTTTGAAGCCTATAGGCCCAAACATCTCCTGATGGGAGGGGGGCATTTGTGAGTTTCATTTTCCCCTCTTTGAGTTAAAGTTTCCTTTTCATTGAGAGAAGTCTCCTTTTCCCCTTAATAGAGTTAAGTTTCATTTCCCCAGTTTGAGGTCACAGAATTGTAACCTTCCAGTTCTGGGAGAGTGTATATAAAAGAGTGGATCTGGAGCTGCAGTGTGTGGCAGATAGAGAGTGAAATTGGAGAGAGAAGGGGTTCTTGCATGGAATCTAGGGATGTAACCGCTCGCCTCAAGCGGGCGTAGCAGGCCAAAATTGGCCCCGCTCACGCCCGCCCGAAGCGAGTGGGACTTACCGGGTCACGTGCCCCACTCGCCAGTCTGTGCCGAGCCGGCTGCAACTATCCCATTGCGTCACTTCCAGCTGGCCAGAAGTGATGCGACGGGACCCTGCGCCGGCGCAACAGGACCCCACGCTGCGGCTTTTCCATAAAAACCAGGGCAACAGGGCCTTACTTTGACAAATATTTTTGCAGTTGAGACTTGTGTAGTTGTAGAGTGGAACATTTCATTAAGCCTTGCATTAATGCAACACGACCTATTCATTTTTTTAACTTGTGGTTATATTTGAATGGTGGTCAGGGAAATTGACAAATGTTGGTCAGGGAAAGTCAGGGAAATGAAAAATAAAATTTTAGTGGCAACCCTGTAATCCCACGTCACTGGGAAGAGGAGGTAAAAAGGCAGAGAATTGGCATCCTTATACAGGAGGGGCCCTTAAAGAGGCAGATATCTTTAAGGAGCTGATCAAGGTGCCCTGGTACAGGTGGAACCTTGACACTTTCAGATAACATTTCAGGTGACTGAAGAAACTCTCTTGTCCACACAGCACAGACTCACAGTCACACCCATATTTCTCATGAAATAAAGATGTTCCCTGACCATTTTTGTCATTTGATAAGCACCTGATTAAAAGGCCAAATTAATTTTATCCAAAGTTAAATACCAAAGAATATCATCCAGGTATGACTAGGAATATTGGGTTATTTTTTCACACAATGCTCACTAATTGTTTGGACACAGATGCTTCTGCTATTCAAGTTTCGCATTTCAAACTTCTGGAGACTATTTAACAGATCTTAAGATGTGTATCTTCTTAATAAAGCACATCCAGGGAGGGTGTGTGTGTGTGTGTGGATAGAAGTGAGTAGTGGCAGCATTCATATCAGGAGAGGTTTTCATGTCACACCAATCTCGCAGATCAATGTTCCAGTTAGTAAGACATGAAGCTCCCAAACAAAATAAATGCTGGTATTTTCCAAAGGTAGTAAGACATGGTATGTGTTAGCTACGTTATTTTTACTCAGTAGTAAGCTGGTTTCAAAAACAGAACTGCATTTTCTGGCCTATTCAGACAAACTTCTAGGAGCATGCTAGAATATGCTCATACGATAGAGATCTAAATCCAAAGCTCAGTTTAAACAGCAAAAATGTTTTTGTCTCTCTTTCTCACTGGAAATATTAGAGTTTAGGATTACTTTAAGGAAGAAATCTGAAGCCAGTGGGGACTTAGCAATCTAGAACAGGTTTAGACATAAAATAACACGTTGAAACAATAAAAAATAAACATTAACACAAGTATTTATAAATGCATTGCTGTTTGATACTATAGAACATTCTACTTGTATCAGGAAAACATTCTACTAAATTCTGTACAGAAAAGAAATATTGCATAACTTCTTCCACTCTTGAGAAAACTGTGCAGCAATTACTAAAAGTGTGAATTCATGCCCATGTCAATGAGCTACAAAGCCAAACATTCTAAGCAACCATCACAAATGTAAGTATGCTGAGGGAAATCTGTAACATAAATGGAACATTTTGTATTAAAACTCTAGCTTTTATTCAGTAATGAAAATGAACTCACATAATTCCATATCACTATAATTTGCTTTAGATGGGACTCTAGAGATCATCTCTGAACAGATTTTCACGTTTTACAATGCCTATGCTACTATCAATCTGTGATCCTTTAAAACGTACAACTGAAGTTAAGGTTAAAAATTGCTTGCAAACTAAAAAAAAAAAGTTTCACTACTAATAATTACCAGCTTCTAAAGAAGCTATTTGTGCTTTTTGTTACTTTCTTTACTTTGTTAGTGACCTGAGTATCGGATATACAAACAGGCTACCTAACATCTTTAAATAACTTTTTTTTTAAGTTGTTAACATCTTTTAACAACTCCAGATTAACTAGTCTCACACAAGCAGTTAACTCAGTTGCTACATGAAAAGATTTCTTAAAAAAAAAAAAAAAATCTTGCCTCAGCTATACCATCCTGTAAGAGGCCACTCTTGCTAACAAAGACAAACTTTCCAAAATTTTCAAATGACTTCCCCAACTATTTGAAAAACTGGAAAATGCAAACTATATAAATTAAAGTATCATTATACTGAGTTAAATTTTCAAAATGTGTACATATCCACCTCTCCGCTATCTATACGGCATTTAACAATATGCCTGTACACTACAGGACTGGCAAGATACTTTTAGGAAAGATCAATGAAATCTCTAAAAATGCATTTATGCAACCTAGGTCAGAAAACTACAACTTTGTTTCAACATATAACATACAACGTTCAACATACAACGTTCATCTCAATCCACATTCACTCCAATGGTGACTAAAACAATCTAGTAAATTGTCCCAAATGTAAGAAATATTGTCTCTGAGCTGCAGTGCAAACCGATGTCAGCAGGGGGCGCTCCTGTATGAAGCAAAAGAAGGCCAGAATTGTTCCCTTAAGTCTCTCAGTAGTGCTTAACTGTATGTTTGGAATGGTATCTGCTAAATAGTAAGGCTGTCAATAGATCAGACTAGCTTTTAACACATTGCAAGTCATAATATTTAAAAGCCTTTAAGTATTAACTTGCAGATATTAAACTGAAAGACAGGCCTCCCAAACTGATTCAAGCCTGTGGGGTCTTTCCCCCCAGATGTACTCAGCAAAAATGTGTTTGTTTGTTTGTTTGTTTAAATGTCTTGGTCCTAGTATTTTCAATATTCAGAAGTCTCAAATTGCCCTAAACTGCCTTGAGAAATTATTCCATCCTGTTCTTAGATCTATGTTGAGAAAACAGAAGCACCAGTTTTTTGGCGGGAGGGGTGGGTGGGAAGATGCCCTAATTAACTGGAGAATTAACTGGTGCATCTTGGTGGCAAATTAGAAATAAGGCAAAATAATCAGAACCTGCATTCACACTCACACACACTCTGAGGTTATTTATTCCACAGACCCCAGTAAACCTTAGGGAAAGGGGGTGGGGGGAAAGAAACAGAATACTCACCATATTGACTTCTGACACCATGTCTATACTGGCAATATCTATGTTCATGCCAACAGCCACAGGGGGACCTGCAACACAAGATTGTCTGCACTGTGATCTCTCACAATTTAACTCATTCGGGCAAGGATTACTCGGTCTACAGAAGGGGTGGGGCGCAAGGGCGGCTAGGAATCGGGTCTCATTTAAGCCACGAGCTTGTCCTGTATCCCCTTCCAGATTCACTGTCAGCACTAGGAGCGCTTTATATAACTAACATACACACACACACGTGTTAATAACAGGTTAGTGTCTTTCACTGGCCAGCCAGAGATACACCCCAGCCGGCTTGCGGAAGCCAAGGGTGAGTTTAAAGCGAGGCGCTTCTTTCCTGCCTGCTGCTGCTGCTGCTGCTGCACGGTCTCACTCCGAGTCCGAGCAACATGCCAAGCCGAGCTAGAGGGAACCGACTCGGGATTCAGAACGACTTTATCGGGCTCTCGAGGCTGCTGCTGCATGCTCCCTGGCCGTGATCACCGAGAGAGCCGTCTATATTCAAGGCTTCCATTCTAAGGATCCAGCGGGTTAAAACACACACACACACAGCAAGACGCGGAAATCTATTTCCAAATGCAAAGCTCACAGGGGGTTAACTGGCATTTTCGTCTCGGCTAGCGGTACATCTTGTACTCAGAAATATTCACTGTGTGACCACAGGCACACAAGGCTCGGTTAAACTTAGGAGATATGCATCTCAATAAGGCCAATTAAGCAAGGCTTTAATTACGGGTTAATAAATGATATACACGCGCGCTCATTCTTCCGACGAGACGACGGTATGTACTCACGTTACGACCATTCTGTGCAAAGGAAAATTGAGCAACCGTCGGCTCAACTTTGGGTCAAGCTTCGGAAAATGGCAACACATATGCAGAACCGAAGCAGCACACAACACATTTAAAACAGACACAGGTATCACCCCGCGAGAAGGGGTAGCCTGAATGTGGAGGAGGCTTTCCCCACAAAAGCAATCGAATTACCTCCAAAATCTGGCCTCAGTCGAATGTCGTAGCCTTTCAGCAGTCTATCCACGGTCTCTTTTACCAGTGACATATTGCTGGGATCATTAGCGCTAAAGAGAGGGGTTTAAAAGAACACATAAATATAGAGCGGTTTTCTCTAACTCTCTCAAGATGAATTCTGCACCTCCCAGTTTAACAGAAGCATACAGTACAATTCAAAGTGAAGGGGGGGGGGCGAAGAAAGAAGAGATGCTCTTTGATCACTTACCTCTGGGCACACACCACTGTTATTATTAAGGGCAACGACCAAATCCCAAAGCAACCTTTTTTCCGGACTCTCAGCATCCCTTTAGCTTTTGATATGATTTAGGGTTTCAGTGGAAGAGAAGAAGAGATCCAACTTATTCTAGCCAGTGCAGTAATTCTAATGTGGAGCGCATGCGCACGGCGTACCACAACATCAAAAGGAGCAGTGGTTGCTGCCGGAGATGGAGCAAATTTCCTTGCCAAAAAAAAAAAGAAAGAAAGAAAGAAAAAAAGGACAGGAAAAAAAATTAAAGGGGAAGAAGGAAATGCATTATTATTATTATTATTATTATTATTATTATTATTATTTTAAAAAGTAATCCTTAAGAAGATTAAGTGTATTTTTGTTGTCCTTTTGAGTAATATAATATGGACTACAGCAACCGAGGAAGTTTCAAGAGTTGCAAGCTACAGCAGTTTTTGCAACCTAGTTTAAAGGGAGAAATGTGCAAAATCGGATTAGGAACTGAGGGGAAAAGAGGTTAAAATGGGAACGCAAAGCGTGCATGTGGGGGAGGGGGGCAGCTAGACTTTATGCTCCTTGGGAATAGCAAATGGTGGGTGAAACCACGGGGGGGGGGGTCCGAGTTTGCAATGGGTGGCTGGAAAGGGCTCAGCCTATAGCATTTGGGGGAAGGGGGAATGTTAGATGATGACGAGTTTCTTGGAAGGGGCTAGGTAGCTGTCTGCTTTTCCGGAAAGAAAGAAAGAGGTGGTCTTAGGAGCACAGAAATGAAGGATGGGGGGGGGGGCGCTGAATGACGTTATCGCTTCTACGATCCTCGGGATTCTTTACACCGGAGGAGGGGTGGGGTGGGGGAGTCAGATCCATACAGCCTTTACATCATGCAAAGGGGCTGTTTCAAAAGGCCACGTCTTTCTCTTCTTCTCTCTCTCTCTTTTTAAATTGTTCCATTTAACGAGATCGGGATGGGCAAGGCGGGAGGGCGATCATGCCTAAATGCACCACCGTAACACGAAAGACTGAGGGGGTGGGGGAGGGCAACGAGGGGAAGTTACCCTGACGAGGAGTCTAGGCTGTCAGTGACCATGCTGCTGCTGCTGCCGCCGCCGCCGCCGCGCATTTTGCACTCACAGCCTCCTTACCTTCCCGGGTAGTAGTAAGCTGCAGAAATGCAACGTTCGGGGTTCGAATCAGTGCCTCCGAAGACAGCGGAGAGGAACAGCGAGCTGATTTGGGGATGCTTTGAGTGACATTTAAATCCCCAGAAGCCGAGCGAGACCTGAAAGGCTTCCTTGCAAATATGCCTGCCGCTGCCGCTTGCCGCTGCCGCTGCCGCCAGCTCCTTTCCTCTGCCGCCGCCGCCGCCGCCGCCACCACCACTTCCTCCTCCTCCTCCTCCTGCTTCTCGTCCTGCAAAAACCCACTTGGAGCCGCCGTGGATCTGTGCTGCTTCATTGAACGGATGCGGGATGCGGGGCTGAAGTGCTCGCCTTGCCGGGGATGGCACGAGAACGGGGGGAATTTAGGCAGAAACACTTGGATTCTTCAATTAAGGCACGAAATATTTAATTCGCTGCAGGAGAGAGGAAGAAGCGGCGGGGGTGGTGGCGGGGGGGGAGGGAGCGAGCGTTACACGCCGCGGGAGGTGGAGGGACGGCAGTGGCGGTGAGAGAGAGAGAGAGAGAGAGATGTGAACTGTGCTTGTGGAGGAGACGCCGAAAGCCTCCAATAGCTCCTCAATAAACGTTTAGTCATTCCGCACACAGACCAGGGCAGGCATCCCCAGCCCCCACCTGCCTGCTGGCTGCCTTTGCTCGCTTTCGGAGGGCTGGAAACCAGCAGGCGGCCAGACAAATCGCCTTTTTCTCCCCCCCCCCCCCCGCTCGCCCCATATAGCAGCAGCACCACCACCACCACCACACGCGCGCGCTGGCGGGAAAGGCCGTTTCAGGATTCAGACATAACGCGCCTCTCAGCGACCCAAAATAAAGCGACTGGTCGCCTGGGTGGACGGAAGCAGCGTTTCCCTGCTTAAAAAAACAAAAACCCGGTCAGCCCGCCCAGGGTGAATGGATGGGGAAGAAGCGGCAACGGCAGCCTGGCTCTTTCGAGCACGCGTCAATCGCACTGCCTGCCCAGTATGTGTAACCCGCAGAGGCGGCCAGAACAGACTCAGCGCTGGGCTACCGCAGCGCGCGACACAGCGCGAGCCAGGGGGCCGGGGAGGCGAGCGGCGCCCCGCTCGGCTCGGCAGTTCCCCGGGAGGAGTCTCGGGCTGAGGCCGGCGGCCGCACAGGAAGGGAAGCGGCCTCGTGGCGCACCACTCCCACGGCCAGCCCCCCCCCCCCACGCGGTCTTCGGCGACTCGCGCCGGCTAAGACGCTAGCTGCGCGTGTCCGGGAGAGGGAATGTGAAATAAACGTCAGAGATAGCTCCTCGCCATTCCCAGGCGAAGAAGGGAGGCACACTGACTGAGCTCTCAGACTGGTTGGAAATGCGGAGTTACAGGGAAGGACGTAGCGGGCACTAAGAAAGGGCCACACAGGGAGAGAGATGCAGCCTCCGCAGAGCAAAAAACCCCAACCAAAACCATGTGCGGGGAGCAGATTCTCAAGTCAGGTCCTCCTATCTGGGGGTTGGCGGGGGGAGGGGAGGCCTGTGTGGGTGGGGTGGGGGTGGGAAGAGGTCGCTTGAAATGACTGCCCCCGTTGGATTCCAAGTCTCTCCCGGGATGGCGTGTCCAGCTCGCCGAGGACGGCCACGCAAGGATCTCTCTAGCGTGAGAATCCGCCGGCCACGCCAATAGCGCCCATCCTTCAATTGGCAGCCGCGCTCCAGCGTTCACTAAAGTATGAGCGGATAAGCACGACACAGACCTGAACCTAAATCAGACACTTGGACGTAAGTTCCGTTAAAAACAACTTCACGGAAATGCGTGAAGCTGAGATGAGATGTGTGAAGTTGTCGCATCAATTGAATGAGTGGGAACTGAGTGCAATAGATAACCACGTCTGCACCTTTAGAAGATTAGTATCACACAAGAACCAGGTAAGCCCCGTTGCTATCCAAACAAAATGACGGAGCCCCCACTACATCACTGTTACTGCTGGGCCTTTGTTGGCTCCCGAGTTCAGGACAGGTGAGTAGTGCTGCTCCCGACCCCACCCCAGTCATCTTGGGATCCTGACCCCGGGGAGAAACAGGCAAAGTCACCCAAAACCTTTACCGGCCAAGTACTAAATAAAAGGAAGTTGGAACTGATCCAGGAAGATACTGAAAAGGGACCCAATTGCTTGTTTGAAGACGGACCAGAATTAACTCCTGAAGTTGCAAGAGGGAGCACTGGAGAGGAAAATGCTGAATTTGAGAGATAGGAAGCAAAGAGAGATGTTGCCAGGTGGAGATGATAGGAAAAAGGATCCAACTCAAGCAAAAGGGTGTTGTTGTTGTTAATATAACACCATTTATGTGCATAGTGCTTTACAGAGGACAGGTATGAAAGGTCCCTACCCAAAGGGGTTTACAATCTAAGGGCGCAATCCTATGCATGTTTAGACAGAAAAAAAAGTGCTGCAACTCCCAGCATAGCTGGCTGGGGAATGCTGGGAGTTGTAGAACTTTTTTTCTGTCTAAACATGCATAGGATTGTGCCCTAAAATAGACACTGGGAAACAGAGGAAGGGGGCAAATGGAGGCATGGGAATATGAGATTGTTTCAGTTTACACATACTTTGGCTTGGTTACAGGAAGACATAGAGCAGCCTTCTCCAACCTGGTGCCCTCCAGATATGTTGGGCTGTACCTTCCATCATTCCCAGCCATCATGGTCATTGGCTGGGAATGATGAGAGCTGCAGTCAAACACATCTGGGGGAGCGGGGAAGGGACCAAGTTGGGGAAGGCTGGTACAGGCTACTGTATATTAGGTTAAGTAGCTGAGAGACCAAGAAAGGAAAAGATTTCATATAGATTTCATAGATCAGAGAGTTCGAAGGAGCCTACAAGGCTATCGAGTCCAACCCCCTGCTCAATGCATGGGTCATGACTACTATCTGAATCAGGGAGCAGTGATTCCAGAAGCAAAAGGATTAGGGTAGCAGTAATGAGGGTAGGTAGACAATGTATGAAAACAAATGCGATTTGGAGAAAGAGGCCAGGCGGGTACCATAATGTTTGAAACAGGCGCCTCAACTCCTCAAGCCATACCAGGAGTTCAAGCAGTCAGTGCACATACAGTCTCTTCAGGGGGCCCTCCGGCAACTGCTGGAGTTCTTAAGATGGAAGGGGCCACAGCACAATCACCTGGGCAAAGATGTCATCCCAAGCAGCCTGGACCCACCTAGGCAAGCACATGCAAGTCTAGGTGTGAAAAGCATCACTGGAGAGGTCAAGATGAAGATTACAGGAGAAGCAGCATCCCAACAGCCATCTTCTGACCTGGAGGAGACAGAAAAAGCTAGAGAAAAGTAATGTGTGTACATGGACCAGATGACAACAGTGATCACAGCAGCAATTGAGGACACTGTTCTGGATTACCTGGCTTTTGGTGAAGCAGCCAAGGAAGACAATGACAGTCTTTAGATCAGGGCTCTCCAACCTTTGGTCCCCAGATGTTGCTGGCCTACAGCTCCCAGCATACCCAGCCAGCATGGCTAATGGCAAGGGATTCTGGGAGCTGTAGTCCAGCAACATCTGGGGACCCACGGTTGGAGAGCCCTGCTTTAGAGGAACCCTGATGACAGGAATTCAGCATACCGACAGCCATGTCTTTGTTCATTTTGTTATAGACACACACCATAATCAGCTCCTTCCCTGTCCCGATATGAGATCTCTTAGGAAAGGGAGACTATGCAATGAAAGCACGCCCCTTTGTATACCTCCCAAATAACTTCTTCAAAGCTTACCAGTGCTGTGAAGTGTGAGCTAGACACATGACAGAATCTTGGGCCAGCCCCTCCCCCGCAGAGCCTCTCTAAATTTGACACTCAGCAGAACTGCCTTGGGGTAGGCTGTGAGAAGGTCATTGGCTCCCTGTCATCTGCCCAAAGCCTATATGAGAAGTGCCAAGAGAGGAGATAGGATAGGAGGCTGTTAGGGAGCAAAGTCATCCTTTACCCCTGCCTTGCAGAAGCCTGGCACCCAGCTGAGAGGCATGTATGTCTCCCAGCTGAGTTAGAGGTTGGAGAAGTTGGCAGGAGCCAAGCTGCCCCCCACCCCCAGCCTTTTGGAAGGTCAGCATTCATCTGGGAGGAGCACAAGCTTTATTACAGCATCATTAAGAATGAGGAGCACCTTGGCTCTGCTTGAAGCTGTCCCTCAGCTGGGATGTTTACACACTTTCCAGCTCTGTGCCCAGATGATGATGATGATGATTTACATTTATTTATCGCCCATCTGGCCGGCAAACCGGCCACCCTGGGCGATGTACACAAGATAAAAACAGGATAAAATACATTTAAAACAGGATAAAATTTTAAAATCTTAGCCCAACCCATATTCCCGCATGAACAGCCAAGTTTTTTAGTGAGCGGTGGAAGCTCAGCAGAGAGGGGGCATGGCGGAGGTCACTCAGGAGAGAGTTCCACAGTATGGGGGCTGCCACAGAAAAGGCGCTTAGGGGCAGCCAGGGTAGAACACCTTGGATCCATGCCAACATGATGCTCAGCTGAGAGCTCAGAAATCTATGATGGTTCCCAGTTCCCACATCCCCACCCTCTTCCTGCTGCTCACCTAGGAAGTGTGCACAAGCATGTATTTTGGCTTGTGGACACGCCTAGGATGCGTACAAGCAGCAACAGAAATTGCACACTGTTTATGCCACTGAAGTTGATCCACAGGATCAGGCTGCCTGCCAAATCTCTAATTTGTTCTGATTACCTTGAGTGACATCCACCAAGTGCTACCTGCTACACAATTCCATTCATTTTGGTATAGCTTCCATGGAATGCAATCAAAGTGGGTGGAAATTGTTCAGCAGCAATTGCTTGATGGTTTGAACTTTAACATTTTCCTGGCCTCTTTAGTTGTTATCTTTCAAATTGTTCCTTTTTAAAAAAAAAAACGTAGAACAATAATTCATTAATAACTCTTTCAGGTTTGCTTCCTTTTATTCTGTTTTCCATGCAACCTTTCATTTTCTGTGGCATACAAAACCTGCCAACTTTTTTTGTGTTGAGTGGGAGCTACTTAATCTTAAAACCAGTAGCTCCTTCCCAATGTGAAATGACCTTTGCCTTTGTTCTTGTCAATTTCATCTTCATTGAAGTTTCCTCAACAATGTTATTAGCAATTAAGCTGTTCAAGAACTGAGTTAGCTAAATCAGTGCTAACAAGTTGCAATACAGTTCAGCTCCTTTACAAGCTACGGTAATTAGCATTAATCTTGACTACTTGCTCTGATGAACTGAGTCAGTATTGGCCATGATTAAAAAGCTAAGATTTGACCAGCTTGTTATATGACTGGCTTCTAGTTTTAAAAAAGCACAGCCTTCCTTCAAAGAGACATCCAATAAGCTGTCCATCCTAAGGAAATGTGAATAACAGTATCTGTCACCTTTGCAATAACTGGAAAGACTAGTTAGAACAGATAATTTAGTTTATTCTTTATTTATTTAAAGCATTTTTATCTTAGCTCTTCAACCAAAAAGGCTCACAGAGCAGCTTACATACAATCAATAAAAAAACAAGACCGTTGCTGCCTGCAGGCTTGTAATCTAAAAAGATGTAACACACAAGGAAATGCCCCGGGTGCAAAGGGAAGAGGTGTTTTCAGGGAATTATCAGGTAGAAATTCTACCTGATAATTTGCCTGGTGAGAAACTTACCAGTAAGTTTGTCACCAGGCAAAGTGAGTTGGCCAAGCTTGGGGGCATGATGTGGGCAATGCACAGATGGCATCTAATGGGCTTTTCACAAGCCCTGTAAATAGGCCTAAATCCAACACAGAGTTAGGCATGCTTAAACCCAGTGAAATCAATGGGTTTAAGCATGCTTAACTCTGCATTGGATTTAGGCCATAGCCTAAAAAGATATTGATTGGTTCATATTCCATGGGTATGTGTGTGTGTGTGTACCTTTTTGCTCAATCCTGAAGGAGTTTCCCTATTAAATGGTGGGGTAGTAGCTTCTCTGTCTTGGTTGTTTTCCTGCTTCTCTCTTTACTGCCTGGTATCAGCTCAAGGATACATGGCTGGCCTTCAGATCATGCAGTGGAATTCTTCCTTGATGGCGAAATGGCTTGAAATGGACTTATACAAACTGGGTAACATAAAGAACAATCCTATGGTCCTCAGAGAGCAACCCGGGGACCATAGGATTTTTTTGGAATCCCACCTCCAAGGCCATAGATACTGCTATGACCTCAAAAGGGGACTCCGGAATCCGATCCCAAGGTAAAAGGAGAGGAGAGGCCAGGCCAGGCCCCTCTTTGCTGAGCTTCCACCGCTCACTAAAAAACTTGGCTGTTCATGCGGGAATATGGGTTGGGCTAAGATTTTAAAATTTTATACTGTTATAGAAATCCTATAACTTTTCCAGCTCCTTGTCCAGCCCAATGCCAGTGCACCTCCTCTAGGTGGGCTGAGAGAATTTAGAGGAAAAATCTAGAGGAAAAAATGTAAGAAGGAAGATGGAGAGGTGAAAATCAACTCTGTCCTCCTCCCGCTCTGCTGGCAACAGCCCAGCAGGGCACTGGATACTCAGAAGGCTCCAAGATTGGAGGCTTCTGTCTAACAATGGGGCAACCCATAGGATTGCGCCCTAAGGCTACAGTCCTATGTACAATTACCTGGGGGCATGCCCCATTGAACAGAGTGGGGCTTACCTCTTGAGTAAGCAAGGTGCTATATAGCATATATGTACTTTGTCTCTTATTTATTTATTTATTTATATTTATTTATTTCATTTTTATACCGCCCAATAGCCGAAGCTCTCTGGGCGGTTTACAGCAATTAACAAGACAGTCCCTGCCCGCAGGCTTACAATCTAAAAAGACACGACACACAAGAAAAAAGGAATGGGGAGGGAAGAAGGGGGAATATTAATGAATACTCCCGGCAGGGCTGGTGGAATGGCCCTGCGCTCCCTCTCATCTCCCTCCTCTCAGCCTGCTGGAATGGCTGCTGGTGGTGGCAGGTGAGGGAGGAGGAGCCTTCAGGAGGGCGGCCTTTCAGCAGGGCTGGTGGAATGGCCCTGCGCTCCTTCTCTTCTCCCTCCTCTCAGCCTGCTGGAATAGCTGGTGGGGGCGGCAGTTGAGGGAGGAGGAGCCGTCATGAGGGCAGCCTTTCAGCAGGGCTGGTGGAATGGCCCTGCGCTCCCTCTCATCTCCCTCCTCTCAGCCTGCTGGCAACAGCCCAGCAGGGCACTGGATACTCAGAAGCCTCTTAATATACTCACTGAACAAAGAACATTTCTGTTTTAGCCTGATTCAGGAATACATTCTTTTAGGTTTTGAATCAAGTTATCTGATTTGCTAATAATAAACTTATGTTTATTTATTCCATTAATGTGCCTATAGCTTTGAACCTCTGCACCTACTTATATGCTTTGCTGTGCAGTATGATATTGATAAATTGATGTTTTGGTTTTATATAAGGAATTGAGACATTACCAAAATGTCTGGTGAGCAAAAAGAAAATATTTATTATTGACTATTTATTATTAAAGTCTATGTGGGCGGGTGTGTGGCAGCTAACAACATGGTGTGTGTGATTTCTTTATTTTAGTATTAGCAGGGAACTGTCTGTGGATACAAGGTTAGGTGGTTGGGGGGGCATTTTGCCCCTGAGTCCCATACTCATCTCATTCTTTCTTACACGGGGGAAGGAATTTGTAGACCAGCCGTTCACAATCTGGTGCCCTCCATATGTTTTAGACCAGTGTTCTCCAACCTTGGGTCCCCAAATGTTTTTGGCCTACAACTCCCAGCATGCCCCAGCCAGCTATGCTGGCTGGGGCATGCTGGGAGTTGTAGGCCAAAAACATCTGGGGACCCAAGGTTGGAGAACACTGTTTTAGACTATATTAATTTCTAGCATTTCTGTCCCTTGGCCATGCTGGCTTAGACTGATGGGAGTTGGTCCAAACATCTGGAGAGCACCAGGTTGGTGAAGGCTGCTATAGACTTGTTCACTCCTGTTGCTTCTGGATAGCTAAGGGACATATAAGCCATTGTATAGCAATGATTCCAGCTGTTTCTAGTTACCCCTACTATTCCCCTCTCCGGGGTTGCCAGGTCCAGATTCCTGGTATCCTGTAGCTTGAAGTATTCCTTCCCCAACTTGGTACCCTCCAGATATTTTAGGCTACAGCTCCCCATCATGCCTGACCATCCATCAGCTCTAGATTCAACCTGCTCTGAAGGCCATACAAAGAAATTATCAGTTACATGCAACTCTTAAAGTGACGAGAGTGATGTCAGGGTTTTGTCCTATGAATCTTACTTCCATAGGGGATTAAGAAGAAGAAAGGATACCAAGATATCTCATATCTGTATTGTTTTGCATTTGGGGCAGTGAAGCCTCTGACAGAATTTGGATGAGCCAGTGTGATGGTGCTTATTTTCAGAATGATGCAGTTCAGATTCTTCCAAAGCTGGAAAGCAAATTGTAGGCATACTAGCCTCAGTATAAAATAATGATCCCCCTATGACATTGCAATGTCAATTAAAAATGTATTCAGAAATGTAAATTTCAGAAGTATTTTTCTTATTCTTTTCCTTCTGCCAGCCCCATCCTTACTCAAATACAGAACCATTTCAGTAACAATATGTTACAACATTCTCTTTATTAAGTGTTCTTGAATCTAGAGCTTTGTCTTTATTATATATCTATCTCTGGTATTGATTGGCCTCTTTTTGCCTAGCATATTTAGCTTCTTCCCCTAGCTTCCGGGTACCATATTCCACTGATCTGTGGTAAAGCTCAACCCATTTATTTTATCTTAATCTCCAAATAAAAGAAGACCAATTGTATTCAAAATCGATCCCACAGACTTATCAAGATTGTGTGCAGTCGCTTAAAAGTGGTGGACTACAAAATTAATAATATATTTAGCATCTATCTCTGAAATACGGTAATTATTCCCTCTGACAATGGATTCTGTGATACAATTGTGCCATTTACTAAATGTCAGAGGAAGCTTTAGGCTAAGAAATCTCATTTGGCCACTAGCCAATGAGCAACAGGGAGCAACCTCAAAACTTGGGCTGCAACCTTATACCCACTTACCTGGGGGTAAACCTCATTGAACTCAATGGGACTTCTTAGTAGACGTGATAGGATCGCACTGTTAAAAGCTATCTCGTACATAGATAGTTGGAACACTTTTTTCACCAAGGATGAATGTCCTTGTCAATTTCATTCTCTGCTTCAGCACTTGCCTTGCTAGTGAACACCTTTAAAAAAAAAAAAGAAGGCTGCTTTATGTACTACCAATTACCCCTCCCCCAAAAAAGTTCTTCCTGCAGCCGCCACTTCGTGCTTATCACTTCCCTCCACTGGTCTCCATTGCTAGCTGTCAGATATACATATGGATTACAGAGCAGTGATGGGGATTGGTAAAGGTATGCACATTTCATGGTAAGTATACACAAATTTAATGGCAGAGCAGTAAAATAGAGGGGGAAATTATGCAAATGTCATAGCTGTGGATTCTCGAATGTGTGCACTTGAACAAAACTGAATAATAATTTTTTTAAAAGGTTGCAAATGTGTTCGGGACACTCCGGTGTTCAGGTCTTCTCGATTTTTAGGAGCGTGGGGCACTGGGGCAGAGGGCACTGGGAAGGGATGAAGGAGGATGGTGGTACGTGGTAGCACTAGTGAGATCACAAGAAGCAACAAGGTTTTTTTTAACATTCTTGCCAGGCGGCCCTCTAGTCTAGCTAATTCCAACAACCCACGATGAAGTTGCTAAACCAGGTTTGGACGTCACAACCAGCTACCCTGAACAGCACAACAACAACCCATGAGTTTTCAGGGTGGCTTGTTTATGAAAAATAAGCCACCCAGCACAAACCATGCTGAGTTTGTCATGACAACCCACCATGGGTGATCACCCATGGTGGATTGTCATGTCATGTGAACCAGGTCTATGAGATAAAGCTGCTTTGGTGCAATAAAAAGGAAACAAAGGATGGAAATAGCTGTGCTGGATGTGGAATTGCAACTTCTTTGAAGTACTAGATTAGTTTTTTTCTGTCTCCATTTTAGACACTTTGATTTTCATTTATTTGAATGGGAGTTATTTTAGCACGTAATTATCTCACTGAAATCAAAGGGACTCAGAATGCTTTGGCTGGACTGTGTCCTGTATTGGGGAGAACATTTTAAGTATATGTTTGGTTTCATATCTGGTCCAACTTTTTATTAACTATCTGGAAGTAAAAGCAGCAAGAGTCTTGCAGCATACTGAAGAGTAACATGTTTGTTATGGTATAAGCTTTTGTGGACTAGAGTCCACTTCATCAGATATCCTTAGTTCACAAAAGCTTGTGCGATAATAAATGTTTATTTATGATGCTTCATTGCTTTTGCTGTAACAGACTCACATGGTTATTCCTTGCCTGGAGGTAGTCAGGCAAGTTATTAACACTATTACTAGAAAGAGTTAATCAAGTGTGATCATTCATGTTCTTTTGATACTAGATCATTCAAGGCCTTTAAAAAATATAGAGGAGGAGTGGCAATGGCAGTGAGTTTTGAAGCACAGGCAAATTCTTCTGAATGATTCAGGGCACAATCCAGTGGGGCTGCCTGTAACCCTCTGAACTTGGAGGATTCCAGCCTCCAGGCATCCTATGCAGAGTGGGAGGAGCACAGGACCGGTGCAGGGCAGTTTGGTGCCCCAGGCGAAATTATATTTAGCGCCCCCTCTCGTGCCGTGGGGGGGGCTCCGGAGCAAAACCCCCCCGCGTCACCACCACCTACCTACCTACCTTCCCCCCACCCTGGCTGCCGCTGCCTCCGAAGAGGAAGTGACGCGACGGGACCCCCGTGCTCTGTTTTTTGCTGGGGAAACCAAAACAACGCGGGCGGGGCTCCGGAAGCGATGCGGAGAAGGTAGGTGGGGGGGGCACAGGGGGCAGGGGAGGCACGGCGGCGGCTTCGGCGGTGGGCGGGCGGGGAGGCACGCCGGGGGGAGGCGCGGCAGCGGCTTCGGCGGGCGGGGCGGCGGTTTCGGCGGGCGGGGCAGCGGGGGGGAGGCCCGGTGGGGGTGGGGGCGGGGGCGGGGCGGCGGCAGCAGCGAAGAGGAGCGCAGCGTTTCTGCGCCCTCTTCAGCCACGCGCCCTAGGCAACCACTTAGTTTGCCTAGCGGTAGCGCCAGCCCTGGAGAAGCATGGAGGTGAAGGTTGCCTCTGCGCTCCTTCCGCTCTGCAAAGCAGCGAGAAGGCCAATTTTGGCTGCCTAACTGTGGTGCTTCAGAGGGGGGAAAAGCGGAGGCTCCAGCAGGTTACATCATATTTTGGTGGCACCTGTCTCATGCTTGCCCCATCCCACCCCCTTAAACCCCTTCTCTAAGGTAATTGTTACGACCTCAGAGAAGCAGCACAGTTCTGGCTGGGAGGGGAGGGGGATCCGAGCACGGATACCCAGATCCAAGATCAGAGCTCTTTTCCGACCTCAGATCTGGGAATCCAAAAATCCTATGGTGCTGTCTAGGGGCTATGGGATCACTTTGCCCATCTCTTTTCTATCACCAGAATGGAAAAATGACAATAAGGATTCCAGTGGTGCGAGTCACTAGTCTTATCTGGATGGGATGATTACTATTGGCAGATGTTATTTTGGAATGTCACATGTCTTTTGCCCAGTTTATGGTCAAAGTTACTTATGTAGAAACAAGAGGAGGAGACTTATCTTGTGGAAAGGAGGATTTTGCTCCATTTATGGAAATTTGCAACAAGGGGAAGTTCTGATGCTGTCTTTGAAGTTCTGGAGTCTAATAGAAGTGCCAGCTATAATTTGAAGAAGTCTTCAAGCCCATTCATAACATCTTTTAAAAATTCCAAGAGATTTGGTTGGATAATTGCACCATAGTAAATAAATATTTCAATGAACTTAGTTGCATTTATACTATCAATGGGATTCACATTCTGTTTTCTAATGTTATGCAGCAATCCCGGGCACAGTTATTTCACTGAAATCAATCAAACCTGCTCCAAAAAATTATTTGGGACTGTAGTGATATGTAGGCTATCTATCAATCATCTCTATTCCTCCCCCCCCCCCCATATCTATATAATTATCTCTAGGCTGACTTTAAGGGTGGAATCCTCTCAAGTTTGGAAAACTCACTTTTGGAAAACAAAGTCAGAGTCACAAATATATTTGCATGGATAGATGGCAGAGCCCATGCTGTCAATACTTTTTTAAAAATACTATCTCTCTATTCCTGTATGCAAACTTGCACCTTTGAATACCTGTGGATCAGCCTTCCCCAACTTGGTGCCCTTCAGATGTTTTGAACTTCAACTCCCATCCGCCCCAGCCATCATGGCCAGAGGTCAGGAATGCTGGGAGTTGTAGTCCAAAACATCTGGAGGGATAGCATTTTGGGAAGGCTACTGTAGATCTTCACAAGACGTAATAAATAACACAGAGTTTACAGCATTTAATTGGGGAAATGAATTATTATTTGGTGAATTTCTCCCCTGGATTCAACTAGCCCTAGTACTCCAATAAGTTTCCAAGTTATTCAAACACTCTGTTGTTTATTATTTATTTATTTACAACATTTATATACAGATTATGGAATGGTGAACAATAAAAGATAAAAATAAAACACCATATTAAATGTTTTTTAAAAACAAATACCAATAAAAATATGACTGGTCAGTCGAAGAATTCTTCTTGAAGTAAAGACGTCTTCAGCAGGCACTGAAAATGACACAATGTTGGTGTCTGCCTGACCTCCAAAAGTAGAGAGTTCCACAGAAAGGGAGCAACCACACTGAAGGTGTGTGAACTCCAAGTGGACTCCAATTGGGCCACAGGTCCATGCACAACCATCAGCAGCTTCCCATCTGATGACCTCAGCAACCGGGCAGGTTTATCATGCAAAGGTGGTATTTGCAATGGTATAGTCCTAGATGATGAATTCATCACCTACTACTTTGACAGAAGAGGGGTTGATCAGTAGCTGAGGATAATGCACAGGCTTAAAGAAGTTTTGCAGAATTACAAGCCAATAGATTTTGTGTGATGATTTTTTTAAAAAGAGCTTGTTTGGCAATTCATGTATGTATCTTAAATGTGTTATTTGGTTGTGTTTCTGGTAAGTTAATGAACTTGATGCTTCTGTAATATATGCCACACGGCATACACATAGTGTCAGCCTCTCCACTGACCTGTCAAAACTAAGTAGCATATACTTCAATGTGACAGCAACGCACAAAAATCCATTCAAAGCATGTCTTGTAAAGTCAATGAGCTTAAAGACCACAAATAGAGTATGTATCTCTAATGCACACATTTGCCATATTTAATAACAAATAAATGTGTTGCTAGTGATAATGATGTGTTAATGGGAGGCATTTATGCTGGTCTCCTACAGTTCATTAACTAGAAACCAAAGATGTAAGGAACGATCATTTTGGTCTCTCCCCTACTCCCATTTTTAAAGAAAGAGACTGACTTGCATATTTTTTCTTCACTATGGATCTTCTGGTATAGTCCTTTTATAACCTTACATCTCCCCCCCCCCCAAGATTTCTCTGTTCCCTGAGATTTAGCAGTGGGAGTCTGTAATCACAACCTAGCACTATAGACATCTGATTATTCTTTTTTATATGTTTTCACAAGGAACACTTTCTTCACACAGGTCTGTGTTACTCAGTCTGTTGCTTACTATGAGCCCTGCCACCCTGGTTACTTACAGGACCTGGTGCCTTACTGGACTTTCTATGTATATGCCTGAATGACATGTAACTTCCTATGTGCCGTCAGTCGTCGTAGACTCTTCCACAATCCTGAGATTCATATCCCACTGCATGTAGGAAATATTTTTACCCTGTTCGATAACATCTGAACTGACCCATAATCTTCTCAAGTGGTGGGATGGATATTGCTCAAGTGGATCAGTGAGTCTTCTTAATAAAGTGCTTGGCAAACAGGGCTTTCAATATGTATATGTATAATTTATGTGCAACTGGAAAATTGCCAAGGAAGTCTAACAGACTCACATTTCACCTCAAAAGAGGAAACTCCTGTAAAATGAGGGGACTGGTAAAAAGAAAGATAAAGGGGGAAGTCAAGGGTCACATCTCTTCAGGACTCTTGGAGGTTATGTAACACTAAGTAAAAGTACCACTAAGTCCAAGAGGTCACCAGCATAGTTAAGCTATTAGTGAAAAGGCTTTCTTCAGAAAATGGAAGTCTTGCCCAAATGAGGAGATGACAAAGGAACACAGACTTGGACAAAAGAAATGCACACAAATATTAATGAATGCAAAAAGATTTTGGTGGAGAGTATGTTTAAAGCTAAAATTATCAAGCATATGAAAGCATACGTCCTTCTGAAAAAAAATCAACCAAGCTTCCACAAAGGTATATCTTGTCTCGCTAACCGTTTAGAGTTCTCAGAGGGTGTCAATAAACATGTGGACATGGTTGATCTAGTACAAATTGTTTACCTGGGAGTCTGAAAAGTTTTTTGACAAAGTCCCTTACCAAAAACTCCTGAGCAAACTTAGCAGTCTTAGGATAATAGGAGAAGTCCTCTTATGGATCAGTAACTCATTAAAGGACAGAAGGCAGAACATAACATAAATTTCCCTTGTAATACTAGAATCCAGGGTCATCCCATGAAGCTGATTGGTGGTAGATTCAGGACAAATAAAAGGATGTACTTCTTCACAGCTCATAGCAAAACTGTGGAATTTGCTACCACAAGATATAGTGATGGCCACCAGCTTAGATGGCCCTGAGCTGGGGTTAGACAAATTCATGGAGGATAAGGCTATCAGTGGCTACTAGTCCTGGTGTATATTGCCTCTTAATACCAGTTGCTGGGGAACACCTGCAGGAGGGTGCTATTGCCTTTGTGTCCTGTTTGTGGGCTACCCATGGACATGCTAGACTAGACAGGCCTTCAGTCTGATCCACAGCTTTCCCTGTGTTTTTATATTAATAAACCTGAAAGCCATAATCAATTGATGGATTTGATTATTCGCTTAATTCAGTAATCAGTGATTTAAGACGTAGGTGTTTAATTGGATTTTCATCAAGACTGTTCTTTGTGACAGGATTTCAATGCTGTGAGAACAAGAAGGAAATATTATTTTGGAGATGAAGGGCTTGGGAAACAAGACAATGTGGTAACTTTGAAGAACATTTGTGCTTTTTTCTTTTCTTTCTTTCTTTCTTTCTTTCTTTCTTTTTAATGAAGGAACAGTTCTATCCAAGTATGCCAGCCTTTTTATTCAAACAGCATTGTGGAAATTAAGACATTGGGCAGTAAACACTTGCATGATCAAAAGAATGTGGGAAAAGTTCCCAAAGGCATCATAGTCCACTTTTTCAATCATCTCTTCTTTCCTCTAGTCTTTAATAGTACTGAATTTAAAAAACAAACAAACAACAACTTTGTTTTAAAGAAGAGCAGATTCCACAATAACCCTTTTCACTTCTGTTCAAAGATCCTTCCCAATAGAATACTTAACCTTGGTTGGTACTTCCAGTGGTGTAATCGTGCAGGAGTTCATTATGGTAGGCTATGTAGCCATGCTCTCAAACAGAATCCATAGTTATTTCCCCAGTAGATTGTGTGTGTGTCTGTGTGTATCTCCTACTTTTCTATTATTTATACTCAAAGGAGCTGTGGTTAAAACACCATCATAAAATACAGATATCCAACACAAACAGACCATTAATCAAATCCCACATTTATGTTTATGGGGCATGACTTATCCATAGTTACCTGGGAGTAAACTCCACTGAACTCAGTGGTGCTTATGTCTAATGGCATATGTTCAGTTTGTGAAACACATTGAGCTTTAACAAATGATTTTCAACCAGTTGAAATGCAACCTTTAGCTTTTAATTAGAAAAGCAAAGAATCTTGCAATGAAGTGTTACCACTGAAACTGCTAGAGTGAAGTAGGAACCCCCTCAAAGAAAAGGAAAGAAGTCTCAGTCTCTTCTTGGTTATTTTCCTCCTTCTCTGACTTCTTCTATGCTAATCTGTTATACAACTTGAAAGTCTTATTATTGCTTCATTCACTTGCCAGAGCAAAGAGAGTTCACCCATTATTCTGGCACTCTGGCAGGTGACATTCTTGCTCCTACTCTGAAAAAGTCCAAGAATTCTGCTCCCCTGTGTTCCTCCTCCACTTCACTACTGGGTATTTCATATCAGGCTTGTGTAGGTCTGTTTTCTGAGCTGTCTTGACACAGAAAAAAAGTACAAAGCAAATGTTTAACTATAAAGATATTTGCAGGTGTGTGTATTTGAAAAAGTGTTCCCTTAAGTAATACAGGCCTTTATTCTAGGAATGAATTCATTAGGAAGAACCTTCTTAAACCTCTTGGTACCCTGTATGAAACCAGAGAGAGCACCACTCTCTTTATGATCTGATCCTATCCAGTTCCTGAGATTGTAGAGTTCTGTTACAAAGCAAGAGAGACCGGCTAACACGTGATGCAATGTCTTCTATGTGATGGCTCCAGCTTTAAGGAACCAATTATCTATTGAGATGTGCCTTAGGCCAATTATGCGGGCTTAATAAATGTGTTTGTATTTAGGTTAGTATTTAATTTGGCCTGTATAATGTAGAAGTTTTGTAGAAATTTATTGATTACAGTATTATGTCATGGATTACAGTAAGTAAGCTGGCTTGAGTTTCTTTTGTAAAATTAGACGTGCATACCCTCCAACATTTCACAGATGAAAATAGGGACACACATGTGAATTTGTAAGAGGTATTGTTAAGCAACATGAAGGTGTGATCAAGAGGGTGTGGCCAGGCAACATGAGGGCATAGCCAAGGGTATAGCCACCCACCCCAGGATGCTCTAACGGTCTGACGGCTCTGACCACTCTGAAGCCACTTTGATCTTCAGACCCATGATGATGATGGTGACTGCTGTTGTTGTCATTATTATTGTTGTACCATCAATGTGCATGGTGCTTTACAAAGTATAAGAGAACAGTTCCCTGCCCCAAAGAGCTTACAGTCTAAAATGTAATATAGAGGCGACAAAAATGGTAGGAAGGGGTAAACCGGGGAGGAATATGCCATTATTTCAGTCAAACATAACTTTCAGCCTACTTTCCCCACATTGTGCACGAAACTCCTCATTTTAAAGATCTTGCTCCCACTTTACTTAAACCCTTAATGGTTGATATCTGGTGTTTTACATGGGGTGGTGGTCAGTGCTTGCAGGGCAATCCCTTTCTTTTTGTTTTAACATTGTCAGGATTGGCACAAATTCAACAGGTGAAGCTTACCCACCCACCCACCCCACACCCCCAAACATGGAGCTTCAGAGAAAAGGGGAAGTTTCCTGTATTTCTTTCTGACCATGTAACCTCACCTGTTAGAGGCACAGAGTCAGCTCTGTTAGGAAATAAAATCTTTGGCAATATAAAGATAGGAATCATGTGATAAATTCCCTCATTCACCTCTCCATAGGTCCATGCCAGTGGGTGCAGCTTTTCAGCAGGTAGAGCGAGCGAGCATGCACGCACGCATGCACGCACGCATGCACGCACGCACACATGCACACACGCACACACACATCCTCACAGCATCTGTCTCTCCGTGGAGACCCTGCAGCTGTTCCAGCCTAAAAAGAGCTACACTTAAAGGGGCCACGTGCCATGGGCAAAATTACAGCTAAGCTTGCAGTTTTAGCTTAGCTGCAATTTTGCCCTTTTAAAAAAGTTTAAAGTAGCTTGCAGTTGCGGGAGCCAGGGGAATTCAGGACTCTGCATGAAAAAGTGAAAGGCTGGGATGGCTTAAGGCTTTTCGTGACCTTAATATGAGACATCGGCAGAAATATGGCCAAAATTCTGGCTTCAGGGAGGTAACAGGCAAGGATCAAAAGTTGGATGACCATTTATGACAGGACCCCTGTAATTCTAAGAGAGACATTTTCTTACATATTATGCTTCTCCCCTCCCCCCAGCAGCTTGAAGTGGTATACACGAATTATTGCATTTTACCCTCAAGCCAACCCTGTGAGGAATGTAAGGCTGCAATATAGAGAATGTCTCAGTGAGCTTTATGGCTGGGCAGGAACTTCAACCAGGTCTTCTAGGTCCAGGACACTTCATACTCCCATGTCCCTACCACTGCAACTGATTGAGAGACATTACACTAATCACGTAGCATGTAGCTCAGGGTTACCTTTTTTATTTGCTCTAGTGTAAGCACATGCAGCCTCAATTTTGGATTGGGACCACTATGCTCTGGGAGAGGAGGATTAAACCTAACTCCCACCATTTGATTCCTGAAATTCCCCCCACCACACGAGGGCGGGGGGAGTTAACAAAACGAGAAAAAAAGTATCGGTGTCAATGGAGCTTTTTTCCTTTTCTTAACACCCCCCCCCGCCCTGGGGGGGCGGGATTTGGGGAAGCAAACAGTGGCAGGGGAAGGTTTAATCCTCTTCTCCCTGAGTGCAGTAGTCATGATCTGAATTGGGGCTGCACGTGCTTACACTAGAGAAATAAAAAGATAGCCCTGAGCTACACGCTACATGATTAGCATAATGTATACCGTAGTTTGGTTCTGAGTATTTGTCTTTAGATACACTCCAAAGATCAGCTGAATGTCATGGAAGAAGGCAAGATAAGATGCAGATAGAGAAGGCGGAGGGAGCTGCCTGTGCGGATAGTGTAATTATACAGTTTAGTCACTAGGTGGGACTGGATTTTATTACATCTTGGTGGAGTGAGGCATTTCCTGTTGCTGTTTTGTTCTTGTCCAAAAGAGATAATAAAGTTCTTGCCTAGCTTCCTGCCTGGTATAAGCCTTCTGTAACACAGCCCAATACAAGTAAAGGAACAAAAACGCCTCCTGGTATTGGAGTAGCACAGTGGAGCAGATAGGAAATGATAAAACTTTCACCAACCAAAACTTCATTTCCAATTTTGGGGATACATCTGATAAATCACAGATGTGAGTAAAATCAGATTAGTCTTTATTTTAGCTGTAAGATGAGGTGTCACTTTTATTTACTAGCAGAGACTTGACAGGAGCACTGAATCCACCATTTCCAACAACTAAATAGTTGTTTTTATAGGAAAGCGTCTCCACACAAGTGAATCAGAAGGCACCATGAAATTTGACACTTTTGCATGCCAACCAACCATCCCTTATTACATTGTTATTCTGCCAAGAAGTGTTCAGTCATATGCATTATATGAACAGTCATGATGATAGTATAATCATTCAATTTGTTCAATTAGTTCAAACTCATCCAAGTTGAGCTCAGCAGGGAGAATGGCATAAAAGTGGTCAGTACAAAACAACAAGATGGTTGTTTTGTGCCAGGGTGACTTAAAATGGGATGTTTGGGACATATATTAACCAAAAGTAACAAACATTTTAAATGTGGCCCTTACAGTGAGACTAGGACTGTGGCCTACCAACATCTGATTTACACAATAGAAAGCCTATTGTGTAAATAGCCGGTGAGCCTGCCTCTATGTCAACTGAGCCATAATAGGGGAAAGGGGGAATGGCTGGCACAGCTCTGAAGTTTATTACACTTAGGGAAGCAAACAGGAGTGCTGAGTGCCAAACCTGACTACCTGCGTAAACTGTAAAACTGAAGGCCAAATCCTGCACTTTAATGCATTCTTTCTATTATGCCAGGAACTTGTTTCTGAAAATGAAATGAAATGCAAGTTCCGTTGTAAATCCGTTGCCATGTCATCTATGCATTCTAAACCACTATAGTTTTAATCTGTTTAAATCATTCCTTGTTTGTACAAATTAAAATGGTGTGAGATATACTTAAACTGGCTTATACATTTTGCAATGGTTACTTTTCTAATTACGTATTTTCTTTGTTGGTGTAAACTGATATCTCCATTAGCCCACGTTCCTCCTCCAAAACACACATGGCATCTCAATAACATCTTGGATGAAGTTCAATTGTACATCAATTGCATTTTGAGAAATCTGCAATTTGAATATAAAATTCAAATATTTACAATCTGCAACATTAGTAATATTTTCCAAGACTCTGATATGCTTTGTGGAATGTTGAATAAATTGTCCACCACCATTTAGGAGAGACAATAATATTCCTTTGTATGGTAATGCACCAAAGTTAGACTAGACTGGATGTCATATGAGGACATAATTTGGAGGGACAATTTTGAGTACAGTAAACAAAAGCTCCTTGGAACTATTCATTGTGAAGCACAGAAGAGGCTTCACAATCTGAATTACAAGCTACTCTTGACTTTGCCCAGAGTAACATACAGGAATTGGTTCAGAAAGGAAGTGTTGCTGAGCCACAAGAGACTGGGCATAATATAATCAAATTTGACATCGTCTGTGCAATCATACTTAGAGGTAGTAGTATGACACTGGACTTTAATAGTGAGAGGTTTGCTTCTTCTTCTTCTTCTTAAAGGACGACAGATTATTGTACCCAAAAAGGCCCTGATGTTATTAAAGGTAGGGAATAAGAAAGCAACATAGGGGTAGTTTATAAGTACCCAGTAGAGTTATAGACATATTTTTGAGTAAGACCCATGGAATGCCAAGTTGGAATCATTTGAGTGTTAGATCCAAGTCTTTAAGGGCACAATCTTATGTGTGTTTAGACAGAAAAAAGTCCTACAACTCCCAGCATGCCCCAGCCAGCCATCCTGGCTGGGGAATCCTGGGAATTATATGACCTTTTTTTGGTCTAAACATACATGGGACTGTGCCTTAAGCCTCTCTCCGAAACAGGTTTGGGAACGGATACCTCACATCAGCCACTGCCCCACACTGAGATCAAATGCTTCCTGGCTCCTCTACACGCTGTCCTCCTTCCAGTAGAAGCTAGTGGAGTGGTCACTCCAGGTTTTAGTCTGAACTGTTAAGGAGCTATCCACGGCGCTGAACCCCATACAAAAAAAATATGGGTTCAGCACCATGCATAGCTCCTTCAAAGTTCAGACTGAAACCCGGAGTGGACACACCGCCTCACTCACATTGGAGCCACCAGGCTCCACTGCCTCCTTCCCTGAACTGTGACACCACCATTTCTGAATCACCAGCAGTATAATGATGTTGGCTCCAACACATGGTACTTACTTAAGCAAAGGGGAGATGGTATGAAGAAGCAGAGCTCTGCATTGCTGGGAGGTTATAAAGGATAGCAATCCCTTTCCAAATCCAAACCCCATCCTGATAAACATACGAGGGTGACTTATAATGAGTCAGTTCACTGTTCCAGCTAGGCCAGTATAGTCCACTCTGACTGGCAGCTGCTCTCCAAAGTCTCAAAGAAAGGTCTTTCTCAGGCCTGCTGTTTGAGATGGCAAGGACTGAACCTGGTGACCTTAGGCATGCCAAGTATGTGCTCTGCTGAGGCATGCCAAGTATGTGCTCTGCTGCAGATCGGTCCTCCTAATCACCTTGCACAACCCCAATACGCAACTAGAGAAAATGCAGAAAACACTGAGCAGCAAAGGCAAATAAAAGCAGCAAGGAAATGAATGGTGACGACACGGGTGTATTATCCAGAATGTTCTTTTTACAAATGAAAATCCAGCCCATGATGAGCAAAAGGGGAACAGACAGTGGGTTGGAACTTAAAAGAGGGGTAAGTCTGAACACACAAATTGCTCAACGTACATCAGAATCGGAAGAAAGCCAATCACATTTCTCAAATTAGACAAGCAAATCACTGATTGGAGAAGCTCATCTAGGTGTCAGAATCGAAATTCTTACTTACAGAATAATCCCAATAAAGTCTAAGGCTTCAATCCTATACCCACTTACCTGGGAATAAGCCCCATTGAATCCAGAGGGGTTTACTTTTGAGGAGATATGTATAAGACTGCAGCATAACTGACAAATACCCTTAACTTCTTTTTACTGTTTCATAGCACACAAGCAAAATGGGTTTTACAAAAAGAAATCTGGATTTAGAGATTTTAATTTCTAATTAACAGCTTTCCCAGTACAACGAGTAGCTTGTAATTCAGATTGTATGCACTCTGGCTCTTTAAACAGCACAATTTTATACATGTCTACTCAAAAGTAAGTCCAGCTGAATTAAATGGGACTTATTCCCAAGTATGTGGGTATAGGATTGTAACCAAATAGTCCTTGTTTATATGTAAAAAGGGGAAACGTGGGAAATTATCATTACCAAAAAGCATCCCTTTGTTCAAATATTTTCAGTTCAGCCTCCTAAATGTGTGTCGTCCTGGTGGGTGAGGGGTGCAGGAAAAGAACAAGACATTCTCCACTATGTAATACCCCCTACTCTCTGCACCATGTGCCTTCTAGATATCCTCCTCTATGACATTTTTATCTATACAAAAGCCACAATACATTCTAAGAACTTGTGGCAGGCCTGTTCTGGTGCATTTCAATAGTAGTACAGTGGTTTTATGGTGGATTCAAATAAGTACAACCCCCACAGATGCATGTAGTACGTGTATCATCTGCTGCTGCTGTATATTTTTCAATTTATTTCATTTGTGAGCTGCCCAGTGAACATTTTCTATAGATAAATCATGCAACAGGCAGAGCGATCCTATGGACCTCTCTCTAGGCTAGGCAGCATCTAGAGGGTCATAGGATCATTCAAATTCCCAGCTCTGAGGTTGAAAAATAGCTCCGACCTCGGAGCTGGGGACCCACATGCGGAACGTCCTCCCCTGCCGCAGCAGGCACGGAAAGAACCACACTGGCGGCTTCTCTGAGGTCGGAAGAACAACCTTGGAGAAGGGGTTTTGGGGTGTTCTGGGGGGGAGGAGACTGGGGACACCAAGATACAACGTATCCTGGCGGCACCTCAGCCTCCTTCCTTCCCCCTCTGAAGCGCTCCAGTTAGACAGCTGAAATCAGCCACTGAGCTGCTTTGCAGGGCAGGAGGAGGGCAGAGGGAACCTTCACCTCTGTGCTCCTCCTACCTGCATAGGATGCCCGTAATCCTCTGAGTCTGGAGTGGGAGAGAGATAGAGAGATATAAGAACTTCAGCAGCCCTCAGGAGAAATGCCTCTTCCATAGGTCTCAGCAGGTCAGGTAGATGGAGAAGAATGAAAGAAAGAATCACGCTCCCCTCCTCTCCCATTTGGTGCAGCTCCAGATGGTGACTCTCTGACATGTGTATGGTGTGCCATGTATTTAACTGGCATTATCCTGACATCTTGGCACAAGAATTCATTTTGTTTCCAGAAGGCACAGCCTGAAAAGCTTCTAGGAACATCATTAAGGCTCTGAAACCACTGAAGAGGCATGGGAACTGTAGAATAGATGTGTTTCCTCTTTGATTAGGTTAAAGGGAGTTGTTCCCTGTAACTGCAACAACATGCAAAATGCCTCCCTGATTGCCATGCTACTGCGCAACTGACCACTAACCCATGAAGGTGCCTTTGAATGGGCCAATCAAAGCCCTGGCAGGAAAAATGGCCAATCCTGAAGCACCTCCACCTCCCAGCAGGGTCAAGAACTACCAGAGCACCCTTGATGACACCTTTTGTTTTGAATATTGTGCAGCTATACTACCCTGTTTAACCAATTAGATGCAAAATCAACTGAGGAGCAAGTAACCTCCCTGAGCTTTTTATTCATTTTCCAGAATCAAATTATTATTCCCTTAGTTTTAATCAGTCCTCCTGGGTCCAGTTCTGAGCCATTGAGCTCTTCGTATTCTTTGTTTCAAACCCTATCACTGCCTTGGAGTTTGGGCAGTTGATATTCATGCTTTCTGCCTGGACATCCCTCATGCTGCTGTGTCTCAGTTCTGAAAAGAAGCCAGGATTGATTTGTCTTTAGTATCATTCCCTGCGTGTCTTTCCTAGCACAATTCTTTGATCCCCTCTGGTAACCAATCCCACATTTCCAAAGCCAGAGTTCCCCCTTGTTCTTTTCCATCAAACGACCCTATTGCTGCATTTGCCCAGAGAGATCTGTTACCTTGTACTGTGTATGAGAGAGAAGGAGTCAGGAGGGAGTGCACTTTACCAACCCTGGTAAAGCACCCAATGGAGACCCAAAGCCAGGTTCAGGAATGCAGTTTGACCTGCAAGGCCACGGAGGCACGCTGCAACTTCTGTTTCAGTTGCAGTTTTGAGTCGAAATGAGAGGTGTTCAAGAAGTGACCTTAGGGTACTGGGGAAGTGGCTACCAAAATGTTTTGCACAATCTCTGGATTTTATTGGAAACTCTTGAGGAGAAGCCGCCCCAGTTGCAGAGCTCTCCATCTCATCAATCTGTTTTTAACCAAATTGTGGTGGCTCTGGGTTCCTAGTAATGGCTTCGAGTGCAGTCCTATGGAACGTGCCAGGCGCATTCTGCAGCCTTTTGAATACTCAGGACCCCCCCCCCCATCAGCTTGAGGGGTGTGTGCTGAATATTCAAAATGGCTGCGGAACATGCCCAGCATGTGCCATCACAAATCGCCAGGGATGTTGAAGAGTCCTTGGTCTCGAGTCACGAGTCCGAGTCCTTGGTCCAAAATGGTGATTCACGAGTCACGAGTCACTCCCAAAGCTGACTCCATGAGTCCTTATTAAAATCAATGGGGGGTTTCCCAACAAAATAAGGCTACTTCAGATGTGTGGCTTAAATAAATTCTAGGCACAAGTGTGCCTTTTTATCTCAAAACTCTGCCACTGATTTTGGCAAGAACAGACCAGGCAGACAAACCCAAAATAACCAGGCAGGCAGAGGGGGCAGGGAACCCCAAAGCAGGCAGGCAGAGGCAGCCAAACCCAAAATGTCTGAAAGGTTGCATTTTAGAAAAATGATTTTAAAAAATAAAATCTTCACGGGCGATAAAAAAAATCTTCACTTCTCTCCACTCCTTCTGGCACAGCCCAGGGATGTTGAAGGGTCCTTGGTCTCGAGTCCCGAGTCGAGTCTCGAGTCCCATTAAAAATATTGGGACTTGAGTGGGACTCGAGTCAGAGGGGGGACTCAGTCCGACTCACGAGTCGAGTCCTGGAGTCCGAGTCCCCATCTCTGCAAATCGTGGGTTCATTCACACACCATTTGTCACAGTTATGTGCAAACCGGGTGACTGTGATACCTCTGTCAAATATGAAGCAGGAACAGGAATCCCTTCATACTGCATCCTTCCCAAAAGGATCCAGTGGTCAGCCTGGGTGGATGGGGTCAGGCCAGGGCCTGAAGGCACTTCACTGAGAAGGTTGCCATCTGCAGTTCATCCTATCACACAGATGCAGCAGCTCCTGACAGCTGAATTGTGGAAAGAAAAGAAAGGCAGCAAGCAAGCAAGTAAACAAGGCTCAGTTTGTGGGCTACAGAGTGCGGGTGTGCTTTCACCAGGTAAATGACAGTAATTCCCACTATACTCAGTAGAATCCATCAAAATCCACCACAAACAATGTAGGAAAGGTAGGAACTGGGTAAGTTAAGAAGCTTTTTGTATTTAGTAGGCTCAGTGTAAATCTTTTCTACAAAGTAAAAGCTAAAACATCACACAGTCCATTGAAGGGACTCTGGGGGGGGGGGGAACACCCTGTTTCTTGTGGCAGTAATTTTGTATGTAAATTCATACTTTTACAAGACTATATTTGAATTTTTAATGCACATTTCATCAGGTACGACAAATGTTTTATACATCCCATTGAAGTATAACTCCAAATAATATATTGCTGTCTACATAGCATGGAGCAGACAAGCATTCTTATCTACTGAAGCAGCGTACCTAACAATTTTAAGGCACAGCTGGCTGAGGCATGCTGGGAATTGTAGGTCTTTTTTCTGTCTAAACTGGCATAGGATTGCTCCCTTAGTGGACTGATGCTTTGCTCATGGCTACAGCGGCAGCTTGGGAGGACTTTATTCCCCACAAGCATATATACATACTTTGGAAATGTTCCTCAGACCACAGACTGCTCTCTGTGGTGGGAAGCAGTGGAAGCTACAGAAAAAAGAAATATTGAGGTGAGGGGCACAGAGGAGGTGAGGAGCACAGTGACAGGGCAAAGGAGGGAAGGGCTTTAGCATCAGTGGTTCATGCCTTAGTCTCCTCTCGCCTAGACTACTGTAATGCGCTCTACGTGGGGTTACCCTGGAAGACGGTTCGGAAGTTGCAGCTGGTACAGAATGCAGCAGCTCGCCTGGTTAAAGGCTGCCGCCGGCGTGATCACATCACTCCAGTGCTCAAAGAGTTGCACTGGCTACCAGTTGTTTGCCGAGCCAAATTCAAGGTGTTGGCGTTGACCTTTAAAACCCTGTACGGCTCCGGTCCAGTTTATCTCAAGGAGCGCCTCCAGCAACATCAAGTAGGCCTCTCAACAAGATCTGCCACGGACAGCCTTCTCCCTGTCCCATCAGCCAGAGAAACCAGGCTGGTGGGGACTAGGAGGAGGGCCTTTTCTGTGGCAGCCCCCAATTTATGGAACTCTCTCCCCAGTGACCTCCGCCATGCCCCTTCTTTGATTAGCTTCTGCCGTGCATTAAAAATGTGGCTTTTCAGGCAGGAATATGGGGTGGGTTAGGATTTTTAAGTTTTGTACTGGTTTTAATCGTGTTTTGCACTCTGTTTTTTCTTGTATTTTATTGGACTGTACATTGCTCAGAGTGGCTGGATGACTGGCCGGATGGGCGATTAAAAAATATAATTGATAAATAAAAACATTTCAGTCTGAGTGCACAAAAGGTGATTTCCCAGCAATACAAGTGCTGCAACTTAGAAATTTCTCTCTATCTGTGGGGTTTTCTTGAAAAGCTTGAGCTTACCAGATGCATTTCATGAATACAATTTTACCACATCCTCACACACCACTACAAAACTGGCAGGCTTGGTAAGGTATGGAAAAAACTTCAGTTAGATCTTCTAGTAGATTTAACACCAGTCTAGATAGTCTAGCCCAGGAAAGTGCAACCAAAATGGGGGGGGGGGCAGATGACTCCATCCAGCCTTGCGTGGACTGAATGATGTCAAAGGGCCATGACCATATCCCCTGATGTCATTGGGTCCCTGGCAGGCATGCAGGGTGGATGTTCCACCTGACGTATCCACCAGGAACTGGCTTCACTGTGCATGGGGCTTCTTACATTGGAGAAGGCCAGTGTGTAGCAAAGCCACGTCGCCTGCCCTGTGCCTTCTCCATTGGGAGGGAGAGCAGTGCACAAAGGAATTCCCTTGTTATCTCTGACCACAGATCGGAGATTACAAGGATATTCTTCTCCCCACCTCCTTCTGAAGCCCCTGGTAGCCTCCAGGCTAGGGGATGGAATGAGTTGAATGGGCTACATCATCCATGTGTGGAGGTTTCCCACCCATATTCTAGATTAAAGTAATAATGTATAAATATGTGATCCTTAACTGGCCTCTGGAATATTCCATAAATAGGCATAGAATATGCCATAAATCAGTGCCTGGCTACACCCGTGGACTGGATGAGGGTTAACAAACTGAAGCTCAATCCAGACAAGACTGAGATGCTGTTAGTGGGCAGCTCTTCTGATCAGATGGAGGGTGTTCAATCTGTTCTGGACAGGGTTGCACTCCCCTTGAAAGAGCAGGTTCATAGCTTGGGGGGTCTTCCTGGAGCCATCTATTAGGTTGTTGTGAGGGTAAAATGGAGAGGAGGAGGAGGATTATGTAAGCCGCCTTGAGTTCCTTGTAGGAAAAAAGGCGGGGTATAAATGTAATAAATAAATAAATAAATAATAAATAAATAATAATAATAAAAAAATAAAATCTTTGTCACTTGAGGCTCAGTTGGTCTCACTGGCTGGTAGCCCAGCTATGCCCCTATCTGGACAGGGATAGCCTGGTTTTAGTAATCTAAACTCTGGTAATCTCCAAGTTAGATTACTGCAATGCACTCTACATGGCGCTACCCTTGAAGACTGTTCAGAAGCTGCAGCTTGTGCAAAATGCAGCAGCCAGATTAATAACTGGGACCAGAAGGTCCAAGAATGTAACACCAATTCTGACCCGCTTGCATTGGCTGCCTGGATGCTTCCGAGCCCGATTCAAAGTGCTGGTTTTAATGTATAAAGCCTTATTCTGTTTAGGACTGCAATACATGTCAGAGGGAGCACCTCTCCCAACCTAAATCTACCCTGACACTACGCTCAACATCTGAAGCCTACCTCTGAGTGCTACCTCCGAGTGGCAACAAGGAAGAGGGCCTTCTCAGTGGCGGCCTCTCGATTATGGAACAATCTGCTCACTGCAGCCAGCCTGGCGTCAACTCTGCTATCCTTTTGGCGCCAGGTTAAGACTGCCCTCTATGCCGAGGCATTTAATGGCATTTAATGGCTTTAAATGGCATTTGGAGGAGCTTATGTCCACTGTTTTTTTCTTTTTCTTTTAACAGGTCTAGTAGTATTGAACTTGTTTTAGTTGTTCAAATTGTGTTAAATTCTGTTTCAAATTTTTGTACTGAAATTTTATGCTGTATTTTATTGTATAGTATAAATTGTTGTTAACTGCCCAGAGAGCTTCAGCTATTGGGTGGTATAGAAATGAAAATAAATAAATAAATAAATAAATGACATTTGATTTCTCTGACTGCACTAGCCCCATACATGACTAGTATACACTAATAGATTTCACTTTGGGAGTAAGGGGAGATTTCTGTCTCTTGGCTTTCACTCAGTCTTCTCCTTCCTCTGGACTCAACTGTGGCTCTCAATATTCAGTTTATGTGTTTCTTGTGTTTTCATTTTCTGAGTGACTTGCTCATATCATCCATCAATTGTTCTTTTTTGTTGCATCTGCTCTAGTTAAAAGTCTTGTAGGAAGCCCAGTTCTGTGATCCAGAAAGATGGATCTCTAGATAGGATGGGGAATACATTTTTGGATGGATCTGTGGAAACTGCCATACCGAAACCACATTTCCACTAACAAGGAATACATTTATTGGTTGGAAAAATGAAGATGGGAGAAAACATTCAAGGAACAGGGGCCGGATCCTTTCTGAAGCTACAGAAATAATGAATAATGAATTGAACACACAGTAATATACAACTATAACTGCTGTGGAAATGTCTCCTCCAGGGTGCTGGGATATGGAATAATAATATTTGTACAAAGAGAGAGATACATTGTTCATATTATAGGGGTGGGCAACTTGTGGCCCTCCAGAATCCAGATGTTTTGGCCTACAACTCCCATCAGCCCTACCCAGCATAGCCAATGGTGAGGGATCATGGGAGTTGTAGGCCAAAACATCTGAAGGACCACAAGTTGCCCACTCTGAATTAGAGTAATTGCATTAAGGGAGGAATTGACTTTTGAATGAACTAGAAGTAAAGTTAAGTTGCTTCTGGGTAGCACCTTCCCATGCTACTTGATTGTGCAATTGAGTGCTACACTTAGAAGTGTGGGAAGTGGTATTACAACAAAGAGAAAAGACACACAGTTGTACAGTGTCCTTCCACAATCCATCATTTGGATGGTGCCACTTCTGCTCACCCCAGGCTACTCGTAGGGCTGGTGGGAATGATGAGCACAAGGGGCAGCAGCACTGCCCAAGTGTGGCCTGCAGTATGCCAGCCAGCTGAGCAATTCTTCATCTGGAGATCTCCTAATTTGTTGCCAGAGTTAAGGAGGAATTGCATTACAAGAAACATAGAACTGTTCCTGAAAAGGACAGACACCTATCGAATCTCCCAGCCCCCCCATGCCTCCTCCTCTCTAACATGTAGTAGTAGTACTCACTCCTTACTCTGATGTTGTTACTTTTTTTGTTCCCACTAGCAGCTACATAGAGCACAATGCTGTCAGGACATGGAAAAGTTGTACTACATGGTATGGAGGGCAAATGAGAACTTGAGATGGGGCTGCAATTTTCGACAGCACATTTTGTTCTCCACTCAGTATTCTGTTAGTATTCTGTTCCAATGTTTAGTTCTGTGCAGAATGTCCTTAGGGTGCAATCCTATGCATGTTTAGACAGAAAAAAAGTCTAAAAGTCTCATGCTGCCTGGGGAATACTGGGAGTTCTCGGACTTTTTCTGTCTAGACTTGCATAGGATTTCACCTTTAGTGGGCAGTACCCTTCTATCTAGGGATAAGCGGATTGCCTCCATTCCATTTCTTTATTTGCTCTGCCTTGTGTTCCACTGCTCCTGAATTCTGGTTTAACTAGGAGAACACATCGGCACTGTTTTTGTTCATTCGTTTTTTGCAGTGTCCCACCCCTCCCCATTCTTGGTGTGATTGTACATTGGATTACACTGAGATTCGTTTTGTGCTGTATTTTACTGATGTGCATGTGAACTTGGATAAAACCCCTCAAAGGAGCACTCTTGATGTGATTTGATACAATCACAGGAGACACTGCAGAAACCGAATTTCTGCAACAACAACAACAACAACAACAACAACAACAAAAGCAATCTTGATGTGATTGTGTATGATTGCATCACATCAATATTGCTTTTTTTTTTTTTTTTGCAGTGGAGATCTATCTGCACATGTGCATTGGTAATGTAGAGGGGGAGGAGAAGACACGACTGAAGCGAAGGAACCGATGGCTGCAATGAATTGCACAGTTCAGCACTCTGTAGAAAATTCGAAAATAAAAAAAATGGAACAATGGCGGGTTCTTAATGCATCAGTTCCAGTTCAGAAAAAAGGGACAAGTACTTTGGAATGCCAAAATCTGTGGAAAAAATCTAGATGTAGGGAATTTTGGAAGCATCAGTACTTTTACCTCCTGCCTCTCATTCTACAGTTTTCTCCTATTAGGACTCAGAGATATGGTATTTTGTATGTGCTGCATGCTGTGAACCCGACAGGGCATACGATTACAGCTGCTCAGCCAGCGGAGTTAAAAATGTGGACTCAAAACACAGAGAATACCACGGGGGGGGGGGAATCCACATTCTTGTACTTATCTTTGGTTCTGTTTTTTGTTTTGGTTTGTTTTTAACTTTTTAAGGACTAGACTGTTCTATTGCACCACATAATTTATTTCAGAATAACAGAATTTCAAAATGTGAATCATTTAGAGCAACTTACTTTATGCAACCTATGAAATGTCTGCCACTCAAAAATGCCCACGACTTTAGTCATCAGATCAGTCTGAGAATACAACCAATCAAATTCCACCCGCCAGTAGTTTCCTAGGTAACCAGTAAAGATACTGACATAGATTGCACACAGTGAAAAGAAATGAACAATATTATATATATATATATATGTATATATATATATCCATCTTTGCAGTGCTTCCATTTTTTCTCCCAATTTGTTTTGATAGTATGTTCGAAAAGGTTAAGGTGGTACTGACAAACACAAATGGAAGTGATATAGAATTAAAAGACAAAATAAAAGAGGGCCATGAAACAAACATGAATGGTGCCCCTTCATCTCTTCCTTCAAATCCCTCTTCAAAATGTACATTTTTGATGGAGCCTATGGTGGAATCCTTCATTCATCACCAGTAAAGAAAAAAACCTACATACAGGAAACTATATTTCCACAAATTGTTCTTCCCCTGTTACTATCATTTCTGCCTTTCCTTCCCTCCTCTCTCTCTCGTTTTCCCTTTTGTCCAAATTTGGGTTTCAGGATGCTTGGGGAAGGAATTGTCTGTTTATTTTACTCTGTAAACTGCCATATACATATATAAATATTTATTGCCCCTAGTTATTATTTTATAATGCCTCCCTTCATTTACGAGCCATTGATGGGTTTTAAAAAAACAGAAGGGGAAAGAGCATATTTCCCACATCAGTTATGTCAGTGAAAGAAGCTACATATCCCTGTTCCTCAAAAGTCTCCTGTTAAATTAGCATTTGTTCTTTGAGTGGTTAACTAATAACTCTGGAGTGGATTATTAATGTTACAGTGCAATTTTAGAGAACTGCATTGTACACTTCTATTAGCACCAAAGTCTAAATGCCACAGGTACTCTGAAGGAAGATCCATTAAGCCACTCATAAAGGCCAAAAGGGATCGCCTACTTAATTCTGTTTTTTCTTTTCCACCATAGGCATGCGTTTTCATCCAACTGTTATTCTGAAAGCACATCGATGCAATGTTTCCAAATACCCAAATGAAGATCAGGTCAGATGTTAATAGTTTTAGTGACACACAAGAACTCTGAGAAATGCTGCTTCACTTGTAGGCAAAGAGACAAGTACAGTTGGTTTGATTTAAATCAATGAAATTTGTACTGATGATATAAATCACCAATGTGTTTCCACTGCACCTAGTACATGCATTGTGCTACTTGGATATTACTATACAGCTTAAAAGACTTACAAGTTGATCCTATGTGCCTGCTATGTCCCCGCTCAGCCATGAAACTCACTGGGTGACTTTGGGCCAGTCACTGACTCTCAGCCTAACCTACCTCACAGGGTTGTTGTGAGGATAAACTGGAGAGGAGGAGGAGGAGGAGGAGGATAAATATAAATATAAATATAAATATAATAAATAAATAAATGTCAGTGTGTGCTATGTCAGTGCTAAAACCAATGTAACGTAGGTATAATTCCATGCACACCCAGCAGGAAAGTTAACAGCAGAACATATACTTCCACAGTGTCTTGCCAACTCTGCTACCACCCCACCCAATCCTGGTGTTGTGCAGCAGCAACACTCCCACATTACCCATCAGAGACGGCATCAATCAGTGGATGATAATGACTAAATAATCCCAAAATAGGTAGACCCCATGACCAGGGATACTTCCAAATGAGGTTTTTATGGTCCTGCCTCACTCATGGAATTTTACGGGGTTCCAAACAATGACATCCTCATGACCCTCCCATGTTTCCCCATGGCTGCTTCTGTCTTTTCTCTTTCCACAGGTAATCTGTTAATGGAATAGCTGCACAATGCCTTCTCATTGGTAGCACTTAGAGCCTTTGTCTGGAAACACCCTACAACCCAGAACACATACCCTCTCCTTGAACAGCAAGGCAGCCAGAAAGTGATTACATACATACACAGCCCTACATTACACAATGGGTTGGGGACCTACATGGTGAAATCAGATACTTCCCAAGAAAAGGGTTTCTTAGTTCCACTAGGAATAATGTCTCTGTGAAGAGAATTCTGTATTTCCGTCTCAGTGAAGGGAGCCATTTTAGTCTAGCTTCCAACCTAGGTTTGAAATTGAAAGGGCCTTATTTGCCTGGCCTAGTGGATGATCTATGCTGGGAGCTGGACAGAAGAAGTGAATCCCTGTTGGTTCTGCTAGATCTCTCAGTGGCTTTCAGTACAATTTCCCATTGTATTTTTCTGGATAACCTTGCTGATATGGGGCTTGGGTGCACCATATTATGGTGGCACCAGTCTTTCTTGGAGGACAGATTCCAAATAAAAGGTGGTGCTGGGGGACTCCTGCTTAGCACCATGGCCTTTGGCCTATGGTGTCCTTCAAGGTTGGATCTTGTCCTCTGTTCTACTTAACATCTACATGAAACCACTGGGGGTGATCGATCATCCAGATGTTTGGATTTGGCTGTTACAAATAATGTGGATGACATACAGATCTATATCTCTCAATCTGGAAAAACTGTGGAGGTTCTGAACTATTGCCTGAAATCAGCGACGGGCTGAAAATGGGTGAGCAAGCTGAGTTGCTCTTGGTCAGGAGGCCAACCAAGCCAAGTATAGGGTATCAACCTGTCCTGGATGTTGTTGTACTCCTCTTGAAAGATCTGGTTTGCCACTTGGGGGTGTTCCTGGATGTCCCAGTGGCAGCTGTGGCATGGAGCACTTTTGCTCAACTTTGGCTGGTGCTGTCACGACCCCCCTCCAGGAATCCTCCTCTGAGGATGAGTGTGACTCACCCAGGGCCCTGGATACTCCTCAGGAGCAGAGTTCAGACACTGCTGCTCCAGACGGGGCCGACCAGGCAGCTGAAGAGCTGGCAGGCCCCTCTGGCATGACCCGTGGGAGTTCCCCAGCCCGGGAGGAGTCAGAATCAGAGCTGGAGATAGTGCAGGTCCCGAGTCCCAGACAGAGGCGGAGGATGAGAAGGCAGGAACAGATGCAGGCCCCTCGACGCAGCGTCCGGCTGCAAACCAGGACGTCGGCCTTGTGAGGCTTTTGTAATCAGCCTGCTGCTAAGGAGCCCCAGCTGTGAAATGGGCGTGCCCAGGCAGCAGGCAGTATAACAACGCTCACCCACTGAAGCCTGGGTATTGGGAAACAACGTCCTCCTTGATTCGTGTTCCTGATCCCTGACCTTGCTCCAGAACCCTGCCTTGCTTCCCGGACTCTTGGACCCGACTTCGGACTGACACTGACACTGCCTCTGCTCGACCCCTGGACTTTTGAACAACACTCTCGGCTTGACTCCTAGGATTGTAAGACCACGCTTCTGTTACTCATCCCGCTGCAGCTCCCTTATCTTATCTCAGCTGGACATTTGGCAGTGCTCCCAGAAGGAAAGCCAGCTGCTGGCTGCTGGCCAGCCTTAAGCCGGACAGGTGCACTAACTGCCCCTGTCCCTGCTGAGGTCAGACTTGGCCATGGTTGCAATAGATACATCTAAACTAGATTACTGTAAGATGCTTCTATATGGGGCTGCCTTTGGAGATCATTCAGAAACTTCAGCTAGTGCTGCAGAATGCTACTGCTAGTGTTTTGACCAGTGCCAAGTTTCAAGATCATGTTACCCTCTTGTTCTAAGAGCTGCACTGGTTGCTGGTCCATTGCTAGCCACAACTCCAGGTACTGCTTATCACCTCTAAAGTCCTAAATGGCTTTAGAGGGTGATAAGCACACTCTGAGGTCCTCTGGTGAGACCCTTCTGTATGCCTTTGCCCTCGGAGGTATGGTTGATGGGAGGGGCCCAGTAGAAATAAAACCAGTTCATGCCAAGGCTCTCCTTTTTGTACCTGAACTGGGAAACTCCAGCCCATATCCAGGACACCCCGTGGAGACCATGTAACACCGGCCTTAAGATAGAACTCCCTGCTCTGGAAGGCTACATCGCCTCCTTCTCTGCCAGTTTTCTGCCACCACCTGAAAACCTCCCACATGCATTTCTTTCCTAGCAAGCCTTTAATTTATCTCTGCATGGGTTTGTATTTTATTTACTCCTGACTTTTATTCAGGCTTCTTTTTTTAGTGCTGGGTTGTTGCTGTTTGTTGTACTTTATTGATTTGTTTTCCTTTGAAGTTGTTTCTTGTTGTTTTATCGGCTGTTTTGATGCTTTGTTCTATGAGCTGCTTTGGGCACCTGCCTTTAAATGGTGGAAGAAAATGGGATCTCATGAAGTGGGGTGAAAGCCTCCACCTCAGGTGGCAGAGTGGGAGGAGTGGTGAATTGTGCCACTCCCCCCCGGCAGGATGGCCCACTCCTGCCTTGGCATTTGCTGCAGCGACAAAGCAGCCGGTGGGCTGTCTGGAGCAACTGCCCTCTGGAGAACTGAGGAAGCAGCTGGCACGGTTCTTCAGAAAGCCAGCGAGGCCAAAATGCCTGGCTCTGAGGGGGTCCTTCCTCAGAGCCAGGCATTGTGGGATGAGTGTCTGAGGAGATCGCCTGTAAAGGTAAAGGTAAGGGGAAGGGGGGTGCGACACAGTAAAGGGAAGGGGTGGAAGACATGATGCGGGAAGGGGAAGGTGTGGGGGGGTGCAATGTGGTGGTCGGAAGGAGAAGGTGGGGGGAGCACGATGTGGTAAAGGGAAGGGGCGTGCGATACAGGAAGGAGAAAGGAGGGATGTGACATGGTAAAGGGAAGGGAGGGGGCACGAGACAGCAGCAGTAAGGAGAAGGTGGGGGTTGTGATGTGGTAAAAGGAAGGTGAAAGGGGTGGGGGGTTTTGTGATGCGGCAGCGTGTGTGCTCTCTTGCCTCAGGTGGTGGGAGAGCTTTCATCGGGGCTGGCTGGGATATAAATTCTAATGATCTCAAATCAGCATGTGGGGGGAGAGGGTTTGGACTACATGAACAAGGGAGCACAGAAGAAGCTACAGCAACAAACTTGCAGGAAGTCATGCTGTGGAGTGCTTACTGTAAATCAGGCGGGCAGCTTGTGCCCTTCAGATGTTTTGGCCTGCAACTCCCAACATTCCTCATTGGCTATGAAGGCTAGGGCTGATGGGAGTTTTAGGCCATATCATTGGGGGGCACAATTTGCCCACCCCTGGCATAGATCAATGAGAAAAGACATTGTAATGGGAAACAGGATATATGAACTTGAGTCACTCCTCAGTGAAGGAGATATACATGCACAAAACAACGTCCACCTTTTGGGTGTCCCAATGAAAACAATAATTTTATTTGGAAAGAGGAAGATGCAGAAGAACTAGAACCCAACTCCCCCACTCCAGAAAGCAGCACTCTAATTGCACAGGCATAGACAGCCGTACAATGAGGCCAATATGACACTCCTCAAGTGGATATAGACTTGGACCTTATATATTCCTGGTGATGAGACATGACTGGATGCAGATGGCAGCAGGGAGGGGTTAACCTAGATTTCTTCCTGACAGGCTAGTTTTCTATGTGGAGGGTCTTTTTGTTTGCTTGCGTTTTGCAATGTAAGTGCATTAGATCATGTGGGCACCCTTCAGATGCAGGTTTACGGCCTCAGCGAGAACTAGGCACTAAATGCTGCAGAGTGCCTGTCAAGGTAAAATGACCTCTGGGGTGCCTCCTCCTGTCAGTGGGTCCTGGTGGGCTTACCTGGCTGTGGTGACAGTGCAGGGCAACTGGTTCTAGCCGCTCTTTTAACTTTGCTCCGTGCCCAAAGTGATGCTAGGTCAAGGCCAAGGCATTGTGGGAAATGTGAAGAATGGGTAGATCTCACTGCCTGACAGCTGCCCAAGGATGCCTGGTGCTGGTGCTGGCCTGGTGCCTGTTAAATATTTAAAAGATAGTAGCAGTCTTTAATTACTGGATATTTAATGCTAGTCCTCTTTGTGTGTAACCTGAGCAACACAGTCAGGTTATGAAAGTGGGTAATTTGTCTGTAAGCTTAATAAAATGCCATTTGAGTCTAATCTTGCAGTAATGTATTTTTTTGGAATACAACACTGTTACAGTTAAATTCTAAAAATATTGGGAACAATATTGGTACAGCTCGAGGATGTTGACAAGGTGCTTGGACAGGTTCATACAACCACATCTGTACTGGATCCTTGCCCCTCTTGGCTCATAAAATCCAGCAGGGAGGGAACAGCTGGCTGGGCCAGCAAAGTGATCAATGCCTCCTTGCAAGAGGGAGTGGTCCCATGCCACCTGAAACAGGCAGTGGTGAGGCCACTCCTGAAAAAATCCTCCCTGGACCCGGAAGATCTTAACTTTAGGCCGGTGGCGAATGTTCCTTTCCTGGGCAAGCTCCTTGAGCGGGTGGTGGCCAACCAGCTCCAGGTGCTCTTAGAAGAGACTGATTATCTGGATCCATTTCAGTCGGGGTTCAGGCCTGGTTTTGGCATGGAAAGTATGATCTATGTCAGAAGAGCGACAGGGGGAGTGTGTGACCCTGTTGATACTCCTGGATCTCTCAGCGGCTTTCAATACAATCAACCATGGCATCCTTCTAGGGCGGCTGTCTGAGTTGGGATTGGGGGTACTGCATTGCAGTGGTTCTCCTACTTCAATAGCTGGCTCCAGAAGGTGGTGCTTGGGCCTTGGGGAATATTGCTCAGCCCCGTGGACTATCCAGTATGGAGTTTCACAGGGCTCGGTCTTATCCCCCATGCTATTCAACATCTACATGAAACTGCCGAGTGGGATCATCCAGAGTTTTGGAGTGCGTTGCCATCAATACGCTGATGACACACAGCTCTATTTCTCCTTTTCATCTTCAGGTGAGGCTATGGATGTGCTAAACCAGTGCCTGTCTGTGACAATGCACTGGATGTGGGCTAACAAACTGAGGCTCAATCCAGAGAAGACTGAGATGCTGTTAATGGGTGGTTCCTCTGTCTGGATGGAGGGTGTTCAACCTGTTCTGGATGGGGTTGCACTCCCCTTGAAGGAGCAGGTTCGTAGCTTGGGGGTTCTCCTTGAGCCATCTTTGTCACTTGAGGCTCAAGTGGCCTCAGTGGCAAGGGGTGCCTTCTACCAGCTCTGGCCGGTGGTCCAGCTATTCCCCTATCTGAACACGGATAGCCTGGTTTCAATAATCTACACTCTGGTGATCTTGAAGTTAGATTACTGCAATGCACTCTACGTGAGGCTGACTATTCCATTGTGTGGAGATGGGACTTCCTGGTTACTATTTGACACCATCCCCACCCTTCCTCACCTGCAGGACGATAGTGAGAGTTGCTCATAAGAAAGAATGGAAAGTCCAGGACTTTCGCATGGCTTCAACTAGACAGCAGCAGTGTGTATCTCTGAGCCCACTCCTCCAGCGTAGAAGCCAACATGGGAATTCCAGCTCAAGCTTAATAATGTGTGAAAAACTGATTTTTTAAAAATTATTTATTTTAATGAATAAAATTGTGTTGCAAATACAGTCCATAATTTCATCCCTATATTGCATGTTGCTGGGTGGTTTGTGGGGGCTTTGTCTCAGACAGCCCTGAAATGTAATATAGTTCAGTGTTATTGTTCCCATATTGCAGTCTGGGGTTGAGAGACAGTGGCTTACAACAGCCCTGCAAATTAGCTCAATCTGTTGTACTTAAGAACATCTAGCAGGCCTTTTATAAAATAATCAGGTTTGTGGTTCACTTTCTTTTGGAATGCCCATTGTATTTAGGTTTGAGGACTTGGTTAGTTGATCTCCTTACTACCGATATTAGAAATAACTCCTCATTAAACAACAGTTTAGTTTTATTGGCTGGGACAGATTATTTTGATGAGGCATACCACACTGCTAAATTTGTTAAGTTAGCTCTAGGGAAGAGGAAGGTGTTGTTGTTGTTGTTGTTGTTGTTGTTGTTGTTGTTATTTCAATAGATGACCATACAGGTTATTGAGCTATTTTAATTAAATGGACAGAGTGTTTTGCGAATATCCAATGCTCCACCGGCAGACACCGGGCAGAGCAGAATGAGCAGCAGAGGCAATCAGAGGCAATCTCTGTCCTCCTTTCTGTTGTTTTTTTCTCACTAGATGTGCTTTTGGGCGCATCTAGTAGAGTTGTGGGGGCAGGACCGAGGAGGCTTCAGGATGTTGCAGGCCCTCAGTGCCTCCCCTCCCTGTCTCCTTCCCCCTCATTTGCATCCTCACCTGAATTTGGAGCTCTGACCTCGGGCAAGGGAGCTGCAGTGGTTCTTTCTGCCATGCCGCAAGGGGCAGGGGGAGGCAATCCCCATTTGGATTTCCCCTCCTGAGGTCGTAGCACTGTCTATGGCCTTGGAGGGGGAACTCCAAAATATCCCATAGTCCCTGAATGCTCTTCTAGGAACCATAGGATTGCTCTCTTAATAATTTAATATCCAAATCAGTTGCTGATGGCTTGTTAAACTATTACTTATTTTCCAATTATTATATTTAGTTTGATTTCCTTGTGTGTCAGTACTCTGTATTTTTCTTGTTCTGTGTTTTTAGCCTGATGTATATGCAAAAACCTGGTTGGCTATTCAGCAGTACACTGAACTGAACGGGAAAACCATCAGGGTTGTTAAAATATTACTCTAAAATACTGCAGTGGAAGTAAGACTGCCTCCCCTGCACCTGGTCACTCTCTGTCAGTAACTGTTATGGATTTATGTTTCTATGATTCAGCCTGCACATCTCTGTCCAAAGGAGGGAACTATATAGGGACAGTAGCCAAAGAACTCTCCTTATGCCAATATGTCAAAAGTTCCATTTTGATCCCTATAAAAACCTCTTGGTCAGCCTTGCTCACTGGTCTGAGCAGCTAGGAGACTTGCTCTTTCTGACTGTGGTGGACCACCTTTGCTGGATGGTACATCCATGGACCTTGGTTTGCCATTTTCCCAGAGCACTCAGCATTCTGCCCCAAAGGCTGCAAGACCTTCTGTGTGACAGACAGCTGATTGAATGGCAGTCACAGAGGCTGTGACTCTTAAAACCTGCATTGGCTGCCTTCTGGTGTTTTAAAGAGGCTATGCAGGCCTAGGGACAAGAAGATGGAGTTGCTCGCCAGCAGAGCCACACTGTCACATCAGAGCAGAGGAACCAATGGCATCATCAGGTAGGGGCAGGCAGAGGGGTGCGTCAGGATTGTCAGGAAATAGATTTGGCAATGTTGCCAGCTCCATCTTACAGATGGAGCCTTAGCTAGTGATGTAACAAGCAGATCGCTAAATAAAACGGAGAGCTGGATTACTAAAGAAGCTAGTGAATTCCATTTTTGAGTCCCAGTAACCTCACCTGGAACATAATAACAGATTATGTGAATGGAGGATGAATCACCAGTTTATATAATTGCAGTTGGAGACAATAATTTTAGCCTTTCATAGAGGCAAAAAACCCCAGTAAATAACAGGGCCTGAATATTTGGATTTACAAATAGGTATAATTCCAGTTATGTTAAAGAGAGAGTGCACCGGTTACATTCAAGTATCTGGCTTCCATTTGTGGATCAGACTTAGTGTTGCCATGAAACTGTCTCCTAGAGATTGTCTACTTTTAAAACAAGGTTTTAATAGAATTTTTAAAAATCTAAAACCTATAAAACAATATTTTGGACCAAAAACTCTTTTCTAAAGGTAGTTCCGGTATCTCATATTTCTGTAATACTTAGGTCAGCCATTCAGACTGCAGGGGGGAGTAGTGGAGGGGAAGAGACATATTTATAAAGAATTCGTATGAGAACAGATTGACCCAAATGTAAGTTACTAAAATAGACAATATTAGCTAGAATGAAGCACATTGCATGCATGCAATCAGCATGAGTTTGTGAAGATGTCAGATCCTGTATATATATTCTGGAACATATGCCTAGGTTAATTCAAGGTAAACCTTTTCCTCAAGGGAATAAATAAAGATCGCTTAGAAATTCTGGTGCTTTTACACGTGACACAGAACAACGTTCTCATAAAAATAACTAATGCCTAGGAGTGCTAGTAGACATTCCAAACCTTCTCTATTTAATTTCTACCTGCACAGAGCAGGCAAAGGAAACTGTCTATTTTTAGACCAGTCTTCCATGTAATTAATCATTGTGCTTAACAGAGTGATAACTAGCACAGTCAATTCTCTCCTTTTAGACCTGTACAGGTCTGAGCATCTTGTTGTAACTGGAGGGTCCCTAACACAGATGCAAAGTACCTTATTTCCCTGGAGGTGAGAGAACTGCAAAGCCAAGTGTCAACAAGAGCACAGGTTCTGTGTGCTTTTAGACATTACAGTAGGTGGTGAGAGAGGAACCACAAGTGACTCATGCTTCTTCTGTAATGTGCAGAGCAGGGAGTTGCACATTCCCCACAGAGAGAGGCATTGAGTCCCACATACATCTGCAGCCCATGCATCTCTCTGCATAATCGAGCCTCCCTTGTCTGCACAGCAGCATATCCCTGCTGTTTTGTCTCTAAGGTTTGCATTTGTTGCAGTCCGGATTAAACAGTATCCTAAATATTCCACAGCTTAGTTAGCTCACCTGCTTTGGTTCAATTATTTGGGGGTTGACCAAGATGAAGAATGCTCCCAACAAGCTTTTAGCAGTGGGTTTTCTTAATTTGTACAACAGTAGACTGCAGGCATGGTGTGTGTGTGTGTGTGTGTGTGTGTGTGTGTGTGTGTGTAAGAAAGAACATTATTGAATGTTCTTCCTTAAAATAAAGCAACCCACTACTGTCAGAGAGCTGTGGGGTCAGATACAAATAGTGTGGTCCAAACAGACCTCAGGTCAGGTTCCAGAGTAGGCAAACAAGGATACAGATGCCAGAGGCAGATGATGTGGTCTAGGACAGGTTGGTGGCCAGGTCCTCAAGCGGCCAGAGGCATCCTGCTTAGAACCTTCTCACACAGGCAAGATACTCAAACTGTGTCTTCCAGAAGCCAAGAGAGCCCCTAATGGTTCCCCAGATCCGGCTCCGATTCCTTCTGGGCTAACTGGCTGCAGTTTCCTTTCCTGCCACTGTTAAAACATCACCACAGTCCTTGTACTAATCCTAGTTCTCATGTTCAGCCCAGGAGCAGCTCTCTGTTGTATCACCACTGCTGCCTAAGCCATCACTTTTAACATACTGCGCATATATAATTCAGACATGTGTAGCACTTGTCCCAAACCACCTGTGCATCATCATCATCATCATCATCATCATCATCACCATCATCATTTCATTTCTATACTGCCCCACAGCTGAAGTTCTCTGAGTGGTTCACAACAATTCATACAATAATAATTCACATAACAACCAACAAAAAAAAAAAAATGCAGTCAAGGGGTTAGTTACCCTTGAAGACGGTTCGGAAGCTACAGCTGGTACAGAACGCGGCCTGGTTAAAGGCAGCCGCCGGCGGGATCACATCACGCCAGTGCTCAAGGAGCTGCACTGGCTACCAGTTGCTTGCCGAGCCGAATTCAAGGTGTTGGTTTTGACCTTTAAAACCCTATACGGCTCCGGTCCAGTCTATCTCAAGGAGCGTCTCCAGCAACATCAAGTAGGCCGCTCAACAAGATCTGCCACAGACGGCCTTCTCCTTGTCCCTTCAGCCAGAGCAGCTAGACTGGTGGGGACTAGGAAGAGGGCCTTTTCTGTGGCAGCCCCCGTACTGTGGAACTCTCTCCCGAGTGACCTCCGCCATGCCCCCTCTCTGCTGAGCTTCCGCCGCTCACTAAAAACTTGGCTGTTCAGGCGGGAATATGGGGTGGGCTAAGATTTTAAAATTTTATACTGTTTTAAATGTATTTTATCCTGTTTTTATCTTATGTACATCGCCCAGAGTGGCCGGTTGCCGGCCAGATGGGCGATAAATAAATGTAAATAATAATAATAATAATAATAATAATAATAATAATAATAATAATAATAATAATAATAGTTTAAAACCAAATTTAACAACACAGTTTAAAATGACAATACTAAAAGTTAATAAAACTAAGCCTACAGGTGACAATTACCCCCTGCCCCCCCATGTGCTATTTTGAACAGTTAAATATTGGATGCCTTGGCAGAGAGGGAAGTCTTAACCTGGCACAGAAAAGATAGTACGGTTGGCACCAGACAGGCCTCAGTGGGGAGTTTATTCCATAATTGGGGGGCTACCACTGAGAAGGCACTTCTCCTTGTGGTTGGGAGAGGCATTCCGTCAGGTATTTTGGTCCTAAACTGTGTAGGAATTTATAGGTTAGAACCAGCTCCTTGAATTCAGCTCGGAAGCATATTGGCAGCGCCAACGGGCCAGAACTGGTGTAATATGCTCAGACCTTCTGGTCCCCATAATAAGTCTGTCTGCCACATTTTGCACAAGCTGCAGCTTCTGAATAGTCTTCAAAGGCAGTCCCATGTAAAGTGCATTGCAGTAGTCTAGATTAGAAATTACCAGAGCGTAGATTACTGAGACCAGGCTATCCCTGTCCAGATAGGGGCGTAGCTAGGCCACCAGCCAGAGCTGGTAGAAGGCACTCCTTGCCACTGAGGCCACCTCAGCCTCAAGTGACAAAGATGGCTCCAGGAGCACCCCCAAGCTACAAACCTGCTCCTTCAAGGGGAGTGCAACCCCATCTAGAACAGGTTGAACACCCTCCATTGCAGCCAGGCACTGGTTCAGCACATCCATAGCCTCACCTGCTGAAGATGAAAAGGAGAAATAGAACTGCGTGTCATCAGCATACTGTTGGCAACGCACTCCAAAACTCCGGATGACCCCACTCAGCGGTTTCATGTAGATATTAAACAGCATGGGGGATAAGACCGACCCCAGAGGAACCCCATACTGGGACCGAGTCCACAGGGCTGAGCAGTATTTCCCAAGCACCACCTTCTGTAGCTGGTCATCGAAGTAGGAGTGGAACCACTGCAATGCAGTGCCCCCCACCCCCAACTCAGACAGCCACCCCAGAAGGATACAATGGTATCGAAAGCTGCTGTGCTGAGAGATCCAGGACTATCAACAGGGTCGCACTCCCCCTGTCTTTCTCCCGGCATAGGTCATCATACAGGGCAACCAAAGATGTTTCCATGCCAAAACCAGGCCTAACCCTGACTGAAATGGATCTAGATAATCAGTTTCATCCAAGAGCATCTGGAGCTGGTTGGCCACCACCCGCTCAAGGACCTTGCCCAGGAAAGGAACATTCGCCACTGGCCTAAAGTTGTTAAGATCTTCCGGGTCCAGAGAGGGTTTCTTCAGGAGTGGTCTCACCAGAAAAAAAAGAAGAAAAAAAAAAGAAATTCTTTATAATTATAATATAGAATATTTGATGTTACTTATACTTGGATGTAGTAAACTTGGAATTCTTTTTTACTTTAATCTTGTTTGGTTTTTGTAGTGTATGTTTGGTTTTTATTTTGTTCTTTTGGACTTTAAAAATTCAAATAAAAATTTACTAAAAAAAAGGAGTGGTCTCACCACTGCCTCTTTCAGGTGGCATGGGACCACTCCCTCTCGCAATTAGGCATTGATCACCTCACTGCTGGCTGTTCCCTCCCTGCTGGTTCTTATAAGCCAAGAGGGGCAAGGATCCAGAACAGATGTGGTTGTATGAACCCATCCAAGCACCTTGTCAACATCCTCAAGCTGTAGCAACTGAAACTCATCTAAAATAACTGGACCAGACTGTACTCCGGATACCTCACCTGATTCAACTGCTATTACATTGGAGTCTAAGTCCCTGCGGATGCAAGCGATTTTTTCCTGGAATTGCCTAGCAAATATATTATGGCGGGCATCAGATGGGTCGATGAGGTCCCTGGGGCCAGTGTATAAAAGGCCCTGGATGACCCTAAAGAGCTCCGCTGGGCAGCAAAGAGATGATTGGATAGAGGCAGTGAGATGTTGTTTCTTTGCCACCCTCGCTGTTAAGCCCTGTTGCCCTGGTTTCTATGGAAAATACGTAGAATTGGGGTCCCTGTTAAGCCCTGTTGCCCTGGTTTCTACGAAAAATACGTAGAATTGGGGTCCCGGTGTGCTGGCGCAGGGTCCCGGTGCATCACTTCCGGCCAGCCAGATTTGGAAGTGACGTGACGGGACTGGTGCAGCCGGCTCGCCGTGAAGAGGTGAGCGGGCACTGCAACCCGGTAAGGCCCGCTTGCCTCGGGCAGGCGTGAGCGGGGCCGATTTCGGCCCACTACGTCCGCTCGAGGTGAGCGGTTACATCCCTACCTCCCAATGTCATATCTCCCTCTACCCGTCACCATACTGATCGGGGCCCAGTTCACATATCTAGTAGCGTTAGAAGTATCATGGCACAAACAGGGACCAAATGGAAAATTGCTGCGCTTGGCAAGGATACTCAATTTATAAGTCGATGCCTGCTTTCTGATCTTCCATTCATTTCCCACACCAAGCAGGCTCAAGTATTAATCCAAGTCTAGACATGTGCCATGAGTTGCTTGGTTCCTTAATTAAAGCCACTGCTTCCTCTGACTGAGCAGTATAAGAGCCAGTTAGCATCTGTACTCTTTCAGGTCTTGCTCCAGTGCTGCTGCTTTTTAATGAGGAGTTTTGCTGCGGTCCCCCTACCTCCAAATGGCATCCAGCCATTATGTTCAGGATCTGACAGGTGGCCTTTTCCATTCAGCTTCCCAGTCAGGTCAGAAATCAAACATGATTCAAGCAAACAAACCAAGGGGCAATTGGAGAAGAGGGCTATGACGTCCAGCAACAAGAAGGGATTTACCTTATTATATGGGACCAATGTAACATTTTCATTTTAAGCAATACCCTTCTGCACTGATGCTTTGAAATGACTGAATGAACTGAATTCTTGAGGTTAAAACATTGGGTGAACGATCGCATCATGCATGATGTGCGTAGCAGCGTTCATGAATGTTGTAGAACTGCCAACACTGGGTGAATGGTTCCATCTACAGCACTGAACCAACCCTGAAGATCTTGGTGCAGCGTGCAAGCAGTACTGAGGTAGCAGCACTACCAACTGGAGGACCAGGCTGAGTATATCTGGCAAGATTTTGGTCTTTGACTTGGCTAGTGAATATCCCAAGATCACACCATATTAATCATGCATTTGCCAGCCAGGACAATGCCATGAGTCCAATAAACTTCATTTGAATGTTAAGCTATGGAATCTCTACTCTGCACACAACAATACACGCATATTAAATAAAATGAATAGCGGTGGTGCATGCCACCAGAGGCCCATATCAACAGCATAAAGCAGGACTGTCAAACCTCTTTCAGCCCAAGGGCTGAACTGAAATTTCAGAGAAACTTTTGGAGGCTGCATTCCAGTGGCCAGAGGCAAAAGGGGCAGGGGCAAAAATACTGAAAATAGCAGCCTGTTTTAGCTTAAAGCGCTCTTTCTCTCTGCCAGTAACAAAGCCTAGGAGAGGCAGTTCTACCACTTCGAATGGGGAGGGGGGGAAAGCTGGGAAACCTCCAAGCAATTGGGGGTTGGGAGAAAGGGGATGGGGATGGATTGGGGCCCCAGGAGGGCTGGATTTGGCTTGCAGACCTGAGGTTCAACACCCACGGCATAAAGAATGTATGAGAGGAGCATCTGAACTGTCAATCCTGAGACAGGAATGTTTGAATCATATATGGGCAAAATGCCTTCATAGCTCAAAATGAAGAGCAGATGCAAGTGCAATATAATGTAGGTTGGTGGGGCAAAGTTAAAGGGAAAAGACCAGAATTTCCAAGCATGATGTGTGAGAAAGGAAGTGGTAGCAGCGAAGAAAGCATACAGAAAGTTGCTGGGTTGGTCCATTTAAAAGGCTTCACAAAAGTGGTTTTCAAGCGGAGATTTGAAGGAGGAGGAGTTTGACAGACGAGTTATGTTCCAGATACAAAGAGCAGAATAATAGAAGCTATGATTCACGACAAGAAATGCTGTATTGTTTCGTATTCCTTGGTTCCTGAGGAAGTTCTATGGCAGCATTTGGAAGAGAGGCTTAATAAGGCATTTTATGCTGTAATATTTGCATAGTTATAATCATACAAGTTGCGTAGGTTGTGAACAGGCAAGCGTAGGTAGGCAGTGCTGGTTACAAGGAAGAGCAACAATGCCAACGCAAAAGCAGCATCCATTAACTGATTATATGTAGTTGTAAACCGCCCAGAGAGCTTCGGCTATTGGACGGTATAGAAATGGAAATAATAATAATAATAATAATAATAATAATAATAATAATAATAATAATCACCACCACCACCACCACCCAGACTTTTTCTTTCAACCAGATTCAAAAACCTAGCACTGCTTTCTCTTCCTTTGGCCCAGTTCAGATGGCTTCTTTGGATATTCTGGCATACACTCTTTTCCCCCAGAACAACGCCCATCCCAAGGTTTTCTGCCTCCCCAGAGGCAGGAAGGGGTAACATTCCAAAATGTCTTTTAGGCACAGGATATCACCTTCCTAGATTGTTTTCCCCCAGCAGGATACCCTGGCCTGGTACGCACATAATGAGAAGCCACTGTGGGTGAATGTCCCTGTGGGGATTTTTGTTGGGGTGGTGGCTGTCATTTTGAATATTCGGGGCATGGTGGGGCTGCACACTGTAGCTTCTCTTTCCATGAGAATCTGGCGAGGGTGGGTGGTTGGGGTGGTTGGCAAGCCAACCCGCCCGCAGCCTTAAAGCAGCCCACGGGTTCTGGGTGGCATGTCAACCGCCCCAACAACCCACCCTCGCCGGGTTCACTCATAATGAGAAGTTGCTGTGGTGGGGGTTTGGACTGGCAATGTGGCACCCATGGGTGCCACAACCCACCATGGCTAATAAGGCACAGTGGGCTGCAGTGATCGTGTGAACCAGGTTGCTGAGACTGGGGTTTGCCACCAGGGGTTGTGAGCCATATTTGTTTCAGAGTGGCTTGTTGTGTTGTCCAAACCCAGCAGAATGGCTGCAGCATGGTTTGTTAACCACGGACAAGCCACCCTGAGAGCCCATGGCTTATTGCTGGGTTGTTCAGGGTGGCTTGTTGCAAAGTCCAAACCTGGCAGGGTGGCCTCAGCGTGGTTTGTTCAAAAGGGCTACAGAGTTACCTGGCAAGAGCAGTGAAAAAACTGGACCACTCCTTGTGATCTCACTTGCCGAACTCTGCCTGGCAACAGCATGTGCTATTGCTGCCTCCCTCCCTCCTCCCTCCTCAGTGCCCCCCACCCCTTCCACCTCCAGTTCGGTGCTTCATTTGACAGTCACTGGCTTTCCCCCATTGTGATCAGAGACCTTCCTCTTTCTAGCAGAGCTATATGTGTATGTGTGATTGATGGAAGTCAATCACCTCCCCCCTACCTCCTGTTTTTATGCCGAAATCCCGCTCCCAGTGAGGGGGATAAAAATGGGGAAAAGTCTCAAAAGACATAGGGGGAGGGAATTTCAGCATGTAAACAGGAGGGGGGAAGCTTAAATCCCTCTCTCCTGAATTGCCATGGTCCAGAATTGTAGCACTGCATGCATGCTTACCCAGAGGTAAGTCAATCACGCATATGCAGATAACTCTGCTAGGAAGAGTACTGTCGCATCGCTCGTCCCTGGCTGAGAGGAGCAGCCAAGGAGGCTTCTTTTTAAAGAATCAAAGGGAAGCCAAAAGCTTTTTAAAAAATCACTCAATTGGGGTGGGGGGATGCTTTTATTCTTATTGCTCAGAAAAACAGTCTGTGCAGGTGGCAGAGGGCAGAGGAGGAGGAGGAGGAGGAGGAGGGTGAATGAAAGCAGGCTTTAAAAACACACACCACATGCTTGGTTTAACTCTTATTTCTCACAAAAGCCTTTTCAGGTAACTATCAGACAGCGGCTGGAAAGGAGGCAGAATAGTTTCCTTCCCCCCCAGAGCAGACAAAACACGCCCAGCACACAAAGTGTACCAATAGTAAAAAGGCTGCTGATGTAGCGAAGCCGCAAAGGCTCCTGGGATACATGCCGGGAGTAGGTGGGAGGACTAAAGGGAAAGCAGACCATGCCAAGCCACAGAGTGCCTGATCATCTGTCAGGAGTAACATGGGTTAGTGAGCAAACAACCAACCCACCATGGCTTATTTTCAGCATGGCTTATTGTGATGTGTGAATTGGCCCTAACACTTAGGAGCGGGCCACTTTGCACAAGAGGGCTGCAAAAATGCCATATAGTCCATCCATACCTTTTTTTTTTTTTTTTATCATGCTCCCCTTTGCAAATGACACTACATTTTGGTCCTAAAATGTTTATTCAACTGTAACTGCTCCACTTTTATTGTTATCTCAGTGCAGACACAGCAAAAAATGCCGTGATTCTGCATTAGAGTAATGAAAGTTTGCTGGAGCCTTAAATGTCATCAACATATACACCATCTTGCAAGCCAGAATTATTCCCCCATTCTCCTGCCAGCTTTATGTACACCAACCACCAGACAACAGCACAATTCTATATTCACTCAGCAGTAAGGCACATTGTGTTCCTTTCCCCCCAGATAAGTGTATATACAGTTGACTCCTTGTGGAACTTAATATATGTACTAGCTTCAGTGAAAAGCAACTAGTTTGTTACCTATAGCGAACCTCTGGGAACACAGGCAGAAGCTGTGACTAGCAGCTAATACGTATTAACTAAAGAAAGATGAAGCATGGGTAGCATATTAGGGCTCAAATTACAGAGGTCTAGGGCCCTTACATTTTTTTGAGTCAGAGCCAGAAGCTACTATCTTTAGAAGACTACGCAGGGGCATGATTGCCTAAAATCCCAGAGAGTCAACGGGTGGGGCTTGTGGATGTCATAAAGTCCATCCCACCCATAATTCAAGCCTTGATGCATAAAATCATTAGGGTCAAAAACTATGCACAGGGTTAATGAAATCAGTATGGTAGACCTAAACCTTGCCTAGCCCTGTACACAGAGAACGGGAACAAAATATACGCATGCCAGCACTATTGCTCTTCTGCGCATGCCTAGCTATTAGCTGGGTGAGCTATTGATACCTTGTCGCCAACATTTCATGCACATTCTTCTTTTTATGGAACGTGATATTTCTTGCTGTAGTGCTTGTTGTGGGCATCAATCATAGTCCAAGACCCACAGAAGAGAAAAGGAAAGGTTTGTAGATTAAGCAGCTCTGGGCAATCTTGCCCCTATGCTGTGTGTGGCTCGAACTGGTAGAGGCTTTTTTCACTCTCAGTCTCAGACTGGGGGCTTTCCCAGTCCTGGTAGCTGAGATGTTTAAATAGGGACACTTGGGATTGAACCTGGAAGCTAATATTTGCAAAGCATTCTATGCTACTGGAAGGGATGGCTTCGTGTTTGAAGGGCCCTTAGGCAAAGCGCCCATCGGTGGTCCCCCTCCTGCCTCTGTGGCCCCTCCCCTGGTGGGGAGGCAACAACAGCAGGCAGCAGGTGCGCTCCAATGAAATGACCTGTTTTAATTTTCCACAATGCCTCGGCACAACACTATGTTTGGGAAATTTAAATGGCGGCGCCAAGTTACCCAGCACTTAACGGAGTCCCAGGGGAAAAAATGGTTTAAAGGACAGGGGGCAAGGCAGGCATCAGCAGTGGTGGTCCCTGCTTGGGTGCTGGAGCCACTGCAGCTCACCCCATTCAGTGGGGTCTCCTGACTCTCTGTGCAGCATTTTCAGGGGGCTGGAAGGGCTACCATGGGAAGGAGGGTGTGGGGAAGTCCATTTCTGTGAGTGCAGTTAATCCGCCTTAAACTGGGATCCAACCCAAGATAAAATATGCAGTCCCATTGATTATTTTTCCTTACTGTGAGTTTCAAAACTCAAAACAAAAACAAAAACAGAATAAAAACAAAACATAAAGAAATAAAATCAACTGTCCCATTGATTTTAATGCATTCTTATTGAATCTATATTGTCTCACTCAGGAAGATAATAGGCATTTAGACCGTGGGGAGGCAACGTGGTGCCCGTAGGCACCAGTGTACCCTTGGACACCTTTCTTGGTGCCCACTGAGGTGCCCTACCACTCCTAATTTCTTTTTTTTTCTTTTCTAATAACAAAATTTCTAGCAGCTGACATTGCCTCCAGGCAAAGGGAGAGCCTCTAGCTGCTCCCATCTTCTTTTCCCATGAATGCCTCTGAGCCACATGTGGGTCCCAGAGACGGTCTTGGGAAATGGAAATGGCTGGTGGCTGCAGGCCGATGCTTTTCTCTTCAGTGTGCCTATCGTGTGGTGATGCCCAGGACAGTTTCTTGAATTGCTAAATGTGCCCACAGCCCCTAAAACTCCTGATTTAGACTGACATACCTGCATGCTATGACAGTGCAAAGGCTGCCGTAGTATGGCTTTAGTACACTGATGTAGTAGATTTAGAGAAATGTGCCCATGATACATAGGTAATAATGATACGCCGCATCACACAATTGTTTTGTTTCTGTTAGCAACCAATGTAAATCGGTTTGCATTCTATCCAGTGAGCAGGTCTCATACATTATACTCCTACATACTTGTACACCAAGACCGTCTCGTAGGGATGTGCAAATCAACAAAAAACTCGAATTCTCTGAAGTTCTCAAAATTCCATCTGGAAGCTCGTTCTGACTTGAGTCCGTAGCAGATTTGTGAACTTTTTTTTTCCTTTTTGCATGAAAATCCGTGCATATTTTCATGGGTATTTTTTCCCCAAACGTATGCATCAATTGTGCACATCATAGATTTCATAGATCATTGAGTTGGAAGGGGCCTGCAAGGCCATCGAGTCCAACCCCCTGCTCAATGCAGGAAGTCAGAGGAGGGGTCTCCCATCCAAGTAATAACCAGGCCTGTCCCGGCTTAGCTTCCCACACTCAGACAAGCTGAGCCAGTGTGAGCCACAGGCCTGTAGACATCTTTGAAATGTACATCTTCGAAAGGCACACATTCTTCCATCAGTATTTGATGCACATCAGTATTTGTGCACATTCTTTAGAAGTACACATTTTTTTTCATGCACAGTTTTCAAATGTGCGTATGCTGTTGAGCACTTTTTTTTTTTTTTTGCTTTGCGAATCACATTGCAAGCTTGGAAATGTACGGACTTCGACCACAGATTGCATCTGAGTTCCATGTTTGGTCTAGAAGGTGCAAACTGGGTAAATCCTAATAATAAAAAAAAAGAACTGAAACAAATTTCTCATACATCCCTCTAGACATGTCAGAAAAAACGACGGTATCATAGGATTGCAGAACTGCAACATATATATTTGGTTGGGATTAATATTTTTATAACAGCAATGCTGTTATAATAAGCTTAAATTAGGGTCTGGAGTGCTTACTTTAAAATTCCAAAATCCATATTAGGATAAATACATGATTAGACTAACTAAGAGATCTGGAGATCTCGAAAGCTTGCCCATGAACTGGCCTAATAAAAGGTATTAATTTAATATGGATTTTGGAATTTTTCTTATGGCCACCATGGCTACCTTTGCTGCTTTTTATTTAAAAATAGTGTTTGGATGTTCTATCATTTATAGCATTACCACTGCTTTGGTTACTGTTCCAGCTAAATGTGTTGTGTCAGGAGACTCTAACACACACAGACACTTGTAACAGGTCACCAACTGACTAAATGTCACAGTTAATTTCTATATTCCCTCTGAGCCACGTTCTCGAAAGCTGAAACTCTCATTCATCTGGACCTCAGCTTTCAGATGTGATATCTCTTTTAGAGAACAACAAGAGGCCAACCGTTGTTTTTCATCTGGATTTTTAGCTAGCCGCACTGTTATTAATTTGAACAATCCCTCCCTCATCAACTGTGTTGAATTCAGGCACAGTAAATTAACGGTGTCCTCTCATGTGTAGCCCAGATTTCCCCCATTCTCTCTTCCCTTGGGGGAAGACTTGTTGCAGGCCTGTATTAGGAGCCCTGCCAGGAAGCTATATGTAAACCTGTTAAATAAACCTGCTACATAACCAGCTGTTCACTGTTAGAGATTGAGCGTGAGGTTTGGCGTAGTGCCCATGCTGCAGCACTCTATCTGGTCATGTCCACGAGGTCTTGGCTAGAAGTCATGTGGGAGATCCAAGGGGGGGACAGACTCCCAATGTAATTTTGTTCTACTAAAAGTGGCTGCAGGGCCCGTGATTTAGATGGGGGCCCCAGTGTGGGGAGAAACACTTACCCCTCCCCTACTGTAACCCTACTCCAAGCTGGGGTCCCCGCAGGTGCTTTTGGGGAAGAAAATTATATTAGGAGTTCCCATCATCTCCCACAGAATGCCTAGTTTGGCCCTGAGAGTGAGCATTCATGTGGTGGAGTTTAAGTCCTAGCCAGTGAACCTGAACAAAGAGGGGGGAAAGTGGGGGTAACTTCTTAGACCAGGAATGGGAAATGTGTGGCTGTCCAGATATTGTTGGACTACAACTCCCATCATCCCACACAATTGGCTATGCTGGCTGGGGCTGATGGGAGTTGTAGTTCAACAACACTTGAAGGGCTACATGTTTCATACCCCTGCTGTATCGGTTTGGATGAGTAACCGCAACCCTTGCAGTGCAAAAGGAGACATCCAGGTAGCAACTTTCCAGTAGCAATGTAGTACTAAAATGGAAGTGGGCAAAAGAGGTACTCTGAAGTAAGGGGTCCCCTCCCATCTGGTCTGGGAGTTCACTTAGCTCTGAAATCGGCTATTTGAACTGGGCTGTCCGTGCTGCTCTTGTGAATTCATCTGGATGATCAGTACATAGTCCTTGCTGTCATGGGTCCAGTGCACTGGTTGAGCATGTTTGTCACCTGAAAAAACCTCCCCCTAAAGCACCCAAATGCTTCAAGAAGATGATGTTTGGAGAATGTGTCATGCATACTTCCCCCACCTGGTGTCCTTCAGATGCATTGCACTACAGCTCCCATCATTCCCAGCCAGCATGGTCTGTGGCCATGATGGGAGCTATTCAACACAGGACACCAGCCCAGAGAAGGTTGGAATAATGGATGAGGATGTTGATGACATTTATACCCTGCCTTTCCCCCCTCTTGCAAGGAACCCAAGGCGGCTTACATAGCCCTCCTCCTCTCCATTTTATCCTCACAACAACCCTGTGAGGTAGGTTAGGCCGAGAGTTGGTGACTGGCCCAAAGTCACCCAGTGAGCTTCATGGCCGAGCGGGGACTAGAACTTGGGTCTCAAGAGTCCCAGTACAATACTCCAACCACTACACCACACTGGCTCTGGATGAGGCATCCGCAAGTGCCGCATTTTCTCGAATGAAACATAGAGTGTTCGAGGATCAGGATATTTGTAAGAAGACCAAAACACTGGTTTATGAAGCCATTGTATTACCAACTTTATTGTATGCCTGCGAAACATGGACTATCTATAAACGTCACTTCCACCTCCTTGAAAGGTTTCATCAACGTTGCCTCCGGAAAATCCTGCAAATTACTTGGGAAGATAGGCGAACAAATGTCAGTGTACTGGAAGAAGCAAAGACTACTAGCATTGAAAAAATGATCCTTCAACGCCAACTTCAGTGGACCGGTCATGTTGTTCGAATGCCTGACTGCCGTCTCCCAAAGCAGTTACTTTACTCCCAACTCAAGGATGGAAAGCGGAATATCGGTGGTCAATATAAGAGGTTTAAAGATGTTCATAAGGCTAATCTAAAAAAATGCAATATAAACATCGAAAACTGGGAAGCTCTGGCCCATGAACGATCTAAATGGAGGCTGGCCTTTCACAAAGGTTCCATGGACTTTGAAGAAGCCCGAGTGCAAGGTGAAAGGGAGAAACGTGCTAAGCGAAAAGCACGTCAAACGAATCCTTTACAGGACCATCTTCTATCTGGTAACCTGTGTCCTCACTGTGGGAAGCTGTGTGGATCTAGAATTGGCCTCCACAGTCACTTACGGACCCATCGCTAGAGTCTACACAATCTTCTTTAGAATTTCCTTCTTTTATCCCGGAAGACAATCTTACTCGGTCACGAGTGATCGCCTGATGATGATGATGATGGATGAGGCAAGGTTTCTCTAGTCACCCCCCCCCCAACCTGCTGTTTTCCAGATGGTTTGGACTTCAACTCCCATCAGCCACAGCCAGTATAGCCAATGGTCAGGAATGTTGGGAGCTGTAGTACAAAACATCTCGAGGGCACCAGGTTGTAGAAGGCTGTAAAGGGCTGAACCGTTGCCACGCCCATTCATTCCCCCTCTTCCACGGGAATTACTTTTAATTTTGGTTTGGTTCTGTCAGAATGACACCTACTATCATGAAATAAAATTTTAAAGCTGCCCTGCCGTGATTTCTTTACACTGGATGCTTGCAGAGCAGCAGTCTGAATTTAATATAGCACCGCACGTCTGGTAGTTAAGGCCCTGAGCGGAACAGGTTCTGCCAATATTCGGGATCTGCTCACACTCAAATATCAGCAGCTGTCTAGGGAGCACATAGTTGCATTTGAGGTTGGCAGGCAATCAGGCCATGGCTGCGGCTGAACCTTCCTTCGTATATTGTTTGCTGCCTCCAGAGCTCAGTCTTTGCTCATCCGTCCTCATTTTACAAAAACAAATCAAAATGCACGCCCACAAAAACCACCTGATGATGATGTGCTTATTCCTCAGGTGCTTTTAAAAACCGACTGTTATTCCCCTTAATGTCCTGGGTCAGCAGCTAATTTTTAACCAGGGTCGTATTTTGAGCTGAGCTGGAGCACCAGCAAAATTAGCTCTGCCAAATTCACTCTGATTCACTGCTGCATTAATTGTAATACAGGCAAGAGAGGCTTTTGAATTGCTCCCCCTCAGTAAGAACGGTCCTTTCCCCCATCTCCTCCATCCTCATCAGTCAGTACTGAGAAAGACTCCATGGATGGATGCTCTACTATAGATGGGGGAAGAGGATGACTGGATGGGAGCAGCTGCAGCTACCGACCTCGTCCCCCAGCTTTATTAGCACAGGAAAAGTAAATGCCTGCTCTCCGGGTGGTAACTGGGCAACCCCACTGCAAAGCAAGGCACAGGCAAATAAAATATAGATCAGCCTTTCCCAACCTGGTGTTTTGGATGACTGACAAGTACCCATATTGTACCTGTCCTTCCCCCACCCCTTGTGGCTAACAGTAGCTTTGGAGGAGGAGCTATATAAGTCGGGGAACTGTAGATTTCCCCTCTACAGCTAGTGCCAGCTCCAGGTTTTGGGGAGCCCTTGGGCAAGGCAGTCTCAATGCCCCCCCTCACTCCATCAGCCTAGTCCCTCACTGCCACTGTTGCCAGCTGCTGCTGTTCCTCTTCCTCATCTTCTCTGGCTGCTTGCTGAGCCAGTGAACCAGCAGGCAGTGGCACCTACCAGGAGGATTCCTTCTCAACACAGCTGTTTGAAAGTGGAAGAGGCTTTAACCTTCCCAACCCCCAGTGATCCCATCTCAGCAGACAGGGAGATGACTGAGGTTTAAACCTTCCCATCCCTGATGTTGAGATGTGTGCAAACCTGGCACCATATGTGGTTCTCAGGGACAAAAAGGCTGCTGACCCACTGCAGTAGGCGATACAATGAATGGTGTGTGTGTGTGATTTTTCTGGCAGCCTGATCTTCTTACATAATTCTTTTTGGCACATTTAATGACAATTGTCTGCTCCAAAATATGCAGGCTGCCCCTTGTAACAAATAGTGCTTGTGCCAAAAATGTGTCTTGAGGACTGCCGTAGCTTATTAAAGTCTCCGACGAAGTACTAGTGAGAAAAGTGAAGAATGTTATTAGACAGGCTGTGTTTGAAGACTTGCTCTCTTAATAGTAGCTGTTATATAGGCAAAAGTGTGTGTTTATTGGCTGCTGAGATTGCTTGGGGCTGCTAACTTGTGTGGTTTGCTGCATCCTTCAGTCCTTACAACACTGAACAAGATTTTTTGTTTGCTTTTGTCTTCACATGGATATTTTTCTACTTCAAAAACAGAGCTATTAATATAGGAGGGGATGCTCCAGCTATAGGACATGCATAGTGGGCATAATCAAGCTAAAGCTAAGCACTTTAACAGGACAATCTTATGCATGTCCCCTCAGAAGCAAGCTCCATATATTTCTGTGGGACTTACTCCCAGGTCAGTGTGTAAGCGATTGCTGCCTTTCCTTTTCCTTTGTTTTAGTGAAAACCCTCCCTTGGGGAACTGAGCCTTTAAGAAGTTTTCTCAAAGCAGTAAATGTGTTCAGTCTTTACTTTTGGTCTCAGCTTCTTCCCCAGACAACTCTCCTTCTCTAGTTCCCCTCCCACTCCACCATCTTTATTATTTTTCTACTCAGTCTTGCCAAGGCACCATGACAACCCCAAGTTCATTGGTGCTTGTGCTCCCTCTTCATAGCCTTCACCCAGGAAAAGTTCTAAACCAGTGTTCTGTAACCTTGGGTCCCCAGAGATTTTTGGCCTACAATTCCCAGCATGCCCCAGGCAGCATAGCTGGCTGGGGCATGCTGGGAGTTGTAGGCCAAAAACCTCTGGGGACCCAAGGTTACAGAACACTGTTCTAAACCATAAAGGGCTCTCCAACCTTGGGTCCCCAGATGTTGCTGGACTACAGCTCCCAGAATCCCTTGCCATTAACCATGCTGGCTGGGTATGCTGAGAGCTGTAGGCCAGCAACATCTGGGGACCCACGGTTGGAGAGCCGTGTTCTAAACCATAAAGGGCTCTAGTGCAACTACAACTCTCAGCATTCCTGTTCATTGACCTTGCTGGGTGGGGCTTATGGGAGTTGAAGTCCAAAACATTTGGAGGGGACCAGGTTGGAGGGGACCAGGCTGCTCCAGGGGACCTACAAGGGCTCAGCCCACCCTCATTCCCCCATATCAGCCTTTCACCAGATTTTTCTTGACAGCAGGCTGCACTTTGTTCTCCGAGAGCCAACGTGTCTATCTCTTTAAGAATGCATAAGGAACAACCAAAGTAACCCCAGTGTCCTGATGCCAAGGACAAACTCCCAGTTTACATCAGACAACTGAGGAAGAGTCCTTTTCTATGCTTTTTACCTTGGAATAGGTAATATTTACAAACCTCCCCCCCACTTCTTTAATTCTGTTTCCTTTCTTGCCTCCTGCCCCTCTGAGTCTCCAAGCCAGTTAAGCACACTGTCCTGGAAAAGTCATTGTCACTGGTAAATCCCCCCCCCCATCGCCACAGCTTCCCAAATGTACCAAGTTGCAATTGGGTGGGGGAGAAGAGAAAGCAAAATAGCAGCTGAGAAGGTTGTAAAAAACCAAGGGTGCTGCTTAAAATTTCAGTTTCTTCCCCTCCTGGTTCATGTGAAGGCCGGGTACAGGCTGAAAAGAGTTCCCTCACAGCTTTGATGGGATAGCAGCCACCACTTTCTTTTCCTCAGCCTATTCTTCAGAACAGGGCATTCTGAGAAAAAGGCCATGGTAGCCACCTGCTCAGTAGAGCTGTGAGGCAATTCTGCTGAGTTCCACCCCATGAAAGATGTGACCCCACCTGAAAATGCAAAAGAGGGGATGCATGCAATTTCCCGCCTTTCACCCCTGAAGCTCCTGAATTAAGGCTGAAATTTCTACAGTTGGAAAGTTTGGTCCAGCCCTAGAAATTATTTTCCTGAAAATACAAGAACGTGACGACATACTGGTAAGTGGTTCAAGACACATACCAGAGCAAGTACTTCATGCATTATATATGCAAGTACTTCATGCATGCACTTTGGTATGGTAGTCATTAAATCAGGATTAGACAAAATCAAGGTGTATCGTGCCATTAATGGCTCTTGGTCATGTTAGGTATGTGGAACCTGCTTATCAGAGCAGGAATACCTTTGATGGCTGGGGCAAATATAATCCCAGACTACTTGCTCCATTATTCCACATTCAGGAACCCAGGAATATGCGGAAAAGTGGTAATAAGCAGATTATACTTTTATTACATCTTTAGTATCAAGCAAGTACTTATTTTGTGGCCTACCAGAATCTTTAATGGCTCTCTGAAAAGGTCTAGCTTGTGTGGAAGGAAAGAAAGAGAAAAGTAAGCCTTAAATAAAACCCGAGTTGGAACTCATCTAGATTCTAGTATGCTAGAACTGCTAGGAAAACATTGCATGGACTTCTAAACATTATACATGCTTATGGGCTTCCCAGGGGTGTCCATTCTAGAAGACAGTGCTGATCTAGAATGGCAGTTGATCTCATCCAGCAATGTAGTTCATATGCGCACATAAATGGATGTAATTAATGTGGATTGGTACACAGAGTACCAATCCTAAAAATTGGTGTGTTGTATACTCACTTCCATGCTGGGATTGGTGTGTTGTATACTCACTTCCATTAGTTAATATGTTGTGGAAATGCTGTAGGCTAAAATAATTTTGGAATCAAGTGTGAAGGTCATTGAAGAAATAGTTGTGTTTGATCCAAAAATCTTAGTATTGGGTTAATGCCCAGAATAGAATTATTTTAGGCAAGAGAAAAAACGACTGACTGATACGATGACAGCATGCATCAGGGCAAAATAAAGTTCTGACAGATCTTTGGAAACAATCATCCAGAGAAAACAGAGATTCTCAAGCTCTGTCATAATGAGCCTCTCTAAGTAGGAAAAAAAAGGAGAAAAGAAATAATATTTACTCATTTTATAGATTTTTAGTGCATCTTTCAAGATGTCTGTCTGTCCTCCCAAGACAGGTAACAACTTATTAACACAACAAAATATACTAAAAAAAATCAAAATAATAAAATAACAATAAAACAACAAGTTAAACAACATTAAATATTTAAAACAGCAGCATCTGACAAAGCGATGATTGAATCACAGTTGTTAGAACTGCAATAAAAGAACTAGTTACATTTGTCCTAGCATGGTTGTTACATTTGTTCTAGCATGGTTGCTAGAAAAATATATTTATTATTTATTTATTTATTTATTTCATTTTTATACTGCCCAATAGCCGAAGCTCTCTGGGCGGTTTACAACCATTAACAAGACAGTCCTTGCCCGCAGGCTTACAATCTAAAAAGACAAGAAACACAAGGAAAAAGGAATGGGGAGGGAAGAAGGGGGAATATTAGTTAATACTCCTGGCAGGGCTGGTGGAATGGCTGGTGGAATGGCTCCCTCTCTTCTCCCTCTGCACAGCCTGCTGGAATGCCGCGCTGGTGGTGGTGGCAGTTGAGGGAGGAGGAGCCTTCAGGAGGGCGGCCTTTCAGCAGCAGGGCTGGTGGAATGGCCCTGCGCTCCTTCTCATCTCCCTCCTCTCAGCCTGCTGGAATATAGCGAAGACCAGCTTTCCCAAACCTGACACCCTCTGGAGGTTTTGGCCTTCAGCTCCCATCAACCCCAGCCAACATGCCCAATGGTGAGAAATGCTGGGAGCTGTAGTCCAAAACTTCTGGAGGGACCAAGTTGCGGAAGGCTGATGAAGAGCATTCTGTCAACCACTTAGAAGTAACTGAAGCTGGAGCTCACCTTTGCAGCCAGGTTTCATGAAGAATGGCATCTCATATTTACAAAAAAAAAGTATCTTTTTTAAAGGTTTATTTATTTTATTTTATTTATTATATTTATAGCCTGCCTTTTTTCCTGCAAGGAACCCAAGGCAGTTTACATAATCCTCACAACAGCCCTGTGAGGTAGGTTAGGCTGAGAGTCAGTGACTTGGCAAATGGTCAGGAAAGGTGAACATATGGAAGCAACTTTACCATTTCTCCCATGCTGCTGTATTCCCAGCACCTTTCATTTGTTGGAAAGCAGGTTCTGATACGTACAGAAATAAAGGTGTCTTTAAAAAATGTTATTCCTACCTGAAATCTGAATTCATTTCAGTACAGGAGAAGCTTCTGTATTCAGGCTTGGGCCCAAAGTGCCCCAGGTACAAGTGGGAATGCCCAGGGGAAAGGTCACTCATGCCCTCTCTCCACACACACTGACTGCAGCCACTTTTCTACCCTGTTATGGAGAATCCTCAAGAGTGGCTTTTCAAAGGGGTACAAGAAGCTGCAGTGGAAAGGGGGGGGGGCATGAAACAGTGCCTACTTTCCAAAACATAGCTAGGCACATATAGCCAGTAGGCAAGTGGTTAAGAGAAAAGGTAAGGAATAGGATCACATGAACTGACAGCTTCAAAGTGCGCTAGGAAACAGAAAATAGTTTTTAGAAAATGCATACAGGATGTTGCACTATTGACTCCCAGCATTGGAATGTAAGAAGAGCTGGTGATAATATTTATAATAATACTTAATGAGTTTTAATTTGTTAGTTTTAGGCTGCCTTTAAGGATAATCTTAATCTGGATCCAGATTGCCATGGACGGCCTTCTCCTTATCCCATCAGCCAGAGCAGCCAGGCTGGTGGGGACTAGGAAGAGGGCCTTCTCTGTGGCGGCCCCCAAATTATGGAACTCCCTTCCTAGTGACCTTCGCCATGCCACCTCCGTGATGAGCTTCTGCCGCGCATTAAAAACATGGTATTTCAGGTGGGAATATGGGGTGGGTTAGGATTTTAAAAGAATTTTTTATATTGGAATTGTCATGTTTTATTGTATTGTTTTAATTGTACATCACCCAGGGTGACTGGGTGACCGGCCAGATGGGCTATTAAAAAATGTAATAAAATAAATAAATAAGATTTAGGTGTGTGCAGCTGGGCTGGCAGAAATAGACTCCCCCACCCCTCCTCCACACAGCAGCCCCTCCAGCCCCTGAAAATGCTACACAGAGGGTCAGGGGATGCTGCTGAATGGGGTGAACTGTGCTGAATGGGCAGAGGAGAGAGGGGATCCCTGAAAACCTGGCAGAGGGACCTTCCACGAGCAGAGACCTTCTGTCCATCGAAGGCAGATCCCGGATCCAACATAAAATTTTCATAGTGTTTTCAAGCATTGAAAAGGCTTCACCTGCATTATTTAGCTATAATCATTACAAGAGCACCGCAAGGGCCAAACTAGATGTCACCGATGGACATTTCCCAGGATTGCAAATGGACAACTTTGGGGGGGCAATTTTTGTCAGGACTGTGTCACAGGGAGAGAGAAAAGGGCAGCAAAAAAGCATGCAGGTTGATTGCATTCATGCAATTAACTTCCCTTCTAGAGTGAGTTTGGCCCTAAGGTCAGTCACTATGATCATTCTGCATTTTGCCAGTGGGAGGACTGCCTACTCAAGGACTGCCCAGACAAGGTTGGAGTGAGCCAGATCCATCGATCCAGCAGCAGCAGTAGAAGCAGAGGTGATGGAAACCAACCCAGACCTAGCATCATGACTGAACCTGAGCCAGAGCCCATCACATCAGGGGGCCCTGATCATCCTGACCCCTGAATTGGGACCTGCAGAGTCTGTACCCTCAGAGCCTGCACTTCTTCCCAAAGAGCCAACTCCTTCCACATCAGGGGCCCCATGTTGGCCCATCAGTGTTGGACCTCAAGCCAGAGCCTTCCCAAGTTTGGGAGTAGTAGTCTGGACCTGGAGGCATAGAAGGCTTTTGTCAATCCCAGTCACTGCTGGAGCTAGTTTGTCATTTGGAGCTCTCCATGGTGCTGCTACCATTGGCCTGTTTTGCTCCCACATGGGCTTCTAGTCAATGTCAGGACAAGGCACAAATACGGTACTGGAATGTGAGATGTCATTGACTTGTTACACTCTTACTGAGGGAATGTGTGCAATAATAATACTGCCACGTGTAGAATGCTCCCTTCTTCCATCACTCAATACAGGCTGCTGTAGCAGATGAAGATTTCTCCCAACACTTGGTCTTCCTCCCCCGTTCTCCCAAGAGAAGCGAATATCAGAAGTGTTCCTTAGCCAGTTCCTATCTTGGATGCTAGAAGGAAAAGGCCAAGATGAGCAAAATGGCAGTGATAGCTGAGCATTACTTGCTGTCAGATGCTACAGAAACTTGAACTTAAAGTCATTGGATCTGTGTACTGTGTTGCCTGTGCTGTGTGGTGAGCTGTGTAACTGCAGGTTACAGCATCTTCCTAGACCAGCATTCAACCCAGTGCCTTCCAGGTGTTTTGGACTTCAATTCCCATCAGCCCCAGCTAGCCTGGCCAATGGTTAGGAATGCTAGGAGTTGTAGTCCAAAACATCTGCAAGGCACCAGGTTGGGGAAGACTGTCCTATACCTAGGCCAGTGATGGCGAACCTTTTTGAGCCCGAGTGCCCAAACTGCAACACAAAACCAACGTATTTATTTAAAAGTGCCAACACTGCAATTAAACCTGAATACCGAAGTTTTAGTTTTAGAAAAACAACTCATACAGTTGTCCGAACTAATTAACATCTTTTGTCTTTAAAGAAAAACACAATAACAGAGCTTTCAAGGATACAAACAGTTTTTTGTTGGAAAAAAATCAACTCAAAAAATTATTATAGTACTACATTGTACACATAGCCTGAAGGGAATTTATACAAACTTTTTAAATAATTAGGCACATGTATTTTTGGATAAGGGATTCTCAACTTGTAATATGATTATATGCCAGACTGAAATTGTATGGGGCAAGCTTTACCCCGGGTCCTTTACCTGCCTCTACAGGTGTCGGATTAGTAAAAGTAAAAGTCAACCTGTACTAGGATGAGCAAGATAAACAAGAAAACTAAACGTGCTTAACACATTTTAAACACTTTATGTCTTGGACTGCAAATACTGCATTAGGTAAAAGTTTGCATTGGGCATGCTTTTGCACAATTAATGTGATTTTTGCTATTGCATGCATGCTGATAATTTGTCAAACCTTGGCTCATACTCCGTTAGTTTGAGAGCAACACATGCAGCACTCAGGTCAACTGTTCGGGCTTTACATCCAAGCCAGCTCTGTGCATCATTCTTCAAAATCTTTTAAATGTGATAACAATGTAGAAAAGAATTCTGTAACAGGAATTCTAGAATAAAATCATTGTGTTCCACACTGTGAGAAAGAACAAAATCATTAGTGTTTTGCAGAAGGGGACGGTCTTTTCGCGATCTGGGTGACCAATGGCTCGAGTGCCCACAGAGAGGTCCCTGCGTGCCAGCTGTGGCACCCGTGCCATAGGTTCACCATCATTGACCTAGGCAGTGATGTATTCTTGCCCCCCCCCCCAGGCTGGCCATTGGTTCGCCTTGAACAGGAAGGACTATATGAGGGCTTCCTGTTACAGTTACGCCTTGCCTAAGCAACACAGTCTTCCTGAGCTGTGGTTTGTTCCTGTAACCTTTGGTTGTTCTTCAATCCTATCTTCTGCTTTGTCCTTTGGTCCTGGCTTGTGGTCTGCTCCTGAGTTCTGGCTTTGTCCATCGACTCCAATCACCTGGTGCAACTTTTGGTTCCTGGCTCATCTCAGGTGGCTGCCTATGACTCAGCCCTGACTGACACTCGTAGCTACCTCATGTGAGGAGAAAATGGAAGTAGACAAAATGGTTCCTATTTTTTAATCTGCTGTGTTTAGTTGCTTTATTGTGCTCGTTTTTTGTTTCTTACATTTTCTGTTAGCTGCCTCAAATGCAAGTTTTAGCAACAAGGTGGGATATACCGTAAATTCATGAATATTAGTTTTAAAATCTTACTAATATCTTCTTTGAAGTAGTATATCAATCTGAACTGGTAACTTGTATTCTATAGAAATTTCAATTTTTAGAGAGTTCTTTATACATTTTGTAGCTCTCTTCCTGCCATAAGGAAATGTCTCTCCAAGGCTGCAATCCTTATATCCAGTTATCCGGGAGTAAGCCCCACTGAACACAGTGGGACTGATTCCTGAGTAAAGAGTTGGGAAGAGGCACTGTAAAAGCCAGTTCCCCCACATCTTGTCACACTCTAGAGCAGTGTTCTCCAACCTTGGGTCCCCAGATGTTTTTGGTCTACAACTCCCAGCATGCCCCAGCCAGTGTAGGCCAAAAACATCTGGGGACCCAAGGTTGGAGAACACTGCTCTAGAGTGATCAAGAATCAAAATTTGGCAGAAGGTAGGAGAAGGCTTGATTCTCAACAGCTGCACTTACTCAGGGTGGGCAGCAGGTATTACACCCACTCCCATGGTGTTCCTGAGTGCACCCCTTCACTTTCTCTCATATAAGTGAATGGCTGCTATTCATTCCGATGGGAATAGACTTGGGGTTGGGGGCATCATTGGGGTGGGAATAAAAGCTGTCTTCCACTTCAAACACTCAGTGGCCCAGCCTTTTCTGCCAGGGATTCTGCAGATGGGTGCAAAGTGTCTCTCTGCACAAAGCACCATCCTCGTATAGATGTCTCATTCCTCATAATTATGAGAATTTTACTAGTATCCAAATAATGGTAATAATGGTGACCAGTGTATGTATGTGTGCATAATTTAATGACTAGTATTTTCACCAACAAGCTGATTAGGCACATTAATCTATTCTGTGATGAGAAAAGATGTGATCTACTCATCCTGGCACAACTGATGGACAAAATTTGAACATCAGTGTTCAACAAATTGGAAGTGGCATTAGCAAGGGAATTGGATTGCACATATCAAGCATGGTGGCAACAGAGAAAATGCATAATATCAGCCATTTCAGTGCTGGTGACAGGGTTGATTTATCCATCGTAATGAGATTACACTGGTGTCTGTATGTTTTCCTTTAGCATATTCAAACTACATGGGGTTTTCCTCACTTAAAGGACTAGTGTGTAAATAATAATAATAATAATAACAACAACAACAACAGCAGCAGCAGCAGCAGCAGCTGAGAAGCCCAATGGTTGAAAAAGGTCTCATTGCTTGTTTGAATGCTGTTTATCAATAACAAACAATAGAGTCTACTCATGCTGTTTACAGTCAAGGAGAGTGTGTCATTGTTGCTTCTGTTGGATCTCTTTTTGGTTCTGTTGGCTCTCTCTCTCTCTCTCTCTCTCTCTCTCTCTCTCTCTTACTCTAGTGTAAGAGCATGCAGCCCCAATTTGGATAGGGACCACTGTGCTTTGGGATGGGAGGGTTAAACATCCCCCCACTTCCACCCCCCAAATTGGGGAGATGTTTTCTTTCCCTTTTCCTACCCCCACCCCATCAGTGAATTGGAGCCACACACACATGCACTAGAATAAAAAAGAGGCAAGCCTCAGCTATACATTACACCAGTGATCTTCACTATTTTGCCTTTTACCTCTTGGGCTCCTCCCCCACTAGAGCTAATTGGCTGATTGCTCCTGTGTTCTCTTCTTCCCCACCCCAGCTGCCTTACAGCTGAGGGGCAGCAGGTCTCCTGACTCCACACCCTGCAAAGCTTCCTCCCATAGCCCAGATCGCAGCTGCTGGCCTAGCGCTAAAGCAAACAACAAGGCAAACCTAGGGAGCCCCTGTTGAGAGTGAGCAGTTACTGCAGAGAGAGAGAGAGAGAGAGAGAGAGAGAGAGAGAGAGAGGCAAGAGATATACTTGAGGTGACTGAGAGCTGCCAGTGGCCCTCGGGCTTTGCAGTGAAGAACACAGTGTTACATGATTAGCATAACACATATTTTGGCTCTTACAGTCTACTGTTTGTTGGACATGGAGGAGAGTGTGTCCTTGTTGGTTCTACTGAATCTTTGGGTGTAGAAGGAGGAACCCTATTTCAATTTTCAGCAAAGAAGAGATGGCTGCTTGGAGGACTTCTTACCCTTTCTTTCTTTCTTTCTTTCTTTTAATTTGTAAAAACTGCCAGCAGTACAGCAGCAGTGGCAGTGCTCTGGCCACCACCATCCATGCTAACATCCTTCATAGAGGCACTTTGAGAAGGAAGGCAGTGGTAGACTCTGCCATTATTGATCTTCATTGGCTCCTGGTCTGTTTCCATCCAAGCTGAATTCAAAGTGCTGGTTATCACCTTTAAAGTCTCTACAACTTGGGACCTGGGTATTTAAAGGGCTGCCTTCTTCCCTTTGAGCTGGCCGACCTGTTAAGATTTTCTATGGAGGTCTTGCTCTGTGATTTACTTCCATCAGAAGTGCAGTTGGTGGGTAACGGGACAGGGCCTTCTCAGTCATGGCACCCAGACTTCAGAACACCCTGTACCATAAGGCTTCTCTAATCCCTTCCTTATTGGCATTTTCATGTCTGGTGTTGACTGTTCTATTTACCTCCTCATTGGTTTGTTGCTTTGGTGCTGCTTGTTCCTGAAGCTGTTTTTAGTTTAGTTTTGTATTGTTTTATTCTGTTTTTGATCTTGTGTTACACTGCTGTGCTTAACTGTTTTTATTGGATTTTATTGTTCCTACTCTGTTTGGTTTTGTTGAATTTTAATTTCTTGTACATGACTTTGAGGGCCCTTTCAGGTGGAAAGGTTTATTTATTTACATCTACATAAATAAAATTGAGTGTCCTTGAAAGATTTAACCATTAAATTTTTCAAAATGGGAGCCAAGAAGAAATCATAGGAGGAACACAACAGTATCCCTTGGAGCTGAAATGGATATTTACACATATTTTAAAAATCACTAAATTTTCCAATTTTGCTATTCAAATATTTTCCTTGACCCATTTGATTAACAAAATGAAGAGGCACAAAAATGATACGTACAGTACATGATTTAAAATAAAAGCTTTAAAAAAATAATTATGAAGTACAATGCATAGAGTCTAATCTCATCTTGCAACTCTTTGTTCCTAAGTATCTCAAATAACAACCATTGTTACATGACATTGTTTTCAAACATTCAGCCTGCACATATCACTCAGAATAAAAAAGTTTAGTCATAATGACTGTATTCAAAATCCTATAAAACGTGTTCATCAGCATTAGAGGTGTGGGTGGGAGTGGAATTTACTTCTTCCAGTAGAACTGTAGTCACTGCTGCTATCAAGAGTTTCATAAGCAATATTAATTATGTTCTCAGCCATACTGTCCTAATAACCTAAAAGTACATATGCAGTGCAATTCTACACATTGTTACTCAGAATTTAATTCCTATTGAAGTTGATTGGACTTGCTCCCAGATAAGCATATATAGGATTATATTTTGTTTTATAATCCTCTCCCCAAATCACTGTACAGTTCTCAAAAACAAGCAGGAAATCATATTGGGGCAGATTCTTACAACACCAACAATTATTGGAACTAAACTGGTAAATGCACTTTAGTCTATGAGGCATTTAGAAAAATATTAATACTACACTTTTATGAAGAGTTTCCCTTAAATTTGTGGATATTAATTTTTTCAGGGAGTTGTTGGAACACACTTCTACACCTCCCTGGGAATAGTCAATATCCCTCAATTCCCTTCCTCCTTCAGAAAATGATTAATCTTATTCTCATATACAGAGAGGGGGGTCTATCCAGGGATTCAATATAAACCAGAGGTGTAGAACTAGGTGGGGTGAGGGGCTGGATCACCCCAACCCAGTCCTCTACTGGCCAGATGGCATTGGGGGTGTGGCTACATCCACAATGTCATTAAAACCCCAGTAGAAGTGACAGCTGGAGCTCTTTCACCCAGTGCCTCAGCCAGGGACCCAGCTTCAGTGCACTCAGATTTTCCCTGGTGTGGAAAAGCCTGAGAGTACTGAAGCTTCCCCACCAAGGTGCTGGGTAGAATCCTTCCATCCTGGTTGGGGCTGCTTCACCTGCCCCATGCCTTCCCCCATTGGGGAGAACATGGGGCAGCAGGCGAAGCACTTAGTGCACCAAGTAAGGGGAGTTCCTGCTGTTATCTCTGATCAGTGATGGGAGATAACAGAGAGATTTCCCTGCCTTCAGGGGGAGGGGTTTCACCTGAGGTCCTGCAGGCTGGATGGATTGGCCTGGAAGGCCAAATTGGCCCATGCGCTGGAGGTTCCTCATCCCTGATATAAACCCATTCAGTGGTCTTATTGCATTTAGTTCTGTGTTGGATTGTGGACCTCCTGAAAAATGATGGGGGCGGGCAGGGAAGAGATTGTCAAGCATCTAGAGTTGTGCCAGCTTGCTTTAACATGACACAAGACTCTCTCATCTTTGAGCCAACAGACTGACAAGGTTACTCCTTTGAAATAATATTTGAACATCAGATACTAGAACACTGGGCTCACCTTTAAAATCCAAGATATTTAAGTATACCCAGATTTTAGTAAATGTTACCAAGAAATTAGCTTCTTTTCACAGATGGATCTAAGTATATTCAGTTGTTAAGACACATTTTACATACAATAGTTTTTTGTTTGGTCATTTTTCTCCTCCTTTCTGCATATGTACGGTATGTGATTTGCTTGCCTGTGTGCATGGCTGCTTAGTCTTATAACATAGCATGTTGCAAATCCTGTCTCACAGCATGCATGAGCAATTTCCATCTGTTGGTTGAGTTTATGTACATAACTTCCCCCAGCACCCACTGATTCTGTGCCAGAACCCTGCCAGCTATATGAACTGGGCAAAAACATGCCAGGGAGTTTTTTCCCCCCCAGCTCTTTGACTTCAGACCCAATTTCAGTCCCATCATTACTTAGTTCTCTTTCAATACGTTTTTACATCTCAACAGTTCTGGAGTGTGTGTAATGGAGCCTTAACAGTGGAGGCTATACATAGCCCTGCCAAGGTCATCTTCTTACATACACTTCATGGAGAGAAGAAGGCCCAGGTCCCTCATGTTTGTGCCAATAAGAGCCTCTTTCAAGAGATCTTCAGGAGCAGGGGGAACATGCCGTTGAGTATGGGCACAAAGTATCCACGAAGAAGATGTCCTGTGCAAACTCTGTTGAAATGAATGAGAGGTGCAGAAGAACTTTTGTACAGCTCCTGTTAATTTCAATGAGGCACTGGGCACTTAATTTGCAGTGGGTACAAGGGCACTTTCCAGAGAATGAGCCTTATCTGTAGTAAAATCGCCACATTTTGTGCTTCTGGAATGGTGCAAAGATTGGTAGCCGGAATTCAAGAGGTCAGTCTCATGTTGGGTAGAAGAGGGGATTTACACAGCTTGTCCTTTCATAGCCCAGCAAGGTTGAGATTAAGCTCCTCCTCCTCAAATTCTCTCTTCTGCACAACTATTAAAGGCACAGGGGCCCTAAAATACAAGAATAGAGGTGAAAGCCATACCAAGCACCAATTCACACCATTTCATTACATTAGAGCTTTTGAACTGTGAATGACTCCTTCCCATTTGTGATGAACATACAATCAAATGACCATCAAAAGATATTCCATAATACTGCAGTTGATGGGGAACAACCAAGTGGATGTAGAAAGTCAAGCCAATGTTGAGGGTCCAGTTCAGGGAGTATCATGCAGTCTTTGCCATGCTTTTCTACAGGCAGGAGAATGCTTGACAAGTAAAATTCCTGCCTCTCTCTGTGAAAATGAGGTCCTGACTGCTCCAGTGGGCGAGAGAGGACCAGAGCTGATTTAAGGCTATTCAGAAGTTCAATATATTGAAAATATATTTTAAAACTGAAGCAGCAAAACAGTGAATGCTGTTCAACTCATGAAAAATAAAAAAACATGCCACACAGGAAATATTAGGATACAACTATTTAAAGAAAAGAGTAAATGCAAAGTAACATCACATACAGAAGTAAAATGTGAGACATGTAATGATTACAGAGAAAATACAGTTGTAACCATGAAACACAATGCTGTGTGTGACTATTACATGCAAAGATTACACCATGCAAAGTAAACTTCAGTTTAACTCTTGTCCAGGCCTAACAGAAAACAATATTATGAAAACTGTGTTAAAGCATCAAATGCAGTACCTATGGCATTTAGAAGTTATGACAGGTCAAACTAGCAGCCATTTGAATTGTTACTTAGCTGCACTTAAACTTCCACCAGTCTAGACTAATTAAATACAATTCTTAAAGCTTCCAACTATAAAGCAGTATAGTCCAAACCTTTTGAGGAAAGGAAGGGGGAAAGGAAAATTATAGCTATGGTATCTATCCTAAGCAGAGAACTGAAGAACAGGCTCCTGTGGACTCAGAGGAAGATTGGAGAAGACCTCTCCAGAGTCTGAGGTGTAGAACTCAGCAAAGTCCAGATGGGAAAATTAATCCACATAGGAAGTGAAGAAAATGTTTTAAAATAGAAAAGGATGGCAAAGTCTGAGCCTCACCAGTGAGTGAAATAAAATAGTGTGGAAAAACGGAACTAAGCTGCTCAGGAGCAAGGCATCTAGCCCCAAAAGATTAGCTCAGAAAAGACGGCCAGCAGCAGCCTCAAAAACTGAAGAAGGGACGTGATCAAAGTAAGAAATCCCTTCTTCTCTCAAAAAGAAGGTAAACATACAAACTATGGCCTGAAAGGCCCCAAACAAGCAAAAATATTGTTAGCAAAAACTGGAGCTATTAAACAAACAAAAAATGAAATGAAATAAGTGAATGAAGTCCTTCCCCTGCCTAGGCCTTATCAGGGTTAATGGGAACACCCTGGACTCATGGAGCTGCTAGCTGCAGGGAGTAACAAATCTTGTAACTTCTCTTTATACCGGTCCATTGTTCCACAACCTGATCACAGCTTTGTCAGCATGATTGTCTTCTCTTGCCTCTCAGACTCCAAGCAGCAAGGAAATACAGGCCTGCTTATGAAGCAAAGTTTAATTCCCATCCTATTCCATGGTTCCCTTATAAGCCCTCTGTCCCCATCACCTGAAACCTGCCAAAGGTAATAGTACTGTATATAGTTTTTCTCCTCACAGAATAGAACGAGAGCCCCCTTTATATATGCATATGGCACCTCAGCCTGCCCCCATGCTAAAGTAGCTGTGGGATGCTCTTCTCTAGTTGTTCCTGCCCAATGAGCTGAGATGGGTGGCAACAGAGGAGAGAGCCTTCTCAGTGGTGCACTCTCTGTCTATGGAGTGCTCTCCCCAAAAAGGCTTGCCTGGATCTTACATTGTCATCTTTTCAGCACCAGGCAAAGGCCGTTTTATTTCCCCTGGGCTTTCTTTTCTTTTCTTTTTTTTTAAAAGCCAAGTAGATTTAGATCTAAATTTGAACTGGTTTTGCCTGTTTTTCTGCTATTTTTTTTTCCCTGTCATGTTTCATGATGCCTTTTTAACTTAAAGTTTGTAAATCACCCTGATAAACTTTACTGGAGGGTAGGATTTAAAGGTATCAAATTTTTAGGTCCCACCTAATAAATGGTGCCAGTACCATATTGGTGCCAATAACATTATGAGGAACTTATCAATTGAAATAAGATATCAGTTACTGTTTGTAATCTACACTCCATATCATCCATTCAAATACTATTTGCAATGAGTCGGCAGAACTTTGTAAAAAACCAATGTTTTGCAATATCTCCCAGAAGCCTTCCTTAGGAGCTGAGGATCATCCAGGGCTGTCGTTAGGGGTAGGTATTGTTGGGCACTTGCTGAGGCCCACGTACCCGTGCTGGGGGCCCACTGGCAATGCCAAGATTCTCCTGGCCCTGCTGCTGTTCCTTCTCACAGACACTGTCTGTTCACCGGCCCTCTCTGAGCATGCCAACAGTGACAAGAATAAGGGGATGGAGAGCCTTTTTCACTAATGTTCCATTCCATTCTTCCTCTGGGTGGTGTAGCAGATTGGGTCCAGAGGAATAGGATAAGTGAATAGGCTGTGGGGACAGAAGTGAGGATGAGATAAACCCACTCAGGGAGGGGGCCTGGTGAGGGCAGCTTGCCCAAGTGCTCCCCAAAACCTGAAGCTGGTATAATATCATTTTCCCTTACCACACAGATATTTTTAAATGGTAATTTTTTTCAGATGGCCAATGGATATAATTTTTTTTAGTACCCTGTCATATTTCAGTACTGAGGTAAACTTTTCTGATGTCCAGGGCATTCATTTTCCTTTTTCGGTCAGAATTCATTAGGCTGGGCACACCTAAACAATTCCAAAACAATAAGGTAATGTTCCCTGATGACGTGGCCATCAAATTCCCATTCCCATCAGAACTTGTTGCCTCCCCCCTTTCTGCATGTGATGTGAGCCTGGGCACACCTAAACAATTGTCGAGGCCCTGGTCCTGCAGTCACACATTCTAGCACTCTAACACTGGAGACTCCAAATCAGTGAGATCCTTTTATTACAGAAAAATCCCACAGCATAAGCTTAACATTTACAGTCTTCAGAAATCATATAGCTGATGGCATTTTGCTATGGGCTCTTAAAATTGTTCCACATCAAGGTAGGGGACTGGAATGTCTCTTAAGGACCAAATTCCCCGACATTCCATCCCAAGAAAAGAGTTCCAGATATCTTTGTAGATGATCTTCCCTGACATCTCACATTCAGGGGAAGGGATTTAAATGTCTTTTGGGGATCATCTTCCAGACATCTCACACAAAGGAAGGGGACTCAAATGTTTCCTTTAGACATTCCATAATCAGGGTTCAAGGAAAGGATTGGAGCCAATACGAGATGCTCCTGTGACAAGGGAAGGGATCCTAGAACCAGGCTTGACTTACTCACACACCCCCATAGAGAGCTGAACCAACCATGCCCGAGTTGGAACCTCCGGGGTGCTGTACTTCTTGGCCTTAGGATCTGAGCAACTCCTAGCTGCTTCTCCAACAGGGGAAGGATCTGGGCCCTATTGCTCATGAGACAAGGGAAGGGATTCTAGAGGAGGAGCTGAACAAGCATGCACACCTCCACAGAGCTCAAAACCAACCCTGCCACTTCAGTTGGACCCTCTGGGTACTACTGAGTGTCCAGGCCTATCGACAATAAGGGTCCAAAACAAGATCAGACTTGAGTCCAAAGTACTTCCCCACATGCAGAGATTCCAACATCCAAAGCTCCCAGCTTTGGGATCTCTACGCCACATGGGTCGAGGCATAGGGATGTCCAGAAGTCAGGAATTAGCCCCAAGCCAGACAGGCTCTGGGCTCCTCGACGCATTCATAGCCATAAGAATGCACAGTCTATGAAAAGTATGACAGTCCTTTTCATGGCAGGTTCTTGACAGTACAAGTCAAAGAGAAGAAAGTCCAAATTAGGTAGAGTCCATGTGCAGAGTGCTCCCAATAGCTCAGTCGGTGATAGATCCAAACAGAAAGATGAAGACTTAAAAGTGAAGGTGTGGCCATCTTAACCTTCCAAACCACTAATTGACAAGGGAACTGGCCCACAAGGCCCCTATCCCACCTGGGTGTCTCCCTTCTGCCCTTCAGGGGTGAGGCTTCAACCAAAATGACACCTCTGCAAACCACCCCTCCGCTCTCCTGAAGTTCCCAGAGAAGGCTCCTATCTCTGCAAGGTCAAAGTTGCAGCTGGACGGGGGAGACACCTGCTTTCTCCTGAGAACTCTGACAGTAATAAGCTCACACTGCTCTTGACATTCCACAGACTGACTAGGCCCCAAACCCTTCCAAGCTACTGCTGACCAGTTTCTGGCTATGAACTAGAAGGCCCACTGTATTAGTGACACTGAACTCCCACAACAATTCTGATGGGATAAGGTCTACTTATGTACCAACCTCTGTCCCTCCCATTACAGCATATATCAGCTTCCAAACCAAAAAATACTTAAGCCTCCTCTGCAGGGCCAGCCTCAGCTACAGTGCTGCCTTGAAATAGGGAGGTCAAAAGTCTCCTCCTCTCCTCAGGTGAGTCCAAAATCACGTGCATGACATCACCTAACTCCTGTGAGACTGAGCATGCTCATTTTTTGCCAGCTTTGCAGGTCTTTCATACCACTACAGTTTCCCCTTGTAAACACAATTGCCATCTTTCAGACTTGTTTGAGTGCTCAGTAACACATGGAACAGAATCTACTCATCTTTTACAGAATTTAGATTCATTTCATCCACCTTTTGAATAGAACACTGAAATCTGCTAGGAAGAGTGGGCAGAAAAAGGGAACCAGGCTTGGTTTTGTAGTGCTGAGTGTGCTCCATTGCACTCAAGCAAGCTCAGTAGCATATGTTAAAGAAATCAGATGAGGTAAGAGTCAATGATGTTACACTGGCACTGATCACACAATACACTCATAGAAATCCATATTCTGTGCTGAGTAAGCCTCTGCACTGTGCTCAGGATATTAAATGGGTGTATTTATTTTGTATCATTTATTCTGCTATCAAGATGAGGATTTTCAAGAACGTTGAAATTTTTGTCAAGGGCGTCAGTTGCAGAGGGGACTGAAAGGTGACTGCTCTTGTAACAATAAGCTATTTAATGAGATATGTTGAAAAGTAGAAAACAGAAGGGCAGTAACTGAAATTCAAGTGCAGCTTCATGGTGTGTGGAAGGACTCAACCAAATTAGGAAACACATTTTTGTTTTAAAAAATGCATATGTACCATCATGAATCAAAGTGGCTTAAAGATGAAACTATGTAACTTGGGATGGAAGCATTTGAAGATTAAAATGTGCACCTAATTTTGACTACAGCAAAATTTCAGCATAACCCTAGCTTCAAAATAAGACAGATTGCTCTTATTATGGTTTTATGCTGTCGATCCGTCAGTTTTTGATATAAATTTCATCATAAATCTAACAGGAGAAAATAAAAGCCTAATATAGCCATCTTCTTCATCATCATAAGATTTGTGTTACAGTGTTGTCCTGGCTCCTGACCAAAAGAACACGTTTATGGCCATACTTCATAAAAGCTCACAGAAATATTTGACAAAATATATGCACATCATAATAACTTTCTCTTCAGATCAAGGAAAAGGAAGAGTAGGAGCAAATAATGCTAGCCATGCTTTCTTTATATCGAGTTGCATAATTCTTCAAACCCCTGCCTCCATAAGCAGTACATAACATGAATCTCTGGGTGAATGATATCCTGAAAACATAAATGGAAAACTCTTACATCACATACAATACATCTAGAAAAAAGCAGTTGGGGCTTGGCTAGCCATGTACTATGCTTCCATACTGAGAAAAATGGAAAATACAAATTTGTTGCTCTATTCCTGGCTTATAGACCCTACTGCAATTGCTTTGCCAGTATTCTGGTGGTAGGAGTGGGATGGAAGGGGAATGCCCTAACCAACTTCATGGGGTGTGGGTGGAAGAAGTTAATGTATGATATACAAATGTAGCTGCTACCTCTCTCTAGAGAACATTCCCTCCCCCCCCCTTCTGGCCAGCATCCTGGAATTCAGAAGTTTAGTTCAAGAAATTCTGCCTAATTGGGTTCTTCATCAATCAGTGAGCCACTGTTCTGTTCATACAATAAGGGTGATTGAAGTCTTGTAAAAGTGTGAATTTGAAAGAGGATTTTTGAAAAAGCCCACTTCACTACGACTTCCAGTCAGTCAATCAATCAATCACTGTACACCAAGAAACATCTCAAATCACCTACTGCAGACTGCTTAATTGAGCTCCCTCCAGAACATCTTTGTGATGCCTCTCTTTCCTTTAAATTCTTCCTGAAATTCCAGTCTTCTTTGCTTAAGCCCCAGTCATCTACCTCAGCAACCTCCAATTATTTGTAATGATATTTACACACATTAAATCAGTATTATCCTTGCCTGTCCGAGGGTGGAGAGATGCGTCTTTCTTTTTTTTTACTTATGGTGTAAAGAACCATTTACAACCACAGTGCTGAATGAATGAAGGAAAAGTATTTGAAGAAATATATATTTGCAGTTGGTGTGAGAAACTGTTTGTGTCAATATGTTATGCTTTATGTGGAGCATGACTTCAAATTAATGTAAAAATGCTGCATATTATTAACATGGAGGCAAAAGTGATGAGTATTGCTTTACATATGAGGGCAACCAGGTCTGGGGCCCAATTCCATCCCACCCCCAACCACAAGGAAGGCCGTGCCACTCCCCATCACTAAAATTACTGCTGGGCTGCCAATTTTGCCACCAAAATTCAGTGGTGTGGTGACAAAAAGAGTGGCATTTTCCTTTAAAGCAAGGCACATGGGGAGTGTGCTCCTTGTTCAGTAGCAACATTGCACTCCCGGGAGGATTCTGGGAGTGCAGTTGCGCTTCCCAACAGAATCTGCTTCTGCTTGCTTTTAAGGAAAATTGTGGCCTTTTTTTTTTTTTTTTTGCCACCACCACAGCAAGTTCAGTGGTGCCCACATGGTGGGGAGGGGGGCATATGCAAAAAACAGCCAGGGCAGACTGCATGCAGCTGGCATGTTGCTCACCCCTAGTTATTCTAATAACCTTAAAGCACAACTGACTTCAGAGAGACTTACATATGCATAACTGCTCGCCAAAGTACGTATATAATGAAATACTTCAGAATCTCCCAGTAGGTGAGGGAAAGGCAGCTAAATAAAGCTGGGACTGGAGCCGGTTTCCATGTTCAACAAGGCTTTCTCCAGTGAATGAAATGGGAACAAGAACGCTTGGATTGTTTCCCGTGCTTTAAGAAAGAATCGTACCAATATGGAAACTTGCTTAGCCAGCTTTCTTGTTTACTAATAGAGTGAGAAAGGGCATTAATGGAAAGCCTCCACTTCTACAAGCTAAGGGACAAAGCCTCCACAGACATGTTAATGGTGTATATAATAGAAAGGCTGAATTACATGGAAATATTTTCCCCCCTCAGAAATGCCTAGAGACTGCATTTTCTATCACTGCTATAAATCTAAAGAGACAAGACAAATGAATGGTCTTAAAAAGTAAGTAACATTATTGTATTAAGGCTGGTTATATCCCCCCCCCCTATTTTTGCCAGAACCTCTTTTGAGGCATTTCAAAAAAGGCAATTATTTTAGAAAAATATGTCCAATTTTTTGTACTTTTCTTGGCCGAGAATTAATTGGTGGAACCTTAATTACCAGAGTTAACACATTTTAGGAGCTTGTGGATGGCTGGGAGGGGAGCTGGCATGAGTTGACCTGGAACTGATGGAGCTGGAGCCTGGCGGAGGCTGCCAGCAGAGCATTCTGGGAAAGCACGCAAGAGATTGGGGTTAAGAGTATCCAAGGGTCAGGGACCCTGTAGTGGTGGAAGGGGGTTGTGTCCAGGTCAGAGAGGGGGGAGAGGGAGAAAGAGTATGTGGGAAAGGCTAGGGAGGAGGAGGTAGAAAGTGAAAGAAACAGGCTACAAGCGAAAGACTGGGGCACATGGAATAGGAAGACGGAAGCCACGGCTTGTTGCATTCAGGCCAAGAGCTGCTGATGGCATGAGAATGGGCACCCAGAGTATCGAGATGTGGCTCAACTATGGCTGCGAGGCAAACCCAGCTCAGAGCCGTAAGAGTACATGTGGCAGGTTGGCAGGGTGAAGTTAACTTCTGGGCTGCATGGTGTAAGTGCTGCACTCAGTAAAAAGCAGTTTGTTGCACTACATTGGGGAGGGCCATAGCTCAGTGGTGAAGCATTCAGAATATCCCAGGTTCAGTCCTTGGCATTTCCAGGTAGGGCTTGGAAAGGCTCCTGTCTGAAACTCTGGAGAGCGGTTACCGGTCAGTTAAGGCAATACTGAGCTAAGTGAACCAATGGTCTGACTTGGTATAAAGCAGCCTCCTAACACACATTGGTGTCATTCAGGGCTGGGCTGGGTGAATCGCACTCCCTCCTGTCCCGATCGCGCCAGCTGTGTGTTCGAGCAGCTCCATCCCACTCTGCTCGGAAGGAGTCTGATTTGGAGTCAAACTGCTCCTTCACACGCTGCTCATGTCCCGATTGGGGTGCGGGGGAATCCCTGGCTTATCGTTCCCCTTTGTGCTGCTCGCCCTCTGATGGTGAATGAATGGCGCAAAGGGGAATCCCTTTGTCATGTATTTATTTATATTTGTTACATTCTTATACCGCCCAATTGCCAAAGCTCTCCGATTGGAGATAGCCTGGGGATGCCTCTCCCCAGGGGGTGGGGCTTGGGGAGGGCAGGGGCTGGGACCCACAGGGGGCTCAACCCTCTGCAGGCTGGATTGGGTCAAGTACAAGATGGATTAGGACCACGGGCTGGAAGTTGCTCTCCCCAGGTGTGAGTGTTGGAACAGTGGGATACCAGAATGGAACTGTACAACATGGAGCTACCTCCAGCCAACCCTGAGATGACAGGGCTTTTTGTGTAAAAACATATTAATATTTAGCATTTTATATTACTTTAGGGTGAACAAAACATTTTATTTATTTAAAGTATCTGTATACCAGCCTTCATACAATATATGCCAGGGTGGTTGACAGTAGCAATTTACAATAAACATAATTAAAATACTACCAAACCCAAACACCCCACAATGAAAACAAAAGCAATTTCCAACTTTAACAGAATCAATAACTCAATTTCAGTGTTTAAAAGAAAGCTTCCTTTCCACACAGAGCTAAAAGATTCATTTAATTTAAAATACCTGAGAGAATAAAAACGTCTTAGCCTGGTGCATAAAAGACAACAATGTAGGTATCAGACAAATGTCCCTGGGGAGGCAATTCCACAACCAAGACACCACCGATGAAAAAGTTCTCACTCCCATTGCCGCTTCTGCCACTTGTGCTCTAGCTGTCTCCCAACCCTCTTCATTGTACCAAGCTCCCTGGTAACCCAGGGGGTGAACCAAACTCAGCAATTTGAGAGAGGATGCCTAGGAATGATCATGTCAACTTCAAACCACAAAAAGACCAGGGCTTTGACTGGATCACCAGCCATACCAACTGGAAGCTCTTTGAGAGCTTGAAGAAATCCTTCAAAGTCTATTATTTCAGTAATCCTTACAGCAGCCCTGTAATGTAGGTCTGTATTATTATTTCCATTTTGCAGATGGGATGGTTGAGAAAGAGAGAGAGAGAGAGAGAGAGAGAGAGTTGTATAAAGCCAACAAAACAAGTAAGTTCATGGCTGAAATGAGATTTCAACCAGAGACTTTCTACCATTTGCAATCGTATGAGAAGTGTAACTTTGAAGTCATGAGGGACCGGCTGTCAGATGCAGCAATAACTGTGATCTTTGGAACTCTAAAATGTATGTTGAAGAAGACCATGAAAATACGACAGACTAGTTTAGTAAGCCCTTGACTTATACATGATTTGTATAAATGCAAACATGGGAGTATCCTTCAAACACAAAAGCCCTGTAATGTAGCACCCAAATTGGCTTTCAGTGGGGACTCTCATGCTGCTGATAACCAACCAGAGGTGTACACACACAGGTAGGTCTTTGGCAACCAACGGCATAAGAACTAAGTGTTTAGGTGAGTTTGATGTGGCAGAGAGAAAGCAACATTTAAAGTGCCAGAAGTCTCCTAAGCTCTGAAGCATGATCACCTTCTTAGCATTAAATGAGGGGAACAGTTAACATATCTGGAAGACCACTGATAGTTCAACTAGCCTGTTCTCCATTCTCCCAAAATAGTGCATCTTGTGCTCCTGACCCTCCTGCCACAGTCCCTTAGATGCTGCACAATCTTGAATTGACCCAGATATTATTTCTCCCAGTTTGACACTGGCTAAAATTCCCTCTAGACTGGTTCTGCCACATTCTCAGGCCCTATAAATACTCTCGTTGGCAGCCATTTGCCTTGTCCAGGGCTACCAAGTAGATGCCGGGTGGGATACTTGACTATGCCTTTCCCACCACCACCTTATGCTGTGATCTCCGTTTTCTCATTTTAATTCAGCTTGTCCTATAGACCAGCTATTTCTTATCTCAGCCACCTAATTTTCTTTCAGGTAAACCCCCCCCCCCCAGTTTTGAGCAAGACCAAAACTCTGGGTTATGTTTTGTATTGAATTCTTAATGTCAATTCTTAATGTCACTAGGAACCAATACTGAGATTTGATACTGATACCTTACTATGATTCTTCATTACAGTTACATTCTCTTTTTCTTCCATCATGGAACTCAATGAGGTATACATAGGGTGGGTGTGGCGTAACCCCACAATTCAGTTCCCTGGTGTATGTCTGCTTTAGTATATTCAGTGAGTATAGAATGTTGAACTGAGTGGGTGTGGTTTGTGATGTCTTGGAAAGGGTGGGGGGAGGAGTATATAAGGAGTGTTTGAGTGATGGCAGAGTCAGTTGAGTGTTGAGGTTGGTGTTGGGAGTTAGTGTGTTGGAGTGGAGTTGGGGAGTTAGGTTAGTTGAGTTATTTGTGTCTTGTCTTGTCTGTCAGGAGTTTTGAGAGAAATCAGTGCTTGTCTGAAGAGTGAAAGTATTAGGAGTTACAGGGACTTAGGTTAATTACAAAGTGTTTGGGGTAGGCAGGTTTAAAGTTATTTTCTGGAACTAAGATTTTGAGAATTAAAATAAACTTACTTTTATTTTGTTTGCTACCCAAATCCTACATGTCAGCTTGGCGTTATTAACCTGCATTACTGGTAAATCTACACACACACACCTTTGTACCCACAGTATCATAAATTTAAAATAGATTCCTAATAACCTGTATTAATCTTTTCCCTCATTGGTAGGGGAAAGGTTTCATTTGATCCACCCCTCAGGTTTTTAAGTGTTGGTGCTTAGCCTGAGAAGGGTTTATGCGTCTGGTCCTAAAGTGAAAGGACTGTGTCGTCGCAGTGGGTCCCGGGTCTCCCCAACTAGGTGCTAACCAAATCGAGACCTGCTTAGCTTTAGAAATGTTGCTGCATGATGTACCTTGAAGCCACGTCCTGGGACCATAGATCTCACAAACTGCATTTCATGGCCTTTCCCCCCCCCCCCACCGCTGCTTAGTGCTTCTATGTTTTATCTCTATACCCACATGTATGTACTGTATATATCTGCCGGGAGAGGATAACACTTCATGCATCAGATGAAGTGGGCTTTGGCATACAAAACCTTACAGCACAATAAATCCGTTAAGTCTTTAAGGTGCCACCAGACTCTTTGTTGATTCCATCGAGGAGGTCATCATGAATACAGAAGCCAAGAGCCCTGTGGGAAAAGGCTGCTGAGCTGCAGGACTATGGAGCTCGTCATCCATGAGCACACTGTTCTTCCCCTCAATCTAATGTCTTGTGGCAGGATTCGCACGAAGGGCTGCTTGATCCATTGGTAACCAAAGCAACTGCCAGTGCGAATAAATGCCCACTTAACTAGTAATAGAAAGATCACTGGAGTAAAGATCAGATCTTTCATTTGTTTTGGATCCATTGTAGAGTTAGTAAGTGGAGAAATCCTTCTGCTATACCTCATTTAGCACATTTCCATAAGAGTTTTCTTCTGCGCATTCTCAGGCTATATTTTGCAGAGTAATTGCTTTTGTCTGATCTTTTCCATGAGTTCCTGAAACGGCTTTACTTCCTGATGACGGCAATGATGATGATGACTAAATTTGCTCACTGCCTCAGGATGTGCATACATAATGAAATCCATTAAACACACACACACACACACACACACACACACACACACGCATGTGCTGTGAAGGACTTTTTGGTGTGCCTGAAATATTCAAGCACAGTCTTACAACTTTCAGCATTAACTCCCTAGCCTCTCCTATCAGTATGAGTCTTACCTTGTCCTGTGCAAACCCAACTGAAATCCACCATTTCTCCTTTGGTTCCCAGTATGCCTGGAACTGCTTTCCAGAATGCCTGCAATATGCCACCTCTCTCACTTCCTTCACATTCCTTCTCAGAATTCACCTTTTCCAAGAGGTCCTGGCATTGCCCCCTAGTCCCCATACTCAGTTGTAGCCAAACCTTAATACATGTAATAGAAATATATGCATATTCTCCCCCTGTTCCTCTGCTGTCTTTCCATTGTCAAATTTTTAGATTGTAAGTTCCTCAGGGCAGGAACCTATCCACTTGTAAAGTACTGTGCACATTAACGATGCTATACAAATAACAACAACAACAACAACAACGAGTTGTACAAAATTATCATAATCACAACTTAACTTCTACCCCACAAAATCCTCCTGAGGTAGCTTACATTACCAAAATACAATTAAACAAACCATTTAAACCATCTGGCTAAATGATGCAATTAAACCACCCATAAACCATGAAACCAGTAAAAGAGAGCACACAGATATCCAGGAACAGCACATAGCCTACCCCCTGAAAAGTCTTGAAGAGCAGAAATATTTTGTCAGTCTCCTAAAAGCGGAGGGAATTATACAGTGAAGCTGCAACAGCAGAAGAGGTCCTGTTCCTTGTAACCAGCTTCTGAGCCTCAAAGATCTTTGGTACTAAAGCAGGCCCCATCTGATAAACTAAGTCGGGGTGGGGAACCTTTGGCCCATGGACCAAGTGCAGACCTCCAGACCGCTCAAACCTGACCTCTGGACTCTCTCCAGGCAATGCAGTCCAGGTCATGCCCCCTCACTGGCCTTGCTCTGGGCTGTTTATATTATTTATTATGTCCCCCTACTAAAGAGCTGATGGAGGGGACCTTGCATATCTTGGAGAAGCAGCATGCCTGGATGCAAATGTATTTGTTGTTGTTGTTGTGTACTGAACAAAGGTAAGAGTCACATCAGTAGCTCCACCCACTTTTGGCTCTGGCCCTGCTCACATTTGGCTCTGGTCACACCCATTGCTGGAAGGAGGACCCTGATATGTTTTGGCTAAGTTAAAAGCAGACCTTGAGAGGAAAAAGATAGCGCACTCCCATAGTCTCCAAGTGCCCCAAAAATGCTGGGACAGTCCTGAAAACCCTTAAGCCATCACGGCTTCTCACTTTGTCATGCAGAGTCCCAAATCCCCTGCCTCCCACAACAGCAAGCTACTTTAAGCTGCTCTTAAAGGGGCCATGGGCAAAATTGCAGCAGCTAAGCTAAAACTTTTAGCTTAGCTGCAATTTTGCCCATGGCCCCTTTAAGGGACAGTAAGCATGGAAGGAACAGTTGCGAGGATGTGTGTGCGTGCGTGTGCGCTGCACCCATTGCCCTGGACCAACGGAGTGGTGAATGAGGGAATTTATCACATGATTCCTATCTTCTTCATATTGCCAAAGATTTTATTTCCTAACAGAGCTGATTCTGTGCCTCTAACAGGTGAGGTACAGTGTCAGAAGGAAATGCAAGAAACTTCCCCTTCTCTCTGAAGTTCCATGTTTGGGGGTGTGGGGTGGGTAAGCTTCACCTGTTGAATTTGTGCCAATCCTGACAATTTTAAGAGAAAAAGAAAGAGATTGCCCTGCAAGCACTGACCCCCCCCCCATGGAAAACACCAGATATCAACAATTAAGGGTTTAAGTAAGGTAAGTAAGGTCCCACTTCTGACACATCTCTTTTGATTCCTGCATTGAGCAGGGGGTTGGACTCGATGGCCTTGTAGGCCCCTTCCAACTCTACTTTTCTATGATTCTATGATTCTATGAAAAACAACATTACAATATTACAAAATATTTTATAAAATATTATAAAATAATATATAATATAATAATGTAATAATTATAATATATAAGATTTTGAGTGTTTCCTGAAATAACTTTTGTACTTGACCATGCCCTTTGGTTGCCTGGCCATACCTTTGGCCATGCCCTCATGTTGCCTGGCCACACCCTCTTGATCACACCTTCATGTTGCTTAACCATACCTCTTACAAATTCACATGTGTGTCCCCATTTTCATCTGTGAAATGTTGGCGGGTACTGTAAATGCACCCCTGAGCTATGGCAGCCTACTGGGAAGTTCATCTGGAGCAGCAGGAATTCCATTTAAGTAACCTGGGCTCAAGCCATTCAGAGCTTTAAAAGTTAATACCAACACTTTGAATTGCACTCAAACACTAACTGGGAGTCAGGGAAATGTGTGTAAGATGGAAGTTATTTGATCTCTGTGGTTTGTACCAGTTAACAACTGTGCCTTTGCATTCTGAACTGGCTGAAGTTTCCAAACAGGTGTTCAAAGGTGGCCTGCACTGATAAAGCCATATTTCTGTAACTTTGGGAAGTTACTAAAGTTTATATGGCACACAGAGGCCAAATGAGCATAGCTCTCCTTTGTACATCCCCACTAATTTCAGTTGGAGCACTTCCTGGTGGATTCCCACTAATCTTCTTCCACACTATGTTTTACATAAAGGTTTGCTCAGGCGGCCACTTGCACATTGCCAGAAACGAGGAATTGCATCACCTCAAAGGTTACATACAGTATACAGTATGTTGTATACAGTATATTGGTTATATACAATTGTTTTTATACACACACACACACACACACACACACGTACACATTATCTCATTGTAATAGCCTTTGGTTACATACAATAAAGGTTACTGACTAGCACCTAAAAAGAGGACACAAATCTGCATAAAATGTGCATGTGCTAATTTATATGTTTAGATGCCAATTTATATATAATTACCATAATTTAAGTAGAAATAGAATACATCTCACCACAGTGGGGAAATCTGTGACCCGGTGACCTTCATTCCTGTTTCAGTTGCTAACTGCTGATGGGCAACTTCAAGGGTCCTTCTGCTCTCTCTTCTTTATCTTTAAACCACTGGACTTTGACTGGAGAACCCTTCAAACAGAGGACACCTTCAACAGCGGACTGGTCTCTGTAAAGTAGGGCACGTGGGCCACCCCAGAATTTGCCAAATAGCATCTGGCAATTATTTCTGAAGAAAATAATTGTTTGCTTCTGCCTCCCTTCTTGCAGCTTTTGCCAGCTTGTGCTCTTCCCACTGAAATCTATAAATATCAAAAAAAGCAATTACTTTAACAATTTCTATGTTTTATTTCTATGTTTTATGTTTACACTGAACCAAATTTTCTCATCTGAGAAATATGTTTTTATCCACTAAACAGCCAGCTAGACATATAGATTGCAATGGCACAGATATTTTCTACTGAAAGTGGCATTTTGACATAAAGCATAAGCAATAATATAGAATGTGATCCAGATGGCAAATCAGCCTAAAATTATAAAGACTTGCATCTTTGTGAACTGGGGTGCAATCGATTTCCTTAATGCAATTCTTGTACCGCATGTTTAAGATGCTTGTGATAACTTTTGATTTACTCTCCCAGATTCCATTCCATTCAGTTAAAAAAAGTGACAAAATGAATATATAAATACTTCGTCTAAATTAGGGAAGAATATAGTCCTCTGAGGGAATAAATTGTTTCAACGCTTTTCAAAATGTTTGTTGGACATTATTTCTCTCAATATTGGCGGGCGATGGATTGTTTGTGTGTGTCTTTTTTTCTCATGTGCCTTTTGCCACTTCATGTTGAACTATTTTACTGGCATTATTACACATTCTGGAAAGCTTACTGGTGTGCGGGTCTGGCTCTGGACAATGTATATTATAATTAGAGCTGTAACATTTAATTGACTTATGAAGCTAATTAACTGATTGAAGGCCTTCCAAACAATTTAAAAAGTGTCCTCAATTAATTGGGCACCATTGGAGAAAAGATGTTCACCTTCTCTCGCTCCCATTCTTAATTAGTACCCACCATTTTCCTCCCTCAACAATCCGCCCACTCTGTTTGGGAAAGAGGCTGGAGGGGGCAGGCGGGAAGGAGTTGGACACTAATACAGAGACTTGGCACTGTCTTGCGTGCTAACCCGATAGAAGTTCTGACCTCATCTCCTTGAGAAGTTTGCTATTACTAGTATCATTTTCAATCATTTCCCTAGTGATCCCTAACATAGATGTTACATTTTTCAGTGCCACTGCACACTGAGGTGGTACATTTATGGAGTTATCCATCATGAACCCCAAGAACTCTTTCCTGGTTAGTCACTGTCAGTTCAGTTTACATTTAAAATTAGGACTTTTTTTGCCCCAGTATGCATCAGTTTACACTTGGAATGTCATAGTAATGCATCCACCAAATTTGGAGAGGGGTTTTTTTGGTTGGTTTTTTAGTTCTTTGCAGTCCACTTGGTTTTCCCCAGTCCTGAAAGTTGTTGGCAGGCTGCCTGGTATAGGACACTAGTATTCAGTATCAGGTGCTGTCACTTTAAAAAAGTTCAGCCTGGCACGCTGCATACAGACAAGGCTGGAGGGTGTGCAGCTCCAACTGAGATTGTGAAAAGGCTCAGGCAAGCATGGCATGATGTCAGAAATTTCTTGTCACATACTGCGGACAAGATTCAGCTGTATGACCTAATTAGCCACACTAAAACTGAATGCAAAATAATCAGGGGATGGGCATAAATATACCCCAGGCAAACAGTCGCATTCCCCAACAGTGTTGCATAATTACTGCTAATTATGCAACACTGTTGGTTGGGTGGTGATCCCCACCCTTAAGTACATCAATCCCAGAGAAACCCTGGTCTGATCTGGAGGTCCTTTCTCCAAATCTAATGTGCAAAAGCTGTATTCTTGGAGTATTCATTTCACCCAGGGGCATACTTCCTTTTGTCTAAATCAGTGGTTCCCAACCTTGGGTCCCCAGATGTTGCTGGCCTACAGCTCCCAGCATACCCAGCCAGCATGGCTAATGGCAAGGGATGCTGGGAGCTGTAGTCCAGCAACATCTGAGGACCCAAGGTTGGGATCCACTGGTCTAAATACTGTAAAAACCCAGGGCTCAGAGATTCCCCTCATTTCTGGCCTCCCACGAGATCTGGGCACCACATGTTCCTGGCTTCCCAAAAGTTCAGCACCATATGTTCTTGGTATGTGGCAAGCTCAGTGTTCCTGGCTGTGTCCATTGGCTCTCTCACTCCCTTTGCTGAAATCAGCCTCCAGTCACGGAACCCAGGGCTCTGCTAGAGAGCCTCATCAGGCTTTGCTAAAGCAAAGACTCACACACGTACAGCCTTTTTAAAAGCTCCTTTCCCCATAGCAACTGCAGGAATTTCCCTGCACCACAATTCCCATCCTCTGGATGATCCAGCAGGATACATGGAAAGGTATCATTCAGTTTGGGTCTATTTTCTGGAGGTCCTTTCCCTACAAATTTTAGTCTCCGTCCCCTTTTTTAACTTATTTTTTTTATTGTGAATTTCACCAAAACAAGACAAAATCTAAATAAAAGAAAGTAAAGAGAGAATAATAACAATAATTTAGATAGATTAGATATCCATATAACTGCATGAATTTAAATGTATCCATTATACTTCAACAAAGGCAGACCAAATATCCATATATATGTCCATTTGAGAGTGGTGTCTATATATCATCCACTCAAATATCGAGAGCCTTGTTAGGTCTTCAATCCACTGAGTTATAGGAGGTGAGTGTTTATCTTCCCAGTGCTGTAGTATCAGTCTTCAGGTCCCACACCCACTGTAGTTGCTGAGATCCCCTGGAGGACTGGGCAGCACGCAGTGTGATCTGGAGTGTTTCTGAACCCAGAAGTTCACAAGAAAGGAGGAAATGGGGAGAAGCAAGGGGTGGTGCACAATACACTGGAAAGTGGTGTGAGGCTTCTGAATTTAGTTGCCCCAATCATCCTGCTCGCCACTTTTGCCATGGTGACTTTGCACAAGGACTGGGAGTTGTAGGCCAAAAACATCTGGGGACCCAAGGTTGAGAAACACTGGCCTAGGCACTGAATGGGCCCTTAAGCTAATTTCCCCAACTTTTGCGTCATGTGCATGGAAGTTAATAGCATTCATTTGGTTTTCTGCATCATGTTTAGTATGCTTAGGACTGGTTGATGTATGTATATGAACTGATTAATTCCATCTTGGAGTTCATATCATGGCTTTTAACACTCAGCTAATTCCCAACATGATTGGTGTGTACATTTTTTTATTTCTGTGTGATAAACCATCCCCTTTGGAACATACTTTTGTGTGTATGTGTGCATCATTGGGACAAATCTTCTGAGATGTGGTACTGCCAAAGTTAAAAGTTGCTCACTTCATAAAATTCAAATGCACAGTATATTTGAACATAATTTACTGTTATGTGTAAATATATTCATAATTCATGAAACCATTACTTTTAATTTCTGAAATCAAACACTGCCTGGCTACCATTTTATTGATTTATTCAGGAAAGAAATATAAAGCAAAAGCATGCAATTAACACATCCTCTTTAAGAATAAATAATAATACTCTTACTTGTTTAAATAGACTATTAATTCTAAACTGGTTACTCTTGAAGAGTATTTTTGCAGCATACTCAAATCCACATTAGAAATGTTCAATGAAATTTAAAAATCAGAAATAAATGCTGTGATTTAGCAATGGGATTCTAAATTGCCACACAAAAATTAAGTGCAAACAATATATATTTGGATTTTACAAAATTGTAATTTTTCAATATATCACAAATTCAACTATCAACTTCTACCTTTACAATTCAGAAAAAGATTACTATGGCTAGAATCCTGAACACACATACAGGAGAGTAAGCACCACTGTACATGGTGCTGTACATGGTTTACTTCCAAGTAAACATGCATAGTATTGTACTATAAACTGGCTGACTAGAAAAGGGTTGCTAGGCTTGGAGCAAAGAATGTGAGCTAGAAGTCAAATAGGTATGTACGATGTAGAGTTGGTTCCAGATTTTTATTTATACTTAAAAATATAGCCATTGAAATCAATGGAACTTAAGTCAATCATGACTAACTTAAGTTCTGTTGGCTTTAATGGGTTCATTCTAGGGCTGTGCACGGCCCCTCCAATCTGATTCCGATCTGTGTAATTGGGATCGGGCCCGATTACGATTCCGTCTGATCTGTATCTATCCTAATCCAATTACGATTACGAGGAATCAATTCCATCTAGTTTTTTCCATAGACTTGCATTGGGGGGAAAATGTCTTTCACTTCTTTTCATTTTAAAAGATGGAAATATGAAACCTGGTGAGATTGCAGATGTCCTCGAGCTGCTTATGTCCCCCAAACTTCAAACACATGGGTAATATAGGTAATAATAATAATAGTAATAGTAGTAGTAGTAGTAATAATAATAATAATAATAATAATAATAATAATAATAATAATAATTTATTTCTTACCTGCCTCTCCACTCAGATCGAGGCGGGGAACAACCATAAATATAAAATACATAACTAGTTAAAAACATAGTAAATATTATTAAAATATTCTTTAAAACCTTTAAAAGTATCCTAAAAACTCTTACAATTCCACTGGGCAGGCCTGTCGGAAGAGGTCAGTCTTTATGGCCTTTTTAAAAGCCAAGAGACTATCTAGTTGACTAGTCTCCTCCGACAGGCCATTCCACAGTCTGGGAGCAGCAGAAGAGAAGGTCCTCTGGATAGTACCTGCCAGCCTAGTCTTGGCTGACTGGAGTAAATTCCTCCCAGAGGACCTAAGTGTGTGGGGCGGATTGTATGGGAGAAAGTGATCCTTCCTGCAGGTAACCCGGACCCAAACCATGTAGGGCTTTAAAGGTAATAACCAACACTTTATACTTCGCCCGGAAACTGATTGGCAGCCAGTGTAATGCTTTTAAAGCTGGTGTAATATGGGCACCTCTAGATGTACCGGTGACCAATCTGGCTGCCATATTTTGCACCAATTGAAGTTTCCGAACTAGGTACAAAGGTAGCCCTATGTACAGTGCATTGCAGAAGTTACCTTGAAGTCAAGCCTTGTGGTTCCCCTGCAGTCCTCTCCCCCAAAACAGGAGATCTTTCACAGGGAGCTTTTTTGGACTCTCTCTGTTGGCCACTAATATACTAAGCCACCACACTAATCCTTTCTTTTGGCATCCAAATTTCCCCAGTCACCTGGAGAACACATCCCTATGTCAAGTTAGCAGCAACAGGGGCACAGCTTGAAGAACAGCAAGGATGCAGGAAAGCTGACAAGCAGCATAAAGAAAACAAGGTGGGACACAGACTAATTTGGGGCAGGCATTCCCCTTCTTCTACCCATTCACCCAAGCCCCCAGCGGGGACTCTGGACCAGCAGACAGGCAGGCAGGTAGCCTAGACAAAGTGGGCAGTCACCCTAGCCCCCCAGTGGGGACTACAGAACAGCAGGCAGGCAGGTAGCCTAGACAAATAGGGGGGAATAATAACCCCTTCTTCAGGGCAGTCACCCTAGCCCCCCCCCAGCAGGGACTACAAACAGCAGGCAAGCAGGTTGCCTATAAAATAATAATAATAATAATAATAATAATAATAATAATAATAATAATACATTTTATTTCTTACCCTCCTCTCCGTCTAGATCGAGGCGGGGAACAGCAAAAATATAAAATACATAATCTGGGAGCAGCAAAAGAAAAGGTCCTCTGGGTAGTACCTGTCAGCCTAGTTTTGGCTGACTGAAGTAAATTCTTCCCAGAGGACCTGAGTGTGCGGGGTGGATTGTATGGGAGAAGGCAATCCCGTAGGTAGCCTGGACCCAAACCATGTAGGGCTTTAAAGGTAATAACCAACACTTTATACGTCGCCCGGAAACTGATTGGCAGCCAGTGGAGTGGAGTGCTTTTAAAACTGGTGTGATGTGAGCACCCCTAGGTGTACCAGTAACCAGTCTGGTATGCCTAGACACATGGGGGGGGGGGTTACTCCTTCTTCAGGGCAGTCACCCTCACCCCCCAGCAGGGACTTCAGAACAGCAGGCAGGCAGGTAGCCTAGACTACTGGCAGGACTTTGTGTCAGATATATGTTTAATAATAATAATAATTAATACCTGTTCCTAATATTTCTCAAAGTGGCCAGACCAAGACTTAGAGAGCACTGCTTGGGGCCCCAAAAGCCACTGGTACTGAGCACTGGTGTGCAGAAAAAAAGTTTAATTGCTTTTGAACTGAAATGCAACTTCTAAACAAATGATATCTGGCTTGGTTGGGATGCCAAGCAAGCCAAATCTGGAAAGTTAGAACATTTCAGGGCTATGTTTTCCATCTGCCCAAGTAGAACCTCCCTGGTTAAGCACTCGATTCTGACAGGGGATAGTCATCCCATTCTGTCCATGCCCTATAAGGCAGAAGCACTGGGTGACTTTGAGTCAGTCACTGACTCTCAGCCTAACCTACCTCACAGGGTTGTTGTGAGGATAAAGTGGAGAGGAGGATTAGGATTACGTAAGCCGCCTTGGGTTCCTTGCAGGAAAAAAGGCGGGGTATAAATATAATAAATATAATAAAATAAATAAATAAATAAATAAATAAATAAGAGCCTAGCCCTGCAAGATTTTGATTTTTCTATTGTGAACATTCAGGGCAAGGAAAATGAGTTGGCCGGCAAGTTGTCCCAAGCTTTTCTTCAGGGTAAAAGTAGATGAAATGCAAGGGATTTAAAACTCCAGATGTCATCTTCCCAAAGGGGGGAATGTGAAGAAAAGCATATGTTCTCCCTAACAAAGCAAATTTAAATAAGTGGTGCAGCCTCAGCCAGAGGCTGAGAATCTCCTCTACACTGTTTCTCCTGAGGGCCTCAGAGTCTGCAATGCATTAGTATGCAAAGGTCCATCAAGCACTCTAGGTTCCATTCTATTCAGAAAGGGGGGAAAAGGAGCTTCCTGCTCACCCAGATCTGGACATAACCGCCTGTAATCAAATGGAACCAATGACAGGAGATTACATCCTATCTGAGTGTGGGTGGATCCGATTCGAACGTAATCAAACCGTAACCTGGATCAGGCCAATCCAATTCTGATTCGGGTTCGAAATGCAATTATGTGCACAGCCCTACTCAATATGACTAAATCTGGAACCAACCCATAATTAGTCATTACAGGAAGAGCAACAATAGACCATGGTCCATTTCCCAATTATCATGCTGGATCTATGTACCCTGGGTAATTTAATAAGATTAGGATTTGGTCTAAAAGAAAGAGATATGTATTGGTTCTAGTGTTGGCAGGAGATCCGGGTTCTAGTCCCTGCTCAGCCATGAAACTCACTGGGTGACTTTGGGCCAGTCACACACTCTCAGCCTAACCTCATCATCATCAGGCGATCACTCGTGACCGAGTAAGTTTGTCTTCCAGGATAAAAAATGTACAAAAAGGAAAATTTTAAAAGGAGGAAATTCTAAAGAAAATTGTGTAGACTCTAGCGATGGGTCCGTAAGTGACTGTGGAGGCCAATTCTAGATCCACACAGCTTCCCACAGTGAGGACACAGGTTACCAGATGGAAAATGGTCCTGTAAAGGATTCGTTTGACGTGCTTTTCGCTTAGCACGTTTCTCCCTTTCGCCTTGCACTCGGGCTTCTTCAAAGTCCATGGCCTAACCTACCTCACAGGGTTGTTATGAGGATAAAATGGAGAGGAGGAGGAGGAGGATTATGTAAGCCGCCTTGGGTTCCTTGCAGGAAAAAAGGCGGGGTATAAATATAATAAATAAATAAATAAATAAGGTATGTCTAGGAAGCAAGACAACACGAGAGATCAAACAGATGCAACAAATGTCCAACAGTTGGTTTTACTCATTCTTTGAGTGACCTGTAGAGGTAAGCAGATTCTAGTTGCCTTGGCTGAACTATAAACTCCTGTTCCTTGGGACAGGTTTACTTTTGAAACTTATTTGGAATAACGTAGGTAGGCTAGAATCCAAAGAGTTACCTTAGGCATGCCCAAGGGCTTGGCCATGCCCAGCGGGATTTTACACTTCCCCCCCCCCCGAGCAGCAGAATCCATGCCATATAACAAGCTACTTTTGCGGGGGGGGGCACCCTCAAGTGCTTTGCTGCCTGTCATGAGGAACTGCTGTTCAAGAAAGTCAAGTCCCAAGCCCCTTGGGGTTGTGGAAATAGCTGCACAGTTCTTCAGATTCCAGCTGCATTTTTTCCCTTTCTTCCCCCCCCCCCCCTGCAGACCGGGCCCCTGGTTTTTCTCAGGCATATGTCAAAGATACTCAAATATACCGTAACATATACAAAGGTAGACAGCTTCACAAAGACTCACCACCTAAAACTGTCTGTCTAAACCCAGCACAATCAGCAAAGATACCAGTGAGGATTTTTCAATAAAGGTGTGGCCACAATGAACTGAAAGCCCAATACATTCTGGTCTGTTAGTGCCTAGACAGTGAGTCATACTTTAAGGCACAATCCTATGCATGTTTAGGTAAAAAAAAAAAAAGTCCTACAACTCCCAGCATGCCCTAGTCAGTCATAGGACCTCTTTCTGTCTAAACAAGCATAGGATTGCACCCTTAATGGTATAAACCTTTTATTGCCTTCAGTATCTGGGAAGAATAGCCTGGTAGCTCCTCATTCTCATTTGCTTAAAGGTCAAGCCACTGCCCCCTCCCTATAATGTATGAGGCAAACACTGCAAGCCTCATTTTGAAGTGGGCTAAGAAATACCCAAATTATGGAGTTTGAACTAGTAGTTAACAGGAAACTTACTTTTCTTTCAGTGATGCTGATTAAAGTGCAGGCAATTCTGTGAATTAACCAGTATTTGGGAAGCTGTGCACAAAGACATGTGCTACTTCTTCCCCAGAAAAAGATATTGGGTATGGAAGTGCAATAGCTGGATGATTGCAAATTGGGCACCTGCCGTTTGGTATATTAATTAATGTCCTCTTCTTTGTCCATCTTAGAAGCATTGTGATTGCATATTTATTTATTTATTTATTTATTTGTTATTTTCATTAACCAACCCATAACCTAGGTTTTCTGGACAATTAACAATTGAACAATTTAAAACAATGTAAAACATGAAATCCATACAATGCAACTAAATACAACACTAAAATGAAATAAAGCACAGAGCAGAACCAGAACAGGGAGTAAACATAATACCAGCCACAATCCTATGACCTAAGTACACATAGAACTAAAATATTCTTCTAAGGGCTAAAATACATCCCAACTATCATACAAAGAGGAGGCTGAAATATCAATATTCAAATGAAGTTAAATAATATTAAAACATGTTAGGATAATGAACTGACTGAACCTCACAGTCCTTCCACACATAAATCCACTCCAAAATACCCCAAACTTTCTCCAACTCAGTAGTGTTAGAATGGGACTCTGGAGATCTGGGTTCTAGACCCCACTCAGCCATGAAGCTCACTGGGTGACTTTGGGCCAGTCACTGGCTCTCAGCCTAACCTACCTCACAGGGTTGCTGTGGAGAGGAGGATGATCATGTACAGTGCCTTGGGCTCCTTGGAGGAAAGGTGGAATATAAATGTAAGAAATAAATAGTCTAATTTAGGGGCAGTGGGGGGTGGTCATTCTGTTCTGGCAATTGTTACGTTACTGGGAATCAGAAATCTTGGCCAATCTACTGCTGATCATTCAGAGATCTACCAAGAAATCCAGATCTACTTGCCCCACCAGTATTCGAGAGTCAGGGGCTAAAAACTCAAAGTGGTTGCTCCAGAATCCAGAAGGACAGATTTATATCAGTACATAATTGTTGCACTCAGCCATCTAGTAACAGAACATACAGTATTCACATCTATAGTATTTTAGAACAATAAAAAGCCTTGTACTAGTACTTAAAATATTTACAAAGAGAATCTTAATATAAACTCTGCAACTGGCACTTAAAGCAAACCTTCCAGCAAATTTCTGGAATACACTTTATCTTATACTATTTATTGCCAGTGTTGTTTTCTTTAATATGACATTGTTTAATAGTGTAGTAAGAAGAATTCCCAGCAAGCCCAATTGCTATGATCATATTTCCAATGACAAATGAATCTTCACAGGCACAAGGATACATGTATTGCCATCTGTCAGTAGTTCCATCAGTATATTTGCTGATGGACTTGAGGATAGAAAAACAAATTTAAAAAATCAAAGCCTTAGAAAGATCATAAAGAAAGAGACTGGTTTTCCCTTCTTGGAATATTGCAATATAGTAGCGTACATGTTCAATTGTCTGGTTGACAGTGGGCCTGAAAGGCATGCATTCTGCCTTTTTAATTGGCTCTAGAAGAGCAAACAATATTGCTAAAAGAGGAATCCTGAATGTGTGTCCTTCCAAAACTAGCTGTATCTATTCAGCTGCTGAAAAACATGTTTATTTTGATTGATATAATCTGTTCTATCCCTATGGCAGCAGAGTCATATAAAAGAAGGGCAAGCAAGACATCCATGCCGCTGAGGGACACACAGTCAGAAGTCTACTGTCAGACAAAAGTGGGGGGAAACACCAATTGGTCTAAATCATATCAGGTGATACAATAAACCCAAACCCGATCACTTCAGAAAGGAATATTTGCAACATACATATTAAAAGATTTCAAAAACAAAATACTGGCTTAAATGCAGTATATTATTGTGTTAGGGATTGCTAAAAGAGCTGGGAGAGGATATTAAGAGTTATTATCTCTCCCTCTTGCCTTTGCAAGCACAGCAGAGCTGACCCCAACTACAGCGGGAAAACGTGAGTGTGTGGAGCTGCTGGTTAGAGTAGCAATAGCATTTGGCAATTACAGGCTACCCTTCTGGGCTGACTGGATCCTTACCTGGTTTCCCCCTTTATACTACCAATAAGACAAACAGTCTTTTGGAGGTTAAAAAACAGTTTGCTCACTCAGATGTTGCAGATTGGATACAGGCAGGCTTAAGAAAGTATTTACAGTTGTGCAGGAATCGTTTGGTAGTTGACCTGTTTTGAACTTGGGAAAAGTTCAGAACTGCTACTCCCAGCTATAATAAATCAGTTGGGGTGAATCAAATTCAGGCATGTTTGATTATGTGCAGGATTGAGCCCATACAGCCTAAGCCCAGTCATACTTACTCAAATGTAAGCCCCCACTGAGTTCAGAGACTTTTTCCCAAAGTGAGTTTGCATAAGATTACAGGAGCAGTGAAATGGTGCCTTTATCTGCCACCAGCTAATCAACTGATATTTTCCAAGTATATAGTCCAGTGTTCTCCAACCTTGGGTCCCCAGATGTTTTTGGCCTACAACTCCCAGCATGCCCCAGCCACTGTAGCTGGCTGGGGCATGCTGGGAGTTGTAGGCCAAAAGCATCTGGGGACCCAAGGTTGGAGAACACTGATATAGTGAATGGCCCGGCTAAATGGAAGGACTTGGATTCAAACCTATTCAGCTTAAAACTCCCCTCACTTCAGTTTCACTGGGCTATGGATTTGGCTGGCAGTGATTCTTATCATTTTACACAATGAAGAGCAAGATACACAAAACAGTCCCTGCAACAGGGCTCACTCCAATATGATGCTATGGCCCAGATGGAGGTCAAAAAGCCAAGATTATTATTCCCTCCCCCCCAAAAAAATGCTCCCATGTACATGTGTTTGGGAGCATACCCACACTTGTCACTACTGGGGGAAATATCTAGACCCGGGTGTAAGGCCTGGTCACAGTTCAGCACCCAGAAAACAGCAAACTAGACAAACAAATTTACCAAGAGAGAAAGAGGTTCTAATGATGCACAGGCTGCATAATAATCTCTCTGTGAACCATAAAAATAATAAAAGCTGAGGCCATTTCTAACATAATCTCTATCAGCAAGATGCCAGCGCTTTTCCAGATTTCCTAACGGGTCCCTGCTAATTCCATGCCAAAACTAGCAGTGGATTTCTTCCTTTTAATCTCCCCTAATGCCTTATTCGATTATTGTCACTGCACTCCGACCGAGCACCGTCCCTTCAAACTGTAATTCCACAACTGAAGCACTCAGATGAGGCTGAACGGCCGGTGGGGGAATATCAGATACCACACACACACACACACACACACCCAAAAGGAAGAGGAGACCCAGGAAGGTGGGGCTACACGGGACGGGGGAGGTCAGTGCAAGTCCATCTGCTCTTGACCAGTAGTAAACTAGCATTCAGGTTTACTACTGGTAGTAAGGAGAAAGCAGAGGGGGAGAACCAACTCAGGAAGGAAGATGGGCTCTGAGACGTGCTCCAGTTGACCAGGTCGGCATTAGGGTCTTGGGGGCAGCCCGCAGGCATGGCTTGCTGGCTCTCTTGGATATGCCTCACTGTATGGTAAGTAAAGCTGGAGTTCCATAAGGTTTGGGGCAGCAGGGGACAGGGGTGCTCTCCCGTTTCTGGCCGAGCTGGGAACGGGAGAGGGCACGTCCGGGATGGCTGCGCGCGTTGATCAGAAGAGAGAAGCAACTTTCCTCGCGAGGAGCGGAGGCGGGCGAGGACACACGCCGGATGACGGGCGAGCTCTTTGATTGCCTTTGCAGCCTCGACCAGGCGCTGGCGATGGACGCCGCGGCCGACGAGGGCGACCTGTACTCGGAGAACATCTCCCGCATCCTGGACAAGCTCTTGGACGGCTATGACAACCGGCTCCGACCTGGGTTTGGAGGCAGAGGCAGTCCAGGTGCTTACTTCCTTTACAGTCTCCCCCTCCTCTTTCCTGCCTTTGGACGTGAATGTGCCTCATTTGACCTTTCCTGCCCGTCTAAAGCTGCAGCCCCCTAACTGACCCATCCTTGCCAAGAGCCGAGGCTGCAGTCCTATGCGCGCTCACGCGGGGGAGTAAGCCCCACGGGACAACCGGTCCGTGGGGCCTCCTCGGTGTGGCCAGCAAGGAGGAGACCGGCAGTGCAGTCCTGCGCCACGTCTACTCGGAAGTAAGCTCCATTGAGGTCAATGGCGCTTACTCCCGCGGAAGTGATAGGATTGCAGCCCTATAATAGGTTTCCGAGAAAGTGCAGTTAGGATCGGGCCGGAAACTGAAGCCCCGCTGCGCTCCTCCAACCCATTGGGTGGGAATTCACCCGCCGCCTCCTCTCAGGGATGTCTGGCGAAGTTGCACGCGCTCCAGGCTTCTCCCAGCGCTGTACTTTGGGGCCTGGCGAAACGAAACAACAACTCTTTGCTAACTGCGTGCAAACCAGTTGTTTTTGCCGCGGGGGATGCAACTGGGTGGTTCTGTCTGTTGCTGGGTGGGAACGAGCAGGGGAGAGGGGAACACAACCATAAAAACCTTTCGGTGTTGTTGGTTTGATCACCTATTGAAGTCTCTCCCTCTTCACCCTCCCGCGCCCCCCATCGATGCTCACGCAAACTTTCCCCCCAACTGATTCCTAGGAGCGGTGACGGAAGTCAAGACAGACATCTACGTGACCAGCTTTGGTCCTGTATCAGACGTGGAAATGGTAAGACTTCATCTCCCAACCACACACACACACACACACGCACCCCTTGAATCCCCTCTCCCACAGTTGAGATGCACCTTAAATCATGGTGATCGTCCCCCCTCCCCCCTCCCCTTTCTCCTCCCCAACCCTCAAGCCCCATAGTTGCAAAGGAGCCTGCCTTGCTCCTGTTTTCTAGGATTCATTACGGTGGCATCTGAGTGGACTGTCATTAGAACAGATTACGCGCTTTAATCTTCTTGACAATCTCTGCCTTGCAGCGACCCGGCGATGCATTTCCCCTAGTGGGGCTGCACGGAGAAACGGTTTTGCATAACCAATGGGCTGGGCTTTTCTTTTCAGTGTGCGAGTGCCTGTTTGTTGGGGAATGAGGGGTGGCGGGTTAAAAGTACGTGCGCGTCTAAATGAAATACTTCCATCCCAGTGCAAATGGATGGGCTTTTTTAGATCCTCTCTGACCTTACTGGGTGGGAAGGCGGTTTGTTGGTTAAGAGGGCATCAGCGCTATAAGAAGATTGCGGGCGTTTGCACCACAACCACAATGGCAGAGAATTACATAGCAGCAGAGCAGCTCAGCCTCAGAGGCGGGGAAGCGAAACTTGGCCAAATGCACGTCACACTAAGCAAGGGAAGGGTTCCTTTGCTCAGTGAAAGAGCAGATGGCAACAGGCAGGCACTTAGTTATGGAACCAGGGCGTGAGTCATTAACGTGTGTGTGTGTGTGTGTTTTCAAAAGATAGTGTGAACCGTGGTCCTCCTCCTCAGTGTCATTTTCACTCTGGAACCTGGACACAATTTCTAATTAGAATTTCCTTTATTTTGTGCCTGCCATCAGTTATCAACCATCTTAACGTGGCAATCGTGCTTGCACCTCCCACTGAAACCAATGAGACTGTAGGCTGCAATTTTCTGTCAGGGAGGAAGCCTCCCCTGAAAACAAGGTGACTTACTTCTGAGTAGACCTGTATAGGATTGCATTGTTGCTGATGTTGAAGATTTGGTCCAACAAGTCAGACTGGTGAAATGTGGTTTTTCAAACCCGAATTCTGGCTTTGGATTTCTTTGCCTGCCCATGTAGGCCAGTTTACCTACAAAGGATTTTGAAAAGTTCTTGCAAACTGCACAGTAATGCGCTCAGAAAGGATTTGAAATATGGAGTGTAATCTCACAAATATGAATGACATCAGTTCTTCCTCTCTCTCTCTCTCTCTCTCTCTCTTTTTAAAAACCCCCGTAATGCCATAAAAGTTAGTGAGGCTTTGGGGGGGGGCAGGGATTAAATGATGGGGAACCACTGCAATGAAGCTTTCTCTAGCCAGTTTATCCACTCAAAGTTACAGCCTGCCCTATCGAAGGGAACACAGAGTGGTACATTAAGACTTACTGTTTAGCATTATGCGAAGGAGTCTCCCCTCTCCTCCTCTATCATGGCTGTTATAAGGAAGGGATCAGAAGCATTCACTTGTGTTTCAATCAACTACAGTTTAGCAAATGTGGTGCTCCTGTTTAGGGGGGGGAACAACCCCCTGCGGTAACCCCCTGCCGCCTCCTCTCTCCCCCACCCACCTCTCTCAAAAGTAATTTGTCTTCTTCTTTAGCAAGTGTAGCTCCCCTGCTGCTACACTTGCCTAGGCTGGTCTGTTCACTGTTCCTGGCTGGAAGCTCCATAGCTCCCTTGCCTAGTACTGTGCCTGCACCCAGTCGACTCCTCCTTACTTCTGGCAGGGGAGGCTTGGTGGCTCCTGTGTCAGTGGGGCTCCTTAGCCATCGCCTCTTTTTGTCTGAGCTTTATAGCAGCTATCCATGGCGCGGAACACCACCTCCAAAATAGGTTCAGCACCATAGACAGCTCCTACAAAGCTCAGAGAAAAAAGATCCCATGGCTAAGGAGCCCCACTGACACAGGAGTCACACACCAGCCCCCCACTGCTTCTGAGGAGACATGAAAAGGAAGGGTTTGGGGATGCTTTGTCGTGGATGTGCAAAAGGGCGGATTGTGGATGCTCTCAGAGGAACCTGTTGCTGGGTATCAGCAGCATCCTTACTGTTGTTGAAGTGGATTTTTAATCTTTATATATGGACTGCCTAGAGATTTTATTGTATTAAATGGTGTAAAAGTATTACTAATAAATAAATAAATAAATAAATAGTCACCATCATCGCACCCCTACTGCACACACACAGCTCTGCAGCCATGCTCTCTGAGTCTGCCCTTTTGCAATGAGTTGCAATGTATTCTTGTTGTTTTGTGTGGCTGTGTGCATTCCACCATTTATTTATTTATTACATTTATACCCCGCCTTTTTTCCTGCAAGGAACCCAAGGCGGCTTGCATAAGTCCTCCTCCTCCTCCTCCTCCTCCTCCTCTCCATTTTATCCTCACAACAACCCTGTGAGGTGGGTTAGGCTGAGAGTCAGTGACTGACTGGCCCAAAGTCACCCAGTGAGTTTCATGGCCGAGCGGGGACTAGAACCCGGATCTCCTGAGTCCCAGTCCAACACTCTCACCACTACGCCACACTGCAGCAATAAGCCACGGTGGGTGGGTTGCTTTGCGTAAAACCCACTGTGTGCCTGACAGATGATCAGGCTTACCGTGGGTTGTTCTCCCCCTCGGTCCTCCAGCCAGTATCCCAAGACCCACTTGTCTTCCCCTTCTTACTGCGATTGCGAGTCTTTTTTTTTCTTTTTTTTTTGCTCACCGTGTTTCCCCTTTAGTATTTTTTTTTTTTGCCAGCCAGTGACAGCTCTTCCAAAGTGCCCAAGTGGCACTTTGGAGGGGCTGTCACTGGTTGGCCACTCCTTTTTTTTTTTAAAAAAAGTGCTCCAAATGTGCACAATCCATTTCATTAATTTTTTTAAAAAAAATTCTATTTGGATTTACGCAAGCACAAAGGTGCACACTTCTGTGGGTACAAAATAGGAAGCCTCACCTGGGCAATGTCCAGGGGGGTTCCTACTTTCAAAATGCAGCAGGTACCAACCCTGGACATTGACCCAGAGAGGTTCCAAATATGGTTTTTTCCCCACTTTGCTTTCCCTTGACTGCTGTCAAAAGGTGTGCTGTCAAGGGAAAGCGAAGGTGTGAGGAATCTCTGCTTATGAAAAGAGGGTGGTGAGATTTACAGATCCTTGTGTTTTTCTTTTTTGCCCTGACTGTCCTCAGGGTACTGCACATTTTGCACTTTTCCCCGAGACACTAGCTACTCAGGAAAGTGCAAAAGTGCATCCCACCCCCCTTTTGGGCAATGGGTGTTTTTTTTTGTCAGGGACATATACAGCCATATGTCGCTGACAAAAAACACCCATTGTCCTGTCGACAACCCCTTTTATAGGGGACCCAGAATTTTGACAGCCAGCTGTCAAAACTCCTTCCCAAAAAGGGGATGGAATGCACTTTTGCACTTTTCCGAGCAGCTAGAGTCTCAGGGAAAAGTGCAAAATGTGCATCACCCTGAGGACTATCAGGGGAAAAAAAATGGGGATCCTGTTGTGAAGAGGGCATAAATGTCACCACCCCCTTTTTGCAAGCAAAGATCCCTTGTGCCTTGACAGTTTGCCTTTTGACAGCTGTCATGGGAAAGCAAACTGGAAACCCCCCCCCCATTTTTAGCCTCTCTGGGTCAATGTCCAGGAACTTGCTGGCTTATAAGCCAAGCCACCCTACCCCTGATTCACCCAACAGAAGATTGGGCACATCATGGTTAGGGTGCCCCCTCCTTCCCCATCCTCCCCACTTGGTCCTTCCACAGGTATCGCAGGGGACGCCATGGGAGCACCAAGGTTTTCCACACACACACACTGTGAGCCCTTTCAGGTGCCTCCCCCCCTTTTACCCCCCCCTGGAAATTGTGAAAGGCAGCTCTCAAGCTGCCTTTTGCAATCCCCATTTTGACAGCCACGAGCAGTCCCTCCAAGGTGCCCCAGCAGTATCTTGGAGGGGCTGCTTGTGGCTCTCCAGCATTATTTTTACATTTCTTTTTGGCTGGAAACTGTACAGGTAGATAAACTCTATCTACCTGTACAGTTTCCAGCTCAAAGTGCAATTCTTAACCCCTTCTAAATTCCACTTGAAAAATGGTGGTTTGCAATTTGGCAGCTCACCTTGTCTGTCAGGGAGCAATTACGCCAATACATGGGAATCCCGGTTAGTTTTGCGTGTTCCTGAAACAGGCCTGTGGCTCACGCTGGCTCAGCTTGTCTGATCATGGAAAGCTAAGCAGGGTCAGGCCTGGTTATTACTTGGATGGGAGACCCCTCCTCTAGTTTCCTGCATTGAGCAGGGGGTTGGACTCGATGGCCTTGTAGGCCCCTTCCAACTCTATGATCTATGCATCTATGACACTTGCAAAACTGAGTGGACACTTGGGAACACATGATTTCCCCCCACAAAAGAAACTGAGGGTCGTGCTATGAAAGGGGTGAATGAGGCCCCTCCTTTCGCAAGCAAGGATCACTCTGGGCTTTGGAACACTTTGACAGATGGGCTTCAGTCATCTGTCAGAGGGTTCCAAAGGGTGATTTAACTTACCTGCACCACTGGGGGGGCACTGGGCAGGGTGGGAACCTGCTTGCCCATTACCCTCTCTAGGTTCTCCATTGCCGCTCACGTGTAACTGCGGTCATCCGCAGTTGCAAAAGAGCAGCAATACAAATTATCTATCTATCATCTATCTATCTATCTTTGCAATTAATTGTGAAAATTGGGGGGAACCATGGGCAGCCCCTCCAAAGTACTGCTGGGACACATACTTGTCAAAAGGGGGATGGTGAAAGCTGGCTTGACAGCCGGGTTTCATGATCTGAAAAAAAGAAGAAGTTTAAAACACAAGCTGTGGTGAGCCCAAAAGGGCTCACTGTGGTAGTGTGTGTGTGGGAGTAGCTTCTAGCAGCCTCCCCCAAAATGCCATTTGGGCACTTTGGGGGCGGCTGGCGGTGGCTCTTGCCAGGTAGCTGCTTGGCAAAAGCAGCAAAGGGGTTTTTGCCAGTCTTGCCAAGTGGCTCTGCAGTGGCTTGTCTTCACCCACAATGGATCATGTTGTCCAGGTCTGGATGACATGAGAAGAACATAAAGTCCTCAACGGCAGAACAGGCGGAAGATAATTAAACCTAAATTACAACGGCTGTGAAGGCGGATGAAGGCTGCAGCAGAGAATGGTTTTCCAATCGTCAGGGTAACCGTGCCATTGGATCTCTGCCGTACTCTGTCAAGTTTGTGTGGTGATTCGTTGTGCACCGATCTCCCCACATAAAACAGTTTCACGCACAGGCGTCTTCCAACCCAACCCATCCAACCCAACCCAACCCAACCAAACAAAAACAAAAAAGTCCCATGGTGACTGGCGAATGGCAACGGGGGCAGGACTGTGAATCTGGAAGCCCCTAGTCATGGACCAGCACATGGGCGGTGGATGCAGACTCAGTCGCCCTGTTCAAGGAACGAGGTAGTCGAGCAGCTCGGCAGCTGTATCCATGACTGAGCAGCCCTATTTAGGATCCACTCTGCTCACCCCGTATGGGGAGGGGGCTAGAAAAGGTGCCCTAAACATAGTCTACCTCTTTCTCCCCTGACTGGATTACCGCGTCCAGTGGGGTCACCATTTTAGCGGTCGAAAAAGACATTTGAATTTTGGAACATGGAATATACGGACATTGCTGGATAACATAGATAGTGAACGCCCTGAGCGTAGGACTGCTATTATTGCAAGGGAGCTGAGACGGTTTAAGATTGACATAGCAGCACTTCAAGAAACTCGAAGGGCAGGAGAGGGACAGCTGAAAGAAGAAAAAGGAGGTTATACCTTCTTCTGGAAAGGACTACCTGAGCAGGACCGACGAATACATGGTGTAGGCTTTGCCATCAAAAATGAACTAGTGAACTCTTTGTCAGAAGTTCCTACTGGCATTAACGAACGCCTGATAACTCTTCGATTAAAGCTCGCCAATAACCAACAGGTAACTATTTTGAGCGCTTATGCACCAACATTAGATGCTGATGATGACATCAAGGAAAGTTTTTATAGCCAGTTGGACACTCTCCTGTCAGAGATACCTAAGGAGGATAAAATTATCCTCCTGGGCGATTTTAACGCAAGAGTCGGGCGTGACTTTGATTTATGGCCAGAAACTATTGGAAAAGACGGAGTTGGTAATAGCAACCCGAACGGACTCTTACTTTTGTCTATATGTGCAGAGCATAATCTCACTATCACAAACACGCTCTTTCGACAAAAGAATAAGTTTAAAACATCATGGCAGCACCCACGGTCAAAGCACTGGCATCTTCTGGATTATGTAATTGTCCGTGTTAGAGATCGCCGCGATGTACTTCTTACTAGGGCCATGGTGAGTGCCGACGACTGCTGGACAGACCACCGACTAATCCGTTCCACAATGGTTATCAACATTGCTCCCCAACGTAGGCTTCAAGGAAGGAAACCAAGGCGTAAAATGAACATCCAAGTCCTTCAAGATCCTATTAAGCAAACTCGTCTTCAATCACTTCTTAAGGAACATCTACCTACGGAACCTCCTGACAACATTGAGGACCATTGGTCTAAGCTGAAAACCTCCATTACTGCAGCTTGTGAACAAACTATTGGATATGAAACTAAGAAACATCAGGATTGGTTTGATGAAAATGACAATGAGATTAAATATATAATTGACCAAAAAAGGAAAGCCTTCCAAATATGGCAAAATGATATTAACTGCGCTGCCAAGAAAAAAACCTACGCTAGCGCAAAGGCTGAGGTCCAAAGAAGAACAAGAGAACTTAAGAACGCTTGGTGGAAAAAGAAAGCTGAAGAAATTCAACAACTTGCAGAATCTCATGATGCACGGGGCTTTTTTAAGGCCACAAGGGCCATTTATGGACCAAAAACCTATGGTACAAACCCTTTACAATCAAAAGATGGCACCAAACTCTTAAAAGACAAAGAGTCTATTGCACTGCGTTGGAAAGAGCATTATTATGACCTTTTAAATCGTAAATCTAAGGTGGATAATGAGATTTTTTCGCAAATCCCGCAAAAACAAATTAAAGAGGAACTTGCAATACTCCCCACTTTGGATGAAGTAAAAAAAGCCATTAATCAAATGAAGAACAACAAAGCTAGTGGACCCAGAGGCGTAGCGTGGGGGGTGCAGGGGGTGCCGGCCGCACCGGGCGCAACATCTGGGGGGGCGCGCTCGCACTCGCAGCTCTCTGCCCCTGCCTGGCTCACTCACTCTCTCTGCAGTGCTGGCTGTGCGCCCAGCGCTAATTCCCGTCCTAATTCCTCTATAGGGGTTGTAGTTCCGTTCCTTGTCTCTTCCCCTCTACTTCCATCGAGCTTTGGAGAACCAACAAACTACAGTCCCCAGAGTGCACCGCGCGAGCGGAGCCGCCGCATGACGGGAGTCGTAGTCCTTTATTTAAATAACGTTGCTCTAGCACGCAGGAAGCCTCTTGTGCAAGCGTGGGAAGAAGAGAGAAGAGGTGTCCTTTCGGAGCAGTGCACTCTGGGAACGGCCTTGAATGGTCATCCTTGAATGAAGGAAGGGGCGGGGGAGACGAAACAGATTCCCGCATTGCATGAGGGGAATTGCAGTTCTCCACCAGTCTTCCTTGGACTACAGGTGTTCAATTAACATAGCAAAACAAGGAAAGTGGGGTTTTCCCCAGTTACTGCTGTTGCAAATGGTAACTCTGCTGTACTGATCTTTTATACATATCAACTTTGCATAATAATCCCACAGATTTATGCTTCTTGTACGTTATGGCCATTTGGGTCCACTGTTTACACACACACACACACCCTACATCTATGTTATCTGTCAACTGCAGATAATTTTATTTATTTATGTCCCACCTTTTTTCCTGCAAGGAACCCAAGGTTGCTTACATAATCTTCCTCCTCCTCCTCTTCCTCCTCCTCCTCCTCCTCCTCCTCCTCTCCATTTTGTCCTCACAACAACCCTGTGAGGTAGGTTAGACTGAGAGTCAGATACTGGCCCAAAGTCACCCAGTGAGCTTCATGGCCCAGTGGGGACTAGAACCCAGATCTCCTGAGTCCCGGTCTGACACTGTAACCAATAAGCCACACTGGCTCTCAATCTTTCAATGAAGCTGGCTCTTTTCCATTAAAGCTTATGATCCAATAAGGCAGCAATTCTGTACCCATTCTGTACCAGGGAGTAAATCCCATTGAACTCAATGGGACCTACTTCAGAGTACACATATATAGGATTTTCCAGATGGATAGCTGTGGTATTTTGTTGCAGCAAAACCAGCGAGGAGTCTTGTGGCAACTACAAGGCTTATTCTGCATTTATTCTGGCATTATTTATACCAGAATTTATTCCAGAATAAATTCAAATTATTATATTATTAATATTAGAAGTATTATTTAATAATTTTTATTACAATAAATTAGCAAATTTATGCAGGAATAAATTTGTTAATGTATAGGATTGTAAATGTACAAAGATAGGATTGCACTGTAAATCTGTGAGTCTTCAGAATGTCAGTTATGTGATTATATACCGTAGAAATCATATACTGAAATTATATTTTACCACACATTCATGCCAAAGATGGATTGATTATTCTTGATACTAAATTGGAGCAGACCTTGTGGTATAATAAAACGTGTCTATGAGTTTCCCAGTATGAGTGAGTATTGCCTTTCAGTGCAATGTTTACTCGGAAGTAAATTTCACAGAGCCCAAGGGTTTCCTTCCTACCTAGTAAGGGCGCAATCCTATGCAAGTTTAGAACAGGTAAGGGTTTCTTTAACTAATCTAGTTAAACCCATCCAGAACAGGTAAGGGTTTCTTTAACTAATCTAGTGGAAGAGACTCGAGTGCTAAAATCCACGGGTTAGGGGGCGCAAATTACTTGCCTTGCCCCGGGTGCTGACAACCCACGCTACGCCACTGAGTGGACCAGATGGGATTCCTGCTGAAATCTTTAAAGAAGGGGGCCCCGAACTTGTACAACATCTTCATAAACTCATCGAAAAAATCTGGATAAGAGAAGAGATCCCAGAAGACTTCAGGGATGCCATAATTATCACTCTCTTTAAGAAGGGTGATAGAACAGACTGTGGAAACTATCGGGGCATTTCTCTCTTAGCAACCGCAGGTAAAATATTTGCTAGGATTCTCGCAAACCGTCTTCTATCTATTTCAGAAGAGATCCTCCCTGAAACTCAATATGGTTTCCGCCCCTCTAGAGGGACAGTAGACATGATTTTTACTGCACGTCAGCTCCAAGAAAAATGCCAGGAGCAAAATCAACCCCTTTATATGGCATTTATTGATTTGGCTAAGGCCTTTGATACTGTAGATCGTACAGCTCTCTGGACTATCCTTATGAAAATTGGATGCCCCAATAAATTTGTGAATATCTTGCGACTTCTCCATGACAACATGACGGCAACAGTTTTGGACAACAACGGCTCTCATGGTGCTCCATTTAAAGTGGGATCAGGTGTTAAACAGGGATGTGTTATCGCCCCAACATTATTTGCCATTTTCATCGCCATGGTTTTACATCTTGTCAAGGGGAAACTTCCCACCGGTGTGGGAATTATATATCGAACAGATGGAAAGCTTTTTAATCTCAGCAGGCTGAAAGCAAAAAGTAAGGTAATTACAACCTCCGTTGTGGAACTTCAGTATGCTGATGATAATGTGGTCTCTGCACATTCAGAGGATGATCTCCAAACTATCCTAAATGCTTTTGCAGAAGCATACGAAAAACTTGGTCTCTCACTTAACATCAAAAAAACCAAAGTGCTTCATCAGCAAGTGCAAGCCAATCCTTTGGTGATGCCATCTATCCAGCTTGGCGGGACAATACTGGAAAATGTCGATCATTTTCTCTATCTTGGCAGCTATCTTTCTGTTACAGCTAACATCGACAGTGAAATCCAGCATCGTCTGAGCTCCGCAAGTGCCGCATTTTCTCGAATGAAACATAGAGTGTTCGAGGATCGGGATATTTGTAAGAAGACCAAAACACTGGTTTATGAAGCCATTGTATTACCAACTTTATTGTATGCCTGCGAAACATGGACTATCTATAAACGTCACTTCCACCTCCTTGAAAGGTTTCATCAACGTTGCCTCCGGAAAATCCTGCAAATTACTTGGGAAGATAGGCGAACAAATGTCAGTGTACTGGAAGAAGCAAAGACTACTAGCATTGAAAAAATGATCCTTCAACGCCAACTTCAGTGGACCGGTCATGTTGTTCGAATGCCTGACTGCCGTCTCCCAAAGCAGTTACTTTACTCCCAACTCAAGGATGGAAAGCGGAATATCGGTGGTCAATATAAGAGGTTTAAAGATGTTCATAAGGCTAATCTAAAAAAATGCAATATAAACATCGAAAACTGGGAAGCTCTGGCCCATGAACGATCTAAATGGAGGCTGGCCTTTCACAAAGGTTCCATGGACTTTGAAGAAGCCCGAGTGCAAGGTGAAAGGGAGAAACGTGCTAAGCGAAAAGCACGTCAAACGAATCCTTTACAGGACCATCTTCTATCTGGTAACCTGTGTCCTCACTGTGGGAAGCTGTGTGGATCTAGAATTGGCCTCCACAGTCACTTACGGACCCATCGCTAGAGTCTACACAATCTTCTTTAGAATTTCCTCCTTTTATCCCGGAAGACAATCTTACTCGGTCACGAGTGATCGCCTGATGATGATGGGTGAAACAACCCCTACTACAGGTATGGGTTGTCAGAGTGGCTTATAAGCCAAAGTTAAGCCACCTTGTTGACAAACCCATCGCAGGTTTGCACAACATGACAACCCACCATGGCTTACGGTATTTGCCATGGTGGGTTGTTGTGTCGTGCAAACCCAGTATAATAGTAACCACTGCAAATATGTTCTGTGTAAACCCCATTGAAATGAATGGGAATAGCAGAAATCAAAGGGGTGGGCTGTTGTGCAAATCCTATTAATTTAAACTGGTCTTATGTAGGCAAGATCTTGATGGTCCAACAGTCTTGGTGGGGATCTAGAGGACCAAAAGTTGGGTTATAAGTTTGATTATGATGATTATTTACAGTATTTGTATAGCACTCCATATTTAAGTAGATTTTGGAGTGGTGAACAGTAAAAAGATAAAAACAGATAAAAGAAACAAAAACAATACATTGAAAACAAGATAACTTTAAAATGGTGGTTGGGCAGCAGAGAAGGCTTCCTGGAACAAGGAGGTTTTCAGCGGGCACCAAAAGGAACACAATGTCAGAGCCTACTTGACCTCCGGAAGCAGGGAGTTCCACATAAATGGAGCCACCACACTGAAGGTTCTTCTCCCGGTGGACTCCAATCAGGCCAATGGTCCACGAGGAACCACCAGGAGCATGCCAACTGATGACCACAGTGACCAGGCAGGTTGCTAACAGAGGAAGCACTCTCAAGTAACCTGGTCTCAAGTTGTTTTAGGCTTTGTACATGAGTACCTGAACCTTAAACCTGGCCCAATAGCGAATAGGTAGCCGGTGCAGTTCCTTCACCAAAGTTGCATGCTGAAAAGGGGCAGCTCCTGACAACAGCTGAGTTGCTGCATTCTGCACTAGCTCCAGCTTCTTGAGCAGTCTTAAGGGCAGCCCCAGATAGAGTGCATTGCACTAATCCAGTCTTGACGTTTCTAGTACCTGTATCACTGTGGCCAAGCTAACCCTGACTGGAGAGGCCATAGCTGGTGAACCAGTTGAAGATGGTAAAAAGCACTCTGAACCGCCACAGTCACTTGGGCCTCCAGTGACAATGATGGATCTCAGAGTACCCCCAGACTATGAACCTGATCTTTCAAAGGGAGTGCAACCCTATGCCAAACAGGCAATGAGCCTATCTCCTGAGTCCTGAACCCAGGAACCTCTCACCCACAGGGCTTCCGTCTTGGCAGGATTCAGCCTCAGTTTATTGGCCCTCATCCAGCCCATCACTGAGTTCAGGCATTGATCCAGGACATGCACAGCCTCTCCTGATTCAGTTATCACAGGGATATAGAGCTGTGTGTCATCAGCGTACTGATGGCACTTGGCTCTAAATCCCCTAATGACCGCTCCCAGTGGCTTCATATAGATTTTAAGCAATATTGGGGACAAGATGGTACCCTGTGGAACCCCGTAGCACAATTGCTAAGGGTCCGAGGAATAGTCACCCAATCTTACTCTCTGAAATTGACCCCACATGTAGGACCAGAACCACTGTAACACAGTGTCTCCAATGCCCAACAATAACAACAACAATAATACACAGTATATTGTCCTGAATGCTCTCCAAATATAATGATGAAGTGCACCAGTTAAAAAGGAGACGGACAAATAAAGGCATCCTTCTGCTGCTCCCATAGATGCCTACCAAGTCTCAACCTGCTTCAGGTGGCACAATGGGGCAGGTAGGGGGGGATAGCCTTTTTGAACTGATGGTCCCAGCAGACGCAGGGGCCATTGGGGCTTTGCTCCAGGTGGCAAGATCTCTTGGGCTGGCACTCCCCTTCTTGTTTATAGCCCAACCCTCTGGAATGTCCTCCTTTTCCTCATACATGATCTCAAAATGAATCTTTTAAAATCCATTCAGTCTATTTCCACCCACTCGCTCGGCTCTCATTCCAGGAAATTGCCCTACCACAACCCCATTAAATCTAAACCTCTACTAAAGAGCTACCTTGTCCTAAATCGGTGCCACATATCTGTCTTCAGATATGAGTATCATGGAATTACATTCTATTTTGTGAATACACATTAAGATCTCTGTTTTACTGATAGTAAATTATCCAGTCACTGATTAATTTGGGGCTATTCTTCATGAAATGATTAAGGAAATAGGATATTTTCCCCCTACATAGGCTGGCTCCTTTTTAGTAACTACTTAAGGATAATAGGATTAAAGTGATTAAGTAGTGAATGAAATGTGGTTAACATGAGCGCATAAGCTTTCCCACCACATACTGTTACTATAAAGCAGGGGTGGGCAACCTGAGGCCCCATTGCTGCCCTTGTCCCAATTTCATGCAGCCCTCAGCCTAGTTTCAAAAGCCCTCTGCAAGTGCTCAGTTCAGACCTGTGGCAAGGGTGATCTATTGCTCCTGTGGCAGTCCACTAGGCAGGGTGGAAGAAGGAGAGAAGGGGGTGAGGGAGAGAAGGGGTTGTCAGAGGGTGAGAAACAGAAGGAAAGGGGTGGGAAGAAAGAGAGAAAAGGAAGTGGGCCCACTCTGTTTTGGCTCTGGTCTTGCCCACCACTGGCCTTGGCCCTGCCCACCACCAGCATTGCAACCCCCCCTATGACAGATGGCCCCTTAGGGGATGCGGCCCTCAACAGAAAAGTCTGGTCCCGATCTTTGGCTGATTTCTTTCCCCATAGGAATATACCATGGATGTTTTCTTTCGGCAAACATGGATTGATGAGAGGTTGAAATTTGGTGGGCCCACTGAAATACTGAGGTTGAACAATTTGATGGTCAGCAAAATATGGACACCAGACACCTTTTTTAGAAATGGAAAGAAGTCAATTGCTCACAATATGACAACGCCTAACAAACTTTTCAGGATAATGCAGAATGGCACCATTCTCTACACAATGAGGTAAGAACTCTCTCTACTTTTTCCATTTGTATTTATTTTTTTCTCTGGCATTGATTCAACTCAACCCAATTCTCCTCTCATCCTTTTTAGACTTACCATTAATGCTGACTGCCCAATGCGTCTGGTAAACTTCCCTATGGATGGGCATGCTTGTCCACTGAAGTTTGGGAGCTGTAAGTCTGCAAATAGTTGATACCTTTCAGTAGAGGCGAAGCTTAGCTAGCAGAATATAGGGTCTCTTGATACACCGTTGTCTGAAATAGTCTCATAGCATAATCTTCTGTAAGCGGCATTGAGTGCCATTTTCAAGCTGCAAATCAAATAAATGAAATCAAATAAATAAAATATAATGCAAGCACATCACTTAAAAACAGGCTCTTCAAGAAAGAATTCACTGCACTATAATCTCCAAATCAAAACAAACAAACAACGATAGCACATCCAGTTTACAGGTTTATAGATTTTTTTAAAAAAAATTATAAACAGATGTTAAAATATGAAATGTTTCAGCATAAAATGCCAGCTTGAGTCACAAGTAAGAGTATGCTACAATACCACTTATAAACTGAGTCAGAGCTGAGCCATATCCATTTTTCCTTCAGGAGAGGTTGGGAACTCAACCTTGGAGAGGGGGTAAAGAGGGCAGTTCAGGGGGTGGGGAAGGGAGGAGACTGGGGCTGCCAGGAAACAACATATCCTGGCAGTGCACCAGCCTCCTTCCCTCCCCTTCCGATGTGCCTCAGCTAGATGACTGAAAATGGTTGTCCAGCTAAAATGCAGAGCAGGAGACGTGGGGAGGGGGGGGACCGCCTCCACTGCTCCTCCTACTCTGCACTGGATGCTCGTAAACCTCTGAGTCTGGGGGCTTACAAGCATTGAGGGCGCAATCAATAGGATTGCACCCTAAGGAGGAAAAAAATGGAATAGCTGTATAATGCTTTTTTTAAATTGGTAGCGCTACTAGGAACCCTCCATCAGGAAGCAGCCAATGACACTAAATTGTACGTGGTGTTTCCAAAGAGCTGCATATAATACATAACCTGGGCATATCCATGTTTTTTTCAGTAGAGTACATAGATTGTAACCTTGGTCTGGCTGGCCTGAGCTTTCTATCTGCACAGTGGCGTAGCGTGGGTTGTCAGCACCCGGGGCAAGGCAAGTAATTTGCGCCCCCTAACCCAAATGTGCAATGAGAACGCAAAGCACTTTGCAGCAGAGTGACTCTTATGTTAGTTATAGCAGATATAAAAAAGGAAGTATAGATTAAATCTTCATAATGTACAGCTGGGCCTACTAAAAATCAGAGTATCCACATGCAGTATGACAGAAGTGGGGGAAGAATAGATAGTGGGGCAAGGGGGGGAGGTGAGCTGTAAAGAAACAATAATTTGCTATTCCAGATAATCAACAGAAAATGCCTTGAGCTCTCTCCAAGAGCAAGACAAAACTTTTCACTATAGCTAGCCCTTTAAAGACATTTTACAGAAGCTCCAAACACACTCCAAAGTATATACTAGAGGTATCTTCTACCTATAATCAACTTTGTGATTGTTTACACAGTTAAGCTGCATTGTGTAGCAATTCTGGTTGCAATAACAAGTTCATTGATTATAGGTTAAGGGTGGTGAGGCTTTGTCACTTAGAGCATAACTTCTAAAAGTTATCCATACCTAAGCTTCTCCTCAGTCATCCTGGAAAATGTACTGTTTTCCCTTTCCTTTCATTTAAAAGACATTCAAGTACAATTAAAACCTCATGCAAAGGTAGAGAATCATCTTGGAGGTCTGTGTCCCAAAGTGTTGCATCTCCTTCTAAGTGAAGGTGTGTAACTGCACTCTGTGTCAGTCCCAAAGTATAGAAATGGTAAGGGAAGAACTTTATCCGAATTCACTAGAAACTTTCAGACTTCATTGTTAAGACTGGGAGGCAGCACAGAGATTACTGAATTATAGAAGGAGGGCGGAAATGGATGCAGTAAAGAATAAAATAATACATCTCGAGGCAGGCGTTACGCTTTTAAATCGTGGAAATATATTTGAGAAAGAGCGGGGGTGGGGGTGGGTTGGGAATGTTATCTGAAGATCTGGTGCTGTAGAAGAGTTTTCTTTGGCCGGAGGGAGGGGGCAACGCGCGAGGGAGTGGGTTGTGTTGGAAGTTAGAAAGCAAAGTTGCCCGAACTCTTAAGTCGCAGTTTCCCGGCATGTGTAGCATTGGCGTCAGGCACATAACACTTCAGATTCCGAGTACTGCAATCAGGAGACCTGGGGAGGCGCGAGGTGGGTTGGGATCACATCAGAAATTAATTTCAACCCACGAGGAACTTGGCTGCGGTGCAAACAAAAGGGATCGAGCAACTTTCTGCAGAAAGCAACTCCCTTCCCCGCCTCCTCTTTCCTCGGGCAGGAAGTTGCAAACCCAACTTCCCAAAGGAAACAACCCCAGGCGAATGTGACACCCGAGCAAGTGCGTTAAAGTCAGCCAGGAAGGCAGATCTGCGTTGGGATTGCCCTTCTGAGCCTCCTCCAGGAGCTGAGCGGGAGGTGCGGTGGCTGCACTGCACTCCAAGGATCCCGAACTGTGTCGTGCACGAGAGTAACGGAAAGGACCGTAATGCAGGAACTGCTGCAGCGGCAGGAGCAGCCCGGAGCTCCAGCCAGGAGCGCAATGTGGATTACTTAAAGCTCTAGCTATCCGTCAAAGGCCGGTGCAATGTATAGAAGGGCAAGATCTAGGCATAGGTGCAATGCATCTCTACAGCCTCCGCCTGGGACTAAAACACTGGGAGTGAGCCTCTCACAGGCAAAAGCTGAAGCCACACAAACACAACGCTGCTGAACAAAAAAGTGTGCGAGGAGTTTAGGGAAAATGAATCTAAAGAGCTTCTTACCTGGGTAAGACAGAGAGGAGAATACATGATTGCTGTGGGGGGTTTTGTGGCTTGGAGGTGTGTGAGTGAGAGGGAGAGAGAGAAAGGGAGGGAGGCAGGGGAGAGAGAGAGAGAGAGAGAGAGAGAAAAGAAAGAGGGGGGGAGAATCGAGCCTGCTTCTTGCTTTCACATTTCCAACTCTGCTAAACTGCAGCCAGCACTGATCAGCTCCATGAGCTGAACTTTAACCCCGCCTAGAGTTTCCCTACACTACACACTATACATGTCTACTGTACCCGGGCGTTAAAGGCATAGTGCACACTTCCACCCCCCACCCCCGCCCCGCGCTCCCAGCTACAGCGGCAGAGAGCCCCGGGCTCGAGCTTCTCCGGGAACCTGCCAGAGTGCTTCCAGCCTGCTTCTGCTCTGCACAGCTCCGCCAGAAGCAGCAGCAGCAGCAGCTCACTCGCTCGCTCGCTGCCTTGCCCGGGGGAGGGGGGGGCTGCGAGTGCAAGCGCGCCCCCCCAGATGTTGCGCCCGGTGCGGCCGGCCCCCACTGCACCCCCCACGCTACGCCTCTGTATCTGCAAGATGTGTTAGCTGCCTCTCATCACTTTTCATCCCTCTTTTTCTGGATTATGTCTGTTGTTGTGTGTGCAGTGAGTTTTTCTGGGAAGGAAGTGAAGTAAAAGGGACAGACATGGTTATGGCGGAGGATTTCATTTTTAAATTTTGCAAAAACATGTAACTATAATGTTGACAAACAGACAAGCAAACAACCAATGGTGTAACATCATTAAAAGTAACCCTAGTATAACACAAAAAGAACATACATTTCAAGCACAGTTTCTGACAACATTAAGATTAGGTTAAGTTCAGAAAATCATATTCTATTGGATTGGTTGATAAAGAATTAGTAAAATGGCTCAGTTCTGGAATTTAGTTGCTTTTTTGCGCTTATCAGATTTTTGTTAAGCGGTTAATTTTGCTAGGAAGATAACCTTTAGTTACCCTTTTCCTTGGTCTGATTATGTTTCCATTTTCTTGCATACATTCATCTAGCTAGAATTAATAAATACAGAATTGTTTCATGTAAACTTGGTGGATTCAGGCCTCTCCTCTTCCCTCCCCTCCCACAGGAACACCCCCTTTTCACCTTCTCCGAGCTCTTCTGTTGCATCCTCAGAAGAGAAGCCACAGCCGCACAGCGGTGCTTTCTGTGGTGGTTGTAAGGGGTGTGGGGGTGGAAGAATCCGCAATTGGAATCCTTCCCCTAAGGTTGTAGACTTGTAGCTGTGCCTACGGTATTGGGGGTGGGGAATTTGTATCATCTGATGGCTCCTCAGACATGGTCTGAGGAGCCATAGGAGTGTTCTTTAATATGTTACACTTTTTGCCTTTGCCATATTAGACAAGTGCGTATTTGAAGGTATTGATAGAATAAAGGTTTTTTATATCACAATGATTAGTAATTTGCTGATAAGACTTTTCTTTGTTATCTGAGAATATTTTTTCATGCCTGTCAAGAACATTCTTTTGTCAAATATTAAAATTATCCAGATGGCCATCAAAGATAAAGCAGTTCATCATTTATATAAGTGAAGCTATAGGGTATACTAGTGGAGATTATGTATCCCATGTTGCATGATACTGTTTCAGTTATGAAATTATCATTTGAACAGTGCAATTGGTTGAGGAAAGAATTCTTACCTCATGGATTTTTTTTTAGACAGCTAAATAATTTGGAAAAAAATAAGTTGAGCTTGGTGTTTGTTTTAGTGCTGTGCTAAAGGCATATTTCCAGCTGTTTTCATTCAATTTGGTGGAAAAGAAATTGCTTTCGGAAAAAGGTCCCAAAGAGAAGAAAATTTCAGTGAAATTCTCATAGGTGGGGAGTGGGGATCTTGTGCTTGCCTTCGTTATGATGCACCTGAGGATTGTGTGTGCGTGTCCTGTATTTTATTGTACAATCATTCCGCTGGTGGCCAGCAGCCTCCCTGGCTTCCTGCATTTCAGTTAAAGCCCAGGGGAAGATGTTATGAGGTAACTCCTCCCCCATGGGGCATTTTCAGATCAAGAAGCACGGGCAGCCAGGTAGCCAGAAGAAAGATGGAGAGATGTGTAATAGAAAAAAAATACACACCACACCATCCTTCACCTCGCAATGGTAAGCTCAAAGCACGACTACAAGAAATTCTAAAGCACCCTGAGAATGAGGTGGAAAAATGAAAGCCTATCATGGGGGAAGAAAATTTCTGGGAAATTGGAAGACAGATTTTGGCATGGTACCAGCTCCACCTCTTCCCCCTCTTCCTCAGAGCTGGACACAACACCATCTCCCTTGTACCTGCTACAGGGCTTTTGGGGAAGGAGCAATATTATAAGCATCTGCATTAGAGACAAGATGTATCCACACAATCACCCCATAGAAATTTAATATTTGGGAGAACTGGGGAAGGATCTGAACTCCAAGCTAGAGCTCAGCCAAAATTTCTCAGAAGACAGAATTTTATCCACCAATTTTTCCCCCTATGGTGACTGCCTTGTCCCCGCTCCTCATAATGTCCCAGAATGACACTAGGTATGGGGCATTGTGGAGGATGCAAAATGGATTCCAGGTTTCCAACCCACTTGCTGTTGTTGCCACTTGCAGTGGTAGCACACACACAAAAAAGCCTTTAGGAAAAAGGAAAGAAGCTGTGCTACAGGCACTGATAACGGTGAACTCCACCTCCAAGAAATTGTTGGAGAATTTCTCCACCCCCTGGAGAAATTCAGTGAAATGTTCCCTCAAGTTCTCTGCCCACAAATAGGGTGGAGAATTATGAGAGGTCATTTGTGCACCATTATAATTTGTTTACGTAAGTAGTTTTCAGCCTGGAGGTCATTAGTTGTGGCTGGTAGGCCAAATATATCTTCCTGGTTTATGAATTCTTGGTCGCCCACATATAGATATTTTGGAATGGGATCCAGACTAGATCCCAATGATGTTGCATAGTCTTCTGAGGAAGATGGTCTTGAGAACTATTGGTCCATGGAGGCAGAAAATATTACTGCTGCCCTAACAGTTGCTGTCCTGCTTATCTTATTCACTGTTACTCATATGTTGTATGCTAACTTTAGATAGAATAAAATATCTGTAAAGCCATGCTTTCATAACATTCTTACTCCAACTGCAGGTGGGAGTGGCTAAACAACCCAGGGGTGCTATTCCTTGGTTGTTTAGCACTGTGTCCAAACCTGGACCTCTGGCTTTTCAGAGGAGAGACAAGTCAGAGAGACAACCCTACAACAAACATGGATTATTTCTCTGGCTTGTCTCTCCCTTGGTAAGACTGAAGTCTGGGTTTGGATGCAACACTAAACAATGCATTCATAACAAACCAGGGGTTGCCATTGCATGCAAACCTGGCCAACGTAAGTTACAACTGGTCCTGCAAATTCACATAGTGTCCACATACATATTGGGCAAAATCTCTAATAAAACTCGGCTATCCTCAGGAACATTATTTGTTTGGATCAGTAGACTTCACTCTGGGATAAGAACATGCTCAGTTAGATCAGTGCAGAAGAAGGAAGTGGATACACTCTCTTCCCTCTCTTATTTTCTAGCCAAACTATTTGCCTGGGGAGACTGCTGCACAAGGATGAGTTAATGGAGAGACAGAAGTTTGGCAAGGCACACTGCGCTCATGTCACCTGCACTCACATTCCATATTACACCCTGGAATTGCCAGTTAGGGATGGAAGATATCATGTTTCAAGCGTAAAATAGCTGTCTCATGGAATTTGCATTAGGATGTGAAAACAAGTTTGTCTTGAGTCGCATCAGCATTCCTTGCCCCAGCTGAAGGGAAAAGAAAGGATCCTGTCTAGATTGAATTCTAGGTTTTAAGTCTCCTTTCCCACTGATTTTGACAGAGGAAGGGATCCTCATAGTCTAGAAGGTAGAAACTGCCCACCACCATTCCTCTTGGCTACACTGAAGGGACATGAATGTTCTTACCTGATGGTGTGGAAGGAGGGAGAATGCCTGAAGATAGTGTTAAAAGAACCTAATTGTTCTACAATGCAGAAGGGGTGTTGCTCCCTTTCAGCCATAGGTGTACTGGTGACATTGAAGAAAAAATAAAAAATACAGTGGCTTCTGGATAAATCTGGTATCATCAATAACTTATTATCATGCATTGTTGAAATTGCTAGAAATAAAAGTTAACTCAAGGAAGTGGAGGCATTATGTTGGAATCATGGTATAAAGTGTCACCTGCTTGGAAGCCTCCAGAGCAGTAACCGTATTAGTTGTTGCAGCAAAAACAACAGCACTTTGTGGTGCCTTAAGGACTACCAGATTGACAGCATACACCTATCTATTCTTACTCAAATAAGCTTGATGGGGCTTAATGAGTTAATGAGGCTTATTCCCAGGAAAATGGGTACAAGATTGCACTTCTGCAATGGCATAAGCTGTGGACTAGAACACATTCCATAAGATGCATGAAGTGTGTGTGGATCTAAGTTGGCCATCCACTCACCCTCCACTCAATCTATAGAGAGAAATCCAGACTAAGTTAGTTGCATTGAGATCCCAAATCAATGGGACTAACTTGGTGACTTAAGTCCCATTGATTTCAATGGGACTTAGTCCAACTAACTTAACCTGGATATTACACATTGGAGCCAAATGGCTATAAAATACAAGAAGTAGAATCTGTGCCAATTCTACATAAAGCTTAAACATACACAAGGTAAGCACAGTGGCCATTCACAAGAGCAGTGATCAGTGAATAATACTACTTTGTGAATATGCACTGCGTTTCTCTTGTGGGTGCTTTATGTAGAAAAGTCACAGGTCGTACCTCTTGCATTTCATAGCTTTTTGGCCTCACTGTCCACTAATTTGAATGTTGCACACATACCAAAACTTCAGTGCAAATGCATGCAGAAGAAGTACAGAATGTTTGCATCATTAGCTTTCACTTCAGCAAATAGAATATGGAATGTCGATCTTCCCCATATATACTGTGAGATAAGTGTCTTTCGCCATGATAGTTTGAAGTCCTCTCCTTCCATTTGGAATACTGAGGAACTCTTGTCCAAACTGGGAGCTCCAGAAGCCAAAGTACTATAAGACCAGTTCCAAACCAGAAGTGAATGGATCCAAAGGACATGATTATTTAGTAAAGCAATGGGACAGTTTGCTTATGAGAAGAAGAACAGTTCACAGAGCAAAGATCACACTATACTGTGTGCTCTTACAGCACCTATGGAAGTACAGATTTGCTGCTTATTTTGGCACTGAGAGTAAAGTGTAATTAATACATAACAAAGATCTCTCTCTCTCTCTGACTCAGATGCCTATCCTAAAAGTGAGATTATTTACACCTGGAAAAAAGGACCGTTGTATTCAGTGGAAATACCACAAGAATCTTCCAGCCTTCTCCAGTATGACCTGATAGGGCAAACAGTCTCTAGTGAAACAATAAAATCCAACACAGGTAAGATCTCAGCTGCATGTGGAGTGCTAACATTGGACCAGCAACCCTGTTCAGTTTCTGATCACATTTAGTGAACTTGGCTAGTCTAAATCTGCTATGAAATTTCTACTGACTTCCCCCCTAAGATTGATGTCCAGCATGGTGCTTTTACATGCACACAGTGGGGGTTGTCATCCTTATGTTAAATGGCACACTTGCCCCAACGCCTAGTTATGTGGAGGGAATGTTAAGAGCCCTGTTGCTAGGGGTTTCGAACACTCCTTCCAGTTCCAGGCCTACTCTCTTTGCTGCCATGCAGAAGGCAATTTTAGGCTGAGGACGAGTGCTGTGACATGGGCAGTGCAAATACGGCTTTTGCCTGGACTGGAGCCGTACTTCAGATCTAGGACTGCCTATAAAACTAACTAAATAAAATCACTTATTCACAAAGTGATGTATTTGGCAAGAGCACAGGGGGAAAAATACGCAGGATGACAATTGGGCATGGAATGAATTCAGCTTCCCGAGATTCTCAGCTTTCATTTTTTTTTTTTTTAAAGGAAGATCAAGATTCTAGCTCGTATGGCTGTGAAGTTTCTGCTTGAAACTTTGTGAGCAATGCCTGCCGGAATCTAAGAAGACAAAAGTATCGCTGAATAGAACATCCATGCGGGCAGGGCTTTAGTGTGCTTTGCATAGCTCATGCTCCCTCCCTAATGGCTAGGAAAACTAGAACGAATTACGCAAAATAGAAAAAAAGGGGAAAGAGTAGAATATGCAAATTTATTCAGTTTGCACAATTTTATTCAGGTTGCCAAATTCAGATTTTCTTGCCAGTTTTTTAAAATGCCAAATACAACCCTGCCTATCTGTTTATTTACGATGTGCCAGGATTCTATAGTACGTGGACAAAGATAATGCTGCGATACTTGTTTCCTAACAGGTGAATACGTAATAATGACTGTTTATTTCCACTTACAAAGGAAGATGGGCTACTTCATGATACAGATATATACTCCTTGCATCATGACAGTCATCCTTTCGCAGGTGTCTTTCTGGATTAATAAGGAGTCTGTTCCAGCTAGAACAGTTTTTGGTATGCCGGTGTTACGATCTCTGTCTGAAAATGAACTGTATCATTCCATCTCACCACCTTTTTTCATTGCTTGTGTGTTTCTTTTAGGTGAATATGCACTTCAGGTGCTCTATTTCCATCTACAAAGAAAAATAGGCTACTATCTCATTCAAACATACATCCCATGCATTATGACTGTAATCTTGTCTCAAGTTGCATTTTGGATCAACAAAGAATCTGTTCCAGCAAGAGCTGTGGCTGGTATTCATGCTTTTTTTCTCATTACCATCCTTCATTCAGTTTTCCATTTTCACTCAGCATCTTGTACCTGCTACTGTATTGTGATAGATATTAGGGCTGTTGTTTTTAAAGACTTTAACAGAGAAATGAAAGTGTTGAGGGTTAACCTGGGTATTCCCATTGAATAAATAGCAGCTACTTCTAAGTAATCATAGCCTAGGTTGGATTGGCCTGTTGGTGGGGACTGGGGAGTGATCAAACCATGGGGATTTTTCTTAGTAAATATACTTAGGATCTCATTGCAAGGCTGCAGTTCTATGCATACTTGACTAAGGAGTAGCACCATTGATCTCAGTGGGACTTCTGAGTAAAACAGGGTGTCAAACTCTTTCAGGTCCAGGGCTGAATTCAGTTATGGAGAAGCTCTTACGGGCAGCAGAAACAAAAGGCAAGGAGGCGGGGCCAAAATACCACAAAGACCAGCATGTTTTAGCTTAGGAAAGGCATTTCAACCTTTTAGAATGAGGTGGGGGTGGATCACAAAAGCCCGGAAACCCCCAAACTATCGGAGGTCTAGGGAAAGGGAGTGGGGGCAGGGGATGGCGGTATGGACATTTGGGCAATTCCAAGGGGCCAGATTGGGACTCTCAGCTGGTCTGGATTTGGCCCTCGGGCCCTCGGTTCAATATCCCTGGAGTAAAACATGTACAATTGTGGTCCTAAGCATAGTTCTGTAGAAGTCCCCGTTGAAATTAATAGGGCCTCCTTCCAAGTAAATATGGCTCAAGAGCTCAGGCTGTAAATCAGTTAACTGGATGAAAGGGTACAGGGCAGTTGCCCAAAGGGAGGTTCGTATGGGGATTCATAGAGCTAGCAAGCCTGAAAAAGGGTATTCACTGATCCCGAACATCCTCCCTTTTCATCCTTATTTCGCAGGGATCACCACTGTCCTCACAATGACCACGCTGAGCATCAGTGCCCGCCACTCTTTGCCCAAGGTGTCTTACGCTACTGCCATGGATTGGTTCATTGCTGTGTGCTTTGCCTTTGTCTTCTCTGCACTTATCGAGTTTGCAGCTGTCAACTACTTTACCAATCTTCAGACTCAGAAAGCAATGAGGAAGGCAGCCAGGGCCGCCGCACTAGCAGCCGCGCTCTCAGCAGCTACCGTACCGGCGGAGGATGAGATAGTCTCGGTAATTGCTCACATTTCTGATAATAAGCATCGTATAGGAAGAGACAGCCAAAGTAGCGAATGCCAAACAATTGAACAATATTAAAGTGATCTTAGTCTGGAAGAGATTATATAACCAAAGCACATCAACCATTCATGAGTCAAATAAGTGGTTGCCCAAAACTTCTAAAACTGACAGTGCAGGGCGGGGGGGTGTTGTTCTGTTTTTTTTTTTAAAAGATCAGTGCAGCTGCATCCGTTTTATTAGAATATTATAATTTTCCAGCCTTTTCGTTTTGTGTGTAAGGAAATACTGTAAGCGTAGCTGTTTCACAGGCATATTCCTGAGCAGTGCTATCCATGTCACAGGCATGCAACCCATGATGCAGGAGACTGTTCAAGGGGATGTGCACTGGCCAGATATTCTTGGACCAGTTTGTAAGTGGCATTCCGTAAGTGGGTCATCATTGGGGGAAAGAAGGGAAATTCAAATTAGACTTTGCATAAACTTGGCATCTTCACATATGCTTGGCGGTGTTGGAAGCAGCCCAGCTAAAGACATGGAACTGGAAACTCGCTGTGACCGACTCATGTGAGATATTAAAGTGCTTTATTTCGTAGAAAGAAAAGATGCTGCACTGATGATTCCAAATGTTGTGCATCCCCTTCATAACAGAAATGCAATTGAAGAATGGCTTAGCCCAGTGTTCTCCAACCTTGGGTCCCCAGATGTTTTTGGCCTACAACTCCCAGCATGCCCCAGACAGCTACGCTGTCTGGGGCATGCTGGGAGTTGTAGGCCAAAAACATCTGGGGACCCAAGGTTGGAGAACACTGGTAGCCGCTGCAGCAGGACTTCTGGGCCAAGTCCTTCCCTTCTCCTCTTAAACGTCCTCCTGGTCCAGAGATTCCCTATTCCCACATATTTTGCCTCCCTTCTCCATATTCTGCCTCCCTCCCTCCCTCTCTCCCAGTACTTTCCCACTATTCCGCCACCTCATCACCTATTTCCTTTTACTTGGGATGACCAGGTGCAAAAGAGAACAGACTCCCACACCTTCTTAAATCCCCTCTTCTACACCAGTATTAAAACAAAAGTAGGTTCACCAAACTCACCAAGCGCAGAAGAGGGCAGGGGCCCACACTCTCCTTCCCCTGGCCTCACCCCTGTTTTCCCCAACCACCAATTGTTGGGTAGTTTCTCTTTTGTGCATCCCCCACCCCCCCACCCCATTCTAAAAGGTTGAAATGCCTCTCCTAAGGCTTAGTTACTGGCAGGAAGAGCTTGAAGCTACACCATGCCCCCCCTTCTTTGCCTTTAGCCCAATCCACCACTGAAATGTGGCCCCTGAGAGCTTCCCCGAAATGAAATTCAGCCCTCAGGCTGAAAGATGCTCAGCACCGCCACTATTAAGGCAGCCAGAAGGCAATGGAAGAGAGAAGCACCTTGTTCAGTGTCCCACTTCCAGGAAAGTCTTTGCCACTTTCCTGCCTTTCTTCGACACCATATATGTTGCACACAGCTGTAGCCCTGTGCTCTCTACAGCTGTCATTCATGTAAATGTCACAGCTGTAGCCCTGTGCTCTCTACGACTGACATTCATATGGTTCAATCACATTTCGTAGATTCACAGATCATAGAGTTGGAAGGGGCCTACAAGGCCATCAAGTCCAACCCCCTGCTCAATGCAGGAAAGTAGAGGAGGGGTCTCCCATCCAAGTAATAACCAGACCTTACCCTGTTTAGCTTTCCACGCTCAGACAAACTGAACCAGCGTAAGCCACAGGCCTGTTATTCTGCTCACCCTGCCTCAAAATAGATATCTGTACCTTTTCTGCTGGAAAAGGTGCAGAAAAGATAACTAAGTGGTCAAGTGGTTCCCTGTGAGTAACAGATAAAGTGGGTCTTTTAAGATAAAAATATGATTAAAGGAGAACATCGCATAGGGTTCCAAAATTATGTATGGTGTTGAGAAACTGGATAGAGGGAATTTCTTTCCCTCTTTCCCCCTTTCTCTCTCTCTCCTTAAACTGTAACTCATGTTCAGTTGAGGAAACTGATTGCTAGTAGATTCAGGACAGATAATAGGAAGTATTTCTTCACACAATGCATGAATTAACTTATGGAATCCACCACTGCAAAGTATGGTGATAGCCACAGGCGCAGATGGCTTTGAAGGAATTTAGATAAATTAATGGAGAGGTCTAAAGCAGGGCTCTCCAACCTTGGGTCCCCAGATGTTTTTGGCCTACAACTCCCAGCATAGCTGGCTGGGTCATGCTGGGAGTTGTAGGCCAAAAACATCTGGGGACCCAAGGTTGGAGAACACTGGTCTAAAGGGACAGAAGCCTGTGGTTACACAGAAGTAAAGGGTTTTGCCAGCTTGTAAATATATATGTATGGGTGGGATGTTTGCTTGTTTATTTATTTATTTAATACATTTTTATACCGCCCAATAGCTGAAGCTCTCTGGATGGTTTACAATAGCTAAAACCATAAAATACAATATAATATAACTATAAAATTTAAAACCACGGATTAAAAACAAACAGCAAAGCTAGCAGCAGTTCAAATTTATTTATTTATATTTATTTATTATATTTATGAATCGCCCATCTGGCCAGACATCTGACCACTCTAAGTGATGTACAGTCCAATAAAATACAAGGGACACACACACACACACACACACACACACACTATAAAACATAATTAAAAACAGTACAAAACTTAAAAATCCTAACCCACCCCATATTCCCACCTGAAAAGCCACGTTTTTAATGCCCGGCGGAAGCTAATCAAGGAAGGGGCATGGCGGAGGTCACTGGGGAGAGGGTTCCATAAATTGGGGGCTGCCACAGAAAAGGCCCTACTCCTAGTCCCCAACAGCCTGGTTTCTCTGGCTGATGGGACAGGGAGAGGCTGTCCGTGGCAGATCTTGTTGAGCGGCCTACTTGATGTTGTTGGAGGCGCTCCTTGAGATAAACTGGACTGGAGTCGTACAGGGTTTTAAAGGTCAACGCCAACACCTTTAATTTGGCTCGGCAAACAAGTGGTAGCCAGTGCAACTCTTTGAGCACTGGAGTGATGTGATCACACCAGTGGCAGCCTTTAACCAGGTGAGCCGCTGCATTCTGTACCAGCTGCAACTTCTGAACCATCTTCCAGGGTAACCCCACGTAGAGTGCATTACAGTAGTCTAGGCGAGAGGAGACCAAGGCATGAACTACTGATGGGAGCAGGTGATTAGGAAGGTAGGGGCGCAGCTGCCGTATCAGATGGAGCTGATACAGCGCCGCCCGGCTCACAGCTGACACCTGAGCCTCCATGGACAGCTGGGAGTCTAGAATGACTCCCAAGATGCGGACCTGGTCCTTCAGGGGTAGATGTACCCCATTCCGCACCAGGTCAACATCCCCTAACCTTCCCTCGTCTTAAAGTAACAGAGTTAAAAACTACAAGATAAAAATGATTAAGATGATTAAAATGATTAAAATGCCTGGGAGAATAAAAAGGTCTTCACCTGGTGCCGGAAAGAATACAATGTTATGAGGATCCTCTTCTGCATATGTGATTATGAGTATAGAGTAAGGGCAGGAGTGGGCTCTTCCAGGTTAATTAACCCACAGCCCAGTAAAAAGATTTAATCTTGCATGATACTAATGTTTACATCCTCCCCCAGGACATACACTCAAGATTGCTGAATGCAATCTTAGTTACCCGTTTACACCCTTAAACCTGCAATCCTATGCCCATTTACCTGGGAGTAGGCCCCATTGAACTCAGTGGAGGTGGCTTCTGAGTAGACATGCATAGGATTGCACTGCAAATCACACTTCTAGTCATCATCTGTCTGGATGTCTCCAGATTCTGGAGGCTTTGAGGGAATAATATGATACGCTCTCCTCCAGTTATGTTACACCCTCATAGTAAAATTCGGGTCTTTTTGGATACACGACATTGGGCTAGTTGTTTGATAGCTCCATCTTATTTAATCTTCTTTCAGTTTACCACCGAACCAGTGAAGAAACCCTTACTAATCGCCAGGTGCATGACAACAGGTTAAGAGCAGGATGATGAGACATCCTCTTCCCCACCAAGCCCTCCGCCTCCTATAACTGAAATAAACTAAAAATTAAAATAAAATACTTTACTGTGAGGGTGTAGCATAACTGGAGGAGGGTGTGTCATATTATTCCCTCAAAGCCTCCAGAATTCGGAGACACCCAGACAGATGGTGAATAGAAGAGTGATTTGCAGTGCAATCCTATGCATGTCTACTCAGAAGATGCTTCCACTGAGTTCAATGGGACTTACTCCCTATAAGATCCCCCCCCACTCCAAAGAACCTTCTGCTTTTAAGATGACACAGGGTTTGGTGTGTTAAAGTTATTGTTAGTGGGTGGGAATGTGAAAAATGGAACGATTCCATCCCAGAGGAGTAAGTACACTTGGAATGGGATCGTGCTTAGGATCTATCTATCTCCTCCCCATCCGCCTCTTTCCCTCTTCATGTATCCTCTCTTGCTGTTAGTCCTGTGCACAGGTTGTTTTGTGTATAGGCTGCTGAAGTGTAGGAGGTCAGCCATGTGTTTGATGATCAAGCTGTGTAGGTTTTACTAAAACTGATATCGTTGTTTAGTCATCTCTGCTTGCTGTGGGGGGGGGAGGGGGAGATTTCAATTGTGCCTCCTGTTCTTGAGGTTTCTCTGAGGGTTGTCATCTCTTTTTCTTTTCATGGAGAGAGAGAGAGAGAGAGAGAGAGAGGTTCCATGGCTGCCTCAGGCAGCTGATTTTGGGTGTCATGAGAGGAAAGTAAATAGTTGTTGAATTTATGAGTGTTGTGTTTTTTTTCTGCTTGGGAGAGGTGCTTTTGGGATTTTCTGCCTCAGGTGAAAAATAATTCAACCAGCCTTGGATACTGTGCAGCTCGACTTGGGATTGGTGGAGGAGGTGGGGATGCCATGTGCTTTTCTTCCTCAGGCAACAAAATGTCTTGACCTTTTACTGCTCACTATGTTGGTGGGGGGGGGAGGGCAACTTTACCTGGGTATCTGCCTATTAAGTAGCTGTTAAAGCAGTGTTCTCCAACCTTGGGTCCCCAGATGTTTTTGGCCTACAACTCCCAGTATGCCCCAGCCAGCTGCTGGCTGGGGCATGCTGGGAGTTGTAGGCCAAAAACATCTGGGGGCCCAAGATTGGAGAGCACTGTGTTAAAGGAATAAAAAAACCAAAGGAAATGGTGTCAGTCCATAAGGAAAAAATCCAAAGCTCACAGTCAGGTAATACCTTCATTAGGACCAACCAAAATTCACAAAATGACAAGCAAGCTTTTGAGTTCTCCGGAACTCTTCATCAGGCTTGATGTCACGCCAAGTGGGGTGAGAGGTTGAGGGAGAGGAAAAAAAAAATCTGGCTTGATGCTGAAGCCACAATGTCTGTCTTTAGTCAAAGTCTCAGATGGAGTGTAGGGGGTCAGCAGGGTCACACGCTCATTGGAAGGGGGCTGTGGGGTCACAAGCTCAAGCCCCGCCCCCTCCACTTCTGACCTTCATGCGTTCAGCTGAATGTGCTTAAAACCCAGTTTTCACTTGGTTCCCAATTGTAGGGATGATTCTAAGTGTATTCTGCCTTTTGAACTGGGGTGGGTAATATGTGGCACGTAGGCTGCATGTGCTCCCCCCATGGCCGTTTTTGCAGCTCCTGCCCCCACTGCCATCAAATTTGCCATGGTGGTGGTAAAAAAGTGGTGATTTTGTAAGGTGTGCAGGGATAGGAATGGCGAACATATGTTGTTCAAGCTTGTCCAGGTTCTCTGAATTCCCCCTCAAAGCTCAGTTCTCCTTGTTCATGTTCCCAAACACAAGCATTTTTGATGGGGAACAGTGCACATTTTTAGAAGTCCACACCCAATGTGCTCACTTTCACATACAGTACAATGTGAAAAATGCTTATTTTTCAAACAGGCTCAGAGTCAGAACTTCGGAAACATGCACACAATTTCTCTGAAAATGTGCATACATTTGCGTTTGGGGTTAGAAATGGGGTTTATTTGACTATTTTGCAAACACAAATTAAATTCTTGGACATCCCTAGGCCAGGGAGCACGTGCCTTCTGTGCAAGCAGAATCACACTCTCAGAAGCCTTCTGGGAGTGTGATTTCGCTTGCAAATATTGCTGGGCTTCCTCTGCCACCATGGCAAATTCAGCAGTGGTAGGTTTGGAATGCAGCCCCCTGTGGGTTCCAGGGGAAGCGATGTATCCCCTGCATCCCAGAAGTTGCCCATCCCTGCTTTAGACCATGCTAAACATGTGAATGTTGGTAATGGAGGGGCAGAGCTGGGGATATTGGGCACAGAGCTGCCATATGCGACCCCCTCTCCAGATGTTCTTTGACTGAAAGTAGACCTCACATCTGAATAGGACTAAGAGCCATACAGGGTTCAGGTTGCATCTAGGGCTGCTGGACAGAAGAAGCCAGCAGGGGCTGATCCCAAATTTTTGAAAATATAAAATCTAGCATTTATCCAGATCTTCCTCTATCCTCATGCAAAACACACAGGTTACTTTTCATGGGTAGGCCCTGTCCATTAAAAAAAGTGGCAGACCTAACTGTATAGCCCATTGCCTTTGAGAGTGACCACAGAAAAGGAAGGGCTGGCTTTTTGCTTATGAATATGTCTATGTTTATGGGAATAAACAGAACAATGCCACCCCCAGACCCTGCTGAAGCGAGTTCCAGCTCTGTTGCTAGTTGACATTGACACTGAAGTGCCTGTAAGCCTAAGGCGGCACCTTAATCTTCACACTTTTCACTGCAACACCTTACAGAAACTTATAAGAATGAGCACACCTAATATACTTGTTAATGTTCAGGAAATGCTATCTGGCTTTTTAAAAATGTCATGACATTTGAGAAAGGCTTGGTACATATGACTGAAATATCATTTGATTTGTTGGTATCATATTGCTTATTAGGTACTGTGGAGAAAGCCAACCTAAGCCCCCTGCCTGACACACACACACACTCACCAAGGAGGGGGGAAGGAGACCCAGGGGGGGGGAGACAGCCAGTCTCCACAGATGACAAAAGGGACAAACAACATCTGCATAGAATCACCCCAGGGGGGAAGGCAGGAAGCATCCCCAGGTTTGTCAATGCTCTCGCATATCAGCCCCATCTACATAAGACTTGAATACCTCTCCAGAGCAGACACTTCGGCACCCCTAAGAAATGGCCACTCAACACCATAGGATGGGACCATTAAGCAAGTGGCTTCAAAGGGACCCCATCCCACAGGGGGAGGGCGTCACCCCACCTGATCACGGAGGGAGGGGCTACCTGAAACACCAAGGTATAAAACACCTTGCGTAAGGGAACTGGGTTGTTGGACCTGATCAACAATCTTGCCCCATGCCTGGGGTAAGGGAACGAAGGATCGGCAACCCCGGGTAGCCACATCCGGCACGCTCCAGCTAGCTGAAATCACTGGTCGCTTGGGTTGACCGGACCCCCGGGAAACCAAGCTGAAATCACTCACAAGCCGCTTGGGTAGACCGGGCCTCCGCCGGGAACCCAGCTAGCCACTTGGGTAGACCGGACCTCCGCTGGGAACCCAGCTAGCCACTTGGGTAGACCAGACCTCCACCGGGAACCCAGCTAGCCGCTTGGGTAGACCGGGCCTCCGCCGGGAACCCAGCTAGCCGCTTGGGTAGACCGGGCCTCCGCCGGGAACCCAGCTAGCAGCGTGCGGTTGACCGGGCCTCTGCCGGGACCCAAGCTGAACTAACTAGCTGAGAGCCCTGAAATCACGGTGTCCTTAAGACTTCTTGCTTGCTACTTTGTACCGTACTGATAAGCTGTATTGCTGGCATGTGTCTGGGTTTGTGAAGGTAATGTTGTAAATAAACTTGTTTTCTAAAAGATACTTCTGTGGCTATAAGTTATCCCTTTGTTCTGGGCTAAGGGTGATAGTCGCTGGGGATCTCGGAGAAGGCCGCCCCAGGACTCGCTACCCCCTTAGCATTGAACCCACGCAGAAGACCAGGTTGTCGGTCTTCCACTGGTACACATTGTTAGAGCAGAATAAGGTTACAAAAGCAACAATAAACAGGAAAGTTTGGATTTTAATTAGTGTGGGTTAGATCCAGCGTTGTGTGAGCAGACTTCCACTGGTGGAGCAGGACTTCCCCTTGCTTTCTTCCCCCTTGTAGACCCCTGCATGACCCCAAATCTGCTCCAGAAATCCCTCAACCTTCTGGGGCAGTTTTGGGCCATACGGGAAGGGCTGCAGTGGGGAGGGAAAATCCATTAGGTTTCCATTCCACAGGCTGATGACCAGATGTTGGAGAAATCTGCAACAGGCTCAAATGAGTCTGGATTTCTATGAATCTGACCTGCAGATTCTGCAGCGGACTGCCTTTTCCCGAGTCTCATGGATTCCGTGGACTAGCAGATCGTGGATTTTTGTTTTTTTTTAACTTTATGTGATTTTATGCAAATTTAGTCATAGAAAAATTAAAAAATAAAAAAACCCACCAACTGAAAATGCAAATTCCCTCCTCCCCGCCCTAGACCGAAGTGTGAAAATGCGCATTTGGGAGGGGATTTAGATATTTGGGGGGATTTGCACATTTTTGGAAGTGCGAATTTGCCCAAATGAGTACAAACATATTTGTGTAAAATCCAATTCCATCAGTGAATGGACTGATGAATGAATGAAAGGCACCTGAAAATCTGCAAAATGCAGATGGAATGGAATGGATTTAACAAAGTCTGTACATCCCTAGATCCTTTGCACATTTCTTTGGGACAAAGCTCTGTTGGTCTCTATGGAACTTACTTCTGAATAAACCGGCATAGGATTGGATCGAACACACACAATTAGAGTGTAACTTTGCTGCACCAATGTCATGATGGTGTAGTGGTTACAGCCAGTGTGGTGCAGTGGTTAGAGAGTTGGACTAGGATCAGGGAGACCCAGGTTTAATCTGCACACAGACATGAAGCTCATTGGGTGACCTTGGGCCCATCGATCTCTGTCAGTCCTAATCTACCCCAGAGGTTTTGTTGTGAGGATAAAGTGGGTGGAAAGAGGAGAACCATGTGCACCATACTGGGTTCCTTAGAGGAAAAGTGAGATTAAACGTAATAATTAAATGATCCTAAATTTAACAATTCCCGCAGGACATAGGGCTAGGCCAGACTAAAAAATGATAATAATAGAAAGCATCTCACAGGCTCACAATAAAAGCTTTAAGCATAAAATATATTTCCAGTATAAAGAACAGTTCAAACGTTCTGACCATCTTGTCACTCAAATTTTATGTTGAGGAAAGTCAGCTTGTTTGAAAGCACCCAATGTGTGACAATCGTGTCATGCCTCAGGTTCAAAGGCTATACCTACCAAAATGTTGGCTCCTCTTGGATATGTAACCTTGAACTTGTGGCTCAGTGTTCATGGGGTGAGCTTGCAAAAAAGCACCTCCTCACATGACATTTAAGTTAGGATATATTCATGAGAGACCAATACCACTTCAGAAGGCCATATTTGTGAACTGGCAATATATTTACAGGCTATGAAGAACACTAAAGAGTACCATGTTCTAAAATATAGCCATTACATAAAACAAAGGCATTGATTCCTAAATCATAACTAGAACACTAGAACATGGGCATAATCCAATGGGAACTTCTGTGCTCTAGAGCAAGTCCATTCATTTCAGTGGAAGATGTGCAGCAGACTATCCCACTGGAATGTATCCATGGATTTTTTAAAACACTAATTTTTACTGAATTTTGACTAGGTTTTTTCAAAGCCACAGTTCATGCCATCAACATGTTGATGATCTTGTGTCCCCCTCCCCTCAACACAAGTGACATGGGACCATCCTGTTTATAAACATCTGTTTACAGTGTCATCATTACTCCAGTGTTCAGATTACAGAAGACCAAACAATTTCAGGAAAGCAAACTTCTCTTGACAGGAATATGATCCATTTTCGCCTCATGGTTTGTTTTCTTTCATTAGGTTGTCCCTCACAGGGCCAGGTGTGAAGGCTCAGGAAGCTTAAAGACTGTAGACAGAATGCAGCTGAATATTATAACCAAGGAAACACAGGAAGTACAAAGGTGTATGAAAAAGAAAGAGGAATGAAACTTGCAGTCCAATCCTATTCATTTTTTATTAGAAGCAAGTCTTAAGTTCAGTGGGACTAACAGCACAATCCCACTGATGTCTAACCATGTTCAATGGGGCTTCCTCCCAAATAAAAGTGTTTGGCATTGCAGTCTTAATTACTAGAATAGTTGGGCTTACTCAACTATAATTGCTTAGAGGTACATTTTACTAAAATCAGTAGGATTTACTTCCAAGTCAATAAAGTTAGGAGGATCAGGATGCTAAAATTGCAGTTGTACAAATACTACACATACTTTTACACCCGAGCACAATCTTATGCTTGGGAAATACTATCCCTTCCCTTAAATTCATTTATCGGTGCAGTTCTGCTTATCCTCTGGACTTGTAGGATGTTGGGTAAAGGTAATCTTGGGTTGTATTCAATGCTAGTCTAACTTAAGTTCCATTCATTTCAATGGGCCTACTCCCAGTTGGACTAACATTGGATACAACCCCTTGTCCCCATCCTATCCCTACCTAAATGGCAAAGCAGTGCTTGTGTGGCACAGCTTGAAGGTGAATAATACTGATTGAGTCAGCAGTTTGAGCCTTCTAGTGGAGCCTACTGAGCTGCAGAGGCTCATACAACTGGAATGTATGTAGAGTCTTTGTAGAGACTATGCAGAGTCTCATGGTCCGGGATGATGGGGGTTGCAGTCCAACAACATCCGGAAGGCCACAGATTCCTATGCAGAGGCTCATACAACTGGAATGTATGTAGATTCCATCGCTAGAGTCTACACAATTTTTTAGAATTTCCTCATTTTATAATTTTCTTTTTGTAATTTTATCCTGGAAGACAATCTTACTCGGTCACGAGTGATCGCCTACTACTACAACTGGAATCCATGAATACATCCCTATCTCACTGCCCCTGCCCCAATCAGTATATTATTTACTATCCTACCCCCTCTTTGCTGCAGCTGTTTATCCAGCATCAGGAACCCTCTGGTTGCAAGATGGGAGTTAATTATTTGGGGAGCCTCATCCTTCTTAAGCTTCTTATGCTTGTTAACTTCGGTGTCTAAGGGCAAAAGTGAAAGCAGGCATATGTCTGTGATAAGCTGGGAGTCTTCTTGGACTGCTGGGATGTGTATGTTAATAAGAGGCAGAATGCTACTGTTGATAGGGTCAATGATTTTATCATCACATTAGTCCGGTTCATAACCCAGTTAAGCCATAATTCTTACAGTTAAGTCGCCTTAGTCCCCAAATTAAGGAGACCAATCAATCTCAAATCCAGAGACTAATATAGCAGACCAGGCTGATGAATGTGCTGATGGTGATTGTCAGTGTGTGCCTTTCTAAGGGCTGATTCAGGTGTTCTTCCCCACAGCCCACATACCTCCCCTGCCAAAGGCTGCCAAAAACCACTTCTGTGCATTGCTACTACAAGCAGGTGCTATAGTCCAGGGCATGGTCTGAAGAATGCACTTGATGCAATAACCTTGCTGAAGCTAAGTAGGTCTGGGCCTGGTCATTGCCTGGATGGGGGACTGCCTGGCCATCTTGAATTTTGCGGATGAAATGTGGATGGGGTATAAATGTGATTTAAAAAACAAATTAGCAACATAGTGTTTAAAACCCATCATGACGATGGACTCAGTCAGGAAAGCATCCTATATTCCTGGCTGGGGAAGCTGGGGCCCTCCAGATGCTGTTGGAATCCAACTCCCATCAGCCCCAGCCAGCATGGCCAATGGTCTGGGATGATGGGGGTTGCAGTCCAACAACATCTGGAAGGCCACAGATTCCTAACCCTGCTATATACTAATAGTGAACTTACTACAGGTAGTGCTCTGAGTGTGGGTCCTTATGTAGCCAAAAGGAAGGTATCAGCAGGCTCAAGTGAACCCCAAGGTTTGCAAAAAAAGAAAAATATCCATTGTGGGAAATCCAAAAACAGCCCAGGGAGGACTGGGCTGTCTTCTCTTCCACGTGGGTACAAATGATACTGCCAAGCGGAGTTACAAAGAAATCACGGCAGACTTTGAAGAGCTGGGAAGGGAACTCAAGAACTTCGGGGGCCAGATAGTTTTCTCATCCATCCTTCCAGTACTTGGAAGAGGCATAGAAAGGGAAAGAAAAATACTCCGAGTGAATGACTGGCTACGAAGGTGGAGCCGACGTGAGGGATTTGGATTCTGGGACCACGGGCTACACTTCCTGGAAGATGGACTGCTGGCAAAGGATGGGTTGCACCTCACAAGGACTGGGAAGAATGTGTTTGGCCACAGCATGAGGAACTTAATCAGGAGGGCTTTAAACTGAATCCAACAGGGGAGGGAGACATAAACTCGGGGGTACCAATGGAAGAAGGCCTCTATGCCACAATGGAGAGAACAGCTCCAGCGGTGCCCATTGATAGTCTACCACAAAATGTAGGGGGAAAGTCAGACTATAAAGCACATAGTCTTCAATGTCTCTATACTAATGCCCAGAGTATGGGCAATAAACAAGACGAACTTGAACTCTTGATACATGAGGGCAAGTACGACTTGATAGGGATAACTGAAACCTGGTGGGATGACTCCCATGACTGGAATACAGCAATTGAAGGGTATAACTTGTTCAAAAGGAACAGAAGCAACAGAAAGGGAGGTGGAGTTGCACTGTATGTTAAAAATACGTATCTCTGCACAGAGATACAGGAAGAGGAGCTTGGCAGCCCCATTGAGAGCATCTGGGTTAAAATAAAGGGGGCAAAGAATAAAGCGAACATGGCGGTTGGAGTCTACTACCGACCACCCAATCAAGGAGAAGACGAGGATGGAACTTTTGAAAAGCAAATTGCCAGTGTTTCAAGGAGGCACGATGTGGTAGTAATGGGAGACTTCAATTTCCCTGATATCTGTTGGGAGACTTATTCAGCCAAACATGGCCCCTCCAAGAAATTCCTGAGCTGTGCTGCTGATAACTTCCTCCTACAGAAAGTGGAGGAAGGAACTAGAGGATCGGCTATCCTTGACCTGATTCTAACCAACAGAGACGAGTTAGTGGATAAAGTGGCAGTTTCTGGAACTCTGGGGGAAAGTGACCATGTTATACTTGAGTTCTTGATTCTAACGGAAGCAAAAGCTGAGTGTAGCCAAACACGTACCCTGGATTTTAGGAAAGCCAATTTTAACAAACTCAGAACAATGATTAGTAAGATCCCATGGCAAGTGACTCTCACGAGAAAGGGAGCCCAGGAGGGGTGGGAGTTTTTAAAAAAGGAAATTTTAAAGGCACAATTGCAAACAATTCCCACAAGGAAAAAAGGCAGAGGGCAACAGAAAAAGCCAATGTGGCTTCACAATAAACTCAAAGATGACCTGAAAACAAAAAAGGACACGTATAGGAAGTGGAAGGAAGGACAGGCTACAGGGGAAGAGTACAGGCAGGTAGCACAGAACTGCAGGAATAGTGTCAGGAAGGCTAAAGCTGAGAATGAGCTAAGGTTAGCGAGGAATGCTAAAAGCAACAAAAAAGCTTTCTTCAGATACATGCACAGTAAAAGACAGAAGAAAGAACTGGTGGTTCAACTACGCAATGAGGATGGCAAATTGATAACAGAAGACAAAGAAAAGGCAGAAGTGTTCAATTCCTACTTCGGCTCGGTCTTCTCCCAAAAGAGGGTCTATGACCCCCCTGGCAAACCTGAAGTGCAGACTGAAGGGGCAGAATTGCAGCTTGAGATTGATAGGCAAATGGTCAAGGAGCACCTGATTACTCTGAACGAGTTTAAATCTCCAGGGCCTGATGAGCTGCATCCTAGAGTAATAAAGGAACTGGCAGAAGAACTCTCAGAACCACTGTCTATTATCTTTGAGAAATCATGGAGGACAGGTGAAGTGCCAGACGACTGGAGGAGGGCAAATGTTGTTCCCATCTTCAAAAAGGGCAAGAAGGAGGAACCTGGGAACTATAGGCCAGTCAGTCTGACATCAATCCCCGGGAAGATTTTTGAGCAGATTATAAAGAAGTCAGTCTGCAAGCACCTTGAAAACAATGCAGTGATTACTAGAAGCCAGCATGGATTTGTCAAGAACAAATCCTGTCAGACTAATCTGATCTCATTTTTTGATCGGGTAACCTCCCTTGTGGACTGTGGGAATGCTGTGGACATTATATACCTGGACTTCAGCAAAGCTTTCGACAAAGTGCCTCATGATATCCTGATTAGTAAGCTAGCTAAGAGTGGGCTAGATGGAACAACTATCAGGTGGATCCACAATTGGCTAAAGAATAGGACTCAAAGAGTGCTTATCAATGGTTCCTTCTCAAACTGGGGAGAGGTAATGAGCGGGGTACCACAGGGCTCGGTCCTGGGCCCGGTGCTCTTCAACATTTTTATTAATGACTTGGATGAGGAGGTACAGGGAATGCTTATCAAATTTGCAGATGACACAAAGTTGGGTGGAACAGCTAATACTCTGGAAGACAGAAACAAAATTCAAAGTGACCTCGATAGGCTGGAGCGCTGGGCCGAAAACAACAGAATGAAATTTAATAGGGATAAATGCCAAGTGCTGCACCTAGGGAGAGGAAACCAAATGCAGAGTTACAGAATGGGGGACACTTGGCTCAACAATACTACAAGTGAGAAGGATCTTGGAATTGTGGTAGATCACAAACTGAATATGAGCCAGCAATGCGACGTGGCTGCAAAGAAGGCAAATGCAATTTTGGGCTGTATTAATAGAAGTATAGCTTCCAAATCGCGGGAAGTGATAATTCCCCTTTACTCGGCACTGGTTAGGCCTCATCTTGAGTACTGCGTCCAGTTCTGGGCACCTCACTTTAACAAGGACATAGACAAACTGGAGAGGGTTCAGAGGAGGGCAACAAGGATGATAAAGGGACTGGAAACAAGGCCCTATGAGGAGAGACTGAAAGAACTGGGCATGTTTAGCCTTCAGAAGAGGAGACTGAGGGGAGATATGATCGCACTCTTCCAGTATTTGAAGGGATGTCACACAGAGGAGGGCAAAGATCTCTTCTCGATCATCCCAGTTTGCAGGACACGGAATAATGGGCTCAAGTTACAGGAACCTAGATTCCACCTAAACATCAGGAAAAATTTCCTGACTGTCAGAGCAATAAGACAATGGAATCAACTACCTAGGGAGGTGGTGGGCTCTCCCAGTCTGGAGGCATTCAAGGTGCGGCTGGACAGACATCTGTCAGAGATGCTTTGACCTGGATTCCTGCATTGAGCAGGGGGTTGGACTCGATGGCCTTGTAGGCCCCTTCCAACTCTACTTTTCTATGATTCTATGATTCTATGAACATGCTCAATGGTCATGGAATATGAGCTGACTAGTGGAAGGGGAAAAATGGGAAACTGAAGGAGAGTGAGAATGGAATTTAGTATCCTGGAAAAGAGCATGGCTGGAATCCTAAACATTTTTTTGCACGTTTCACTTGTAAAACATTATGGGCAACATGTTGAGTACCAACATGTAGAAGGGGTTCACTCTCCACATGTGGGTGAGGGTGGAATATTTGGTTGAGGCTCTGAATAATTTAAAAGAACATGAAGCAATATCAACCCCTTCAATGCATATATAATGTTTTAAGTCAAGGTGTATTTATGTGAGTTATTAATTTTTAGATTTGTACCTCATGTTTAAAGGTCTAGGGGCCCTCAGAGTGGCTTTCCTGTGCTCCAGAACCTCACCCCCACTGCAGTGTTACACATGGTTTTTATTATTCCAACAAGAGGATGCTTGAGTTTATATACAGCCAGTGCTTCCTGAATTTGAAAAGCTAGGCATCAATCAAGAACTGGGAAGTACAAAAGTGAATGCTTGCGGTTATATAAAATGAACTATTTGCAGTGTTTTGTTCTTAGATTGATTTTCTTTTAAAAAATGTACTTTTTATATTTAATACTTGACATTTGCAGAGTATTGTACAGTACATATTTCTAGTTACAGTCTGATTTAAATCTGAGCTGTGTGCTACTATAGCTGAAGCAGAACATATTAAGAGAGAACAACCCTGTTTATAAAATACATTAAAGGAATGTCATCCCTCCTATTAGAATAGCTATGCACATTTCACAGCGATACCTGTCACAGAGAGTGTATGCTACATTTAGATTGCTGGATTCATTCTTTGCACCAGAATTAACATAGTAAAATCTGGTTCCAAATATTGAAATGAACATGATATTAAACAACCAACATAAGGAAACCAAATGGAGCAGTGCATGAGGTTGAATAGTGTTGTGTAAATTTTGATATGTTGCTTTCCTGGCGAGATTGCAGTGACATAGAAAGATAATGCATCTTTAAAAAAAGCGTAAAAAAGCTTTTTACCTGATAAGATCCTATATATTTCAGTCATGTTCTCCTGCTGCTAGTGTCACTGACATTAATAGCACCAAGAAACCCAGTTGCACACATTCCTTTCTCAAATGTAGAAGTGGATAATGGGTAACATAACAAATGAATGTAGGCTTTCCTTTTATGCATTTAGACTGGAGGTTTGAAGAGAGTCCTGGAACAGGCATGGACAAAAAAAGAGAAAACATAATTTGTTTTAAAACTCAGCAGGATTGTATAGTACCCATGATTTTTGAGTCATTGATGGCCTAATGGAGAAGGACAGCTTCTCTCATTTGATTCTCTGTGAAACCTAACTTACACTCTGTGGTTGCTGCTTATAAACGTCATGTATACTGGATATAGCAACATGGGCAGCTGGTTGTCAGTAGACAACTATGCTCTCACAACTGCAGACTCACAACTATTGGCAAATCAAAGAAGGCATTCATCATCATCATCATCATCATCATCATCATCATCATCATCATCTCACCTTTCCACCAAAATTGGAGCTCAGGGCAGCTAACAATAATAAAATTGAGATTAAAACAAAACATAAAATCAAAAAAATTAAAAACGCAACTAAAAGCACAGCAATAAAAGAAATAAACAGCACACAATGCAATAAACCCCCCATTAGCAGCACACCAGCTTACATGCCAAAGGCCTGCCTGAATAAAAATGAATTTCCCTACCTTGGCGGGAAACTGTAGAGCCTGTTAGCAGCTACACACAAGGAACTGGTTGGTCACTGTGTGAACAGAATGTTGGACTAGATGGACCCTTGGTCTGATCCAGCATGGCTCTTCTCATGTTCTTAACTCTTGCATTCCCACCAAATGAGACATACTGCATTTAGGATCCAAGGTACAATTCCAATTGCTTCATCTCAGAAAGGGTATCATAGGACTAGAGATGGTACAGAGAAGGGCAGAGGTCCATAAACTACATCTAGGCTTAGTAACCAAAAATTATTTCCACTAGCCGGCAATAATATAGTAAAAGTGCCTCTTTTACAGAGGGCCTTTCTCACTCCACCTAGCTAGTGTCAGCCTTCCCCTTCACATAATTAAGGAAAAGGGCTAATAGCATAGATGAATTTTGCTCTCCATGAGCCTGACTTCCCTTCAGCTTTGTTTCTGAAAATCAAACATTGCTTCCTCTTCCCTGGCAAGCCCCAGAACATCCCAAAAGACATCTGTTTTCCAAAGGAGGGTTAAAAAGCCTAGGATACATAGTCTTTCCCTCTCTCCCAAAGAAATCCATTCCAGATTTTTCTTCCTTGGTTGCAGCAGCTCCTCTTTACAACCTAGTCTGTTGTTGTTGTTGTTGTTGCTGCTGCTGCTGCTGCTGCTGTTTTGTTATCTTAAGGAACCTCCAGAGGACAAACAAAGGGACATGGTCTTTATTTCTGGTGTGGAAAGGGGGAGTGAGAAAGATAAGCTAGTTGCAAATGGGCCTGGGGAATGGAAAAAGGTTGAGGAAAGTGAAAGAGAGCTTTGAAATTGTCCTCTGCCTTCTCCCATCCAGTCAGTCAATCTATTTACAAAGCAAACCTTCTTTGTACTTAAAAAAAAAAACAACTACCTGCAGTTGGAATGAAGCAGCACAGGATCTTGTTGACTGGGAAGAATCAGGGTGAGGGGTGGAAACTGCAGTTTCAAAGCTTCTTTAGCTGGTGCTGGTGCTGCTGAGTTCCAGGAGGAGAGGGAAGCCAAAGGAACTGCATAGGGGAAGTAGCTGTGTACACACGGAGAAGGAGGGAAAGAAATTGAGCAGCACTGAGTAGAAATTAAAAATGGTGTGGCAATGCCCACTCCCCTCAGCCCAACAATGAGATCTTCAGTATTCCATAAAGTGAAGAGAAGGGAGTTGAGATGTGAAGGCCAGGGGGGGGAAACCCTGGGGAAATGGGGGGGGGGGTTCCTGGCGGGAAAGCAACGTTTTGTTCTTTTCAAGGTTTTTTTTTTTTAGAAGAAAGAAATCAGTTTTCCCACTTTTTCTCTTATTTTTGCAAATAAATAAAATGGGGGGAAATGCCCACCCACCATCTTTCCTGGTGTCCCCCCCCCTAAGCATTCATATCTCTAGAAGGGATGAGAGAGGGGGGGAGACCCTTGCAGATGCCATTCAGAGCCCAGAAGCCCTGTATGGACATGGGCTGGCTAAAGGTATAGGGGGCAGGGTGTGCATGCAAGCCCTGTACCCAACATCCCCAGGCACATGGGCTCCTCTAAAGACCTTTGTGCATTCAGCGTGAAAGTCTAAAAAGCGTTCTAGAGTGTTTGGCTGGGTTTCTGATTGGGTGGGGGCTTGTAAGCACGTTCAGCTAAATGTGCTTAGCAAGCAACCCTTTCAGACCTTCATGCTAAATGTGTGAAGGCCTGCATGCCCAGAGATGTCTGGGGTGGGGCTTGCATGCGTGCCCCTGCTCCCTAGATCCTGAGCTTGGCTAGACTCTCTCCCAAAAATCTACGCCAGGACGTTTTCTGGCAGCCTTTCTCCCTGAGCATTCTTGCATGCCGAGAGCAAAGATGTGTTTGCCCCTGGCCTGTTGGCAGGTGGATATGTGGTGATGTCAAGAAAGGCTGAATATGCAGCATTTTATATAAAGAATTTCAAGCGACTGCTTCCCGCGTGTGTGGTGGGAAGGGACTGTAGCTTAGTGGTGGAGCGCATGCTTTGCATGCAGAATCCCTGGCACCCCCTGTTTGAACAGGGAGCCGGTAGCAAAACACTTTCTCCGGAGACCTGCTTCCAGGTGAGTCAACAATACTAGTCTAGGTGGACAAACAGTCTGACCTGGTATAAGTCAGCTTCCCATGATCTCAACCTTACAACTGCCCCGCCGTAGGACACAGGCCGCTATTATTCCCTCGGTATTGGAGACACGGAGGGCTGAGGGTGGAAGAAAAGTGTCTTGTCAATGGCCACACTGAGTTCAGGATGGGGGTGTGAGATTTCAGCTGAGGAAACCCCAGCTAGGAGCGAGCTCTCAACCAGGATGCTACACACCACCTTAAGAAACAGCATGTGTGTTCATTTAATGAACTGCAGCTAGTATTTGTGGGGTTGTTGTCCCCCCCCCCCATATCTTCTTTTATAATGAACATTTTAATGCTTTATGATATTTTGTTATGCTTTTCATTGTAGGCCGCTTTTGAGGGCCCTTATGGCCGAACAGCAGCCTAACAATCTCAACGGGGACATATGGATATACATGTAAACATGACTCAAGGCCATTGTATACGTCAGTGTTCTCCAACCTTGGGTCCCCAGATGTTTTTGGCCTACAACTCCCAGCATGCCCCAGCCAGCTACGCTGGCTGGGGCATGCTGGGAGTTGTAGGCCAAAAACATCTGGGGACCCAAGGTTGGAGAACACTGACGTATACGTTGTATCAGCCACAGGGAAGGTCCCAATCAGTGCTCCTGTGTTCTGGCAGCCCGCATGGCGATTGTAATGTACGTAAATAGATGTCCGTGTAGCTTGGTCCTATTATTGGGCAGAGTCTCCTCATGCCAGCATGGTTTATTCTTCTTGGTACAGGGTGCTTGCCACCAGTGGAGGCTGGAGGCTGGAGGCTCCAGTGTCAGTGGGGCAGTGTATCCACTCTGGGGTTTAGTCTGAACTTTTACAGGATCCATCCATGGGTCCTGAACCTAGTCTGAGGCTAGGGTTGAGCACCATGGATAGATCCTTTAAAGTTCAGGCTAAAACCCAGAGTGGATACGCTGCCCCCACTGACCTTGGAGCCACCAGCCTCTGCTGCTTGCTGCTGTTCCTCGTGTCTCTGGGCCGAGGGAGCTGTGCTTGCCATAAACCATCAAAATGGTTTCATGGGGGGCAGCCCTGCCATATTTTGTCAGTACTTTTTTTCCTTTAAGAGCAACTGCAAAAACCCTAATAGGAACCGTATTGGCAATCTATGGCAATTATGCCGAAAACCTCTTCTAGTGATGTATCTGCTTGTTTAATTTTGTGCATGCATATCGAGCTCAGGCAATAATCTGATTTTCCTGCAGTAACATTACAGCAGCAAACACCTGTATCGTGAACCTAATACATTACAAAGGAAATAAGAGAGGTCCATTTCCTGTCTGTCGATTTGATGTTATTGTAATTGATTTCTTTTTTTTTCTTTTTTTTACTTTGCTGTAGCTGCCACAAGGGTACATAATTCCAAGGATGAAAGGAAAGTAGAAATGACAATAAATATATATTTGTTGATTTAAGGTTTTTATGGTATCTAGGAACATAGAAAAGTATTCATTTTATGTTATTGCCTTACTACAAGCCATGCTGATAGCAAAATTAAATAGCCATAGCACCAAGCCATGACAAAGTGGAGATATTTTAATATATGAATTTTCCTTGAAAATATTCCGCAAAAATGTGTGATGGTAGCTATAAATTGTCTCTTTAAAGTATAGTGTGAATAAATAATACAAATAAAACAAATAGATGCAAGTGTCAGCAGAATGCAATGCAGTAAATTATAGCAACTGCATTTTAAGACCTTGGACCCACATTGTACTCAGATGAGTCTAACAAATGCATTCACATTTATAGTCCACTCAGGGGAAGTAAGATTAAGAACAGACATAAAATCTAATAGAAATGAAAGTTACAATTAGCAGCTGAAAGCAACACTGAACCGCAACTTTACCCAAATTTCCAAAAGCCAACCTAATTGCTACTGATGGAAATGAGGGCCAATTCACATTTTACAGAAATGAACATTTATAATGGGAGGAGGATGTGGTTATTTCTCATGCCAGTACTACTGGCCATGGATGATCTCTAATATGCTCTATCCATTCCATGTGGATCTTCTAGATCAGGGCTATCCAACCTTGGGTCCCCAGATGTTGCTGGCCTACAACTCCCAGCATACCCAGCCAGCATGGCTAATGGCAAGGGATTCTGGGAGCTGTAGTCCAGCAACTTCTGGGGACCCAAGGTTGGAGAGCCCTGCTCTAGATGTTACAGGTTCAGGGCTCAGCATGGGACCCACCCAACCAGGTGGAAGCCTTGGCTATGCTGTAATGGTAACTCATAAACCGGTCCTTATGCAGCCTTCTGTACCAGAAGCACCACCAGCCCTTTTCATAAAATGTAATAATTCAATAGTCATTAACACCTCATCTGAAGTTATTAATTTCTCATCTGTGTTCTTGAACTTCAGTTGAGAAGCAACAATTCCCCTCTCCCTAGCCTGTCCTATACATGGAGGAAAGCATCAATATTGTTGAGAAGCAGGAAGGCATAGACTAGCCTTCCCCAACTTGGTGCTGTCCAGATGTTTTGGACTACACGTCTCATCATTCCTGCTCATTGGCTATGCTAGCTGGAGTTTATGGGAGTTCTAGTCCAAAAAATATCTGGAGGGCACTAGTTTGGGGAAGGCTGGCATAGACCATTAACAGCTTTATATAAAATGAAGGAACTCCCCTGCCTTGCTATATACAGTAATCCTAAACAAAAGCAGAAGTACAAGCACACACATATATAGGCTGGAGACATTAGCAGAACATTATGATGACTTTACTTGAAAGTAAGCAATGCATTTTTATTGTCTTTGCTTCTTCATTTCAACCTTATCTACAGCTCACTTAAACTTATATTTAAAGACATCCAGTTCCATTGAGTTCAATGGAACTATATTGGTTTAAACCAGCATTTCCCGGTGCCCTCCAGATATTCTGGACTACAGCTCCCATCAGCCCCAACCAGCATGGTAAATGGTCAGAAAGGATGAGAATCATAGTCAAAAAGGGTGGTTTAAACCAAAGGCATCTTCACCCTGCTGACATAATGAAAAAGCAGCAAAGATGCTGTATCATACCTTTGTAAGAATATGTAAGCTTTTTGGGCCAGTCCCTGGTTTATTCTTCACTCTCAGATTGTAGAGCCTACAAAAGGCACTGTGTAGCTAGTTCATACTCTGGCCATCAAATTTATTAACTGAGAGTAAGACCCATTGAACTCAATGAGACTTATTTCTGAGTAGACTGCGCTGTTAGAGGGTATATGTGGCTGCCAATCCTTGCTTGGATAAGAATAACTTCTTATCAAGCACTTGTCTTGGCTAATATGCCATATGCACTAGGGATTTTACAAGGGATGAGAGTGAATACAACATGTCAGACGGAGTCATAGGCTGGTGTCAGTTCAGTAACAGTGATGGTGCTTTTATTTCTTGACTCATGCTCTCTCTCTTTTGGCTCTCATCAGTTAAACTACCTGACTGTGGGCACAGCCTCACCTCCTTAAACCTGAATTCTAGAAATACTAGGATGTGAGGGGGATAATGATTGTAGGATTCATAATAGGAATAAATTGCTACATCAGATTGCAGATTGAAAGTAGCATAAGTATCAGCTGTTGACTGTTCGGGTCAGTCAGTGGTTGGGTTTCCCTTGTTTGGGAAACTGTACATTTTGTGGTATTTTTTCTCAGTGCCAGCTGCAGCAATTCTGTACAAAACAATTCCAAGTGTAGAAGCAGCCGCACAAAGATTCCCTGCACCAAATTGAGGGAAACTGTATATACAGGCTATGAGGCCCATTGCCTAGTGCATATGGCATATTAGCCAAGACAAGTGCTTGATTTGTCTCTCTCGCAACCGGCTATTTTCCAGCAAGTACCATTTTAATTATATTACCCATGGGCTTTGTCATGGGCCAGTAATTGGTGTGCAGTGGAGTTTTGCCACCAATAGGTGTTTTCTACTGTCTCCTGCTGTCACTTCATAGTCTGCCAGGTTTTATGACAGGAATGAGGAAAATTAAGAGAAGCAAGGGTTATTAGATTATCGGATTGGGTGGAAAAGATGGGGACTAGAGACCAAATAATGGGAATTGTTGGGAGAAGAAGAGTGTCGTGGTTAAATTTATTACAGTTAGAACAGTGGTCAAAGAAGTGGAAAAGGAAAACCGAGGATGAGAGAGATTTAACTAATTTTGAAAAGATTGTTATGTCTAGAGATGGTTTAGAAGGGAACGCGTCTACAAGAGGTATAACAAGGGATTTATACAGATATTGATTCAAAAAGCAGAAGAACAAGATGACCATCTTAAGACAGTATGGGATAATGAATTTGAAGAGGTGACCTCGAAGGTGGGCTGGAACAATATATGGGATAGACGGATTGTGAAAATTATGTCAACTAGGATAAAGGAGAATTTCTATAAAATAATATGGAGATGGTACGTAACTCCAGTAAGATTAAATAGAATAGATAACTATTGCTCCGCACTTTGCTGGAGAGGATGTCAGGAAATATGTACATATGCTCATATATGGTGGAGTTGTAAAAATGTTCTGAAATTTTGGCAAGAGGTTTTTACAGAAGTATCGGAAATTATTGGTATTAATCTAGAGGTCTGTCCTAAACTTGCTTTGTTATCAATAACCGATAAAGTCACTTGTGCCCAAAATATGAAGGAACTAATAGTAAACTTGTTAACTGCAGCTAGGTTAATGATAGCGAGGAAATGGAAAGTACAACATGTTTTTCTAATAACCGATTGGTATAAGGAAGTTTGGGATATAGCCCTAAATGATAATTAACTTATAGTATCAAATGCAAAAAGGGACAGTTAAAGAAGAATAATTTTATGGATATATGGAATCAATTATTAGACTATGTATTAATAAAGGGGAAGGGGAGTATGCCTTGTCAGGATATGTTATATTTTTAGAATGTGGAATTTAATTGATTAAGGGGATGGATGTATATTAGTTGGTCCCTAGACGGGTGGGGGATGCACCTTATGATTTATTTTAGTTGTATGTTTGTGTTTTATAGTTTTGTATGTAGTTTATAATAACTAAATAAAATTTATTTTTAAAAAAAGGAATGAGGAAAATTCAGTTTCGAATAAAAGCTGATACCCATTCTCATTGTGCTGGAAGGTGAAAGAGCTGCTTTGAGCCTAAGCTTTCCTACTTACCTTGCCATTTTTAACCCACTCCACCCCAACAATCACAGGCAGAACTGGAAGGAAACATACAAAAACCTGGAAGTGTGTTGGCATCCTGGGCCTGTCTGTGTGACATGGTGATGTAATCAGCACAGGGTGTAACTCTGTTCGTGTGCTGAAGGGACACGGATTCTAATAATAAAATGCTCCAAGTGTTAAAGGCAGGGCCATGGCACTTTCATTCCTTTTGTAAAGCAAGGCACCCCAAGCAAAATCTGATAGTGACTGTGAGTGAAAGCAGTGGCTCAAAGACTCTGTTTATAGAGCAGGATTATTATGATGATTAGTGCAAGTGGACATGGATAACCCTCTTTCTGCTTCTGTGACACATCTGTGGATGATCTCCCCTTTAAATCTGTCTTCCGCTTGCTGTGTAAGAGGAAAAATAGAAAATCAGACATCTGTGTTCCTGATAGGCAGAGCCCCATCATCTATACATATAGCCTTTAGAACCATCTGCAAAGCATTTTTCCTGTCAGTTATTTGGGTTAATGTGAGTGGCAGTGGGATGAAGATTCAAGAAATGGACATTTCAGAGTGGGGAGAGAGGAGGGGGACAGAGAGCAGATTAGTTAGTTTGGTCTGCAGAAAAAGTAGGTCACCACCATAAGATCTTCCCTTTCTAAAAATCACGTTTGATGGGAGAGCACAGTTACCCCATTGTTGGGGGTCTGGTGTGTGTACCTAAAAATTGTGTTTTCTTTACATCTTTGTTTCTCTTAAGTGTGAAGCAGGCCTCTATTAGGAAGCACTGCCAGTTGCTAGGAAAATGGGAACTCCTTCCAAGCCCTTCCTCCGGCTTACTTGTGTGTATATGTGTTTCAGTAGAGCAAGGATATGAACATTGCTTGAGTTCTGTATCCCTCCGTTTATTCTGTTGATCTGGTCTGTGGGGAAACGCCTGCTTCCTTAGCCATGTTCAAATAGCATGTCCTGGGGAGATCCCACCCCTGCAGACCAAACTCCTATTTACTCTTTCAAAAGTGTGAAGTGTGTGTGTGTGCGATCAAGACACACATGATTTAAATACCTGTTTACCTAAACTTTATAACCAAAGATGCAGTGACACACTGAATATTTGACAACAGGCACTCCTTCCCATACAATAGCCCTGGAAAAGCACAGGCTTTTTAACTGTAAGCTGGTGCCGAACTGTAACTGTGTGGAGCACCAACTGCAACATAAAGCACACTGCTTAAGTTGTTACTGGCATTTGCCATGTACTAGGACGAAACCTTACATTGCTATAATAACTGTATCACTGCACATGCAGAGAAAGCTAGCTCCCTCCCCCCACCCCTCTGCAGCAGTGTCTGCAATGAGGAGGAGGGCTGTAGGGGCTGGAGGAGGCAGTGCCGTCCTCCCGGCCCCTTGGACAGTGGCTAGGCCTTGCAGTGCTGGGAAACTTCCCAGGCATTGTAGGTCATGAAGGTAGTCTCACAATAGGTTGGGAGCACAAAGCCATTGCAAGATCAGTGAGGGAATTCTTGCAAGGGCTGCGATCTTCTGGCTGCACAAGTTCTTTGGGGTGAGACTTGAGGCAAGGCCTATTTAAGGCCCTGCCTTACGTTGAACAGCCTCTTTTCAGATGGGCAGACAATGCAACCAACCCACCCACTTTATCAGGGTAAATCCAGGCTGTAGCTGTTTGCTCTATTGGGGGCCAGGGAGGATTTTTTTTTTTTATGCCATCCTATTTGGCTGGGCTTGGGTGTTTGTTTGTTTGTTTAATATACCTTACTTGATTATTATTTTTTTATTGTCCAATTTTTATTTCTATATAAAACAAACACATAATATCAAACATATAACAATTAACAAAACAAAATAAACCTCCGATTTTCTTCTACAGCAAATACAGGTAACAATAATTTTTCTTACTCGATAATCCAAATGAGAAATCTCTTCCCATTGTCCCAAATTCACTTATTCCATAAATCCACAAACAAACAAATCATTATTTTCCAGTCTCTGCAAAAAGTCAATTAGAGATTTCCACTCAATAATAAACGCAGATGTTGTCCTTTCTCTAATTAGTGATGTAAGTTTGGCCATCTCTGCCAGCTCCAGCATCTTGACCAACCATTCTTCTATCGTAGGCACTGCTGGACCTTTCCATTTCTGTGCATATAGTAGTCTCGCTGCCGTTGTCATGTATAAAAATAAAGTTCCATATCTTCCTTCTAGCTGACTGTCCATTATTCCTAATAGAAAAGCCTCTGGTTTCAATTGAAAAGTAATCCTTAAAATCTTTTGCATTAATAAATGAATTTCAACCCAAAATCTTTTAGCTTTCTTACATGTCCACCACATATGATAAAAGGTTCCTTCCTGTTGTTCACATTTCCAACATATATCTGATGCACCGCTATACATTCTAGCCAGTTTCTCCGGCGACAAGTACCAATGATACATCATCTTATAAAAATTCTCTTTAAGACTAGAGCATAAAGTAAATTTCAAACCTTTTAACCACATATTTTCCCATTGTGTCATTAATATATTATAGCCAAAATTTTGAGCCCATTTTATCATACATTCCTTCACTTGCTCTTCCTCAGTTTCAAATTTCAACAAAAGCTTATACATTCTTGAAATAAGATGTTCATCATTTAAACATAATTCCCTTTCAAAGTCAGATACCCTCTGTTCAAAATCATACAACCTTTTATCAACTTTAAACCTTTCTACCATCTGTAAATATGAGAACCATTGACATGTATGACCTTCTTTTATCAGTTCTTCTCTTGATTTTATTTTACATTCATCTTGTGAAAAATTCAGCAAATCACGATATGTCAACCAACTGTATTTACTTAACATTTCTCTTCTATGATGGGCTTCTTGTGCTGATAGCCACAATGGTACTCTCTGACAAAACCTAGGTTTATATTTATTCCAAATTTTCAAAATGGCACTTCTAACACAGTGATTATTAAATTCTACATTCACTTTAACTTTATCATACCACATGTACCCATGCCATCCAAATCTCAAATCATATCCCTCTAAATCTAATAATCGAGTATTTTTCAACAAAACCCATTCTTTGATCCATACTAAACAACAAGCAGCAAAATATAACTTCAGGTCAGGTAGACCCAACCCCCCTCTTTCTTTTGCATCCTGTAAAATCTTAAACTTAACCCGTGGTTTTTTCCCTTGCTAATATACCTTACTTGATTATTATTGCATTTGGAGTATGTGAATAGTTCGTGTTTGATGGAAATAATTGTCACAATGTGATAGGTAGAACTGTGCAGTTGGAGGGAATAAGGCCCATAGATGGTGACGTTATGCATCTGTCTCAATGTTCTCAGGAGAGGTCTTCCCCATGACTGATGGCATGGTGGGTAGGGTAGAGACTGCTGAGCAGAGTGGGAGCAACTGCTGGAGAAGGAACCTCCTCTTATTTATTTATTTATTATATTTATCAATCGCCCATCTGGCCGGTCACCCGGCCACCCTGGGCGATGTACAATTAAAATACAATAAAACACAATAAAACATAATAATTAAAACAATATAAAAAATTCTCATTAAAAACCTAACCCACCCCATATTCCCGCCTGAACAGCCATGTTTTTAATGCACGGCGGAAGCTCATCACGGAGGGGGCATGGCGAAGGTCACTAGGGAGGGAGTTCCATAATGTGGGGGCCGCCACAGAGAAGGCCCTCTTCCTAGTCCCCACCAGCCTGGCTGCTCTTAGCCTAACTGTATGCCCAAACCCCAGGCTTCATCATAGGCAGAAGACTCAAGTTTGTGGAGGGCAGCTGAGGGATAATAGTGGCATGGACAGCCAGACAGTTCCTCAGGTGGGAGGGATAGGTGGACATGCCAAGTCTGGTTCTGTGGATGTCTGCCAGTTTTCATCGCCAAGTCTGTGCCATGCCAGTTTTTGGTGCAGGTTTTTTTTTTTTTTGTTTTTTTGTAAACATAAATCTGTACAGACTTTGGGGTGCATTTTTTAAAAAGTGTGCACTTTGGTGCGTGTATGCATTTTTGTATGCATCTACCCATTGACTAAAATGTGTTGATGTGCATTTTTGAAATGCATGCATTTAAGTGTACATTTTATCCAACACATCCTTTTTGGTCTTGGGAATATATTGCAAGTCCTTAAATGTATGGATTTTTGGATGCAAAATATGTCCGGTCCATGTCAGTTTCCAGGGGATGCTGATTGAATAATTCTGTATAAAAAAATCTATCAGAGCAGATTCCTCACATCACATATCCCTGTCAAGCAGAGCAGAGGAGAGAGGAAAAGGGCCTCCCCCCATGTTCATTGATCTCAGATGAATTACTGATTCATTGTAAAAGTTAAGCTGTGGCTGAGATGTAATCTAAGACCAGAATCTGCCTTTGTATTGCCAGCCACAACAGCAGCAGAGATGAGCTTCATAATCTTTGCAGAGTTCTCCCAGGGCCAATTCAAGTAACCAGATAATCACCTAATCACTTGGTGATAATCCCATCATATGCAAGCTCTCTGGCATGTGGTGGAGAGGCCATTATAGGAAATGCCATCACATGATGAAAGGGAGCACTGTGTTCCAAACATGGCCCTATGAATGTACGTGCATCCAGAATAGGAAGCAGACGTCCCTATAGAAATGTAGTTAGTTGCCAAAGAAAGCAAGAGACCTGTCCCACAATGGACCCATATTTTGTCATCCAGATAGGTGCATGGTGCCTTTTCTTTTGTTCATTTCAGTCTCTATTGAAACTTTTGCATACCTTTAAATGAGTTCACCTAATTGAAAAGTTTGCTTGCATTTAACTCAATTAACATGTTCAATTGATTCTTTTCCCCCATAGGAAAGTTTTTGCTTGATAGGTCCTATCCTTCTACCACCTTGTTTCTACACCACAGCCAGTGCAGCAGGAAGAGAGGATTATCGGGTTCTGAGAAACATTGTCTAGTCAACAGCAGAAAAGCGGCTAGTAGTTGGAGGTGTTGCAGAAGAAAAGCTGTGTGTGGGGAAGGGTTACGTGGTGATGTTCCTCTGTCAGCTTCTCCCCTCCGCTTTCACCACTTTGCACTTCCGTAGCAAGTACAGGGTTAGAAATCTCTTGCTTGCTGCTGATATCGCCAGGCTCAGTCCCCAGGATCTCAGGGAGCGGGAGATACCTCTGCCTGAGACCCTGGGGACAGCCACTACCTGTCAGCATAGACAGTACTGGGCCAGCTGGATCCACTTGTCTGACTCAGTTTAAGGCAGCTCCGAAAGCTCTTAAAATAGACGGTTTGTGTATGTGTTTTGTTTCCACTGTAATCTTCAGTCTACCCAAAGAAGGCCTTTAAAATCTCGCTGAGAATCTTAAATAATATCCCAGTGTGATGCCACAGATTAAATTACTTTTCCTTTCTCAGTAAAAATGACAAAAAGTCTTGTGGCATCTTAAAAATGAACAAATTTATCACAGCATCATAAGTGTCTGTGGGCTAGAGTCCACCTCATCAGATTATCATCTCTGACAAACTGTAGGCAAAGATAAACAACCAGGACTATCACTGAAGCTGTCCTGGTCCCATGTCTTGACCTGAAGCCTGATGTAATAAGAAAACTGGCATAATCTAAGAATGCCTGGTAATGAACAGCCAACATGCATCCAGGCAACTTGTTCAAGAATTAAACCTTTTTGGTCTGGAAAGGGTGGTGTTTTTTTTTAACTGATTCTTTTTTTCTTTTCTTTTTTGTCAGCTGCTTCTCTCAAAGATGGTGATATTCTTTCATGTCTTTGAGAGGCATTTGCGCCTGTATCCCTCGATTAAAGAGACAAGACACATGTTTGTTGGGTTCAAAAGAGCAACAGCTTTATTTAAACTTATTGAAGTTAGGGATCTGCAACGGGCAAATACTCTAACATAATCCTTCCCTCCTATCAGACTGTGATAGAGGAGTTTCCCTCCTACGGCCCCATTCTTTTGGGGAGAGCTCCCTAGGCTCTGGAGCAATGGCTAGCCTTTCATGTACCCAAGGTCCCTCACAGCCCACACCTCTAAGTGCTGTGTGTGTGTGTGTGTGTGTGTGTGTGTGTGTGTCATGCACTCCCCACCACCATCTGGTCTCTGTAACTTTGTGCAGGTGAATCAGGCAAACCTCAAGTGTCCTTCTAGCCTCACAGCCTTAAATGGGCAGGTCCAAGGAGTCCCCCCCATCATCTTAAAAGATGATGCTTCAGGATGTTCACCGAATGTCAATTTTGGTTTTCCTTCCCTTCAATCCACACTGCACCTGCCAACCTAACCTTACATCCTCCCTGCAAGCAGCCTCACTAGCAGGCCAGTGTGGCGTAGGTACAAAACAAAACAAAAAACACCCTTGCCGGCCACTTGGCCAGTCTGGACCAGCATGGTCCACAAAACCAGCAACCAGTAAGAAACAGACAATCAAACAAACTGTTCACTGAGTGGGTGGACCTGTGCGGCTCCACCCCTTCTGCATCTGGCACATGAGCTTTGGATCCGGCCCTCTCTTGTCTCACCCAAGGGGTGGGTGCAAAAAGTGCCACCAAGCCCATCAGCATGGCTGGGGGAAGGGCAGTGCACTGTCAGCAGAACCACTGCCTCACTAACCAGTGCCAGTATTTTCTGACATGGTTTAACTAGCATCGATGGGCAAGAGTTAGGAGCACAACTGGTGGGATGCATCTCTCCAAGAGCCCTGTTGATGCTCTTAGGCAATATAAGCTTTGGGACAAGAAGATGCTGAGGAACACCTAGTCTGGCACAGTTTTAGCCCTATTTTGCATCATGGTGAACATTCACATTGTTTAGGGATGAGAAGACTTCATCTGTTCTTTTTTTCTGTTCCATTGGTTTGCTCTTTCCTGCATTGCACTCCTCCGGCATTTTGACTTAATTAAAATAATTTCTAAAATTAATTCCAGTATCGAATCATGCAGTTTGTTGCAGTTTCAGTTCCTTCAGCCCCTTTGCATACTCTTCCCTTTCTGTTACTGATGTGTAGTGTATGCACAGACTGAATAATGAGGATGAGGATGGTGATGATACAGTAATTCTGAGACAGTTGTACATGAAACTGCAGCAAGATTCTTTTTGTGTGGTGTGGCACATTATTAAAATACCGTGCAAAAAGAATCTTAATAGAACCAGCCATAAGACAATATCAGCATTGCTTTTTCTGTGTGATGTTTCATCAATATGTACAACTGCACAGTTGCATCACAGCATAGAGAGTATACTGATGCAATCATATATGTGCAGGTACTTCAAAACTGCTTTTTTTTTTTTTTGCAGTGTTCTATACTGCAGATGTGTGCATCATTAATATACATACATGCATACATACATACATAGGCGATCACTCGTGACTGAGTAAGATTGTCTTCCAGGATAAAATTACAAAAAGAAAATTATAAAAAGAGGAAATTCTAAAAAAAATAATTGTGTAGACTCTAGCGATGGGTCCATAAGTGACTGTGGAGGCCAATTCTAGATCCACACAGCTTCAGGGGAAAAGACATGATGGAACTGAAATTCATGGCAAAATGCAATGTATACCAAAAGGGACGATAGAGAAATGCATTGGTTCCATGTCAGAAACAAGACCCAATAATTGGAAACTCCAAAATCTGGAGAAATATTCAGGTGGACAGAATTTCAGAAGAATTCCTAGTTGGTGTCGCCCATATATCGCAATGTATAGCAAAGCCAAGTGAAATCATGGAGATCCTACAGTACTCAGAACTTAGTGTGAACCAACAGCTTCACTTTTGAATCAAAAGCTTCACTTCTTTGCTTGCATCAGTGACCATATATCATCCACTCCCACATTTGCTCATCTTCAAGTCTCACTTTCAGATATTCATTCACAGCCCTACACAATCACAGGGAGGGTATACACCAGGAAATTATTCTTACATATATTTGCACAAAACTATTATTGTAACTCTTGCAGGCTATCTTGCTAGCTCGACCTGTGTAAAACAAAGTCAAATAGTAGGAGACAAGAAAGCATAGGGAGGCAATTTCACAAAGTTCAGTTTTTCAGTGAATGCAACACCAGAGGTTAGAATTTGTCCCTGAAAATTACAGTTTATTAGAGGAAATGCCGAACCCTAAGGATGACTAAATTGAAGTACAGTCTGTATTTTTTTCAGTGTGATATTTCCACCTTTTTTTCTGCACTGGTTCACTTTCTTTTTCAATATCTTGAAAATGAACAAATATGCACTCTTCCTTTTTATATAAGCAGTATCTTATCATAGCATTTCATGCCAAAGCATTCCACCAAATATAATCTGCCAGTGGAGATCAGAGGATGAGATGCACAGACATGGGGTTGATGACAATGACTTTTGGTGTTTCTGTGCTTGTTTGTTTCAGGTTAATTTTAGAGCATGTTGCGGAAGAGCAGTGAGGAAAATTATAAAAAGGAGGAAAAGCAGGAAACCTAAATTTTAATATTCTGAAATAACAGGAAACATTGTGAATAAAACTTCAGAGCAAAATAAACTGTGCAGTAACTATATTTTTCTTCTTGCAGCACTCTGACTCCAATTGCAACCTGAAGAAGCGAATGAACTCTATGACATCTCAAACAGAGCAGTCCCCTGAAGCAAGCATATTGTCCAATAGTGCATCTCAAGGCCAACAAACATCTGTTCCTTCACCACCACCAGCACCACCACCACCGCCGATGCCACCACCACTAATTGGAGGCACAAGTAAAATAGACCAGTACTCCAGGATACTCTTTCCAGTGGCATTTGCAGGATTCAACCTAGTATACTGGGTGGTTTACCTATCAAAAGACACTATGGAGGTGAGTATTAATATTCTATAGCACAATGAAGTCTGAGGGTGCTTCCAGACGGTTGACTTCTAGTGCTACTAATCAAAGGGCATTGTGCAGCTATTCCGTCTTTTCCTCCTTAATTGGTTTTCTGTGATAAGAAAAAGGGTGGAAGAAGCCATGAGAAAACACAGGAGGGTTACAAATGGAAGACAATGTTGACTGGTCTCCCAGTAAAATTTTGTGAATGGGGCAGAGTGATTGCACAAGAAAATCCTCATCTGGAAGTTCCCCATGCCTGCTTGATCCAATATTTAATTTACCAGTATAGCACCAATTACTCAAGCTTTTTTTAAAATGAAGATATATAGTTGATACCTTAATATCATGGACATGATGGGTACATGGATCTTCCATGACCAAAATGGATATTTTATTCATTTTATTGAATGAAGAAATCCATGCATGAAAAGCTATGTGTGGATAGATCTGCCTCCTACATTGAATTGACTGGACAAGCTTGCTCATGGAGGGATTCATGCGCATCGTGCTGACTTAGAGAATATGACTTAGATCCGAACATTGCATTGCACTGTCTGCCTATATGCTACTAGACCAAGTTTAAGGTTTCAATACACGTTTACAAAGCCCTAAACAACTCAGGACCAGGATACTTAGAAGTTTGCCTGACCTTCCAGTATCAGAGGCAGTATGCCTATGTACACCAGTTGCTGTGGAACTTGGGCAGGGTGGGTGCTGTTGCACTCATGTCCTGTTTGTGGGATACTGTGGGCAGCTGGTTGGTCACTATGTGAACAGAATGCTGAACTTGATTGACCCTTGGTCTGATCCAGCATGGCTATTCTTATGTTCTTAACTGGCCTGTTTGGTTGCTGCACTCATCAGGAGATATCATCTTTGTGGTGGCCAAGATTTTGGAGGTCTGGTCCATGATGGTTCTGAACAGGGCCTTTAGTGTTCTAGCACCCCCTCTCTGGAACTCCCTACCACAAATTAGGTAGGCACCAACCCTTCTGGGTTTTCAGTGCCCACTGAAAACATACTGATCCCAACAAGCATTCCCAGGAAGGTAATGCTATCTTCTGATTACAATAATAATAATAATAATAATAATAATAATAATAATAATAAGTATTTAATTATGATCTTATACTGTATTTTTGTACATTACTTAGAAATTTCTTTTAATGTAAGTTATTAATAAATATTGTTAATTAATTAATTAACCAACCAATCCAGGGGTGGGCAACTTGTGGCCTTACAGATGTTTTCACCTACAACTTCCATCAGACCTAGCCAGCATAACCTGTAGGGAGGGATTATGAGAGTTGTAGGCCAAAGTGTCTGGAGGGCCACAAGTTGCCCACCCCTGAATTAAACAAACATTAGTTAACTAAAAGAAGTTAATGGAAGGAAGTTCCCCACCCCTTCTGCCCCCTGCAGCTCCTTGAAACCTCTGAAAAGCTTCTCTAGAGCATTGGTGTCCTTTCCTAACATGTGAAGATGGGGCATGGGGGGCTGCAGTGGGGATGGGAAACTTTCCTTCTGTGAACTTCCTTCAGACTGTAACCCTATACCTATTTAACCTGGGAGAAAGCCCCACTGAATGTAATTGGATTTACTTCTGAGTAGACATGTATAGGATGGCACTGTAAGTTAACTTATCTTAGGATCCTCCCCCTCCCCCAGCAGCTTCCCCATGCACCACCCCACATTGTTCAGGAGACAGGGCCAGTGCTACCATTAGGCCAACTAGGCAGCTGCCTAGGGCACAGGGCTATAGGGGGCGCCAGAAACACCTTGGAAAAAAAATACAGCGCTCTCAAGTGGGAAGGGGGTGCGCTAAATATCTGATCTTGCCTAGGGCACCAAACTACCTTGCACCGGTCCTGTCAGGAGAGCCCCTTGACCTTCCAGAGAGGGTTTCTGATGAGCACTGGTAGTTGTGGGGAGGGGAAGGGCCGAAACAGAAAACTTTTCTTCTGTTAACTTCCTTAAGTTAAAACTTACCTTAAGATCCAAGCCAATGTGTTTAGGATCCGGGTGTTAAGAAGGGAAAAGATACCAGTTGCATTTGGAATAATCTTTTGTGGATTGCATTAGGAATCATCAGCCAATCCGACAAGATGAGGTAGATGAAAGAGTTTGAGGTCTTGAATGCTCACATGGATTATAGTTACCTAGGACATGCTGATGGCACTTGACACTTCATGCCAGATACTATAAGCATTTTGAAGCATGCAAATATTTTTCTAAGCTCGCCCTTTCTTCTACTAGGTCTTGGCTTGGCATTTCTGTTCCAGTTCACACAGAGCAGAAAATTTGGCTAATAATAATAATAATAATAATAATAATAATAATAATAATAATTATTATTATTATTATTATTATTATTATTATTATTTTAGGCTGAAATGAGGTATACATTCTAAATCTGAAAACCTACTTTCAGTGAAATTATTTAAATACTTATATGAGGCTACAGTTCTGTTTGCCACCAAATGATGGTCCCCGCAGCCCTCAGATGCAGTAGCAGAATCCCATTTGAAGCTTGCTTGGTTTATAGCATTATTTAAGAATCCCGCTTAGTGTTACCTCCGGTGTAGTTTATCTGGGGCAAAATGACAAGTTCAAAACATGACATCTAAGGTGAAACTGTAAATGGCAGTATTAGACCACAGTATGTTGTGTCAGTGTCATGTTGTGTCAGTCAGGTTCTCAGCCCTGGAGAAATGTAGGATTACTACTGAAAAGTGGACAGATGTTTAATTGCAGAAGCACGATAGTGATGTTTATAATTCACAAAAGCAAACTATTAAAATCATCGTTGTAAGTGGACAGACATCCTCTTCTACGTAAGATCAATTTGTAATTAATTTAGATGGGATGTATCAGTACGTGGCTTCTCTATCATTTGTACATAAAATTGGACTAATGCCATGTATTTCATGGTTTATCTAATGCAAACACACTCTTCTGGTAATCACAGTAGGATTTACCACTTTACAAATTAGCATAGTCACAAACCAGATACAGAGATTGATGGGGAAGGATTGTTCTTTTCTTTCTGTTAAAGAAACTGGCTCTGTGAATGCAGAATTGGGGACAAAAGAAGCAGGGCTGGCATCAAAGGTAGAGTAGGTGGGCCCTTGCCCACAGCCCATCAGGATACACTGAAAAAAGCCCCCTTGGAATTACGTCTCCTCTTCACTAGGGCAACCTGCTTGTTCACCTGTCTCCTGTTCTGGCCCAGTCAAAGCAGTAGATGCTGGGTGCCGCTGCCTATCTGCTCACTGGTTCTTTGCCTTCAACAAGCAAGCAAGTGGTGGTAATGATGAGAAAGATGCACAGGATTAGCAGCCAGTGACAATGGTGGTGAGAAGGTAAACTTGCTGAGGGTGAACGTGAAACTGTCGATGGCAGGGTGCCTGTCCAAGGGCCCTCAAAAACCTTGAGCTAGCACTGAAAAGAAAAAATTCTGGAAATAACCCAAGGATATTCTTTTCCACCAATTATATTTGCTACCGTAAATTCGGAACACAATATTAAGAAGCTTATGAACACTTTAATATACAGTAGTCTTACAGTAGTCTTATACAGATGAATACAGTAGTCTTCAAGCCGCGCCCCACCCAAAGTCTTTGGCTGACATATTATGGTGTCATGGAATTTCAAGTATAATCTAGCTGCTGTGGATCAGTAACAGAACGTTGACAAACAGCACAATTTCTGAGAGAAAGGTTAGTTTTGCTGAGGATAAATCTCACCGTTTATGCTTCATCAGGTTGCGGAGACAGGAGTTTAGAGAAGCGGAGCTGAAAACAGGGGAGTTGAGTGGAAAGAGAATTCAGGAGATGATGTGACAAAAGACCAAAGAGGCAAAAGCCATGGGGGAAAAGTAATTGAAGTGGGATTGGTGGAAAGTAAGTAGGCTGAAGAAAGAATGGGTGGAATAGGGGCTGGTCAGGGCTGGTGCAAGGCAGTTTGGTGCCCTAGGCAAGATCAGATATTTAGTGCCCCCCCCATCCCACTTGAGCCCTCCCTCCCTATTTCTGGCACCCCCTTTAGCCCTGCGCCCTAGGCAGCTGCCTAGTTGGCCTAATGGTAGCACCGGCCCTGGGGCTGGTTTGCATGTCACAATAAGCCACCTGAAAATAAGCTACGGTGGGTTGGTTTCATAGATTCATAGATCATAGAGTTGGAAGGGGCCTACAAGGCCATCGAGTCCCCCTGCTCAATGCAGGAAACTAGAGGAGGGGTCTCCCATCCAAGTAATAACCAGGCCTGACCCTGCTTAGCTTTCCATGATCAGACAAGCTGAGCCAGCGTGAGCCACAGGCCTCACTATCTCAAAGACTTCCACCAGAGGACCAGGCACTCTGCGGCTTTCCATGGCTTGTTTCCCCCTTAGTCCTCTCACCTGCTCCTGGCACATAACCCATGGGGCTTTGCAGGACAACCTCAGCAGCCTACTCTGCTAATGAGCACAAATGTTCTCATTAGTGGAGTAGAGTTTATTTTGTAGATTTTCTTTTCACCTTAAGGGAGATTTACACATATTTAGCATCTTTTCACCTTTGGGGAGATTTGTGCAAATTTAACTTTATTTATTTTTTAAACTTTCGAGGAGATTTGTGCAAATTTACTAAAGCACAGTAACTATGGAAGGAGCAGAATACTACTATTAATGGGATAGGATGAAGAACATGAGGTGAAGCTTGGGAATAAAGGGGCAGGGACGTTGTGGCCCAAGCAGTCCTGAGGCAGGATTATTTATTTATTAATTAACAACATTTATATACCGCTCCACATCTGAACAGATTCTGGAACTGTAAACAGTAACAAATTAGAAGAATCAAACATATTAAACATTTTAAAAACCGAATACCAATAAAAACCATTGGTAGTCAATCAAGGAAGCTTCTTGAAATAAAGATGTCTTTAGCAGGTGCCAAAAATGACACAATGTTGGTGCCTACCTGACATCCAGAGGCAGGGAGTTCCACGGAGAGGGAGCCACCACACTGAAGGCTCTACTCTGAGTGGACTCCAATCCGGCCATAGGTCCATGTGGAACCACCAGGAGCATCTTGTTTGATGACCTCAGTGACCGGGTGCTCTCCAAAGGAGTAGGAGGAAGCTGCCATTCACCTATTGATTTGAAATAATCAGCTAAATCTTTAACTGTAAGATAGTATATTGGAAATTCACAGATGGCTCTCTGTGTCTCTGGGTGACACTAGATCAGAGGCATTGTGGGAAATTAAAAGGGTGACTAGATCTAGCCATCTGGCACTGCTTGGTATGCCAGGTCAGGAAAAAATGTAAGGGGGGCTCAGGGTAGGCATCAGCAACGTGTTTTGCCTGGGCCCTGGCATATGCCCATGGATGCTTCCGACACTAGCCCTGGGTCCACTTTTGTATCAAGTCTGGCTGAACTGGCAAGGCATAAAGAACAAACTGGAGGCTAGAGAAAATTACAAATGGGTCAGCTATTGAAGTACTCTGTCATTTAAGTTCAACAACTGCAGGTTGGAAACACTATGATTACAGTAAGATGGAATCAGATTAACTGCCCCATTGATTTCTGGCTTATTTGACAAAATCTGGGTTGTGGGGAGTCTTCATTTTCATTATTTATTTATTACATTTATATCACACCTTTTTTCCTCCAGCAAGGAACCTACGGCAGCTTACATGATCCTCCTCCTCTGCATTTTATCCTCACAACAGCCCTGTGAGGTAGGTTAGGCTGAGAGTCAGTAACTGGCCCAAAATCACCCAATGGGCTTCATGGCCGAATGAGGACTAGAACCCAGATCCCCTGAGTCCCAGTCTAACACTCTAACCACTATACCAGACTGGCTCTCAAATAAATAAAATATCAAATCAAATCAAATCAGATTCATTAAAATCTCACATCAATGGAGCCATGACCTTTTATATCAGGGGAAGGAAATCTCAGGCCAAATCCAGCCCACTGGGTTTCCCAGATGGCCATGTCCCCTTTTCCTGGACATGGCCCCTTTGCCCTAGGGATGTGCTGATGCTGGGATTGGGAGGTCTGGCTTCTTTGAGCTTGACATACTTCCTGCCTGCTTCAAAAGTGATTTCATAGATTTCATAGATCATAGAGTTGGAAGGAGCCTACAAGGCTATCGAGTCCAACCCTCTGCTCAGTGCAGGAAACTGGAGGAGGGGGTCTCCCAGTTTGCGCAGTTTTTGAAATGCTAAGGAAATTTGTACAAATGGCGCTATTTGCGTAACTTTATGCAAATTGTGTAAATCGCGGTATTTTGCATGTTTTGTGCAAATCAGCACCCAAAAAGCACATGGACCTAACATGATTTGCTTAAAATTGGCTGCTTTGTGCAAATGGCACTCGATCCATATGCTTTTCTGGTGCTGATTTGTGCAAAACATGCACAGTGCTGCAATTAATGCAATTTGCATAAAGTTACACAAATTGTGTAAATAGCACCAGTTGCACAAATTTTCTTAGCGTTTTTTTAAAAAGTGGAAACCACGGCCTGTCTTAGAGACGGAAGTCCGCGAGCTGGCTCAACTTGCATCATAGCGAGTTGGCCCCAGCGCAGGGCTGGCAAACCGGAATCCGGGGGGCTGAATCATGAAAATCAATTGGATTTTCACACACCCCTATCAGATTCCTCACACATCCCTACGTTCCCCCTGACTGCTGATCATCTGGTGGTTTTCCAGCTTTTGCACTGTTTTTTCCCCATTCCTAACCAGTGCAACACGGCCTCCAAGAGCTTCTCTGAAATTGAATTCAGCCCTCAAACACTGGAAGGGGTTCCCCACCCCTGCTCTTTATAAAGATAGGTTTCTGGAGATATGGCTTCCTTTTCTTTCTTATGTAGATTCTACAGAGGAATCTGAAGACCAGCAGGGTTGAAATCGATCTTCATTTTGTAATCAGTGCCAGTAGTCTTACAGTAAGCATGTTGGGATCAAGCCTCTAAACCATGAAGACAATCTTACTCGGTCACGACTCACGAGTGATCGCCTGACTGACTGAGAGGAGATTGTACTATTTGTTTCTGATTTTTTCACCTGAAACTACATATATTATATTCTCAAGTTTTCTCAAATCTGTAACAAAAATGGAATATATTATTTATTTTACCTCTTTGTTTCAACAGAAGTAAAATTTGACAAATAAAAAGTTTTGTGTGAGATGAATTTAGGGAAGTAACGGGGTTAAAAGTTAATTGGGATAAATCGGAGATAATGACATTTAATTATAGTAAACTGGAGGAAAGGGGATTTAAACACAGGAAAGTTGATATAAAGATAAAAAATATAATTAAATATTTAGGTATTGATATATTAAAAGATATGGATAAAATTGGGGAATGGAATTTTAAAAAATTAAAAGAAGAAGTTAAAAATAAAATAGAGGATTATAAAAAATTGGGATTATCATGGTTTGGTAGGATAGCTTTGATTAAAATGAAGATTTTACCGAAGTTTAATTTTTTATTTAGAATGATACAATATAAGATATCAGAGAAAGAGATTAAAGATTGGCAAGTAATTTTAAATAGCTATTGTAATGGGGGAAAACGATCAAGGATTACTAAGAATAGATGGTATAAAGCTAAAAAAATAGGGGGACTTGGTCTCCCTAACTTAAAATGGTATTATATAGCTAATCAACTTAGATATATTATGAATATTATTGCTAGGAAGGATTTTATGTGGTGGGAAATAGAAGCACTTGAACTGGGTAATAGGGTGGAGAATTTTTTATTTACAAAACAAGGACATATTATGATAAAAAGATTAGAAAATCCCTTTTTAAAAAATATGTTAGAAATTTGGGGTAGAAATAAGGAAATATTTATACCAGGTATATCCCCGCTTACTCCAGTGGTGGTTATGGAGGATTTTCCAGAGAATGTTAGACATTTAGAACGAATTTTTAGAAAGAAAAGGGTAATAAGATTAATGGATTGGCTGGAAAAAATGGAGACAAGACAGCAAATAATTGATAGGGTTGGGGCAGGAAGAATTTCGTGGTTAAATTTAATTCAACTAGTACAATGGGGTAAGAAATGGAAGAGGAGACAGGGGCATGAAAGAGATTTCACCGCATTTGAGCAGTTGGTTATGTCTAGAGAACTTATAGAAGGAAATGCATCAGCCAGGGGTCTTACAAAGATGTTATATAAAATGTTGCAGAAATCAGAAGAGCAAGCAGAAAATCTTAAAATAGTTTGGGATACAGAGTTTGAAGAGGAAATATCAAAGGATGAGTGGAACAAGATTTGGGATAGGCGAATATTGAAAAATATGTCAATAAGAATTAAAGAGAATTTTTACAAGCTAATTTGGAGATGGTATTTGTTTGACTCCGGTGAGATTAAATAGAATAGATAACAAATGTTCTCCAATGTGCTGGCGAGGGTGTCAGGAGCTAGGTACATATGCTCACATGTGGTGGAGTTGTAAAAATGTAATGGATTTTTGGAAAATGATTTTTGAAGAAATATCAGAAATTGTTGGAGTTGATCTAGAGGTTTGTCCTAAATTAGCTTTGCTATCAATAACTGAAAAGGTGACCGGTTCTCAAAATGTTAAAGAATTAATTATAAATTTGTTAATGGCAGGTAGATTAATGATAGCAAGGAAATGGAAAATTCAGCAAGTTTTCACTATTACTGATTGGTATAAAGAAGTATGGCATTAAATGATATGTTGACTTGTAATATCAAATGCAAAAGGGGTCAATTAAAGAAAAATATTTTTAAGGATATTTGGGGTTTATTTTTGGAATATGTGTTAAAAAAGGGGAAAGGGAGTATGCCCTGTCAAGATATGTTGTATTTTTGGAATAATGAACAATTATAGAGATATTGTATTATTCAGTCCCGTGGTGATGGGAGCACTATATAAGTTATATGTGTGTTATTTTCTTTGTATTGTTGAATTTTTTAAAAAAAAATATATTTTTTTTAAAAAAGTTTTTTGTGTGTTGTGTGTGTTTTTTAGTGTGAACTGCAGAAATATTTGTATGCGGGATCATAATTCCTTGTCAAGCTGGAGTGGGGAGGGGGCTGTCGGGGGGATGCATATAAAAGCAATTGCCAGAGAGTCATTATCATGTACACTTCTTATTGGGGTTATTGAGTCAAGTCAGCTATGATTCTTCCATACAATATGTTGCTGATTTAGGCTTTTAGAGACAAATGAAAATCAATAGTAGCTGTGTTGCTGATTGACTGCCCTGTAGGGAGTACTTTACTGAATTTTCCTTTGAATCTTTTCTTTCAGTTTTTTGAACCTACTGCGATGCACCTTCGAAATGAACATCAACCCAACTGATGAGTACAAACTACAAACTCGGGTGTGAGTGACACAGGACTGAAAGACTTGCTGAGCTAAGTGATTAGTTGAAAGGGCAGTTGTGAAGCTGTGGTCACTGTGAATGCTAAATACTTCACTGTTTCGAAGACATCACCCGAAGACACGAACCCTTGGCATGTGAAAGTCGCAGTCTGTGTAATGTATGTACTCTACAGAGGATGATTGCTAGAACAAGTTATTCTGGTGATTCACTTCATGTTCTAGCTAGTTTGCTAAATAGCTCAGGGCTGAGGCTTGGGGAATTATTCAGGTTGTTCTGGCAGAATCGTTGCCCCTTACAAAGTTCTGTCCTAGGCCAAGTACAAATTCAGGTAGTATAGAATAGTATTATGGCAGAGATATATTATGCTGATACAAATGCCAGGATGAGGCTGCCACTTACAAACATTTCAACCAAGTATGCTTGTAGAGAAGCGGATATGCAACTTGATCCTATGAATACTTGCTCAGATGTATGTCCACTGAATTCAATGGGGTTGACTCCCTGGTAACTGTGCATAGGACTACAGCCTTAGTCCCACTAATTTAAATGGGACAAAACTAGTTTTCACTAGAGCCAATGTTGTATTTAACTATTTCAGGGATGAGTGCACTTTGTAATAAAAGCTGCATCCAGTAAAACAGAGCAATAATCCTTTAATATCCTGTGACTATCCATGATTACTTACAATAAAGATGGTAAAAGGGTGGCATTTCCATCCTTTCGTTTCATGCATTACTGGGAATATAATTCATGGCTAATGATTAACAGTGCTATCCTGTGTATGATTATTCTGAAGTAAGTGCCATGATGTTCAGTAGGGCTTACTCCCAGGTAAATGCGTATAGGATTGCTCCCCAAATAAAGTAATTTGAAGTGATAGTTATTTCAGATTAAATAAAATAAAGGGTGTGACTTTATGGCACTAAACATTACTGTCAGGTGCATAAAATCCCTACTAACTGTAGGTAATACTATTTTGAATGTTTTGATTCCAAAATGACATGGATTGCAATATCTTTCTAAAGTAACAATATACAATAGGTAAAACTGGACATTATCTAGGCAAAAGCATGGTCCCAGTCTTATATTTGCCAAGAGAACAGCTGGGGGTAGGTACAGTGAAGAATCAGCAGGAAGTTAGAAGATGCCTAACTTGGATGGGAGACCCCTCCTCTAGTTTCCTGCATTGAGCAGGGGGTTGGACTTGATAGCCTTGTAGGCTCCTTCCAACTCTATGATATATAAATCTATGAACAGCCTCTGGCACCTGATTATTCTCTCCAGCAAATCTTCTACTAGGCTGCTTCCCGCTGCCCTCAGGTGGGCTCTCTTCCTGTTTTGGAAACCGGCTGTGAAGAAAAACCTTCATGAATGACTGAGGTGCATTTTCTGGGAAGAGTCAGTTGGTGGAGGAAGGGTTAAGCATAACCTCCAGTCTGCTTTCTCCCCTGGAAATCCACCCACCCCAGAACCAACTTCAGTATTGTGAGAAATAGGGTTGAGTAGAACATTCCCTTTTCTGTTCTTTGGGCTCCAGGACCAGCTTTGTCACTACCATAATTGGTTTCTACCATCCTAGCCAATGATTGTCCAGTCTCCAATATTCCTTGTTTGTGCAAGGTCCTCCTCCTAGTACAAGTGGTGGCAACTCCAGTCCAGGCTTTCTTGAATTGTGTTGGGTCTGTGTCCACATAATAAAGATTGATTGATTGGCTTTCTTGAATGAGCTGATTATTGGGATCCTTTCCAATCTAGGTTCTGGACTGGTTTGGGGACAGAAACAGCCTTGGCCACATTCATGGATAACATATGCTGAGAACGGGGAGCGTCCCAGTTGGACCTCTCAGTGGTGTTCAGTACCATCAACCATAGAACTGTCCTGGGCCGTTTGCCAAGTATAGGATTTGGGAGTGGTGCTTTGAAGTGGTTTTGATTCTACCTGGCTGAACACTCTGCACACAAAGAATCTTGATGTAATCATGCTTATGTTAGCATCAAGGTCAATAAAGCACAGTGAACAAAAGCTATGTGCACTTGCACATCAGTAATACAAGGGAGGAAAAGGTTGGAAGGAAACTGAAAGCTGCAGCAGACTGTGTCTGTGCATGTGTAGTGATCGGTACAAAATTCAAAATAAAAACTGGAACACAGTGACAGAAAGGCTAATGTATCAGTTCCACCTCAGAAACTAGAACAGGTAGTTTGAAAGTACAAATCTAGAGGGTAATTTTGGACGTTTCCTGTCCAGTTCTGCCATTATTTGAGCCACTTAGTCTCACTCAAGTCAAGGAGACTAGAACCATGTTATGTCTGTTATTGCTAATGAAGAAGTAAGAGTTAGAATGTCAAGTGGTGCTATCTGCACAATTCTACTTAAATAATTGGAACTGCTGATAAAACACCAGGTGAGAATTTGGCATGAAAGAAACAGAACAGTGACTGGCCCGCTTTTTCTCATTTGGTTTAGTGTTACTAGACTCGTGCATTCCCCCCTCCTGCCTCTTCCTCTGGTGTGGCTGTGAGGAAAAGATCAGAACATTCTGCTTCTCTTTTAGATTAGGCAGTTTAGCTTCTCATCTGAACTCTATACTGTGGTTAATCTTAACTATGTTTTCTTTTTTTGTGGGGGGGGGGACACAGCTTGATAACCCATAGATTGAAGTTGGCTCATTTCAAACAAACCATAGTTGAGATTAATCACAGTTTCCTGGGTTCCAACAACACAACCGTTAATTAATCAAAAATGGAGGTGTAAGCTTCCAGCCTCCTCCTAGTCTTAGCGGCTGTGCCAAAGGAGGAGAATGGAGGGTAGGAACTGCACAAGCCAGACTGGGAGAAGGAGCAGGCTAGGCTCATTCTTGTAATGCTAAACTATAATTTAGCATTATGTCCAAACCATACTAACATTTTTCTTGTTAGTATTTTTTAAAAAGATGAATGCTGTGCATTTCATCCTACTCTATGCACTGTTTTATTTCCTCCTTTAAAAAAAAAAATTACAATTAGCATATGTACATTGCTTAAAAGAAAATGAAGTAGTAACCGTTGGCATTCTCTGTTCATTTGCACCTGTATTCCTTGTATATCTTTATATAACATTCTAGTTAAAGTATTGACAAGTAGAGCGGCTCTTTCCTTTCCTCTCATGTTTATCTGGAGGTATTCCACTCTGTTGTACACTTTTATAATACAGTAATACCTTGGATTGCAAGCATAATTCGTTCCGGAACCATGCTTGTAATCCAAAACACTCTTATATCAAAGCGAGTCTCTGGCGGGCGTGAGTAGGGCCGATTTCGGCCCGCTACGCCTGCTCAAGGCGAGCGGTTACATCCCTACGACTTGTATTGCAAGACGTCGCTTGTATCAAGTCAAAATGTATTAAAAATTTTTTGCTTGTCTTGCAAAACGCTCTCAGACCAAGTTACTTGCAATCCAAGGTATTACTGTAAGTATTTTTGGTACATATTTCTTAGATTTTATGATCTTAGGATATCTTGGCATGAATGTAATATTACTTTGCTAACCAAATTGATCTTCAATCCGTTTTCCTTCCAGTGAATACTGGATTGGGAGTCATAGCGTGACAGAACAGAACATACAATGCACTATGTATTCCATTTGCAGCACTGTGTGGCTGAAGGCTCCTTAGTACGTTACAGGAAGCAGTGGAAGAGGAACTGCAAATGGCTCCCACTTTCACTTTTCACAGCACAGCTGCAAAGGAGCTGGGGACTCTCCTATTGCCCCTACAGGGAGATGTATTGAGTTTCAGAAAAATACATCTCTTGTGCATCTCCCGATCAGATGTGCATGTTGCACTATTGTACATTAAATGGAAGCATGGGGGAAAAGGAATAATTTTACTCCTTTAATGTGCAATGTTACATTTTTTCTTGAAAGAAATAATGTATATTATATATGTACATCTGTAAATACACATCCATAGTTTTAAAATAGTTTAATATAGCTTGTTACAATGAAATATATCTATGGATGTACTACATTTTGGGGGGGGGATGTAAAAGGATGAATGTATTTGAATTATTTATTTCTGTATTATTTTGGCATAATAATAATAATAATAATAAAGTAGAAAAATATAGAAAGATGGGATAGCATTATAAGATTGAATAGAAAAATGGTAAATTTTCTTTTGAATGTACCCTTTCAAAGATAAAGCCAGAACTCTCCACTTACTAAGCCTGTATTACCACTCTACAGTTTAATAGCATTAAGTATTTCACATGACATTATTGAATGGCTCATCCACTGTCAACTTTGAGATAACTGGATTTACCGCTTTTTATTGATGGTCCAGTTTCTGCACAGATGACCTCTTGAATCTTCTCACTATTGTAGGTAAGGGGAACAAGATGTGGCATTTGTTTTCATATCAGTAAAGGAATATTTTATGTTGGTTATTAACTGCTTTGTAGAAATATATTACTTATGGCTGTACAACTACTTTCTAATAATGTCACCTTCTATTTCATAATAAATCCAATGATTTTCTTTTATGTGAATCGTAGCATCACTGAATGCAGTCCAACTTGGAGACATGAGCAAAGCAATGAATTAAAAGTAGGGATGCTGGAGGATTTCATTTGGTTTGCATTTTTAAGCCAACCAATTTGATTCGCACTTCCCAAACTAATTCATGGATCAGAATGTACTTATCCTTTGGTTTTCACACTTCTCCGAATGTTGTGATACCATTCTCAGCTCATATAAAAATGCACATTTTAGGTTAAAATGCATACAAAAAGGCCTATCTTTTGGTAAAGTGCATAAGGGCCATGCACAATAATGCAATAGACAATTTACAATGATGCAGTTGACTTTTACACATGCTGGCAACCTTGGATTTCTTTAGCTAACCAGAGCGATGGGGGTTTAAAACCTCCACAATCACATGTAACCATCTGGCAAGACCTAATTAATACTCCCTAGCTAAATCTAGATTGGTAGACCCTCAAGAGGAAGTTTAGCCCTACAGTTTTATATATCTGTATTGCTATATGCAGGCCATTGTCGATAGGTTATTTCATGCTTGGTGTCAGCTGTATTTTCATGTTGTATTGTTTGTTGATAAAATAATTTTTTAAAAAATCCACAACTTAAGCTAAAACAAAAACAAAGAAACCAAGAAAACATACTTTGTGAAATTTTGATGCACTTACAAAAATTGTATATTGATGCAGAAATGCGAATGAATATGTGCAAAACTGACATCGACTAGAAATAGACTGTCTATCCCTAAATTTAAAAGAGCCATAAACTCTTTTTAGATGGTCAACGTACAGGAAGATTGAATGCACGAAGGGAGAGGCAGATTGCATCTGCTGTCCTTGCCCTTGATCTCCACATGGGTTCACACATAATGCTGACCCATGGTTTGTTGCCCTACCCAGGGTTTGTCAGACAGATTGTCAAACAAACTGGTCTGTTTTCTCAATCCCTGATTTGTTTGTTTCCCTCCTCCTCCCCCTCCCTTCCTGTATCCCAGATGCCTTTGTGGTGCTGTAGTACTGGCTTGTAGAATGTCTGTTGTTGTTTTTTACCACTCTTGTCCAACACCTCTGTAGCCTGGCGAAACAACCCATGGTTCTGGGTCCACACAGCAACCCAACAACAAGCCATGTGTTCACAACCCAACAACAAACCATGGCTCCTCTTTCTGGGTTATTTGTGGTTAACAAATCATAGTTTGTTAGCACAGCTGCATTCACAACAAGCAAGAATTCAACATCCCATACCATAGGTTAGCTTTATGTGCAAGCCAGGACACTGACAGTTCCTTCGCGAACCAAGCCTATGCATGCACAAATTATACATATGTCAGCTTTGTATGAATATTTGGGGAGCCTGCAAAATGCAGGGTCTCTGATCACACATAGACAACCTACATACACACATACAACATCTATACAAATAGCCCCAGTTTGAAAATCTGATATTGTTTTAAAGGTATTTAGTATTCTTTATGTTTTGCTGTGAGCTGCCTTGGAAGGATAAGCATCCTGAAAGGTGGAATATATATGAAATAAAATAAGAAAACTTCAAGAATTAAAATAAGGATTTGGAGATATCTTTAACTAAAGGTGGGTGAGGACTCAAGAGTTGACCATGAACAAGAAGACTGCCTTTACAAAAGAAGGGCTTGACTTCAAAAAACAGATTGGAGGCAGAGTTTGTTATTTTTATTTTAAAGATAACCATGGCAGTTCTGTTTTAAACTGTGAAAATTGTCTGTAAAAATGGGCTATCTGACAACCACACGAATCTGTTCAGTTTTGCCAAGAGGTAAAATGTAGCAAAACAAAGGTGCTATATTTTAATTGGTTCGGCTCAGTTAATGCAAGTGTGCAAGTTTGTGCTGGCAAATCTCTGTCAAAAATCTTGAATACCCAATAGAGATAGGTCACAAAATAGATGCTACTTTTTTTTTTTTTGCTTTGATGCCAAACAATGTTGTTGAGAAATGAATGATTATTTTTCTTATTATTATGGGAAGAAGGAGTTATATACTTATCTGCCATACTGCAACAGAAGTTGATCTACAAATTCAGACATATTATTTTCAGATCCCAGAGCTGATCATTTCTGACTGGAAAATATAACTAAAGGATTATGAATGTGACAAAGAGATATGTTCCCTTTTCTTCCGCGTGTGTGTGTGCGCGTGTGCGCGTGTGCGCGTGTGTGAGTGCACACACACACACACACACACACTCTTTTGTACTATCGATGCACTGGAAACATGAGATGGACACTCTAAGCATGTAGGAATCGTACAAAGAAATGAATGAAAATGCCCACTGCATCCTACTGAGCCTGTGATAGAGCCGGTAGAATAAGGTAAAATCAAAATTGTAGAGTAGACTGTACCACTTCAGACTCCAGGTGGTGGAAACCATTTTAAATGCTCCCCCATATAAAACAACAATAACTTCCCTGACAGAAGAAACTGGCAGAGCATACTGTAGATAAATGTTCTAGTCTAGCCCTCTGTCTCTTGTGCTGGTTTTCTACCTATAGCATTTTTTTAAAATGTGGTGGAGCTTTCAAAGATGACACCCCATTCTAGACTCTGGAGTGGTACAGTCCATTCTACTACCTCAGGATTATACAACCCCATTCTGCTGCATGTGAAGATCCAGCCGCAGTTGCCACATGCTTTTGAGTCCAATGAGCATGCAAAATGGCCATCCCACTACTTCCCTCTAATGCAGTGTTCTCCAACCTTGCGTCCCCAGATGTTGGGAGTTGTAGGCCAAAAACATCTGGGGACCCAAGGTTGGAGAACACTGCTCTAATGGATGTCTCTATATGGCTTTGGGGGCAGGGGGCATCAACTCCTGCTGTATCTCCTTCATCTAACTGCACAGACAATATTTTATATTACATAACATTACATTGACGTTACAGCAATTTTGAGGAGGACTAAAATACCATGTTCTCTCCTATAGATAGATTTTGTTACTAGTTAGTTGCAATAACCAAAACAAAAGAAAAACACCCTGCAGCTCCATCTGGTGATAGGTTTTAAGACCTTTCAGCAATCCTGGCAAAGGTTATTGATATTGGTGGTTATGTGATGCAATAAAGCCTTGCCAACACCCCACTGAAAGCAGTGTGCAGTCTACTGATAGAATCCAGGTTCTCTGCTTGCACTTCCTAGAGTAGAAGAGAGGAAAGGTTTTCCCATGTGGTGAACAATTCAGAACAGCCCCCCTCCCTCCACAAGGCAGCACTAGCCTGTTGCAGTCTAGATATATGTAGGTGGAGCAGGCAACTTTGCTGGAATGCTAACCACTATGCTGTGTGAGGGCATTGCCTGGTTGCTGTCTTCTTCTTGCTCTTTCTGAAACACTCTGTATGAATGTGCATCCAATGGGTGAAGTGCCTGGCCTTAAATTACAATGTTAAAGGAGCACATGAAATTACATAGCAGAGCTGCCTGGGAAGAAGTTGGGATGAGGGGATTTCTCCCATTTCTTTATTCTTCCTCCGATTCACTCTGGCCTTGCGAACGCAGGAGGAAAATGAAGAGTCGAGACAATTTGTTGGTGTTTAACTGGGCCACATTTACTTACATACAATGAATGAACTGCAAAGGGATGGAGTGCGGGTTATTCTAATCCGGCCCCCGAGGCCGATAAGTTGTGCAATTGGGCGGAGCATCCAAAACCGGGAGGTGGCGATGATGCTACCACCGCCCCATTTTCCACTTTCCAGTGTTGGGAGCCTTTGTTGCATCGCCTCCTCTTGGAGTCTCAAGACAACAAGCTTGGCGAAAACAAAGGCATCACAGGTGTTCCTGATCCTCAGCTGTCAGAGCCTATGGACCCAGCAACATGAGGCATCCTGAAACCGCCTGTCACCTGAATGGTGCCAGGGATGCTCACCTTACCCTATCAATACCCTAACCCGCACTTACCCGCCACATATTAGCTCCTGATAGCCCCACCCCCTTGCTGACGGGATACCTGCGTCGACAGGTAAGTCTCAATTCACTTCCCCCATGCTCGCAAAAGCTGCGCATGTTCTGGGGGAAGGTCCACGTCCCTCCATTCTGGCTTAATGAGGATTCTAGAATTAATTCTGGAATTGGAGCATGCACAGTTTGCCACGGCTTTCAATTCCGTCACTTCATTTTCTCCCTCTACCCACATAGTTACTGTTGTGCTGATAAAACACTGCCCAAAAAACATTCAAGATATACAATGTGTGTTTTACTGATTTGCAAGTGTGGTCCTGCACATTGATAAACCACTACACAAGAACAATCTTGATACAATCTGTGTACAGTCACAACAAGACTGCTTCCCCCCTCCAATAGTTCATCAATGCACACATGCACATTGGCAAGGTAACAGAAGAAAAAGACATGAATGAACTCAAGCTGTGGCAACCTGTGAATGCATAGCAACTCCCTGAATATTTGGATGTTTTTTTTAATTGAGTAACAGCATTTCTAATAGATTGGTTGCAATTTGGAAAGAAGACAAGTTAATTCAGAATTCCAAAATATGAGACGAAATTTGGATCTGAAGAATTTCTTTTTTTAAATTTTATTTTATTTTATTTATACAAATAATAACAAAAAAATAACAAAAACAAGATTAACATTGTGCACCCCCACCCTCTTGGACCAAGCTATATTCCCCAAAAGATATCAAATATTATTCTGTATTCCAAAAATGTAGCAAATCTTGACAAGCAAGGTTCATTCCCCTTCCCCCTTACCAGCACATAATCCAAAAAATTACCCCAAATGCTTACAAAAGTGTTTTTCTCCAATTGTCCTTTTTGACATTTGATATTACAGGTTAATTTATCATTCAACGTGATATCCCATACCTCTTTGTACCACTCAGTAATTGAAAAGACATGTTTAACTTTCCATTTCTTGGCTATCATTAATTTAGCTGCTGTTAACAGATTCACAATCAGTTCTTTAGTATTTTTTAAACAAACTACCCTTTCTGTTATTGATAATGCTAATTTTGGGCAGACCTCTAGTTCCATTCCAATTATTTCCAAAATTTCTGCAAACACTTTCTGCCAGAATTCCAGAACATTTTTGCAGCTCCATCACATGCGAGCATATGTACCTTTTTCTTTACACCCTCTCCAACACAGTGCGGAGCAGTTATTATCTATACAATTTAATCTTACTGATCTGAAGAATTTCTGAAGAATTCCTAGGAAGAGATATCTTTCAGGTTCCCCTCCCACATATTATTTTATTATTATATTTTTATCCCACTTTCTATCAAACATTGTATCCCAGAGCAGCTCACGTCAATCAAGCAATGAGACTCAGGTCCTGCCCTCAGGCTTATAAAACTGAAAAGAGAAGGTAGTAGGGGGAAGGAAAAAGATGGAGGGGGGAGATCAGCTACCTAATGCCAGAACAGAGTGGTGAGTTGTAAACAGGCATTTATATCTAGTTAGGACCTTGCTGGTGTTCTCATTGGCTGAGTTCACATGTAATGCTAAGTCATGTTTTTTGTTAACCATGGTTTGTTGCTTTGGCCATGACTTGCAGATGAGCAAACACAGCATGCCTTGTTTTCTCCATTTCTGGTTTGTTTCTCTCCCGCCCATTTTGCCAGCCTTCAGAGTGTTTTCATTTTCAGACTACTCCTGCTGCATGACTCTGTTTCAGGGTGGACAACAGCACAAACAAGCCAAGGATAAGCCATGGTTCTGGATTCAGACGTCATGATAAGCCATGGCTTAAACAAGCCAGTGTTCACAGCCTAACAAGAAACCATGGTTTCTCTTTCTGGGTTGTTGTTGGTTAACAAACGATTGATTATTTGTGAGGATAGGTTCAGGCACAACAATAAGCCAGATTTCAACAAATCACACCATGGCTTAGCGTTATGTGCCAATCAGGCCATTGCATAGAAGTTGTGCAACTATCTGGTGTAGTGAGCCAACTGGCAGTTGAGCTAAAGGTGTTTCAAGCAATTCAGTAGCATGAATAAGTGTAGTATTTCTCCTGCAATTACTACCTTCAGATTATCCAACAGAGAGAAGCTTGCTCAGTCCTTCCATGGAACTGTGGGGCGGGGAGGGAAGCAGTAGAGCTTTAAGAGAACAGGGTAGCCCATCATTATCTGGAGCCAAAATATGGTAAAACTATCAAATGACTGTTTTATCAGAACTCCAGATTCAACCTAGATTCATACAATGCACATCACACCATATCAGTGTGGTCAGGATAATTGGTCTTTCTTTTCTTCTACAAGCAGAGCATTAGTGCATGAAAGCTCAATCTGTTTTTATTATTACCAGTGTTCCCTATAGTCATTCCTTCACACTACCTCTTCCTTGCATAACCATACTTTTCAGCAAGCATTTTGGTGCAATGCTTTGATTTGAATTTCTCTGTTTAGCATGAGGAGCAACTGTTCTTTGTTTTGTTAACAAACTACTTCACACAAACCCACATATAATGAAACATCCCATCATTGCTGTTATACATACAACAATCATGTCTGAAACCTCTTTGAGTCTGACTCATACCCCCAGTTGCAGCAAAATATCACTCTAGGTTTTGGGATTCTGTTCTCAGCTGGTTCTCTTACACAAACTAAGCATTCTAGCAGAATAATTACTCTACTTTTACTCAGGCACCTGAGTGTGACTTTGAATCTAGATCATAACAATGAGGACAATTGCATGGGGAATTTGCTAATCAGTTTCAAGGCTGATGCTAAATTACAAGTTAAAAGTACAGTTACCAGCAGCAGTCTAAAAAACAACCCCACACTGGTACCCATCTGGAACTAATTGGGCAGGAATAATCTGGAACTGGTGTGAATTTTGCACCACCATCCATCAGACTATAATAATGCTCTCAGCAGCTTCACCAAAACTACTGGGAGATATGTTCTTCTGAGAGAAGCCTAGAGAGGCCCTGGATTGTGTAGTATGAAGAGAAGAAAGATCAGAAGTCATTTAAGAGTAGAAACATGTTTTATTATTGTGAAGGAACAGAACTGCCGTCTGTTGTTGTTTTTAACTTGGTTTGGTTTTAGGATATTAACGGGTTAATTCTTTATTTGTGTGCACTAGTCAATTTCAGCCAAAATATTAATGGTTGATTGCTCAAATAGAAACATAGGTTGTAGAAAAGAACACTGATTGGCTGGACTTGGGGAGAGAAAAATTAATAATTTTACAAGATAAAAGCCAAAGGCAAAAGAGGCAGAGCGGAGAAAGGCGAAACAGAGAGAGAGAAGAAAGGAAGGGTCTTAGAGGAAAGAAAGAGACAGAGCTGGATAATTACTCTACTTTTACTCAGGCACCTGAGTGTGACTTTGAATCTAGATCATAACAATGAGGACAATTGCATGGGGAATTTTAGGATATTTTAGGTTGGGAGAGCTGGACCAATGACAGTAAGATGTTGCTTGGAGAAGGGACTGGGATCAAATAGAGAGCTTCAGCTACTGAGTGGTATAGAACTGCAATAAACAAACAAACATGAATTACCTGCAAAGTTCCTCCTTTCTATGTCAGTTCCTGCTCCTCTTTGAGAACCAGAAAGAATCCGAGCTCATGTCATCCTAGGGGTAGGTTTATGTATTAAGGTGGGGGAAAGATCACATGGCTGGGAAAGGGTGATTTCATGCCCCATCAGACCAGAATGGAATACACAGACACATAAGGTGAATGTGCTAGGCCCCTAGCTACATAGGGTATTGGGTAACCATCTGACTGGGGGAGGGACAGTTTTTCCACCCCATCTCTTCCCCCCCACACACAATTTGTTTAATTTCCTCACACATTTGCACACCTTCTGCATGCATGGCTGTGCTCCTGCCCATTGTTTGAATTCTTGAATGGAGAAAAGGACCTTGATGATGATCATGGTGGCTGCAGTGAAGAGGTGGCAGAAAAGGAGGAGGTTGAGTGAGGAGGAGCATTGCCTGGTTGGCTCTGCTCACTCTCTCAGACATGCAATTGCCACTATCTCAGTTGGCCTCGTCGTCCTACTTAAAGCACCATCCTCTCTCCTGTCCACCCAACATGGTGCCCATGAAGAGATTACAAGTATTAGGGGTTAGCCAGCCAGCAATGGGGCAAGAGCAGTCAACAGGTAGCAGGAAACAGGTCAGGGGATATCACCACTGTGGTTTGTGCGAGTAAGATAGACAGGCAGGCACCTAAAAGCCGGCAGAGAGAGTGAGTAGGTCTAGTCCCAATCTGGATTGGGTCTTGTCTCTGCTGAATTCCTTCAAACTTAATTTCTGTATTTTAAGATGGAACTCCTGTTGGCCCCAGAGTTGCCAATGGGTAAAGGTTTCCTAAAACGTTCTCTTAATATGGGCTACATTTATGTATGTTTTACATCTAATGTGCGGCGTGTAGGCTCAGCTTACCTGCTTGTTTTATCTGTTACATGAACTTTTAGTTCTTGCTTTGTGGCTGTGGCACAGTGGTCTAAAGCTCTTAGATAGCTCGGTAATGGTCTGATAGCCTGTGTGGGTGGCATGAGGGGCAGGGGACTTGTAGATCAGTGTTTTGTAGTGCTTGGAGCAGGGTGCAAAAAGTGCAGCCCTCAATCCCTGTGTGCTGCCCCCCTCACAGCCACACACACACACACACCCCAAAAGAGGAAAGAGCTTTCCTCTCCCCGCTGCCACTGCCTCCTCCCCCTGGTGACCCTGCAGCAGCCAGTATTTCTGCTTCCGCATCGCCCGCAAAGCCTGTCAGGGATGCTGCTGACCACTGAAGCGGCCAGCATTGCTGCTTCTGCTCCACTAATGCAACAGCCAGTACCACAGCAACAGCAGCCCTGAAGCAGCCCAGCATCACTGCCGGTAGTGAGGGATGCCTCTTGGGTCACCAGGAGAAGAGGCGGCTAAAGCCTTCTCCTTCCCCTGGTGACCCCTGAAGCTGCCAGCATCACTGGTTCCAACCCATGCTGCAGCCTCTCCCCACCCCAGCTGTGTGTGTGTGTATGGCTGTATGTGTGCATGCACATGCGTGCATATGTGCACCCCCCCCAGGCACCTGGCACCACCCAATTTGGTCATCACACTATGACTGTATATCTCCGTTTGTCACACAATACTAGCTGCTCACTCTCCTTTTTGGCAGTGTTTGTTCTATTTCCTTTCCTCTCTTTATAAGATCTCAGACGGCCTTCATCCCTCTCTTCATTTTCTCACTCTGTTAAGCCCATCTCTCTGGGCATGTACTGCACCCTGTGGCTCTAGGTATCACTTAGACACTGAAAGTACTCAACTGTTGTCTGTCCACTCATGCCTTTTCTCTATTATTTAGTCCTGCAAAGTGAATTGTCTTTCAGATTTATCAGCATGGATGTCTTCCTGCAAGCTTACACTCAACATGGGAAAAAAACACGATCTCTCTCCTTTACAACTCAAATTGATTTAATTACCCAAGCCTGCTGACACGTCATCTCCCTTCATAACTCTGCTAAAATGTGTGCTGTCCTACGTTTCTCCACTGCTAAATACTTGGTCCACGCTTTAGCTAGTTCCTCTCTCGCTTACCAGAACTTCCTTTTCGCTGCCCTTCCTTTTTCCAGTCTTGATCCACTTATTTCCTCCACTGAAACAATGCATCATATTATCAGATTTGGCTACTCCATCGTGCCCTTTGATTGATGCCTTGTTACCTATTTCTCAGTCTGCCTCAGTGTATCCTTCCTTCTGTTCAGGGTTCCAGTCAGGTATTCCTTCCAAGCAGGGCTTTCCATTCCTCCCTACCCCAGTTTTCTGTTTTTGTTTTCCAACTGATGTTCAATTTTGTATTATTTTTTTTTAAACCCTCTTAAGTGTTCTTTTTAAAAATTGTACTACTGTAAACTTTGGGGTTCTCCCAAGCATGTTGATTCCTTCCTCCCCTTGTTTCTCATTGGCCCCATTTTGGCTCTGTTTCTGTTGTCACTCACCACCTGGGTTTGCTATTAAGAGAAAGTGAAACATTCTTAGTATTTGTGTGATATTCCAGCTGTAAGAACATTTTGTTAGTGAACGCTTGCAAAGGGTAATCTAATACAAACCTTCCTACATAAATATAGTGTTACTTACTATGAAAATTTGCCTTTTTTTGTAGTCCTCCCCACCACCCTCCCTGGCCATACATAAACACCGCACTAGTTGATTGTGAGCAACAAGTATGTGATTAATAGGCAATGGTGGATGGTTGGCTGTTTTAAAGTATCTAGAATGAAATTATCACATTCTTGTTTGGGTGGGGGTGGGAAGCCAGTTTTATCTGAGTCCAGTGTATGTAAAGGAAGCTGAAGGAGGGAGCAATTTGGGAATTTGGCTGTGGAGCTGGTTTAAAATTTTAGGGTGCTAGTGTTGCTTTTGAGATTAGCAACGGCTGCCTGTGTGCTTGTTTCTGCACTCCTCCTGCCATTCCTGCTCAGATTACTCATCTCTCCTCCAAAGTAAAATGACCTTATAAAGACACTTGTAAACTTTCTACCAATTAGGAAAGAGGGTGCATGAAACAAAATGTCTGCTATTAAAGAACACACACCCAACAGCTTTCATACAAAAGATAAATACATGGTGGCAAAATCATCATCATCATCATCATCATCATCATCATCATCATCATCATCAGAGCAGTCACTGAAGACCAATGCAGACCCATTTTATAATAAACTACAGATGACTAATCTATTAATTTACTTTTATTTTGTGTGCAGGGTGCAGCTAGGACATTCGTATATCAGAAAATGCTCTCATGCATTTAAGCAGCACTCCTTAGTAGCTCCATACAGAGCATGCATGCTTTTAAAAGAAACTGAAACAGCTGATAAATAGGATTCATTCCATATCAATAGAAAAACACAGATGCTAAAATGAGGTCTAAAATTCTAATTCTAGCCCTACTGTTTTAGTACTAAGTCTCATGATCTCCACATCCTGCATTTATTTTTAAACTTGTCATTTGTTCAGTCCTGTAGTTTTATTTTGCTACATATTATCTCAGTAAAGGACTTGCCACTTTCATAATGAACACCTTCCTAAAATCCAGCCCAAAATTGTCAGAAGAAGCATCTTCAAGTTAAAGATGTGTGAATATGCCAGTTAGCCTAACTTAAGGATTCTGTTTACAGCTCCACCATTCTTCCTTGACCTACAGATGATTTGCACTGACCTCACCACAGCATGTCATCCTAATTAGGAGGAGGATGAAATGGACATGAAGAAAGTGGTGTTGGCTGCCCAATGCCCATTTGTTCTTTCCAGGGAACAGCTTCTTTGGTGGATGTGTTTCTATACTGGTTGTAATCCTTGGTAGTAAGGCTGAAAACATCAGATATCAAATAAAGAACAGCAGAACCCCACTGAATGATTGCATGTCAAACCTGACATGTTCCCTGTGATAAGAGCTAAAGGACAGTAGTTGGAGTCTTGGCAAAGACTGTACATCAATTCCAGGCCACTCATCATGAATGCTTCTATTGAAGATAAATTCTTTGTAATTATGATTATCTAGACCCATTCCAGTCTTGGTTTCGACCTGGTTACAGGACTGAATCAGCCTTGGCCACCCTGATGGATGACCTTTATTGAGAGAGGGACAGGGGGAGTGTGACCCCATTAATTCTGCTCAATCTCTCATTGGCTTTTGATAACATCAACCATGGTATTCTCCCGAATTGACTCATCGGGCGGCTGAGCATTGGAGGCACTCTGTAATAGTGGTTCCGGTCTTACCTGCTGGGTCAATTTCAGAGAATAACATTGGGTGATCATTCCTAGGCTCCTTGGCAATTGAGCTATGGAGTTCTGCAGGGTACTATCTTATCCCCAATGTTGTTTAACATCTATATGAAGCCACTGGTCATTCGGGCATATCGAGCCAAGTGCCATCAGTATGCTGACGACACATAGCTCTAACTCCTTGTGACATCTGAATCCGGTGAGGCTGTGCAAGTCCTGAATCAATGACTAGACTCAGTGATAAGGGCCAGTAAACTAAAGCTGAATCCAGGCAAGATGGAAGTCTTATAGGTAAGTGGTTCCTGAGTCTGGGAGATAGGCTCATTGCCTGTTCTGGATGGGGTTGCAGTCCCTTTGAAAGATCAGGTTCATAGCCTAGGGGTACTCCTAGATCCATCATTCTTGCTGTGACTGCGGTGGCTCAGAGCGCCTTTTACCAGCTTTGACTGGTTTGCCAGCTACTGCCTCTTCTGGACAGAAATAGCTTGACCACAGTGGTACAGGCACTAGTAACCTCAAGACTAGATTACTGCAATGCACTCTATGTGGAGCTGCCCTTAAGGCTGGTCCAGAAGCTGGAGCTAGTGCAGAATGTAGCAGCTCGGCTGTTGTTAGGAGCTGTCCCTTTTCAGCATGCAATTCCTTTGCTAAGGGAACTGCAGTGGCTGCCCATTCAGTACCGGGCACGGTTTAAGGTTTTGGTACTAGTGTATAACTCCCCAAACGACTTGGGACCAGGAAACTTGAGAGAGTGCCTTCTCCTTTACCCACCTGCCCAGTCACTGAGGAATTTATTGCAGAAGCAAGAGCCAATAATCAGAAAGTTGTTTTAAAAAATAAATCAGACCTAAAATGATACACAACATAAAATACAAAGTACAATTGATGCATGCATTCAATTAAAACAGAAAAAGGTGAACAAACACTACAGGAAAGGTGGAAGTTTGAGGTCCATATTAATAAATGAATATTCTTTACAATAAATATTGACTAGCTGTCGGCTCCAGGGTTATATCGATTGACTCCCTCAATTAAATGACTGCCTATTTCAATCCCTTTTTACCAACTTCACCTTGGCTTTAGCATGGGGTAGGGTAAACCTAGACCAGGGGTCCTCAAACTTTTTAAACAGGGGGCCAGATCATTGTCCCTCAGACTGTTCGGGGGCCGGACTATAGTTTGAAAAAAATATGAACGAATGGATCAAGTAAAAAAAAAGGACCCATGTCCTTTTTTTTTACTTGATAGGGGTGATTTTTTTTTTCTTAAATGGAAAGTTATTATAAATTAATGATTATAATGTTAATAAGTGATTAAATGGAGGATGGAATTTTATTTCAATGGCAAAAGTGGGTATAAATTAATGATTATAATGTTAATAAGTGATTAAATGGAGGATGGAATTTTATTTCAATGGCAAAAGTGGGTTTTAAAAAATAAGAATGTACTACCTTTTTTGCTGCCTAAAATTGAAATACATTATAAAAGGCTACATACAAATTATAAGAAATAGGAGTGTTTTGCTTTTGTCTGGCTGCTCTGTGTGAGTGCTTTGTGTGGGGTAAACTGCGGGTGTTTGTGGGCTGAGGGTGTTTGGTGAGCTGTGTTTTATTTTTATTTATTTATTAAGGAACCCAAGGCGGCTTACATATTCCTCCTCCTGTGAGGTAGGTTAGGCTGAGAGTCAGTGACTGGAAGAAATTGAGGATCCCGAGGGGGAAACAATGCAAGGGAGAGGATTTCCCTGCTTTATGGACTGCCCAGAGCGCGGGACTCTCACACACACACACGCGCGTGCGGACTGAGACAATTTGCCCCAGGCTCTCGCAAAGCAAGCAAGAGGCTCCCTACCAGAGTCCTGCGCATACCGACCTAACACACAAAACTGCTGCCAGGATTAAGGGAGATCTTAAACTCGCACGATATCTTTATCCCTGGCTCTGATTACCTGGAAAGGAAACATGCAACAAGCTGTCCCTGCATATGAAACCGGCCTGCAAAACGACAAGCCGCCCCAGCTGCGGAGACTTTTTACTCCTCTGACCAGAAGCATCCCCTGTCCCCACCTCTTTTCCTTCGCCAGACACATGGCCGGCTGGGCGCAGCTCCCACCAGGGAGGTGCTAAATGTCCCGGTGCTCTCTGGGACTTGTAGTCCTTTAGCAGCTCCTTGCCCGTGGAAAAAATGAACAGCGAAGGATCATTTCCCATGATCCACCTCTGTCTAGAGAGGAGCCTTGCTTCTGGGAGCCGGCTGCTCGGCTCGGTGCCTCTATCTTCTTAGCAGCCTCCCCTCCAGCCTTTTGCAGCTGGCTTGAGCGGAGAGGGGCTTTGCCCTTTTTGCGTGAGCAGCTGCCGGGCCGGATAAAAAGGCAAGGCGGGCCAGATGTGTCCCGCGGGCCTTAATTTGAAGACCCCTGACCTAGACCCTGTACCATGTACCATTGACTTTGAGGGATGTTTTATCCCTTAAGGGTAGTGATGGGCAAACTGATTCCATTCAATCTACAACTGAGCCACTGATTCTGAGCATAACTGTAGAATGCTAAGCCATTGAGATGAACAGTCACGCCCCCAGACCACCTTCTGTGCCTTTTCTGTACAGATAAGAGCAGAACCGCCACAGACCAGTACCTCCAGTCTCCAACACCTGGTGCATACATTGCAGTCTTTTCGGTGCCAGGTGAAGACCTTTTTATTCTCCCGTGTTTTTAGTCCTTCAGTTTTAAAAATTGTGTTAGTGTGTTTTAAGATCTTTGTACTGCTGCTGGCTCTTGCTTTGGTGTTTACTCTAGTTTTATTCTGTTTTAAACTTTTAAATGTTTTTGTATTATGTTTTATCATGTTATTGAATTTTATGGTTTTAAGTCTTGTTTTGTGAACGGCCCAGAGAGCTTCGGCTATTGGGCGGTTTAAAAATGTAAAAAATAAATAAATAAAAATAAAACCTGCAGATGGCCTAGTAGGATACTGTAGTTGATGGCTTTGAAAGTGGATGAGAGGCCCAGGAAAATCAGCAAAGTCAGTTTCCCAGCCTATTTCCTGGTAAAAGTCATCCATCAGGACAATCAAGACAGTTTCCCAACTAAAACCAGGCCTGAAGCCAGATGGGTAAGATAATCAATTACATCCAGTATGGCCACCACACCCCTCAATAAAGTTGCCCAAGAGGGGTGAATTTGCGACTGGCTTACAGGTCCAAGGGATCCAATTATCCCCCCCCCCCAAACAGCTTTGCTACTGCTCCAGAAGAGACGTGTTCATCACTCCTTCAAATATATCAAATCAGCCAAGATGGGCAAGGGTCAAGCAAACAGGTTGGACACTGGACAAACAGGATACCTCCTGGTCCTATAATGCTGCTGATTCTGACTGGCTCCCCAGTCTGAGGAAGTTGCCATTCAGGCAAAGACTGACTCCTCAGGCTGCCTTCTTCTTGGCTCACCTCCAAACCACCAGTCCTGAAAAATGTCCTCTAGATGGATGGCAGTGTATGACATCGTGGATGGATGACATAATAAAGGGCAAATAGGGGCAGCGTTAAAAGTCATTTTTAAGCTTAAAAATACAAATTGCTTCAGAGTTCACATGTAAGTCACTGTGTTGTGTCTAGGCACAGCACAATTCTCACATTAACAAAGCAAGTGGGGGAAACACTAATTTTAACAGCTCCTATTTAGAATTCTTAAGCTGTGATACTAAAACAACAACAAACCCAAAAGAAACTGAGGTACTTTCATTGTGATTTCTTCTGTAATACTTTCTTCCCACATATTTTAAAATATTACGCTGCAAATAATTAAGATAGTTTAGTAGTTGGTGCTTTACAAGGGTTTTGTTAATCTGTTGTGTCAGTGCACTCTTAATGCATTGATTTAAAACTCATTAGAGCCATTACAAGCTATTAGGTCAACAGAAGAGTTCATGGACTTAGTGATATAATGATAGTATAATGACAATGACTGAGGCCTAGTTATCAGGTGAGAACACTTGCATGCTGTTTTATTGTAATTGCTTTATAGTCTCTTTTTAATTCATCTGTACACTGCCCAGAGAACTTTGATTATTGGGTGTTCTAAAAATGTAATACATACACACTGTACATACATAAATATTAGACACGGGGCGGCACAGGAAGTCCCACAGCCTGAGGTGGGAGGACACACACTCTCCCCTCTTCCTGCCCCCTCAGTGCCTTGCTCTGAGAAGCCCATCCTTGAAGTGAGGCACTGTGGGCGAGGTGGCCATGGAGACTGCCTGTATTGCAGGAGAGAGTGAGGCAATTGGGCCTGGGAGCTCACTGGAGAAGCACACTGCCTGCTTTCCTGCTGTGGCACTGCAGGTAAACAGTGGGCATGGCTCTTCTGAGAACCTGCCTGATGTCTCTCTCTCTGAGTGGTCCTCAGAGTGAGGCATTGGGTGAGTGGCTTCTCCAGAGAGGTGTGCCAATCATTCTCCTGAGAACACCAGCTGGGTTGATACCTCCCACTGAAGACCCTGCAGAGGGAGGCATTGGGCCAACTGCTCCTGAGAGCCATGCTGGCATCAGATAGGAGGCTGCTTCAGAGAGCTGTGCCAGCTACTTGCCGCAGTGGGAGAGTGGCCAGCGGGGCTTTATGGAGTGTCCACCTGTGCTGATATTTCACTCTGAGGAGTCCTCCGAGTAAGGCAGTGGCAGTGGCCCACCACATGTATGTGTGATCTGCCACTTCTCCCAGTCCACTGCCTCAGGCGCGTGGTTCACCCTGACTGATGGGAAAGCCCTGTAGCAGGTGTGAGGGGGCAGTGTGGTGTCCAGCCCCAGGGAAGAGGTTGAGCTACTTACTGCTGTGCTAAAATCTGTCCTCCAATTTCCTGGATTTTTTTCTTCCCCCATAGAAGAGGCTTCCATTTTTCTGACTCATTCTCAGGGTGTTTTATAATTTATTTTGACTCTCTTTTGGTGGTGTTTTTGAGCTTACCTAATCACTGCAAGGTGACCAAAGGTTCTCTGTGCTTTTTTTCTTTCTATTACACATCTCTCCATTGCTCTGCAGCCTCCCAGGCTGCCTGCGCTTCCTGATCTGATAAGGCCCTATGGGAGGAACTACATACCTCTTGTTGTTTTCCTCTGGGCTTTAATTGACGTGCGGGAAGCTGAGGAGGCTACAGGCTGACGGAGAGATGAGATGATTGTACAATGAAAGACAAGATGTTCACACACTCCTCAGCCATTTTATAAGTAAGCACAAGAACCCTGAACCCAACCCATGATAAACTCCCCAAAATTTTCCTCTGCTTTGAATTCCTTTTTGAAAACATTTCTTTTCTATCAAATGGAATGTGAATGGTAAAAAAAAAAAAAAAGTGGAAGAACATTTCAGCACAGCACTGTTCTGTAATATATCTTCTGGCAAACTGACATTTCCCTTACACTTATATAATTTAGTCATTGTTGTGGCAGGGGCAGTAAAATAAAATTGCTGTCAGCCAGGAAAAAAACACACACCCCCTGCAAAGCACATTCTCTTTTTGGCTTTTTTCACACTTTACATTTTCAGTGTGCTTATATTATGCTGTCAAAAGTTGTGTTTGTTTGAAATGAATATCACAGAGCATGGTGCTTATTATCACATGCAGTTCACACTCAGAAGCTGTAGATGCTTCAGCCCTACGCAGGTGTTACTCCAGCGAGTGCAAAGGGGCTGCAGCAGGGCCCTGTGTTTAGAGCCATCCCTGGGGTAGCACAGTTCTTCCTGGCCCCTTGTGTGTTAACGTTTAACTTCTGCAGTGGGGAGCTTTTTCTATCCAGGGAGGCTCCTCACACAATCTAGAACCCTGGTTCTCCAGGGTGCTCAATCACATGGGGAACCTGCACAAATAGTTCATGCTGCAGAAGTTATACCTCAGCATGTGGGAGGAGCTATACACATGGCCCTTTTGTACTTGAGTTGACCATCATGATGCAAGCGATGCCTGCATAGCATTTTACAGACTGCTAGCACTAGACACCTGCTGCAGACTAATTCAAGCACTTCAGATGAGAGTGTGCCACATCTAGAGATAGTCCAGGATCTACAATAAGAGCCACATAAAAAGCAGATGCACAGAAAATGATGATATTTGTATGTGTTTCTGAGCCAGACAGCTGTAGGATTTATTTAGGCAGACCAGCTCATTCTTTGGCATAATTCTCTAGCTAGCATTTCCCAAGACGACAGACTCTCAAATATAGAACTGTGGTAATTTTTGAAATAGCATACGTGGTGGAAGTCTCATTTTTGTGGGTGCAAAAATATTTCCTAGATTTCATAGATCATAGAGTTGGAAGGATCCTACAAGGCTATCGAGTCCAGCCCCCTGCTCAGTGCAGGAAACTAGAGGAGGGGTCTCCCATCCAAGTAACAACCAGGCTTGACCCTGCTTAGCTTTCCATGCTCAGACAAGCTGAGCCAGCATGAGCCACTATTAACAAAATCCATTTATTATTTTTGTATAAAATGCTGATCTGCTGCTTATGTATCTGTTCAAATTCATTCAGAATTGTTCTAATCACAATTACCTTGACCTTTGACTGAAACCAACCAAATATTTTGCACGCAGAAAATGAGCTTTCCACGTATGCTATAGTTGTTCAAGTCCATCATCTTTGGAAATGCTAGCTACAGAATTATGCCACAGAATGAGCAGGTCTGCCTGAATGGTGGGCATGAAAAACCGAGCATTATTTATTTATTTATTTATTTATTTATTCATTCATTCATTTTCTATACCGCCCAATAGCCGAAGCTCTCTGGGCGGTGTACATCAATTAAATTTAATCACACAACAAAATACAGTTAAAAATATAAACAATAAAAACATTATAAAAAATAAAAATTTAAAACCAATTTTAAAAATATCACTGAACAAGTTAATAAAACACAACCGCTAAAAACAATTTACCACCCCACCATATACCATCTAATTATTAAAAGCATCAATGAGAGGGCAGTCTTAACCTGGCGCTGAAAATATAATAGAGTTGGTGCCAGGCGGGCCTCAGGGGGAAGCTTGTTCCATAGTTGGGGGGGCTACCACAGAAAAGGCCCTCCCCCTTGTCGCTGCCCTTCGAGCCTTACGTGGAGGTGGCAGTCAGAGGAAGGCCCCAGATGTTGAACATAGTGTATGGGTAGATTGCGGTTGGGAGAGGCATTCCACTTCGTATTGTGGTCCCAAGCTTTGTAGGGCTTTATAGGTTAAAACCAGCAGCACCTTGAATTGGGCTCAGAAGCATATAGGCAGCCAGTGCAAGCGGGCCAGAACAGGTGTTATATGTTCAGACCTTCTGGTCCTGGTGATTAGTCTGTTTGAGAGTCATGCAAGATTTTTAGCTGCAAGGAGCTCAGCTAGGTGGGAAAGTCCCACCTTCACTAACAACAAAATACTATTGGAGAAGTTCTGGGGTTTCCCTCTTTCTGCCAAATAAAAAAGAAGTCAGTTATGCTCGTTAATATGGGCTGATAATTATAAGTCTCACACATAAACATATTTTTTTCTGACAAATTTTCACTTAGCAGCATCATTAAAATAATGTAAGGTACTTTAAACAAATAAATGCGAAGACTAAAAATATCCCTACTTACTGCCTGCTGATTAGACTTCTGACATCACAGTCATTTTTAGAGCCAGCACAGACGCTAGTGCAGTTGGCTTTGTGCAGTTGCACAAACAGCTTCTCATGTGAGTGGTCAATGTGTATGATGACCATTCATAAAATCATGTGAGGAGCAGCCTTGTGGAAGATCACACAGTTCCTTTTCCATGATTGGAAATGTGTAGATAAGCCAACCAGTACAATTATATCTGCATCAGCTTGTAAGCTGAATTGTGTTTCAGCTTCACAAATTGAAAAGGAAGAGCAACTAAATTTTATGAATATATCTGGGGATAAATAAATGTTTTGTCTGCAATCCTATGCCCACTTACCTGGGAGTAAGCACATTGAATTCATTGTGACTTACAGTAATACCTTGGATTGCAAGTAACTTGGTTTGAGAGCGTTTTGCAAGACAAGCAAATTTTTAAATATTTATTTAATTGTTTTTTACTTGATATACAAGCGACGTCTTGCAATACAAGTACTGTAGTACGGCTTAAATTAAAAATCTCTGTACAATTTTTTTGGGGGGGATTTCGTTTTGATATAAGAGTGTTTTGGATTACAAGCACATTTCCGGAACGAATTATGCTCTCAATCCAAGGCATGACTGTACTTCTGAGTAGACACATATAGGATTGAGCTGTTAGTCATTCTGTTTAGCTACCCCCTGGTTAAAGGCCACCAATAGACCTATCCTCTGTGAATCTGTTCAATCCCTTTTTAAAAGTTACATAAGCTAGAGGTCATCACCACACTTTGTAGGCTGTAGCGCAGGCTCTCCAACCTTGGGTCCCCAGATGTTGCTGGACTACAGCTCCCAGAACCCCTTTCCATTAGCCATGCTGGCTAGGCCAGCAACATCTGGGGACCTAAGGTTGAAGAGCCCTGCTGTAGCGGAAGGCCATAAGAACTAGGAAGTGGACAGGATAGAGAAAGGGGGAGCATGAGCATAGGCTGGAGTACATATTGTGTAGGAGAAATAAGAAGGGTACTTGGCAGGGGGTAACTATTTGGACAAGTGACAGGTAAGAAGCCGTGAGCAGTATTTGGGAATGAGTAAATAACCACAGGGACTAAGATGGGTGCACATGTTGGGAAGGAATATTGTCTGGGTTAAGCTAGGATGAGTGAGGGGTGAACTTGCCCAGTCCCAGAGTGAATTCATTATTTACTCGGAAAGTAACAAATCCATCCAAGTGAACTCAGATGAGAGTTCTCCTTTAATACGACCTCTCATTCTATGTATGCACATGCACAATATCAGGTGCATATTGGGAGATGTAGTTTGGAATTGTGTAGTGTGGCATGATGTCATGCATCACCACATTAAGCCTCATTTCTGATTGGTTGTTTTCACATGGTTTTCCTGCATGATGATGTCATGTGATGTTTGGTCACCATTGCTGATTGAACGCTGGTGTGAAGATGGACCCTGCAGAGTCCTCCTCCCCATGGAGTTGGAAGCAGCTAAGGAGATTTCTTCAAGTAAGTTTTGGGAAATGTAGGTGGTGGGACAACTGAACATTTGTCTGTAGAATCCATGTACTACTTTACTGTGCATGCTTTGAAGCTCGTGATCAATTCCAAACGTAATAGCAAATTTGTAATCCATTTGTAGGAAATTTGTAATCTAACCCCAGTTCTGAGCAACTAGGATCATTGAGACAAATGGTGTAGCTGACTTGGCATTTTTAACTGGAAATTATTTTTTGAAAAGTAACATTGTTAAACTGTTAGTAATAGGATTTATATAAGAGTGACTTTAAGACTACCACACTGACTACTAAGGGTAGAAATGCTCAAAATTGTAGATTTTCTTGAAGTTTTGGTATTTCCATTTTCCTATACTGTCTTAAATTTATTTTTACTCTTTTTATGTCACTTAATTTTGATCTGTGTTATATGCTAATGATATAATTGAGCTTTCTAACTAATACTAATGATAACAGGTGCTGATGACACAAGTGCACACTATAGTCAAGATGGGATCTGCACAAGGCCTTGGGGCTATCAGGAAACCTTGCTTCATGCCTTCCTCCTCCTTCCTTCCAAGCTTTGCTGCTCAGGTTCATTGCTTGGCTTTTTGTGTCTCTCCTGATAGCACTCTTCTGCTGTTCTAATTCTGCCCACCTCCAGGTGTCAATTTCTCTTCACTGCTATTTCAAACAAGGTTCTTATAATGAAGCAACAAGAGATGCCCCAGATTATGGACTCTCTGGAGGTCGTAATGCTCCTCTTCAAAATGTGTGTGTGTGTGTGTGTGTGTGAACATTATGGCTTCTTTGGCTTGGATTTTAAGCTGAGCAAGCGAGGAACTCAGCTCCTTATTAATTAATTAATTAACATTTATATATTGCCTTGTCTAATCAAAAGCCACCAAGGCGGTGTACAACAATTTAAAACAATAAAACCTTAAAACAATAAAAACAAGAATGTTAAAAACAGTTAAAACATTAAAACTACACATTTTAACAGCCTAACTTGAAAAGATTCTTTACAACTTTTCTAAAGGCTGAAGAAAGGAGTGGAGGCCAATCAGAATTCCTGAGGGAGCACACTCCATAGTCTGGGGACATCACAAGAGAGAGCCCTTTCATGCATGCCTCTGCTGGTAATGTTGCCTTCAAAAGTGCCTCTTCTGCAGATCTTAATACCTGGGCAGCTTCATACTGAGACAGACAGTCATGTAGGTGGTCCTTCTAACCTTCCTTTCACCCAGCAGCCTTCAGTTCCCCTTCCCCTCTCTTACCTGGCTGCTGCTACTCTGAAGTGCCAAGTGGGAGGAAAAAAGGGAGGAAGGCTTCTCTCCCTCTTCCCACCCTTGGAGCACAGAAACAAAAGAATCCTGGGAAGTATAGTTTTCCCAGAGTGGTTGCCAGAAACCTTGGGAAATATAGTTTTCCAGAAGTTATTAAGCAGCATAGTGCTCCAGGCGTGGGAAGGGGAAGAGAGACCTCTGTCAATCTTTCATCCTTCCTACTACTTCTAGCTGATGCCAGAACAGTAGCAGCTAGGTAAATGAGTGAAAGAGGAGGGGGCTTAGAGGCTGAGGGGTTGGTGGGAGGGGGAGGAAATTTGGAAGATGATGGATGGGGCAGGGAGGGGATTTGGAGGTTCACAAAGAGTTTGGGCATTATTGATAAGTACCATCATACTCCTGATGATATAATTGGATGAATGATTAATTTGACTTGCAATAAAGCTTGGAATATACCAAGTTATTTCCCTATTATCAGGGAGGGCCCCGCCGGGGGAGTTGCTTGGCTTGCAGAGTCAAGTTATGAACTGATCCAGGGGAGGGGTCCTAACATTTCTACTTTCAACTTTAGATAGCTTAAACTTAAAATATAACACAGCTGAAAGTTTTCAGCTGTGGAACAAGCTCCCCCCTGAGGCCTGCCTGGCGCCAACTCTATTATATTCGGTGCCAGGTTAAGACTGCCCTCTATGTTGAGGCTTTTAATAATTAAATGGTATATGGCGGGGTGGTAAATAGTTTCTAGCGGTCATGTTTTAACTTGTCAGTGATATTTTAAAAATTGGTTTTAAATTTTTATAATGCTTTATTGTTTATATTTTTAACTGTATTTTATTGTATTTTTTAATTGACTGTTGTACACCGCCCAGAGAGCTTCGGCTATTGGGGAATATAGAAGATGAATAAATAAATAAATAAATAAATAAATTACTGAGGTACGGTACCTAGGCAATTGGGCCCAGAAAAGAGCAAAGCACTTCCCACATGCCTCACCAATGTACGATGCCACCACCTGACATTCCAGGCCTGTAATGACTGTGCTTCTGAGTTATGGCTATAGTGAACAGACCATTTAACCTGAATTCCATCAAATACCTTGTTTGTACAAGCATACAACGTTGCAATAACGTTCAGAAACAGATTTAGTTTATTCTTTCTTCCTTTTGTTTGCAAAAGCATCGTTCTTATGATCAACTTTAGCTGAGCCACCTGCACATCTGTTGTTTTAGTGTCCCCCGCTGCTTCCTTTCATAAAAGTGTTGTATATGGAGAGACTTTCCTCTGCAAAGCAACAAGCTTCAAAGCAGTCAGCCTGCCTGTTTCCCCAACCCCCATCTGCTCCAGTGAGCTTGCCACTTGGGACCCATGTTTTGCAGATATCCCAACCTTTTTTGTCCAATCCATATCAGAAAAAAATAGCATCTTTCTGAGCTCCAGGCCCATTATCTAGCTCCAGTCTTGCCAAAATCAGTTCCATTAACTCCTTCTATTGTGTCCAGTTCTCTGCCGTTATTCCAATTTCAAAGCCTACAGAAAGTACATTTCTTGCATTAGTCTCCATGGAGGTCATCCCTCTTGGCAACACCCATTGTCTTGTGGGTTATTAGCTGAGGACACACAGGTAAGCAAAGAAAAGGAAGGTGTATTTTTTTTATTATGTACCTTTTTCACATTTGACAGGAGAATTTTTTTTTTTAATGTTAAGTGATCAAGGGATTTGTAATAAGGCAACAAACAAGCCAAAGCCAATTAACTATCCTCCTTCCTTGAGATCTGGCAGCATATTAATTTCAAATTATATGCCCCCCACCAAGTTTCAGTATTCACTATGTGCTGGCAAAGTTACAAACAGCATTGAGATGTATAAATTGGTACAGTTGATAGTCAAGTTCATTTTGCCAGGTGCACATTCAACTTATAATCAGAAGCCTATAAGTGAAAGCGGAGGGTAGTGTCAGGTTGGGTTACCATGAAGCACTTCTTTGAGCCCAAGAGGTCAGATCCAGATGGGTGAGCCCATATGCAGAAATCTGTTTCTATGAACAGATGGGCAATCTGGATTGGGCATGTGTTTTCTGATTCCTGTTCAAAGCAATATTCAGAAAGAATGACTCAAGTTATTATTTGCTGGTTCATCATATTTGAGTTCCTGGTCACAATATATTCCAAGGGTATATATTTGCTGATCTTTATCAGTGCATATATGAATGACGTGTTCAGGCATAGAAATGCAAGTGTATCAAATTAATGTATTAACTGGATATCATCATAGATTAATTGAATTGCAATGCCCCGTTTCTCACAGATTGATCACCATCTTGGTAAAAGTTCCATCTGCGGCCTCGGAAGGGAGAGAGTCACAGGCCTTCACTGCCAGTTGGCTGAAGCATTAGCACTGATACCAACTGGGAGAAACATCTGCTCTTCCACCTGGAAGGACGATGATGGCAATCTGCTGCCTTAACAATGGGTAAAGGGGGGGGGGATGTATGGTTAATAATTATACAATCTCTGCTTACAGCCTAGTTTCTATTTGAAAATTAGCAGAAATTACCACTTATAGGAGTTATTTAACAAATAATAATGGGGTTGTAATTGCAATCCGCGTTAGAAAATGGAGCATTACGAAGGTCAAAATGGGCAACCCCCATTAACAATGCTCACATAAGTACTTAGGAAATGCTGTACAATTTTAGACCAAGGGTTCACCAAGCCTCTGTCAGTGACCAGGATTGGATGTTTCAAAGGAAGCGTGCAATCGCTTTGATCAGTCCCATAGACCAGCATTTATTTTTCATCATGCATTACATTCTTGATCAGAAGCCAGAATTAATGTACATTGCACAGACAAAACTGAAGTTCTGAGAAATGCTTTGCTTATGCTTAATTGTATCATGTGAGAGCTGTACTGCTAGTACCTCCCCCAGGACTGCCTCTGCCAAAATGTGTTGCTTTAAGACTTCAGTTATTCATATTTTAAATGTATATAACCTACTAAGCTGAGGATACTGTGTATAACCTGAATATTATACCATCCCAATCTGCTGTCTTCCATACTTATTTATCAAAGCAAAGGCTGGTGTCTGGAAAATTAACTAAAAAATTAACTATATGGAATGTGGAGTGGTGTCTCATTCATTATTAGTCACATATAAGGCATCTTAAGGTGCAATCCTATGCATGTTTGGACAGAAAAAAGTCCTTTGACTCTCAGCATCCCCCAGCCAGCATGTATCTCAGAGGTTTGAGTTGGTATGATATAGATATATTTGCCCATGATACACGTTTGTTCTCTGGATGAACAGGTTTTGCGTATTTTGAAACTACAAAATGAGCAGCTTTGGGAAATGGGGTCTGGATATGATGGTTTTCATTTAATTTTTCCATTTAACCACAGCCCCCCCCCCCCCACACACACATTAGTTCTGGAGGATTGTGGGGAAAGAAGAGGTACAAAGAGGAGGAGAGGAAGGGACAGGCCTGTGGCTCATGCTGGCTCAGCTTGTCTGAGTGTGGAAAGCTAAGCAGGGTCAGGCCTGGTTATTACTTGGATTGGAGACCCCTCCTCTAGTTTCCTGCATTGAGCAGGGGGTTGGACTTGATGGCCTTATAGGCCCCTTCCAACTCTATAATCTATGAATCTATAAGTCCCATGTGTGAGTGGAAGTCCACTCATGCAACACTGGTTGCCCCAATACTAAAAAAACATAAAATTTCTGCACATGAAAACCAACTATATGTATGTGATCCTTTCATTTGTTAAGCAAATATCCCAACTGAGTATAATGCAGATGATGCATAACTCCTTAACAAGAAAGAACAGCTTTTATTTTGCAGACCACAAATTTAGATGCCGAAGTAATGACTTGAGCCATTTCTTATGGCCTTATAGGCTATTTTCATCCAGTCCACATGGACATTTTATACAATGAAAAGATAGATTTCCCTTCTTTATTTTTTAAGTAGTCCAATTTCCATCCCCGCAATGCCCCTGGTTTTGGGGATAGAACTCCTATGTGGAATATAAACAGCTTTCAGTTTTTATTATGACTATATAGATGCTGCTGTTACTGGCATAGAAGCAGCACTCTAGCATTGTGTGGAAATATAGAACAGAATAACAGAATTTGCTGGAAGGGCAAATAGCCAAATGCAGGCTGTTTTATAGCTGATCTAGGAAGGGTGGGTAAATGATATGTTATATTCTAGACACAGCCAAAGAGTTTTATGAATTAAACCATCTGAGTCTGTATGGTAGCAAAATGATCATCCTCTCAGCACTATGGGATAATTTTTTGTGTGCTGGTACATAATGGCCATCAAAGCCTGGCATTCTGCCTTGAACTAGTTCAAGCACACCTAGAGTCATACATCTTTTTTCTTTTTCGGAAACGGAGAAATGAATACATTTTATTAACATTTTGAGTGCTTGCCACAAAATGGTTAATATTTGGAAGCAGTTCAACATAATATTTTCCAGATGCGGTCTTATTTTCATGAAATGGAGAAACAGTACATATATTTTTAAATCATTCCAACTCTCCAAATGGATCACAAGAATGTGTATACATCCAAGCTGGTACATTGCACCCACAATATCTTCTGGCTGCTCCGCTGGGAGTAAATTCTACTGAATTCATTGGGATGTACTTCTGAATAAAGACGCAGTGCTCTTATAATCTCTTCTTCACACACCCCTGCCCAGGGAGACCCTCAGAAGTGTACCCCTCTGCCCCAAATTCTCTCTCTCTTGCACACACAGTCTCTCTCATGCTTGCACTGCATGTGTACTGTCTCTGCCTCCCCTGCTCTCAGGGCAGCCCAAGACATTTTGCTGCCTGAGGCAAAGAACAAGATTGTGCCTTCTCCCATTCCATGTTCAAAAGCTGACTGGGCTGGCTATTGAAACTTTCTTCAACACTGTGGTGACATGGCAGTGTTCACTACACCTGAAGGCAGTAGGCTAGCTTAGGGAGCACAGGGTAGGCCACTTGTCATACAGCTCTCTCCTTCAACACCTTGCTGCCACCACCTAGCATATAGCGACTGCTTCACTCTGCCTAATGGTAGGGTCGGCCCTGCCTGCTCTTCTGCTGGACCGGGCTGGCAAGGCTCTTGATTACTATGAAGCATGGGAAGTGGAGGAGGGGCAGAAGAGCAGATGGAAAAGAGAGTGTTTAGGCAGGAAGGGAGAAGCAGAGGCACTGCTGCTTCCTTCCTCCTGATGTTGACCTCCTCTGTCCCCTTCTTTCCTGCTACTGCACTGCCCCTCTCCATTTCCCTCCAAGACAGTAAGAAGAGGAGGAGTGGTGTGCATGCTAAGTTTGAAGTGAAGGAGGCAGGGGAGACAGCAGGTGAGCCAGAGTATGGAGCAGTTGGGCGGCTGGCTGGAGAACTAGCGATTGGGGCTCATGGGATCCCAACCAGCCTGCCGCTCCTAAAGTTACCCCAGGTGTGCCGCCTGAGAGGCTTGTCTCAGTTTGCCTCATTACTGAGCCAGCTTTGGATTTTATCTGAACCATGATACATTCTTTTTCTTTCTTTCTTTCTTTTTAAATTTAACTCATAGTTACGCTATGCATTCAAACACCTATTACGCAAGACAAGCAAACCTTCAGCATTAATATTCATATTTTCCTTTTCCTTGGAAATTTCTCTCTTTCCAGACTTCTCCAATCCACATCAACTTGCATCTTTTTGTGAAATGCAAGATTCTGTCCATCATCCTGACAAGCACTCTCAGGGGTTGTTAGGCAGGGACAATAAGTCATCTGAATATATCTTTTTCATAGCAACTGTTGCTAGGAAAGATCTGCACGTAATCTTGGCCTTGCAAGTTGCAGTGCTAAGCATGCTAAGGATGAAGTCTCATTGAACTTAAATGGGAATTATTTCTTACACATGCCTGGAATCGCAAGTACATCTTGTTGCCCCCTCCTTGTTTTCACGCCAGTGCCAAATTCAGCAGTGTTAGGATGAGCTGGATCTGCACTGGATGCAAGAGTGCTGGACTGCAGCAAGTGGTGTGAATAGCGAGGCCTGCGCAGCTCCTTCCTACCACCTGGAAGTTATGGTAAGATTAGGAAGCCTGATTTCAGGGCTGCATTTTGCAGTAGGCCGTTCTTTTGGTACAGCCAGCAGCAGAAGCATGTTTGGCGGGGACCCAAGAGAGGGCCCTCTCAGTGTGGCTGATCCCAGGCTCTGGAACTCCTTGCCGAGGGAGGCTAGGCTGAAAGAATCCTCTCTGTTGTTCTTGCTCTGGCAGGCAAAGATGGATTTATTCAAGCAGGCCTTTGGCATATAAACTGTCTATTGCGGAAGGGTTTTTTTTAATTGGTTGGTGCTTTTTATTACCGTTATTGTTGTGTTTTTAATTCATTTGTTTTTATGTTATGTGTTAATTTAGATTTGGTTTTTTTTAAGCTGGATTTTATTGTTAGCCACTTGAGTGCCATTTTTCGGCAGAAATAAATAAATTCAATAAGTAAACAGATGAGAAATCATCCACCCCACCATTGCTGAATTAGGATGTAATGGAACTGCTGCTACAACAACAACAACAAAATCATCTGAAGTGCATGTGGGGGCTCTTTCTCAGTCAGAGCATCTGCAGAAGCTCTAAATTTTGGGTACAAATTGCACAATTTCTCAGGGGTGGAGCTCCCACACATCTCTAAAATGGAGGCAAACAGTCACTAGTTGCAAAATAGTTGTATCTTTGAGGTGAATACAAAACAACTAATCACAGCTGATACCTTAGAAGCTCACTGTGATGGCATCTGGATCTAGCCATCTTACAACTTCTCCCTCTGCAATACAGAAAGAATATTACTTTATAATGAATCTTTTCTTTTTTCTTTTGAAACATCTAAAAATAACAATACTGAAGGAAGCCAGTCATTTGACTATGTATATTTAGTCTTCTCCAGCTGCTTGAAATGCTGATGGGATTCGGGTTCTTCTGAATTTTGGTTTAGGCTTGCAGATCTTTCTTAGCAACAGTTGCTATGCAAAAATATTCAGAGATGGCTTATTGTAGTTGATGCTAGATTCAGATTTAGAACATCTGATGATAAAAACCCTGCACATGGAAACAGTTTTAAAAACTCTACATTATGCTACTATTAACACATCATTAAACTCTTTGCTGTTCCCAAGAATTTTTGATGAGCAGGATCATAGAGTGATCTAAGTATTCTGATTAATGAAGGACTTTTCACATAACTGCAGGGAGAGAAGGAAGTGCATTTTAACCCATCTATGTGCAATTCTCTCAAGTAGAGCATTTCACTGGATTTTATGACACTACCCCATGCCAGACATCTTGTTAGCCTTCTGAAAGAGTATGGGAAGAAAAGGAACCACCCATACCTGGTTTTAAGTGAAGTCTTGAAACAGATTCAACAGGGTGCTTAACTGGTGGAGAAAAAAAATAAGTAGTTCATTTACGGAAGAATTAGGCACACTGGCTAATTTCATCATGTCTTCTACTTACTTTCCTTTCCTGCAGGTGAATAGATGGTTGCAATCAGATCTAGGTGGGATGTGGTGCAACCCTTGGAGACCTGCTGTGACAAGACAAGATTGCAAGCCACTTTGAAGGCTAAAATTGCTTGTATTTTGAGAGCCAGTGTGGTGTAGTGGTGGCTAGAGTGCTGGACTGGGACTCGGGAGATCCAGGTTCTAGTCCCCACTTGGCCATGAGGCTCACTGGGTGACTTTGGGCCAGTCACTGACTCTCAGCCTAACCTACCTCACAGGGTTGTTGTGAGGATAAAATGGAGAGGAGGAGGGGTATCATGTAAGCCACCTTGGGTTCCTCGTAGGAGGAAAAAAGGAGTAAGTATAATAATAAATTTAAAAAAATAAAAATTATATACATACTGAATCTGACACTGTAATTGATATTGTTCCAGTGGACATGTCCAGAGCTCCATCTGGTTGTTTGGGATACATTGCAATTAACAGGGCCTAATGATGTGGCTTGGGACTGCAATACCTAACAGAGTGCCTCTCCAGGTAAGAACTTACTCATAATCTATGGTCAATGTCTGAGTCCCTCATCCAAGGGCCTCCCACAAGGGATTCCAGAGGATGGCTATAAGGTAAAAGGCCTTTTCAGTAGTGGCCTCCAGATTGTGGAATGTTTTCTCCAGCAAGGCCCAACTGGAGCCAGCATTGTCATCTTTTCAACACGAGGTTAAGACTTCCCCCTATTTCCAGGCATTTGATGACATATGATGGGCTGTTTAATGCATCAGTTGAATTGTTTATGGTAATCACTGATGTTTTGGATGTTTTATGTGGTGGTTGGGTCACGTTGCATTAATTTGTTTTAGCTTTTTGTGTAATTTTAAACTTGGTTTTAATTTTTTTTATTGCATTATGTCTTTTATTGATTGTTGTAAACTGCCCAGAGAGCTTCGGCTGTTGGGCGATATATAAATCATCATCATCATCTAGTTCAGGGGTCCCCAATCCCTGGTCCGTGGACCGGTCCCGGTCCGTGGCCTGTTAAGAACTAGGCTGTGTGGCGCCTGGCCGCTGCGCCGTGTGGCCTTACGAAAATGCTCATTAGGAGGCGAGCAGAGGGACAAGCGGCGGGGGGGTGCTCGCTGGAGCTCACAAGCACCCTGAGAGCCAGGTGGGGTGCTTGTGGCGCGTCCCGGTGGGCGGATGGCCACCGTGCTGCTGCACCACCAGGACATGCCGCGAGCACCCCACCTGGCTCTCGGGGTGCTTGTGAGCTCCAGCGAGCACCCCCCCGCCGCTTGTCCCTCTGCTCGCCTCCTAATGAGCATTTTCGTAAGGCCGGGCGGCGCAGCGGCCAGGCGCCGTGCAGCACAGTTCTTAACAGGCCACGGACCGGGACCAGTCCACGGACCGGGGATTGGGGACCCCTGAACTAGATGATGATGATCAGTGCTTTTTTTCTGGAGAAAAAGGTACCGGAACTCTTGGATTACATTTCCTCGGGAGTAGATGGCGATTAAATTGTAATGCAATTAATAGAAGAAAAGGTGCTGGAACTCAGTTCCGGTGAGTTCCACCAGAAAAAAAGCCCTGATGATGATTATTATTTATATACCGCCCAACAGCTGAAGCTCTCTGGGTGGTTTACAACAATCAATACTCTGACACAACCTAAAGAAGAAATCCCCCTGCCCCCGACTTGCTCCCTTAGCTGTGGTGCTGTTGCTCGTCATCAAAATATATTTCCACTGTCCTGGCTGACTATGCTAGCTTGGGGGAGCTTGATGATGCCTATTACTCTCCAGGCAAATGTTCCACACTGTGCACTCCTCCCACTCTCTCCTGCAGGACTGTGACAGGCCTCCACTAAATGCTCTCACACCTGGAAGTGTCTGCCAAGCAGCCAGTTGTTGCTAACCTTCTAAGGCAGGGCTTGCTGATCTTAGGTCTTACTAATAACCAGCTCCAACCATTTCCTCTGTTCTGACTATCCACATACCCTCCAACATTTCACAGATGGAAATAGGGACACACATGTGAATTTGTAAGAGGTATGGTTAAGCAACATGAAGGTGTGATCAAGAGGGCGTGGCCAGGCAACATGAGGGCGTGGGCGTGTGGCCAAGGGTATGGCCAGGCAACCAAAGGGCATGGTCAAGTACAAAAGTTATTAGAAGAAACACACAAAATCTTATATATTACAATTATTACATTATTATATTACCGTATATATTATTTTATAATAGTTTATTAGTGGCTTCTGTATATTTTTTAACCTTACTTAAACTCTGAATTGTTGATATCTGGTGTTTTTCATGGGGGTGGGTGGGTCAGTGCTTGCAGGGCAATTTCTTTTTGTTTTAAAATTGTCAGGATTGGTCCCGCATTTTCAAGGCAGTCGGAGAAGGAGAAGAAAAGAGGGAGATGCGGAGGAGGGGGAGCTTTTGGGTGGGGGGAAATACAAAAAGACACATTAGGGTTTTGAGCCCCTTCAGTGTTTTGCTCCAACATCTCTACCTCTGTTTTGCGAACGTAGGAGGGAAATGAAGAGCCGAGACACTTATTTGGTGTTTAACTGGGCCACGTTTATTTACATACAATGAACTGCAAAGGGATGGAGTGCGGGTTATTCTAATCTGGCCTCCTAGGCCGCTCAATTGTGCAATTGGGCGGAGCATCCAAAACAGGGAGGTGGCGTTGGATCCGCCGCCACCCCATTTTCCACTTTACAGTGTTGGGAGCCTTTGTTGCGTCGCCCCCTCTCGGAGTCCCATGACAACAAGCTTGGCGAGAACAAAACAAAGAGAGTGTGGGTTGGGGCTGCGAGGCCTAATATTGGCTCCAGTAGCCCCACCCCTTGTAGACGAATTACCTGCATCAATAGGTAAGCATCGACTCTCTTCCCCCCACGTCCGCAAAATTTCTCCCTGCCCACAGCTGCGCATGCTCGGGGGAAGGTCCTTTTAAGCACAAGGAGTAACTTTGAGGGGCTGAACAGCTTTGTTGTTGTTTGTTATTGTGGAAAGGCCCCAGTTTAAAGCACTTTTTGTGTTCTATTGACACAGTTTAGATAGATTTAAAGAAACACAAACTGGAATAATCTTACGGAATTCAACTAACTTGAATTAAGTTAAAACAAACAGTGCAATCCTACGCACAGTTACTCGGGAGTAAGTACAAATGTCTTCAACGGGTCTTTCTTACTTGGGGGAGGGGGCTGGTCAGAGGCAGTAGGTAGAGTGCGCACTCCTGCTTAAAGGGTCCATGGGCAAAATCGCTGCTAAACTATGTAAATAGCTTGGGGGAGGAGGCAGGGGGATTCCTGGCTCTGCATAACAAATCTGGACTCTGCATAACAAAGTAAGAAGCCCTGATGGCTTAAGTGTTTGCAGGACTGTCCCTGGCAAGGGCAATTGGAGAGTATGCTATCTGTGTTAAGCTTGGAGGAGCTTGATGACACTTGCTACCCCCAGCAGATATTCTGCACCCCTCCAATCCTCCCACTCTAAACTGCTGTCTACCAATCTGCTGCCATGCTGCTTGGAGGCCAAAGTCGCCTCTTCTTAAAGTCCTTCCATCCAGAGGCACCTTGTTCCTTTAAACAGGCCAGTCTCTCTGTGTTGTGGCACTAGGAAAACACTTGCCCCTCTTGCCTATGTTACAAAAATATGCTCAGAGTGCCTTTCCCAGAGAACCCAGTGCTTGAGGAAAGGGAAGGAGCACACCAGGAGTGAGTTTTCAAAGTTTTATTTTTTGCAAAAAGGATCAGCCTTGTGGCTCGCACCAGGATCAGAGGCTGAACAAGGGGACAGGGGAACATGCAGGGCTTTTTATGCTTTTTACACTCATTGGTTCATTCATTTCTAGCAAATCAAATGCGTTCGCTTAATCATGCTAACCAATCACGTACATTCATTTGAACGTGGCAACAACTAATCGGAGGCATTTCTTTGAACATAGTAAGTATCAGTCTTTAGTTGCGTAGAAGGCCATCTGGCCTTCCCTCCCTTGGCTAGGTTGATGCTTCTCATGACCTTTAGGGCGCTCGAGATATCAAGTGTCTCATGAATCTGCTACTCTTGGTACCCCTTATCAATCGAAGAAACTCCCTTTTCATTTGTACATCTGGAGTTGGCACCTGAGAATACACTTCAGGGATGGGACTCTTAGCCAAGGAGAAGATATGGTGGCACTGGATATACAACTGAACAAAGAAGCGACAGAACTCTTCAAGGTTCTCTGGCTAAAATAGCAATTGGCAGATGGGCAAGGTTAGGGAACAGAGAGATTAATACATCCAACAATGTGTGCTATATACAGCTTTGTTGATGATTACATGTTTATAATGGAGCTTTATTCTTACATTTTGTAAAGACACCATGTCCACTTTTCTAGCACCTAGCCCAGCTCCACTTATATACCTGCAGCGGGCAGGGAAATGGCAACTCAGCAGGCGATGCAGTTTATCAGCACACACACTGAAACGGAAACACATTCATCCAGAAGCTCAAAATGGCCAGTTTATTACCTTAAATTGCAATGGCCCAGATTATTCTGACAAGTGTGACACACCTGTCAGGAAAACAGGGTGTGTTGCAGTACAAAGAGAATAGCCTAAATACAATGCTAATGTTACTTTAAAAAAAACCTTTCCTCATCATTCCTAACCTGGTGGAATTAGCATTGATCACACCCACTGCACACACTGAGGTTGCTTCTGTGCTCACACTGAGGTTGCTTCTGTGCTAGGACTCTTTTGCTCTGCTAAGGCACCACTCATCTACCCTCAGTTGTAAGCGGCATTAAAATTGTGGCTTTACATGGAACTCAATATAGTGTTTAGTTCCATTCATGTCTAGTAATGCCCATCCCAATGGAGGTGGGGGGGGGGGGAGAGAGAAGAATCCTTTGGCTTTTGAAGAAAGAAAGGGGGAAAATGGTGGGAGGGACCACTTGTTGGTAATTTCTTTGCGTGCTTTTTGTTTTGTAGAAGTGCACTTCCATTTAATGCACCGACAAAAATAAAGGAATGTGGAAGAAGTGCATGGCATTTCTCAGATGGGGTGCTGGTGGTAATTTGAGCAGGCATCTTTGAGGAGGAGCAGGAAGAGAGAGGAATGGTTAGCACTTTCCCTTGCTGCACTTTTTCATTGCGCTGAAGTACAGATGCTGTAACTAACCAATGCTTTGAATCTATGTTGTTGCACTCCTTCGCACTCCAGGATTGGTGGGTTGTGCTGGCTTTGTAAACTCACACTAAGTTTTGGAGGAAAGTGACATCTCCCTGTTCAGTTGAGGATTATTCACCCCTTCCTTCACCTGAGACTTCTCTGGCTTTTATAGAAGCGTGCACGGCTCCTGAGGTCAAGAGATTGTCCTGCTGCTTTCTAAGGGGAACATTTATTTCACTCACTTGCATTCAGCCTTGGAGAGGCTTAGAAAATAGCATGACCTCTAGGTGCATTCCAAGCTCTATGCAAGTAAGTAAGAGGAGTCTCAGGAGAAGGGAGGATGAGGATCCCAATATTTGCGAGAGAAATCTCACTGTTCTGCAAATCTCTCTGAGGTTCAGAGAGAAACTCCTGCACTCTCTCTCGCTTGGAAGAAAATAATTTATTACAGAAGTTGCATTACAGCGTAACAAGGAAATGTGTGGGGAAGAGTGAAGATCTAACACAGGCTGTAAAAGTACGGGGGGGGGAATTGACATACAATGGCAAGAAGCCCTCTCCCAAACCATTGCCTTGCTTGTGGAGGGGCGTGGTTGTGGGGTGGGAAGACATAGCACCATCTGCCGTCCTCCAATGCCCCTGGAGTTGTGGCCTTTGCATGCTTCCACTGGCCCCGGGTAGGATGTGAAAGAAATTCATTGGGTTTTTTAATTAATAGGAGCTTAACCCATTTGCACCACCTGGAACTGAATTCTGATCGAAATCTGAACATTTACAAGCTTGCAATCCGATTCAGTCCCCCCCCTCCAATGTGTTCAAAAGATACGTACATATGAAAAAAAGTGCATGAAACAATGCATACATCTGAAAAATGTGCACAGGTAAATATGCTTTAGTTAATGGGAGAAAAATGCATATTTTCAAGAACACACACAAAAATGTGCACATTTAGGAAAACACACATAGAAATACATACAAATTTCCATGCAAGAGAAGGCGAAATTGATTTGTGGTCACAGCGTCGTCATCTGGGCAGAAAGACATGCCGTCGCTGATTCATGTGGCTCCTCTGGGCATCAGTCACCTCACCTCACCACACTTGGTGTTTCAGTAAGAGGGGCATGCAATTGGATGCCCCGCTGCCATGCTATTTGGAGACTGAAAGGCAGAAAGCGCCACCTTAGGTGCTGCTCTTGCATTCTGTCATTAAGGATACTCAGGCAGGGTAAAGGATAACACATTAAGGATACTTGACCTGGCTGGGAGGTGGGGATGCTTCAAGACTGGACCATTTTTTCCCATCTGGGCTTTGATTGGGCAATTCAAAAGTAGCTTCATGGGATAATCAGCTGTGTGGTAGCATGTCAGTCAGGCAGGTATTTGCCAGGGATGGGGACTCGGACTCCAGGACTCGACTCGTGAGTTGGACTGAGTCCCCCCTCTGACTCGAGTCAGACTCGAGTCCCAGTATTTTTTAATGGGACTCGAGACTCGACTCGGGACTCGAGACCAAGGACTCGTGTTCCAAAATCGTGTTCCTCAAATGCAACATGGATAGGTTTTAGGAAGTACAGCAAGTTTATTTTTTAAAATCATTATCCTAAAATGCAACCTTTCAGACATTTTGGGTTTGGCTGCCTCTGCCTGCCTGTTTGGGGTTCCCTGCCTCCTCTGCCTGCCTGGTCTCTTCTTAACCAGTTCCACAGTTTGAATTGTCCAAGGCAAAGGCCTCTGCCTGTGCCTGTCTGGTTATTTTGGGTTTGTCTGCCTGGTCTGTTCTTGCCAAAATCAGTTGCAGAGTTTTGAAATAAAAAGGCACACTTGTGCCTAGAATTTATTTAAGCCACACATCTGAAATAGCCTTATTTTGTTGGGGAAAAACCCCATTGATTTTAATAGGGACTCGTGGAGTCAGCTTTGGGAGTGACTCGTGACTCGTGAGTCACCATTTTGGACCAAGGACTTGGACTCGTGACTCGAGACTCGAGTACAAAGACTCGTGACTCGATTTGTGACTCGAAACCAAGGACTCTTCAACATCTCTGGTTGCATGCCTTCCCTGGATGCAGGGAACAACTTCTTTAATTTAATCAAAGAGGAAGCAGATACATTATATGGCTCCTTCCTTTGCCTCTGTGGTGGCTCCAGAGTGTTTTAACATTATTCCTGGCAGCTCCCAGGCTGTGCCTTCCAGAACAAAATGGATTATGCCAATTAAATCCATAGTGCACAATACAGATGTCAGAAAGCCAGCAGGTCTGAAGCTCCTCTTTAAGAGTGGGGATGATTACAAGGCGGGTGTGACAAGGGGCAAGGAGCCTTGCAGCCATCCATATAGTACCATGTTCGTTGGTTTGGTTGGCAAGACCATTAGGCCGCCAGGGATTCCTGGGGATGGCACACACTTCTTCTTTGGGTGCAGTGTCCACCTTTTCCCCAAAGGATATGGCCTTTACTGATATACCTTGGCCAGAGGGCTTTCTGACATTATATGTGGTTTGCTGGGAAATGGGAAGGGTGCCAATCGAAGATGACCCCTTCCCATGGCTGGAAGAAAAGTAAGGGGGGATTAAGATCCATACAAAGTGAAATTAGGCATGCCTGTAATTTGAGGCATGGGAGTGTGGAGGGGGGGCTACCCAACAGATTTTGGGCAACTACTTGAAATGAAGACCATGCCTAGCTCCAATGGATGCTCAAAACATAGGACTTCATGGCAGAGGGGTCTGGCTGGATCTGACAGCCCAGGAAGCTAAAAGCAGCATGAACAGTCAGCCAGGCCAGCAAACAAGGCTGTAAAATGATGGCTTTCCTTATATCCCTTCCCCTGCCATGTTGATTCAATAATGGTTGTAAATTAAATAAAGTTGTGGCCTAGTTATGCTCCGGGAATTGTGTCCACCGCTTTCTTACCGATTGTAATTTAGGGCAGGCTATTCATCGTGCTTTGTCCACACTAGGCTAATGTTTCAATTCCTTTCCAAGTCAGAAAAATCTCTACCAATCAGGTCTGAATATATCTGTATATCTATATCTATAGATATAGATATATACATACACAGTGTGTGTGTGTGTGTGTGTGTGTGTATGGGAAGACAACCTGGAAAATACAGGAAGTGAGACAATAATTTGCCAACATATGGATGCTTTGTAAAAAGTGAATGAACAAAGATGGCAATCCAGACAAAAATAATTCATGTGTAAGGCTGTAAGCACCCCAAGTTGGATATCTTTCTGAATATTCCATGATTCCATAGATGTTTAGTCAGCACCAGCACCCTAAATCCCCATAGTGTAATACAGTGCAGATTATGGTCAGAAATGTAATATTTGACACTTTCTCAGTGCAGATTTACTCATGATATCCAAAAAAACTACCTTTTTTCCCCTGCTGCAAGATGCTTACTCTTGCTTCTCAGTCACTAATACAATTAATTTCCATCATAAATGCATAATAACGGAAGAGTGATCTATCTACCATCGATCATATTTTCAATTCTTTCCATCATTTTACTTTCATAATAGGAAGGATTTTCTCTATTAAGTAATATCTTCAACTTCCTGTGTGGCTGTAAACAGTATTCTGTGGGTTGAGAGAGTCGTAATTTCATGAAAAAGCCTTTGTTTAACGTAGTAGTTTGTATGCCAAGATGCATAGCTTTCATCATTGGAAAACCATGCACACACGTTTATTGCCTTTAATACTTGTTAAACATTGAGCCATTAGGAGCAAACCAATTCACTGAAGTGAACCCAAAGAGAGAAATGATGATAAATAAAAATCTGCCTTGGACTGCAGTTTTCTCCCCCTTCCTCAGAAACCTCTTGCTCAAGCACTTGATCTCTTCACCTATGCTAAGTGCACGTGAGTGCAACCAGCAGATAAATTATTCTGTCCTGTCTAAAGAGTGATATATATGGTAAACATAAATGTATTTGTTTTCATTATATTCTAGTACTTAATGGGGTCACTGGTCTTTGTCTGCAGCTGTCCATGTGTTTTTGTTTTTTAAATCAAAAGTTGCCAGCCCTAGGTGCAGTACAAACACACCTGGAAATAATCTGTTCTAGCATTATTTCAGCAAATTTGATTCATTTTATTAAACTTGGCTTTAAATATGCCATTCAATGGGATTAAATAGGTTGTAACTAACTGTGTGTCCTTCAGCCAGTGGAATGGTCACATCTAGGAGATCGAATTACCACTCCACCCTGCAGCCTCCTGTGTACCCCCAAACCTGCTTTTGAAGTTGGGGGATCCTCCAGATCAGATTTGGGGTGCATGCAGGGGGCTTCATGGTGGAAGAGGGGAAGGGAAACTCCTGTGGTACAAGCAGAAGTACACTCATATGGTTTTAATGTTGGTGTCAGCCCAATTGTGTTCTTGGTTTTAAGTGGTTTACAGTCACTAGCAGCACAATCCTCAAAACAAGCTGGATTTCAGTTTATGGGACATATGATATCACAGGAATCGGAGAATTGCAATATAGTGATGAAAATACTGCTGCTAAAGTGTGCTGATATTTTGCCATGTTGCACACTGAACAAGGAGATGGTTTCCAGTCTTCAAGATCCCAATAGCCATTTCATCACAAAACTACCATGTCCCCCAAGCAGAAGTTTCTCATACTGCACACAGACACATTGCTTCCCACCCCTTTATTAAAGACTAGCAATTGCAAAGGATTTTGCATATTAAAGTCTAAATTGTGGTGGTCCTTTAAAGCACTGGAGAATAACTCCCCATCTTTGAAGCACTGCAGGCTAACACATGGACAGTTTTCATTGTAGCTGCTGAGCAGAGAAATGAAATGAACCATTCTCAACAAAGGAGGCAGCATGGGAAGAAAAAGTCAATTGGTTGTGAAAATATACAATGGGCTTGGCAGCAGAAGGTAGGAGTTTATTTTTCAGATGGCATCAACAAATCAACCTTTATAGCAGGGGAAAGGCTAGTGAGGCTATTGGGCGAAGTAAATGATGGTGTAGGAAAGAATCAGTTCTATAAGGCACTTCTCAAGACTCAAAGCAAACATCTGATTCTTTGGGGTGCTTGTCAACAGTGCTTTATTTCTAGAGGGGGAAAAGATTCTTGGGCCTCAGTTCTCTATGGAAAACAACATCTGATCTGAAAGCCCTTCTTTCTAACCCCTGATCAGGGTTGACTTTCTGGCCGCAATCCAACACAGGTTTGGGTGTGCTTGTCTGTTGATTTCAAAGTCCTTAAGCATGCCTAATTGTGTGTTGGAATGTGGCTTCTGTGGACTTAGTGATGTTGCTGAAGTTCATAATTACCTGGCTTAGAATAGAAAACTGTCCAGCTCTTAATGCATGGTTGTACAGTCATGCCTTGGATTGAGAGCATAATTCATTCCGGAAACATGCTTGTAATCCAAAACACTCTTATATCAAAATGAAATCCCCCCAAAAAAATTTGTACAGAGATTTTTAATTTAAGCCGTACTACAGTACTTGTATTGCAAGACGTAGCTTGTATATCAAGTAAAAAAAAAATTAAATAAATATTTAAAAATTTGCTTGTCTTGCAAAACACTCTCAAACCAAGTTACTTGCAATCTAAGGCATTACTGTATTATGAATAAAGCGAGCGGTATTTCCCTCAGAAGCTGATCTCCAGCTCAGAAGGTAAAATGCATTTTGAATAACGTAATTTATAACAGCAAATGCAGCATGCATTAAACAATTCTACAAAGAAAGGGAATTATTTATAATAAAATGCATTTGACTAGGATCGAACCTAGATGGCATTGCAAACAGATGCAGGAGCTAAGTCCTGGCAATTCTTTACCAAATTAAACCCTGACTATTAAGATAGGTTTTTATTTAACAAAAGCGAATGCATTAGCAATTAGCATTCTGAAACTGGATTTTGCACATTCTAGAGTCCTTACTTATGATATGAAGAGGGTTTTCATGTGTCTTCTCAGTCATGTCTGAAGCTCAAATTGGTTTCAGAACCTCAGAGGACTGGTATGTACACTGGGTTATAGAGAATACAGACCTATTTTAGTTTGCAGTATCATGCTCCTTCTGCATCTCAGCACTGGCAAATGCTGGCAGGTGGCAGTAAGGTGTTGGAGAAGAGAGCTGTGTGTTACGTGGCCTGCACTGTGATTTCTAAACCAGCCTGCTGTTTTCAGGCACAGTGGAAGATGCTGTGAGTTGCCAGCATTGAAGAAAGATTCATCAGCCCGTCCAGTCGGCTTTTGTACATGAAATAGGGGGGGGGGGGGACCATCTTTGCCTCAGGGAGCAAAATGTCTTGGGCCAGCCCCATTCATCCCCTTCCACATGTAGGGAAGATGTCCTTCTGCAGACAGGAGCTTTCTCTACCTGTGGTGGCTTCTGGCACCATTTAGAACTCTGCTGCAGGAAGCCTCAAGCCATAGAGAAGGCTCTTCACTCTGGACATTTGCCTTCCTAATATGTACAGGGAAGGGACAGAGCCAGTGAGCTCATCCTCACTCTCCCCTTCATCACATGAGGAGCACGATGCCTGAAGAAATGCCTGCCTAGGGATAAGATTCCATTTTTCTTTCAACAAGAAGAGGGAGGAGAGGATGGCATGGTCAGCTTAGGAATAAGCAACTGGGGTGGCTTGGCTATAGCAAGGCTGGGGAGGGGGGTGACTCCTATTTTGGTGGGGCTCCTTTTCCATTAGAGGTTTTGGAGCTTTTATTTGGAGCTTCATTGGAGCTATCCATGGTGCTCCATGTGGTGAACCTACTTTTGGGATGGAATTCAGTACCATGGATGGCTCCTATGAAGCTCCAAATACAACCTGAAAAACCTGCAATGGAAAAGGAGCCCCACCAAAACAGGAGTCACCAGCCTCCCCAACAAGAGACTTAACGATGGGTGGGGGTGAAATAAGGTAGCTCTTTAAGATGAAGCAGGAGTTCCTTTGGTTCACAGACGACTCCTACCAGGGCAGGGTCTTTGCACTCCCACCAGAGAACTACCAGCTTCTCCCACATTTCAGATGGTTAGCATGATAGTATGAGCAATTAGTTTTATCACCATTAGTACCTCTCTCTTTTTAGGTGTAAAAGAGACAATGCAAAGGGCTATAAGAGTTTATGCTTCAAGGATACAGAACATGCTGCAGAAGAAGAAGGACTGGCTGTATTTCTGGATGTGCTCTCAAGTCACACGAGGCAACCAGGAAGCCCAGCAGGTCTGGCCATTGCCTTGCAGGCACTGACTGTTTGCCCCAGAACATGCTCCCTAAAATTCCTAGAGACAGGCAAACAAGCGATTTTTGTGATTGCTGAAATTCTCCGAACACCACCTTGAAGCTCGGCTTGCTTTGTTTCCCGTGTTCAGTTGAGCTCTTTTTGTTTGTTTCGTTCAAATGGGGGAAAGTGCACATTTCGAATGGGGAAAATGCAATTTTAAAAAAAGCAGACCAAAATGCACACTTCCCTGCACATATAGTAAAACATGAAAATGTGCATTTTTGCAAACATGTATTTTTCAAACACATAGTGTGGGAATTTGTGAACTTTTTTGCAGTACATGTTCTCCTGCTTGTGTTCGTGTTCAGGATTGTGAACAGGACATGTACACATAATTTCCAGACATAAATGAAATTCTCCTACATCCCTACGAGGGAGTTAAGAAAGAAAACAGTCTCTATTGGTGTCATGTGTACTTTGGCTTTGGGACATATTGACTGGGTTCAGACAAGGCAAAAACTCACACTCAAGGGTTGAGTGTGGGTAGTTGTTGAACCATGGATTGTTGTTTAAACATGGGTTATTGTTTTGTCTGAACCCAAATGAGATAACCATGGTGAACAGCCCACAGTTCTCAATCCAAGTTCCAACAACAAACCATGGATTCTCTTCACGGGTTCTTCATGGTTAACAAGCCACAGCTTGTTAGCTGGGTTCAGACAACATGATAACCCACCTTTCAACCACAGCCCATGGTTCAACAACAACGCACTCTCAAACCGTACTCAACCCTTGAGTGTAGGTTATCATGTTGTCTGAACCCAGTCACTGAAGTTCTGTGGTAGAGAAGCCAATGTAGAAAATTCTCCTTGAATATACATTTGTTTTAAAAAGAACTGCTGACCTAATCCTACATTATTTGGAAATGAATGCTTCTGAAATCAAATAGATAAATAATGTATTTAGGATTGGGCTGTATACATCAGTTAAAATGTATTAGTTTAACCAGGTTTGGGAATCAGGCTTTTGTCTAAAAATCTGATCAGCACACTTTGGGACCAGCACACTGATCAGCACACTTTGCATGCAGAAGGTCCCAGGTTCAATCCCGGGAATTTCCAGGTAGGGCTAGGAAAGAATCCTGCCTGAAACCCTGGAGAACCACTGCCAGTCACTGTAGACCAGTCTTCTCCAACCTTGGGTCCCCAGATGTTTTTGGCCTACTGGGAGTTGTAGGCCAAAAACATCTGGGGACCCAAGGTTGGAGAACACTGCTGTAGACAATACTGGATTAGATGGACCAAGGGTCTGGCTCAGCATAAAGCGGCTTCCTATGTTCCTATCTCTACCAAATCCATTCTCATGATGTCTGTTAAAAACATCAAACGTTCCTTTCATTGTCAAAGTTATTTGATGTTCTCCCGTGATATTCAGAAAATTGAAACAGCTACAATGCATGCTCAAAAAAAGTTGAAAGAAGATGATGGGTGGGGGGAGGGAGATATTTGGCAGAGTCAGCAGAGAGAACAAAAAGGACTGCAGTAAAAATTACCTTCTGCACAACCTACATTAACACAGTTGTGCAGGCCATATTCAGTTAATTTGTTTAATTAAAAACAAACAAACCACCTATTACCATTTCCAGATGACCATGCCCACCAAATTTGCCTCCAGTTTCACTGTCCAGAAGCATTAACAGCCAGCAAATTTATGGTTTGTTGAAAAAGCACAGTATAACCTTCAGCAGTAAACCTTTTTCAAACACAAGCTCATGTGCTCGGACTGCCAAGTGAATTTAAATATGCTACCGGCAGTGTGAGGAAATAGTTTCTATGCATCATAAGTGTGAGTGGTCTCTAAACATAGATAGTGACATGACAGGTTTTCCCTTATATGTAAGACACATACACACACACACACCAATATGCTACAATGTCATCCTGGCAGCTGCCGAAAGACCCTTCTTAAAAATCTATTGGCAACGGTAAACAAAAAATAGGAGGGTTGATTTTTCTGCACTTAAAGGCATACACCCTGCCCCTGTATGTCCAAATCAGCATTTCCAGAGGTAACTTCTCCCTCACTGAAACATCACAGATTTTCTGAGAGGGACATAGTTTGCTTCCAGCATGTATAAGCCCTCTCCCAATGGCGAACATTTTCTCTGCAAAGGAAGATATGGCCTGTACTACATTCCACCAGCTAAGGCTGGATTTGAAGGCAGATGCCACTTGCCCACTTCCCCTACCTGGGAAAATTCTCAGTCCTTTTGTTCTTTCCGTCTAACCTGTGCTGTGACACACTGGGATGTTATGCGACCTGTTACGTGATAGGCTGGGATGCTACTCACTATGGGAAGGAATAGAGTAGATGAAAAGATTGGGGGGATGGGTGGGGAGGCAGGGCTGTCTTGTCTCCTGATTTAATGGTGGATACATGATGAACAAGGAATGACCAGCAGCAGCACCACCACCACCTTTGTGTAGCATTTTCACAGGGATGTTGAAGAGTCCTTGGTTTCGAGTCACGAGTCGAGTCACGAGTCTGAGTCCTTGGTCCAAAATGGTGACTCCCGAGTCCCGAGTTACTCCCAAAGCTGACTCCACAAGTCCCTATTAAAATCAGTGGGGTTTTCCCCCAACAAAATAAGGCTATTTCAGATGTGTGGCTTAAATAAATTCTAGGCACAAGTGTGCCTTTTTATTTCAAAACTCTGCAACTGATTTTGACAAGAACAGACCAGGCAGACAAACCCAAAATAACCAGACAGGCAGAGGAGGCAGGGAACCCCAAAGCAGGCAGGCAGAGGCCTTTGTCTTGGACAATTCAAACTGCGGAACTGGTTAAGAAGAGACCAGGCAGGCAGAGGAGGCTGGGAACCCCAGACAGGCAGGCAGAGGCAGCCAAACCCAAAATGTCTGAAAGGTTGCATTTTAGGAAAATGATTTAAAAAAAATAAACTTGCTGTACTTCCTAAAACCTATCCATGTTGCATTTGAGGAACACGATTTTGGAACACGAGTCCTTGGTCTCGAGTCCCGAGTCGAGTCTCAAGTCCCATTAAAAATATTGGGACTCGAGTCTGACTCGAGTCAGAGGGGGGACTCAGTCCGACTCACGAGTCGAGTCCTGGAGTCCGAGTCCCCATCCCTGCATTTTCAAGCATTCCAAGCTCTTCAGTTGCATTCTCTAGTTGTAATCCTTACAACAACCCTGTAAGGGAAGTTAGTATTATTTCCCATATTGCAGATGGGGGGAGATGGGGGGGAGGGAGAGAGAGAGAGAGAGAGGCTTCCTGATGTCCTGATGAGTTCATAGCAGAGGTGAGATTCAAATCGAGGACTTCCTAATTCATAGCTCTGTCTCTTTAGCCACTATGCTACACACCAGCTCTTTGGAATCTCCTGGTTGTTACCTGATAACCCTACACTAGGCTCTGGTTCTAATAAAAAGGACAACTATTTTAAGAAAAAATTATTTTCCAGCACATGTATTAAAGTGGTTGCTGAGGAGCACTTGTTCTGTTCTAGATGTGCAGCACAGTCCTACATAGAAGTGAGCCCCACTGAATTCTTTTCTACTGAAGGTGCAATCCTATGCAGGTTTAGACAGAAAAAGGCCTAAAGCTCCCAGTATGCCCCAGCCAGCTTAGTTGGATGGGGCATGCTGGGAGCTGTAGGCCTTTTTTCTGTCTAAATTTGCGTAGGATTGTGCCTTAAAATTAAATGACTAATATTTCAAAATCCACAGTTGGGCAATGGCATTGTTGGGACCAACCAAAATGCCAGAGATTTTTTTTCAAGCTTCTGTATTCTCCAGAACTCTTCATCAGGCTAGGAGGTAAAAAGCAGGGATGAGGGAAGTCCAAAAATTGGGCCTGATGTTGTGGCTATGATGAGGTCTGTTGTTAAGATCCAGTCTAAAAATGGAGAATGAATTAGTCGCTGGTAGATGTTGCAGGGTTGCTGCTGCTGCTGTTTTTGTATTTCAGTTTACAGCTGTAGGAAAACACATTTGAAATAGAGAATAGGACAGACTCTGAAACCTCTGGAAGCCATTCTCCCACCTTGCTCAAGTTCCCATCTTACCCTGCATGAAATTCTGCTGGAAAGAAGAATTGACTCGTATTCTCTTCTGTTGCTGTGAAAGTTGCCATTTTGTGGGGCGCAAAAATGTTCCTGGAAAAAAGCTTGACATCCACTGTTTCACATTTTTTCTTTACCAATTCACAGCCACACACATCAGTTGTTGAGTGTGTGTAAAGAAGAGGGAACTTCTGAGTAGCATCTAATGATGTCACAGTGCTAGCACTAATGACGATGCACTAGTGTAAACCAATGCTAGTGTAACATAACCACCTGTTAAGCAAAGGGAATAAGCAGTGATTTGCCACCAAATTGTGGCAGGAAATCACCACTTTTCCCCTTTGCCTAGACAGTACTAACGATGTTGCACTAGCGTTGGGTTGCGCTAGCAGTGTATCGGTATTAGATACTGCCCTTTGTTTATGTTTTCAACCTCCAGAAAATGAGCTCCCTCCTCCCTCCTTGGTAATTATTCATACTTTTGATGAAAGGATACAAAACAGTTTGCAAATGGGAAAGAGGGACTGCATCCCTGTTGCTGAGGCAACAGGACTGACAGTCCCCCACACTGGGATATGTGCATATAAATATACATTCCATTGCAATGCAGCACAGAGGAACTATATTTGCATTCATACACACATCCAAATGCAGATGTCTTTCCTGTGGGTGCAATATTTTCAGTGGGATGCACATCTGGATGCACATCTTAGTGCAAATAAGTATTGGTCCAGTTGCCTTTGCATTCCCTCTTTTCCCTTGCACCCACCCCCTTGCAAACACTTTTGCACTCTGTTGCCAAGACAGTGCAAAAAATTGGAGGCTCATTTTTGGGAAGAGGGTGTGTGAAAATGTTCATGAAATTTGCCCTCATGTTTTGTCTCTGCACTAACTGATGCTGGCTATTTAATTCATGTAGTTTATTTTTGGTAATTTGGCAAAAGTTATTATTCTTTCTCTTATTATTTATTATTTATATAGCATTATCAGTGTTCATGGTGCTTTACAGAATACAGGAGCACAGGTCCTTGTGCCAAGGAACTACAGTCTGCTGTGGCATATCCTTTCCCCCCACCTTTTGTCTATCATCATCTGGGCCCCCTCCATATGCTGAGAGAGTATGCAGCAGGAAAGAAAGCACTCAGGGGAGTTACATGGGGCAAAAGTTACAGACTGCTCCAATCTAGGTTAGCACTTCCAATTTAGGAGCATGGCATTTTATCCAAGATTCACAGAGAAAAATAGGAACATTCATATTTACTTCTAGCACCCTCATTCTGCCCAAAACAAGAATAATTTTTTTCTGAGCTCCCCTCCCACATTGCAGAAGGATTTCTTTAATGTCTGTATGCTTTGTTCATTTACTTTCTCATGGCCTGCCCTGCCCTGGCTTCTGAAAAAGGGTAGATTGGGAGCTCTGCTCACAGAAGGCGCCTCCACTTGATTTATTTATTATTTATTATATTTATACCCCACCTTTTTTCCTGCAAGGAACCCAAGGTGGCTTACATAATCATCATCCTCCTCTCCATTTTATCCTCACAACAACCCTGTGAGGTAGGTTAGGCTAAGAGTCAGTGACTGGCCCAAAGTCACCCAGCGAGTTTCATGGCCGAGGGATCCCCTTCCCCTTCAGTCTTCAGTGCCATAGCCCACCCCATTTGGGAGGGTCCCCAGACCCTCTTTGGGGGGCTGTGGAGGCTGCTGGGGAAGGGAGGGAGTGGGGAAGATAACTTCCTGGAACTCCATTCCACTGACATGATGGTGAAGTTGGAGTGATACCCTTAGAATGTTCAGAAACCAACATTTCAACTGGTCTTAACTGTTCACTGGCTATCACCCCTAAAAATCATCCTGCTTCAACTTCACTTCAAAAATGGCAACAACACTAAATCTACTGATTGCAATTGTGATAATTCCATCTTCAGTTGTTCAGGAACAAATGGTAACAGCAACACACACACACACACACACACACCTGCAGCCAAATTCCTAGTTGTTTTGCACAGATCTACTGGTTCATTAGAAATGTATGTTCTCATTCTGTCATACATAGACTTTGGTGCTGAAGAGTACCTTACTCCAGAAATAATCAGCCAGGTATCAAAAGTAAGGTTCTACTCCCTTGTAATTAAAAATTGTATGGTTAGGAGGAAATAGCAGCCTTGAGCCCTATCGTATGTGCATTGCAATTTGCTGCAGTTTTGTAAAGAAAAGTATAAAAATGGAATTAGTGTGAGCATACGCCTGCTGTCTTGTAGGCACAAAAGATGCCTGGTGGCTGTCATGAAGTCTATGGGTCTTTTCTTTTAAATATCAGATTTAGAATCGGGGAGATTCTATTTCTCATATCAGTGGCAAGTCTAAGCCTGATCATCTACAATGACTTTGCAGCTTCTGTATTTCTTTGGGCTAGACTGTGCTGATCACATATTTGATTATATTATCTGCAGTCTGAATAATTTAAAGTACATGCTTCTTGGATTTTACATCTGTAATGTGTGCTTCTTGCACTCACATCATGGAACCAATAAATATAGTAATGATATGCAAGACAGCGGTAATATAATCTCCTAACTGGCCTAGACGGTCAATTAGCTGGATCCACAGGACTTAATTTGAGCAAATATGGGAACTCTTTTCAATGAAGGCCTCAACCTCAGAATTAGGAAAGTGGAGATTTCTTGCTATACCAGGGCGATCTCCTTTCCACTGCTTGCATCTTTGCCACACAAGCAACTCATACATGTGTTTACTGGTATTCCATCTATTGGACTTTGTCCACCCAACTCAAGTTTTCGTTGGAATTCTTGTCCAATAAAAGCAGCCATCTCACCTAATTTGAAATGTCTAACTTTGGAAGCGCATGTATAGCTCAGTGAAAGACAGCAGAAATGAGTTTGGTCAATGGAATTAAACACTCACGAGAAGACTGTGATCTGGTTTGCACATCACAGCTACCCAGGGCTTAAAGAAACCCTGGGGTAGCCATGAACAAGCAGGAGTGAGTGACAGTGTGTGTTGGTGCCCACCCACCTGCTCCCACTGAAATAAACAGCACAAGCATGCTCCATCCCTGTACTATTTATCATGACATCCGAACCCGGAACTTTGGGATGTTGGGGAATGAACAACCCAAAGTTTGAATCCATGGTTTCCCTTTGATGTACATCCCTAGCTTCAGGGGGAAGGGGAATTGACAAAAGTCACCTCCCTTTCATTGGCAGTGGCATCCCTTGAGTGGAGTTCTGCTCAGGACATGTTCCTCATAAGAACATAAGAAGAGCCATGCTGGATCAGATCAAGGGTCAATCTAGTCCAGCATTCTGTTCACACACTAGCCAACCAGCTGCCCACAGGAGATCCACAAGCAGGACATGAGTGCAACAGCACCTTCCTGCCCATGTTCCCTAGCAACTGGTGTACATAGGCATACTGCCTCTGATGCTGGAGGAAGCATATAGCCAATCAGGACTAGTAACCATTGATAGCTTTCTCCTCCATGAATTTTATTTTTCTATCCTCCCGGTGAGTGACAGAAAAGCTGAGATCCAAACTTTGCAGTCTATAAGTGCTATGTACACTGATGGTGCAATAATAATAATAATAATAATAATAATAATAATAATAATAGATGATGATGATGATGATGATTGATGATGATGATGATAGTCTAGCAGTATTGCTACTGCTGCTGCTGCTACTTTGTCCATCCATAATTTAACAACCCTACTTTAGTCTGCAGAATGATAGTACTATGAGCCTTGGTCACTCCCGTATTTTCTGAATCAGAATGCTTCCCTGGTAGCAGACTGGAGAATATTCATACATGTGTATCTGCCTAATTCTATTAATCTTTGAATGGATGAACTGAACTGCATTTCTTAAATTTAGAGTAGGATGCATGCCATGATGGAAAATGATGGCAAAATTACAATTGCTCGGAACAGTCGATATTCCCTCCCCTCCCCCCTTATAACAAATTATAGAAAAGTATCATATAAAATATTTTGCTGACAGCTATAAATGTAGCTTTTGATGTAGTTCCATTTCAGATAAATGTATTGTTAAATTAGTAAAAACCAGTTTATGGAAATTATCCAAGACAGATACAAACCTGCTATTTCACCAAAGTCAGAATGTGGAGCCATTGCCTTCTTAGTCTGGAGAAGCCAACCACCATTTGAAACAAAAGAGAACTTTGTGAATATTTAGTGACACCATCTAAATTCCACAAAAGTATACCTTTGAGTAAAATTACCAAAATACATGTTTGCAGCCTACTACCAGGAACAAGCCTTTGGGTATATATTTAGGGAAGAGGGGAAAATGAAAAACATGTTTTAATTTCAGGATTTAATGTACTCATTTTAAAATATTGATAATCCACCTTTCTTCCAAGGAACTCAAGGAAGCATGCATGGTTGTCCTCCCCTTTTATCCTCACAACAATCCTGTGAGGTAGGTTAGGGTGAGAGATCGTGCCCGGCTCAAGGTCACCTAGTGAGCTTAATGGCCGAGTGGGGATTTGAATCAGGGTCTCCCCAGTCCTAGTCTGATACTTTAACTACAACACCACACTATAGAATCAGTTAGCTACAGGCACATGTGGCCTGAAACTCTGCCTTCCCCAAATGGTGGTTCTCCTGACTAGTATGGGGATTTACCATGCAGGGCTGCTGGCTACCTAAAGTCAAGGACAAGATGGTACCTACCCATTCCATGTACAGAAGCCAGCTGGATTGGCAGTTGAATCTTACTTCTTCACTAGCAATGGGACAGCAGCCTCCACTGCACTTGAGGGCAGCAGGCTAGCCTAAGGGCTGCATGCACAACACAAGTCTGTCATCCAACACCTCACTGCTAAGCCCTGACCCCCAGCATCCACCATCCAAAACGGCTGACATACACTGCTTCATAGTGGGGCTGGCCTTAGGAAATCCCATGGTTGCCATTGGTCTGGTGTAGATGCTATGGGGACTTCCAGACAGTATAGTTCCCCTTGTGCAATGCCACTATCTAGAAAAAAGTTTTCAGTGCCCTCCATGAGCTGTCTGTGAGATATGAAGCACTCCCCATTGTGTCCCCAGTGAGAGTATATTGGCTTAGAACAGTGTTCTCCAACCTTGGGTCCCCAGATGTTTTTGGCCTACAACTCCCAGCATGCCCCAGCCAGTGAAGCTGGCTGGGGCATGCTGGGAGTTGTAGGCCAAAAACATCTGGGGACCCAAGGTTGGAGAACACTGGCTTAGAATGTCTGCGTCTTTTATTGATAACAAAGCTTTATGCATGGTCCAGCTTTGGTTCTGGTTGCTTCAGAGAAAAGCCTGCTTTACCTCAGGACACACCAGAAATGGTACCTGAAACAGGGCCTGATTCATCTTGGGCTTTGACTGAATCCGACTCACATCCCTAGCTTAAATCTACCACTGCTTAATAATCTATACAGGCAGCCCCCAGGTTATGAACGAGTTCCGTTCTTAAGAATGTCTTTAAGTCGAATTTGTATGTAAGTCGGAACAGCATAGCGTTCTATACGTTAAAATAGGCATTTACGCAAATTGCGTAAAGTAAGCAAATCGCGTCGTATACTACGCAATGTACTCTATGTAAATGACGTAGCGCCGGGGAACCCAGAAGCCCGTTCTTAAGTATGGGTTGTCTGTAAGTCGGACGTTCTTAACTCAGGGACTGCCTGTATATCTTTTTGTCCTTTTCAGCAACCGCAAGTCTGCTTTATATCTCGGCTGATCACTTATTCCTCCTGTGACAATGAATAGGCTTCACTTGGAAGCACTTATTGGAATGCAACAAGAATACAAAATGAAAGAAAAGCACACCTTTATGTAGTAAAATCTAGCCCTACTGTACTGTACATCTACTGAGGCCAAGAACTCTTTTAATAGCATAATTATAAAGTAGTAAAACAAGTACATTTCCATTATCAGGCTACTTTCCATAATAGACTCATGTACCAGGACGACTTATGCACCCATGTACTGTATGTGATTTGCCCAGCGGAAAACTGTGGTTTGAGTTTCTCTTCCTTTTCCAAAGAGGCTTAATAAACCAATTTAAGCAGGACCATACAAAGGTGGCTGCTTGTCTTTCATGCATATTTAAGCATTTTCAAATATTACAAAGAAATCCATTCTCATGTTTTTGAAGTAGCACTGTGGTTTAGCACTGAGATACTAATTTTAAAAAATGAACACATGCTCTCACCATGTGGCCTAAAAAATGAAACAAAGAGGGCTTGCAATAATGTAAAGGTACATAGCTTACAACCACCCCAAAATCTAGCAGTTTCTATTGTTGCACAGTGGCTGACTCAAATCTTTCCTCAGCCATAAAACTGGCCTTTAGCACACCACTAGTTCTCGCAACTCTCCCTGCCCCCCATGCCAAACTCCATATATGAGGATAATAATACTTATTTGCCCTAAAAGATTGCTCTTAGGGTTTATTTGGGTTGCTGAGATAATGTATGTAAAACACTTTCAATACTCCATAGAAATCCAAAGAATGGTAAGTTCTTTTAAAATTATAGAAGTTCAAGGAAATAAATATATTTTAGCTTTCCTTCAGAAAGGTAACACAACACAATGGTACTTGTGAGCTGCTGGGCTGGGGCCATTACTAAAAAGGCTTCGCGCCCTGTCCCCATCAACACTTCTTGCGGGGGAGGACCTGGAAGACCTAAGAGAAGTGTGAGTGCGTGTCTCTCCCTGTGTGTTAAGTTAGTTCAGCCCTCCCCAACCTGGTGCCCTCCAAAACATTGTGGACTTCAACTCCCATCAGCCCCAGACATTATGGGCAATGGCCAAGAATTCTGGGAATTGTGGTCCAAAACATCTGGAGGGCACCAGGTTGGAGAAGTCTAGGTCAGCTGATTAACTGTATGAGTTTCAGTTGACTGATCAATCATAGTTGCATATGGGTAAAAATAATAGTTCTACTGCAAAAAACCCCACCACATAAATATTTTTCTTTTAGATGATGCACATGTAGCAATTTATTGATTTATTTATTACTCTGTTTATATAGCCACCCCATAATCGATGTTCTCTGGGAAGCTCACAAACAAATACAACGATGAAATATAGTATGATATGATACATATGATAAAAAGCAAAACACAATGTAAACAGGGATTGTGGACCGAGAGGCTCAGGCTAAAAGACATACATCATTTAAAAGGCCTGCGTGAATTAAACCTGGCACCTAAATACCATAAAGATGAGGTGAGTTTCTCTGGGAAGGCTGTTCCAAGATATGGATTTTCCCTCCTTAATGGGGAAGGCAAGGGAGCATAGGATGCTGAGGGGAAATGGGCTGCCATTGAAGAAGGTCAGCAGCACATGAACAGCCCAACAGATCCTGTGGACTGAACAATAGGTGGCCGCCACCCAACCCCTTTTTCACTGGCTTCGTCCATTTTTGGATTGAGTTCAATGCTGACCAGGGCTGGCATCAAGGGAAGCTCCCCCTGGAGTTGCTTCTCCTCCTCACCATTGCAGTCTGCTTGTTCACCTGCCTCTCACTCTGGTTCAGACAACAGTGGTGGTGTGAAGGAGAAGCAGTAGATACCACTGCCTACATGCTCACTGGCTCTCTGCCTGGCAAGCAGGCAGGCAGTGGCAATGATGGGGAAGAGGAGCAGCATCAGGTGACAAGCTGGTGAGATGGCAGCAGGATCACTGAGGGAGGGGCCCCATTGAGGGTGACTTGCCCAAGCGCTCTCCTAAACCTGGAGCCAGCACTGGTGCTGGCCATTACCTTTAAAACCCAAAATGGCTTAGGACCAAGATACTTAAATTAGTCTCTCCCCATAAGAGACTGCTGGTTTCCTGAGGACAGCTTGTGAGGCTCTTCAGCATCTCCTGCTACCAAATGAGAGTGGTTGGCAGGAACATAAGAGAGGGCCTTCATCGTTTGTGCCCAGACTAAGGAAATCCCTGCCCTGGGAGATATGTTTTGCCTACTTCCTAATGATGTTCCACCATAAACTGAAGACATTTCAGGTGTTTGGCCCGAATAACAGTTGATTTTATTGCAAGCTCTTTTGTGTGTGTTTTATACTCTGATTGATCTGTTGCTTGAGTTTTTCTTGTTGCTCTTCTTTGTTTTAGTTTCCCCACCCCTTTAGCTTGATGGTTTTTAAACTCTATTGTAAGCCATCTTGGGTGTTCACATTTGATACAGAAATATGAAGTGTAACAATTTAATATAAAAATTACAGTACCTGGAATCAGCAAAGCAACCTCTGAGCATGCTTCAAAGTCTTCAGTGCAGAGTGAAAAACTGCTTAAACATCACTCAACTTAATTCTAGGAACTATAGATTAGCAATGGCTCTACAATTAGGTGAGTGAGGCGGCTGCCTCAGGCAGCAAACTGTGGGTTATTTAAGTAATTATTATTGTATTTTTTACTGCCGGGAATGGGGAGAGGCACTTGTGGTATTTTCTGCCTCAGGAGCCAAATTAACTTGGCTGGCTTTGCCTTGACAGGTCCGCTGTGGAGTGCCATTTGCTGCTCTAGTCTGTATAGACTGGTTATTCCTCCTCAATTTATGAGGGAGAATAATAAAAAAAAACCCTGCCTACACCTCCCAGAATTGACTTTGGTGTACCTAGGACAAAGCCTAGAACCTTCTGCAATCTGCTGGCATTTTATAGCAGACACACAGAGGTTTCTGTGCAGATACAAATGTGAAAAGTGTCCTTTGAAGGTAGGCGTTTTGAAAATCACTGCGATATACCAGTGCACATTCACATCCATACTGTCAAAGACTAAAAAACCTCTGCTGGTCAATGATCAAATATTGCAAATATCAATGGTCAGATAACAAATATTGATCTCAAATAAAATTGGGTGACAAATACAGAGGATATCAGAGGAAGGCAGATGATATCTGGAGAAAAATCCATAAGGGAGAATGTGGAGAATTTTGGTGAACAAATTAATGTAGTGACTTCTTTTTATTTTGTTTATTATTTAATACATTTCTATACTGCCTTTCTGCCAAGGCACCCAAGGCAATTTATAGTCTTTAAACAAGCAAACAAACAAACATTATCAAAAAACAAAGCAGAATATAGTTCTCTCAGGCCAATTGAAGGTCTCTTCAGGAGCTGAGGATATGAGCTCCCTCCCTGGCCTGGGCTTCTTCTCTTCCGTCTTCCCTCAGAGCGCACAAGTCTTAAGTAGCCGTAGCCCCATGGAGGAGGGGGGAGGGGCTGCCCCAGCAGTACTCTCAGGTTGTTGATGGTCCCTTCAGGAGCTGATGGCATGAACTGGGAGCATTTCTCAGGAATATGAGACTCAATGGTGTCATGATGGAATAAATTTATTATTGCAGATTATTTTCTCACTCAATAGCCATTTGCTTATGTGTTTCAATTTTTTTAAAAAAAAACACCACCAAGTGCCTTAATAATAGAGGCTTTTCTTTCTCCTCCTGGGTCTCCTCTTTATCCTCCTCCATCAGGAAGAGAAACCCAAGAATAGACCTCCTCTTGTTACCATCTGCCTGATTTCTAGAATACTGGTGCTGTCTCTAATGTTTCAAATGTTGTCACTTCATGTGCTAATGTATTTTATCTACATGCACATGGTGGATTGCTAACCCATGAATTCTAATTTATATCAGTCTCATCTTACTGACAATGTTCATTATGTATCTGATTTGGTATGCAAAGGAAAACAAAGTTGTTTGCTATATTTCAGAGTCTTGAGCATGTCACTGTCTTTGTTCAATGTATCAATGTATCAATCATGCAGTCATATGGCCATTGGCATCAGCCATTCAGAGCAGAAATTTATGAAACTATAATTCTCTATAAGGTGATTAAGCATTTGATTTCTTAGTGCTAATGTATTAAATGTGGCTTTATGATCTAAGCCAGTCACAGGGTGTTGTTGTTGTTGTTCCAAAGATATTCAAATTACAGCTATGGGTGAATGAATGAAAAATAGCATATCTAAGATGCATGTGGTCAATGTATGTTGGGGTGGGCAACTTGTGACCCTCCAGATGTTTTGGTATAGAAATCCCATCAGCCCTAGCCAGCATAGCCAATGGTGAGGGATCATGGGAGTTGTAGATCAAAATGTCTGGAGAGCCACAAGTTGCCCACCCCTGAGTATCCCTATGGCAGATAATAAAGGCTGGGACTGAATTTCCTTGATGACGGTAGTAGGAAATCTATCCTTCACTTTAGATACTGAGGGCCACAGAATCTGAGTACCTGAGGCACAAATACATCTTACAAACTGAATATAATTTGTCCCTACCTCAGTGGTGCCTCTCATTATGTCACTGTAAACTTCTCCCATAGAAGTCAAAGATCCCCGTCAGTGCCTTCCTGGTTGGTGGTGTAGTGAACAGGGAGACTGCCCAGTAACACAGCAGATCAAAGGACTTCTCACCATTGGGACTTCGTCACAGAATAGAATTTGGATTGGTAGAAATAGAAATAAATATGTGCAAGTAAAATAAAATAGCCGCATTGGTCAGAAGGTACGTTTCACTGATAATGATTCCCCTCTGCTTTCCATACTACATAGGATCATGGAGTTGGAAGGGGCCTAGAAGGCCATCGAGTCCAACCCCCTGCTCAATTCAGGAAACCAGAGGAGGGGTCTCCCATCCAAGTAATAACCAGGCCTGACCCTGCTTAGCTTTCCACATCCACACTCAGACAAGCTGAGCCAGTGTGAGCCACAGGCCTACATAGTTCCTTTATTTATTTGTATACACTTGGACAACATAGACAAATTTTGAAAGCTTGGAATGGAATGGAATCAACATTCATTCAGAAGTGAACCTACAAATGGGGAGAATTGTGAAAACCCATGATAAATGTGAAAGAATGTGGAAGGAATATGGAAGCCCATTTCTGCCACAAGGGCAACCTTCTCCAACCTGGTGCCCTCCAGATGTATTGGACTACAACTCCCAAAATCCCTCAGCCAGCATCTGGAGGGCACCAACACATCTGGAGGGCACCAGGTTAGGAAAAACTGCCCCTTAGGCTTCTTCAGGAAACATGCCAACTGGTCTGTGCCTGTGGTATAAAATGTAAAGAAAGACCGAGGAACTAGAGGAGGGTGTGAAGAGCTAGTTACACGGAGCATTTAAGGCTATCATGAAATAGGAATTTCATGTCGTATAGAGGCTAAGATACTGGGTAGATTCATAGATCATAGAGTTGGAAGGAGCCTACAAGGCTATCGAGTCCAACCCCCTGCTCAATGCAGGAAACTAGAGGAGGAGGAGTCTCCCATCGAAGTAACAACCAGGCTTGACCCTGCTTAGCTTTCCACGCTCAGACAAGCTGAGCCAGCATAAGCCACAGGCCTGTAGTAAGTCTCCACTGCAGTTCAGATCTTTCTTCTTTCATGGACTCACAAGGTGGCCTCTGGCCAATCACCATTTCTCAGCTTCAGCTCTCACAACTTCAAGATGAGGAGCATAAGATCAGCCATCTATTACTGTGGTCAGGATTTCTGAGATCATGTGTGTGAGGTGCTATGAACAATCTAAAGCAACATATGAATGCGGTGCATCCTCCTGCTCCTCCTGGAGAGTACAAATTAATTACTGAATTTCCTGAGCTATTTAATGTTACTTAAAGGAAGAAATAAAATAAAATAAAATAAAAAGACTAGGAAATTATGTTAGCAGCACTTCTGCATTTGTCCCACTAAATTCCACAGGCATTATTTTGTGAGAAAGGTGACTTTGAAATGAAAGATGGAGCCTGAATGCTCCCATCATGTAACATAAACATGATTAGGAGCATTTAACACTCCAGTCACATCAACAGCTATGACAGCCATGTACAGAATGTGCAGATTTGCTCTGGGATTTATATCTTCATTTGAGCGCATGATCTACAACTAACTGCTTCAGCATACATAAAACACACATTGTGTTAGACTGGTGGGCATATCTATCGAAATAGAAAACATATATACCTCACATTAAAATAGAACTGGGGTAATATTTTAGCTATAGGATTGCCTGAACCCATTTTTGTACTTTTACATAATGACCAGATAAAGAAGCTATGAAAATCCTGGTCACATCCAATTCTCCTTGATGCTGAATTGGTTTGTGCTTGAAATTGTTATTTTGTGCCCATTTGGCAAGTGGGTAAATAAGACCTTTGGTAATATTACCTCTCTTCACACTCCTCTTCATACTTGTGCATGGGAAGAGCGGGAGAAAGATTAAAACAACTAAGGCCTGGAAAAAGGAGGGAAAAGATGTTTCTATATGGATCCTACCAAATCCATGTCTTCGTGACAGACTCATTGCACCACAGTAATTGTGTCCAGTTTGTGGCGGCACAGAGGATAGAACCTGGGGCTTTTTACATGACACCGAAGGAAAGCATGAAGTGCTGGGCATTCGACTGGTGCAATAGGTTACATATTGTGGAGAAAAAGCCTCAAGAGTTTCCTCCCCCTCCCACACACTTCCTCATGCATAAACCAGGTAATCCCAGCTAAGGGCTGGGAGGGGGTGAAATGTGCATAAGTTATCTGATGAGGCATGGTGTCTCAAAGGCTGGATGCCTATGTGCCAAGCCATTCATATGCAAATGAAGCCCTCTAGTCATGAGTCACCCCTCCCCTCTGCCTTGGCCAGGTGAAGTTCATCCTGATTGGCTAAAGACATCTGGGCTACTGAAAAGAGGAGGGGGGAGAATCTATATTGCCAGCTGTGGCTTCTGGTTTTGGTTGTTGATCATGGGCAGCAAGCTGCGCGGAGGTCCAGGTCTTCGGACTGGCCTCAGGATCCAGTCCCAGGTGGCTCCTGGTGAAATCAGCTGAATGAGGGCTGTGGCTAAGGCAAGCCCTGAAGAGAACCACCCACCCCGGACCTTAGGGTGGGTGTGGTGGTCTGCACGTGTGGTAGGGCTTTGCTGAGGAAGCCCTGAAGAGAACCGGCCCCCAGGTAAAGTGAATGCCTGGGAGATATATAAGGAACCAGCTTTGTTATTTTGTAGCTCTACTGTGTATACCAAAGTGTCTTCCTACCTGTCTCCTTCCCTCATTTCCCACCTTTTGTTGTAATCTGTTTACCTTGAATAAACCTTCCTGGTTTTACCCCACATGGCGTGTGTGGTTGCTCTGTGGTTCAGCGCTAAATCCAGAGTATAGACAAGGGCAAGTCCCTGAGAGAGTCAGGTCAGGACTGCAGAGCTAAGGCTGGCAGTCTTGCACCTTGGATCTCTGGTCTAGAGTAAAGGGTGGGTTGGCAAGAGTCCGCCAACCAGACCCCTTCCTTCACACATATGCAAACCTCCAGCTGTACTTCTGAAGCCCAAACTATGAATGAGTGTGTTTGATGCTAACCAACCAAATCTATAATGCATTTTACCCAAAGGGCTTGGATTTTAGCTGATTTATGTGATACAGACCCTGCCCACACATGCATGTTGATCATTTGAAGACTGAAAATGGCAAATTGCACTACATATCAAGTGATGGTATGCACAACTGGGAAATGCCATGACAGAAAGAAAAGAAAAGAACCCAACACTGCCACAGATAGAGGTTTCATGTCATTTTTCTGTCAAGGCATTTCATACATTCAGCTACAAATTCTCGAGTGATGGATCCCAGTGCATGGTCTGAAACAGGCTTCCCCAACCTGATGCCCTCCAGTTGGTCTGAAGGCACATGATGCAGCGACCCTGCTGAAGTTAAGAAGATGTGGGTCAGCCTGGACGGGAGACAGCCTGGGAAATCCCGTGTATAAAATGGGATATAACAGTAATATGTAAGTAAGTGATGTGGCGTGTGTGGACTGGCAATCCCACGGTCCTTTACTTGACTGTCATCACTTTTACTTGACTGTCATCACTTGACAGGCATGGGGAGCCTGTGGCCCTCCAAATGTTATTGGACTATAACTCCCATCATTCCTGATCATTGCCCATTCTGGCCATGACTAGAGGGCCACAGGTTCCCCATGCCTGCTTTATTGCATAGCCAGATTGTAGCTCACCACACATTTAGTGCACCACTGATAATTTTAACAATACTGTATTAATGTGTGTGTGTGCATTTGTGTGCACATATAATAGTTTATCACAGTTGCCATTGCTGGCAATGTTTTCACAAGCTCTGTAGAACAAATGAACTATAGTAAATACATACAGAGGTAATATTACCAGATTCAGTCGTATCTGTTCATAGAACATCTCATTACATTTGTTCACCACGACTAGAGCTCCTTAGGCAGGTGTGGGAGTGCTTTTGTTCTGTGCTCACACTGGGACTGGGACTGGGACTGGGACTCTCTCTCTCTCACACACACACACACACACCATGTATCTCTTTGCACTGGATCAGAGGCTGTTTTTGACTTTCCAAAGGAGGGAAGGCTGCTTTTGGGGTGGGAGGGCAGAGGCTTAGAAACCCCATGGTGCTTGAAGTTTGGCTTGCATTACCATTTTAATCCAAGCTTGTGTTTCCTCTAATAATTTTGCTTCTTATTTTTATATGTAAAAATATGAAAGCAGATGGAAATAATCCATTTCTGTAAGCACAAGGGAGAATTCTTTAAATTTATAATTTTAACTGCTTTCACTATGGACAGCTGTAAAATTTTAGGTTCCAAGAGGTAATGAAACCATTTGTGAGTCTGGACATTTAAGTAATGAATGCCCCCAAAAAAGCAGCAGCAAAACAGCAATAAAATAGAATTTTAAAATGGCAGTTTAATTAGTAGGATTGTCTAAAGTCTACCCAAGTGACACATCCATTATTCTATTCATGGAAGTGAATCAAATTCATAATCAAATGTAAAACATATATATGTACACTAGAGGTGGGCATGGCTGAGTGACTGGAACAGTGAACAGGAGCCCTCCACACTGCAACATTTTACTGTAGGGAAAGAGACTCTATGCTTGGCTATTCTGCCTGCCTTTCCCCACCTTCAGACCTAGGAGCCTTTATAAGGGTGCTACTTCCAAAAGGAATTGTGAGGGACCCGACTCCATAACATTTCCCCGCCCACCCAGTTCTTTCCCTCTAACAGTCAGTGAGCACACTCACTCCTCATTGGGCTGCTTGGGGTCCCCCCCCCATTGCTGCATGGGTGGAGGTATGTTTTGGCAACATTAACAATGGCACTGACAGTCTCTAGCCTACATACACACATTACCTATATAGAGACAGACAGAGTAGTAGATATGAACAACCAATATATCTGAATAAAGGAAATGAAACTCAGAGATTTACTAGCATACAGCAAATCAGATCAAGAATTAAAACACCAATGCCCATCTGTTCCATAGCTTCGGACCAAAATATTGTTAAATGCGCAGGGGCCGCTAGGGGTGCATGAGAATTCTGGTTTTGCTTGCAAAACATGTGATCATGCCCTATTTGAAGCTCCGAACATGAACATGAGCACATGTCCGCCAAAAAACTGCGCAATTTGTCGAACATGTGCTCATGTTCGTCTCGTTCCCAGTTCCCAGCTTGATTTGCGCAAGTATCTTAATTAGCGAAATCACCAGTAAGGACTCAAGTGGCATGGAATATTGAGAGTCAGAGGGCCAAACTACACATTACACTAGCCACACAGAGTGTAGTTTGGCTGATGCTTGTCTTTTTAAAAAATAACATCAACTGAGACTTCCCCCTGCTTTTTTTTTAATGCCCCACATGGGGGTGGGGAATTTCATGAAAAATGGCCTGGAGGGGGAAAGTTTAACCCAAAGCATGGTGGTCCTGATCCAAATTGTGGTCATGTGTGATTACATTAGAGTATTAAAAAAAAAAGACACCCCTCAACTACACGCTATGTGACCAGTGCAATGTGTAATTTGTCTCTGAGAGGGGGAAAAACCTAACAACCGGGAGGGTGGGCAAATGGAATGGAGGGGCTAGAAAGCACGGTGTGAGGAAGAGACACATAGAGATAAAGAGGGTACAAGAGAACCATATTGTCTGGTGCATACTGATTAGCTCTTTTAAACTGTTCACAGGGATTGAAGTGACAGCTGCCCATAGCAGCTGTCCAAGTTTTTAACATAGCTGGGAATGGCAAAAAAAATTGACTCTCCTCCCCGCTCAAACCCCCAACAGGTAGTAGCAAAGAGAAGAGTTCCTGCTCTTACTAACTCATTTCATTTAGTGTACCACATTTTTTTTTAAAAAAACCTGCTAATGCAAATTCCAAAGCAAATGTAGCCCTGCAGTGTAGCTCACACTGACTGGGTTCACATGATCACTGCAAATCACCATGGCTTATTAGGTTGTGGTAGGTTGCGGCGCATGCAAAGTGACTTTTGAATATTCAAACACAACTGCGGCTTCTCCTGTTGTCTGAACCTGGTGAGGGTCACTTGTTGCCATGGTTAACAAAAAACCCAGAACCCATCGGCTGTTTTAGGGTTGTGACTGGTTTGTTAACCACACCAGCAACCCACCCTCTCTGGGCTTGGACGACAGGACAAGCCACAGTCGCAGCTTGAATATTCAAAATGGCTGCCTGTATGCAAAACAGCCCAACATGGCTTAAATGAATCATGGTGGGCTGCTTGATCATGCGAAGAAGCCCACTGAATAGTGCAGATCAGGCTCTGAGCAGTTTACAACTACCCTGCATTATTAGAAGAACAGAGTTTTGTCTGAAGCTGAAACAGTGCAGCACCCAAGCAATGTTATCCATTGCTTTTATCCCAACATTGCAGGTTGGGCTGAAAGAGTAATATACAACAACCTATGCAGTGTAGTTCACTATTTTACCCCAGTTGCAGGTTGGAGGGTTGCTCTGAGAGAGAGTAGCTTACAGCAGTCCTGCAATGCAGTCCATTGTCAAGATGGACCCACTGCAGTGATGGGGCTGGGGCTGGTTTGGATTCCCAGTCAAGAAACCCCCATATCTCTCAGGTTGCAGCAAAGGTCAGCCTACTTAAATTACCCTTTCAGAATACCTCCCAGGCCAAATCTAGCACTCAGTTGTATGCAGAAGCCTCATGCTCCATTGAGTTGCATGCAAACTGGTTGCATTTTTAAATGTTCACTAACTAAATACATTTTGCACAAGGCGTAGGACCTAAGCCAGGGCAGGGATCCCTTTCTTTGATCCTAAGTTTCTTTGTTTAATCCCCTGAGCCACACCTGGGACACATGGCAGCACTTTGTTGCAGGTCCCTGCTTCTTTGTCAATGTGTGTATATATTCACACCAGCCCTGGATTAACCAGTAAGTAATATAAGCATGTGCTTAGGGCACCAAGGGAAGGGGAGCACCACAGAGTACCAAGGTACCACAAATTTTTGCATTTGCATTTTTCCCTTATAACAGTTTTATTTAAAAAATGCATGATACAGTGATGAAAATTTGTATTTCTTTCTCTTGCCCTAGTTATAAGTAAGTAATTGGCTTATATTGCTTGCTGCTATTTAGTGTTAAATAAATATAATAAAAAACAGTTTATATTTAATATAGTTGTGTGTTCTGGTATGGGAAGTGGCCTTGAAGAAGACTGAGTTTTTAATGTCTTATTTCACCTTCAGCACTTCTTGAGTCTTAATGTCTTGCCAGCTAAGCAATGGAAGGGCCGAGGGGGCACCATTATTGGGCTGTGCTGAGGGCATCAGCTGGCCTTAATCCAGCCCTGATTCACACACACACACACACACACACACACACACACACACCACACACGGATCTACAGATTTTGTTAAATCTTTCCTGTCTGTGTTGCACAGATTGTCAGGCATCTTTTGTGCCATTGTCCGCTCATTGTTAGCGATGTACGAGAATTTTGTTCCTGTTCGCAAATGAGCATTTGTGCAACCCCCCGCTCCGAAGTAAAAAAAAAAAAAAAGGTCTGCAAGCCGACGGAATCTGCGCAACTCAGAAAAAGCTGGTCCATTGTGGAATCTGCAGGTCAGATTCATAGAAATCCAAACTGATTTGAATCCATTGTGGATTTCTCAGACATCCCTACATGCACACTCAACATATCTGTATATACAGATATTGAGAGGGGAAATCAGTAAGGGAAACATACTCATCATAGTAATTTGATGAAACACCATATTTGCAAAAGGCATAAGTTTACCCTGATTTTTTGGCAGATACAGGCTTTAATCTGCAATCTTTTTATGCCTACGTACTTCCATGTAAATCATTTAGTGCCAGAGACATCTATGAGGTTGGAGCTATACTTTGTGCATGAGATGGGGCAGATTGTTTGCAGTCATGTACTCTGTATTGTGATGACACTGACTATTTTCCTGCCCTGTGACTGAAAGTCAATGATATGAAGCAGAGGTGAGGAAATGCACAGTGTAGTAACACTGATCTTACATATTTCAGGAGAGAACTTGACACAGGGATTCCATTCTTTAGCAGAAGTCCCATTTCATTATGAGTAGTATATAGTTCCACTCCTAGGGACCATTCACACTTATTGACAGAAATATGGAATTTGCTTCCCAGTGGCAACTGTCTCACTATGTCTGAATGCAGGAAACATAAAGGCGGGGCTAATTGTATAATTCCTCCTCATTTCTCCCTTCACCAGGAAGAAGGGTGATGATGACTGGGTGTGAAGGAACCACATAATGGGCCCTGTAGATATGATACATGTCTTCCCATAATTACTATTTGTGAAGGTGCCATCAGAAAGGCCCCACTATGCCTGCAGGACACTTTTCCCCAAGCTGGTGCCATCCTGTTTTGGACTTCAACCCCCATCAGCCCCAATCAGCATGGCTAATGGTTAGGAATGCTGGGAGCTGTAGTCCAAAACATTTGGAGGGCACCAAGTTGGGGAAGGCTGCTCTAGGGTATGTGTGAATGGGATCTAAGTTGGCTGTATTGCAAAATCAAGCGGCTTGTATATTGAAACCCAAGACCCTTATCAAAAGGCTAGTTACGTTGGAGTACTTGCCTTTTAGGCAATAGAGCAATACTGAGGTCAGTGAACTTGAATTCAGCTACTGTAGCTGTAATGGATGGTGCCATCTTCAACTACTTACTTCAAAATAGTTTCACTGGTTTCAGTGACACCACTTTGGATTAGCTGATGTAAATGTTATAGCTTTAGTAGACAAATATTAAAACTTGTTCAGCAAGTCCCTTTTGGAAACCACGCGAGCTGCTAGGTACATTATTTGTGGCAATTTAAACCTCAGTGTTCAATTTAATGTGCACTGTTATTTATTTTTTCCCATTGAAAATGAAGCTTAATTTATATGGCCATTATTGTGTGGTGAAGCCATTCATTTGATCAGTGCTGGGATAAGCGGCCTCAAAACCGTAGCTAAATGAAATAATGGGTGTACACTCATGAGGCAAGGCTGCTACAGAATCTCCATTAATTTAAGATAGTGGGTTGGATCCAGATTTAAGCTTCCCCATCCTCCCCTCCCACAGCACTCCCTCTGGCTCCCTGAAATGCTACACAGAGAGTCAGGAGGCCCTGCTGAATGGGGTGAGCTATGTTGTGGGGATCCCCAAAAATCAGGCAAAAGAACATCTGCAAATTGAACCCTTTCTCTCACAGAATACAGATCCCAGTTCCAACCCAGTTTATACAATGCAAGAATCTTGATACAACTTTCTCCATCTCTTACTGTTCCTTTTATTGTTATACTTTAAAGTCCATAAGGTAATTTCATATTCATTTTCTAGGATATTCTAATCCCAGCTTCCGAAGTGGTTGTGAGAGGATACAATGAATATATCCAAACCTTGCTGAAGTGTAGACATTGTTCAGTATCCAAAGGGGCTACTTTAGGAGCATCTAAAGGATTGCACATGCCCAGTGGGGATGATTTTCTTTGAACAAAATATCCCCATTCCATATCACAAAGTGCTGCTTTGAAATTCCCCTTTCATTTTAGAGATGTTCCAAATTTCATATACAGTAATAGGGGTCCTAAAACCTGAAACCATCGCATCACCTGGCAGAGCCCAATTTGAATGTCTGCACACCCTCCTCCTTCATATCATCTTAAGACTCTGGTTATGCAGACATCCTGACTGCAACATCCAGTCAGTCTTTATTTTTCTATCCTATCCCCCCCCACCCGTGGGCAATCTGCTTTTTGTCACATCTTGCTTGATTTGGGAATCTCAAAAGCTTGCACATTTTTAAAAATTGTTTGGTGATCTTTGAGTTTGCTTAATAAAGCTATTACATTATATGGATTCTGGAATTTTGCTTATGGTCAAGACAGTTGCCTTTCTTTTGTATATTTTAGAGATGGTTTACCATAACATTGACTGCTCCTTCCATCTACTAATTTAGCCATGTTAACAAAAGGAAGAAAAAGAAAGAAGGAAGGGGAAAAAGGATTGCATGAAATATAGTTCTGAACAAATGTATGTTGGCTGTAAAAAATTGTCCTATTTCCAGCCATCTATATTGGCCGTCCAGACCTTTCACATCTCACCTATTCACTATATTTTAATTTATGACAACTATACTTTTTGCAGTGTACTAAATTTTAATTTTATGTGGGCTCCATTTGTTTGAAATTTATTAGGCTGATTATTTGACTGAGGGGAAGAATAAAGTACTAGAGCTCATTCATTTATTTTGCAAATATTTCATTGTTAAACCTGAAGGAACAAAGATGTTCATTAATTTATACCCCAGTTAATTATCACAGGAAACATAAGAAGCTGCCTTATTAGATAGACCACTGGTCTATCTAATTCAGTATTATCTGCACTAACTGGTGGTAGTTCTCCAGGGTTTCATATACCATAGTTTTTCCTAGTCCCACCTGGAGATGCCATGGATTAAACCTGGGACTTTCTGCATGCAATGTATCTGCTCTACCACTTAGCCTTCCTATATTTTATACAGTTCTCTCTCTCTCTCTCTCTCTCTCTCTCTCTCTCTCTCATGCCCACTTATTTTTTTAAGGGAAGATATGAGATTGAATGTTTCTAACTGGTTTGAGAAACAGAATAATGGAATGTATCCTAGTGTTCTTCAGTCACAACCCCTTAAAATGTACTTGAACTGAGGGTCATAGTGACATATGAAACAGAAATTAGAATGCTCTGTGTGTGTGTGTGTGTGTTTGTGTGTGTGTGTTGCAGGTGAGGGTGGGGTCTTAAATCTGACATACAGCACTTCTGAAAAAATCTCATTTAGGTTGGAACAAGGTGATATGGGATTATATACAGGTTACACATAGGTTATTATTTATTTATTTATTATATTTATACCCCGCCTTTTTTCCTGCAAGGAACCCAAGGCGGCTGCAGCTTACATAATCCTCCTCTTCCTCTCCATTTTATCCTCACAACAACCCTGTGAGGTAGGTTAGGCTGAGGTTTATAACTACTTATTATTTGGTGTTCACTGTGAGTGCTAGTCATGTGTTTTTCAAATCTATGGCACAATTGCAGGTAATTTTAATATATCAGGATTGTATCCCAAGTCCTTCCATTCAGTGGTGCAATTATCTTTTATTTTCTGAAACTTTACTCACCATGATAAATTCTGACTCAGAAGAGAGTTTATTGGTAAAAAGAAGATCTGGAAACAAAGAAAGCCATACCATAGCCATAGTGAACTCATTAGAAAATATTTTCCCATGCAGTTCAGAGTAATCAAAGCTAAACAGGATACACACACACACACACACACACACTTCATGCTCAGGTATTTCTGTGAAACACTGTATCCTAGGTTGCCATACTGAAGACTGGATTGGTGACAACTAATAAAGAGATGGCCTCTTTATAGAGCTGTCAGCCCGATCTTATTCTTGTTTACTTAGAAGTAAGGTTGACTGAGTTGAGTAAGATTTACTCCCAAGTAAGTATACATCGGATTGCAGCCTGTATATCCTCTTTTTGCATAAATAAACAAACCAATACATAATCCAAACTGCACAAAGTCCTAATTTAGTCATTAAAATGTAATGAAAAGGAAGAGCATTGTGAACTTACCCTCACAAATTCAGAGGTGGTAGTAGTGGCTTAACTATCATATATAGAATTTAAAATATCACAGTAAAATATACCATTTAAAAGCTGAGGATAGCACTACAAGAATTCCCTGCTTATCCATCATTACTAAAGCCCCCAAATGGGCTAAATCTTAGACCTCTGTGTGGGAAGAGACTGACATTAGAGAGCAGCTAACGAAAAAAGTAGTCATTGTATCCACACTGTAAATATTTGGTATTTTAAATAGGGCATAATCAAGAGGACATCCAGAGGACATCAAGGATATCAAGAAGACATTGAGGACATCAAGAGGACACCTTCAGTCAGGAGATCACTGAGTCTGTGAGGAAGATATATGGAAAGGAAAAGTTATTGTTATGTATAACAATACATGGACATATGCCCATGTCAAAAGAGGCATATACACATCAGAATTGATATTCAAAATTATTTTTCAATTTTGGCCCCTCATAATCTCCTAGCTGCACTTAACCATCCTCCCCAATTCAAAATGCAATGAGGAGGAGATTTGATGTGAATGCTTTTAGAATGGAAAAAAATGGGGAGATGATAATTGTGCAGCAGTGACCTTAATGGTGGTGGTGGGGGGGAGAGAATGGAAGGTCTGTGGGGGAGCTCCTGAAAGGGCATCACAGAAAAAGACTGGCTGTGCATGCAAATCATGCACACCTGGATCACAGCCAAAGATATTTCAGGTTGTATAGGTGAAAGACAGAAAAGGTGCAGGGAGGCCCATATGATTTCTGATTTTTCTTTTTGATAGCTAGCAATGGCAAATCATGTACTCTCAGTCTTCTGGACAACATATAGAGGTAGATTTTAAAAATGGCTATATTCCCTTCACAATAGACTATGTAGCAACAGTGTCTTCATCTCAAGCACTCCCTATGCTTGCATGATGTGGGTATATGTACATATAAATATGAGTTCAACATAATTTTTTCCTGCTTCTAAATTAGAATAAATCTAACTACATGACATATGATAGACTGTTTCTTATGGGATATCTTGGACTGGAATATGGATACAAAATCCACACAACATACCATGGGTTGGATTTAGGATCTGCCTTCTACAAGAAGAAGGGACCACTCACAGAAAGTCCCTTCTCCTGATTTTTGGGTTTCCCCTCCTCCTTCCCCAAACCACAGCCCACCTTATGCAGCAGGGTCTCCTGATTCTTGGACTGGGTTTCCATGATCATTTTCAGCCATGGTGGCTTAAATAGGCCACTGTGGTTTGCAGCATGGGTGCCTGTTCCATAACCCAACCCCTGCTCATAGGTTGCTGTGTCATCTGAATCTTAACAAACCACCTACAACCCTAAAACAGTCCATGGGTTTTGGGTGGTTTGTTAACCACAGCAGCAACCCACCCTTACTGGATTTGGGTAACACAACAACCTGGGGGTTGGGTTTCAGAATGGGTACCCAGCACTTGCCGCAAACCTTGGTGACTTATTTAAACTGAAAATGTTCATGTGAACCCAAGCTCTGAGTAGCATTTTAGGGTGTTGGAGGGGCAAGGAAATCCACTTCCACCAGTGCTGTTGATCCAGCTTAAATCCACAAGGAAAGCCGTGGGATGGAGGGGGCAAGGAAATCCACTTCCACCAGTGCTGTTGATCCAGCTTAAATCTGGATCCAACCCCTGGTCAATTAGGAGGGACATGATGCAAGTGTGTCAAACATGGGGTTTGGCTTTAAAAATATTTAGGATCCAATTCAGAGAGAAATTGGGGCTGCAATCCGATAATACATATGTAGGAGTAAGTCCCACTGACCTTAGTACTGTTTGTTTACTTCTAAGTAAACATTCATAGGATGTGGGCTATATATCTTGTGGGCTGTATATCTTGGTTAAGATCAATTGAAACTAGTGGAGAGATTGCTGGTGGCTATCTTTTTCTGGATGGAAGCTATGGAAGTAGCAAATGAGAAAGGTTTGGTCCCCCACTTCCTTTTATCTTAAAAGGGAAATGTCATATTTGAAAAACTTCAGAATTGATGTGGTACTCTTCTTGTTTGTTCTTCCTATCTGTACCCATGTACAAACTATCCCATGAGAAACAGCCCTAGCTTGCAACTCATTTCAAAACACACAGCTTTAGGTGGTACCAAACTGATCTGATTCCTATATTACAATTTCTGTTGAATAGCACACACACTTTTCCAGGCCCTTTTTAGATGTGGGGGTAGATTGTCCCAGGCCTCACATGTGGAGGGGCCTCATACATGGAGGGAGCCACATCCACATTGATAATCAACACTGATATATAGGCATTGAGGAATTGTTGCCAACTTCCCCCACCTATAATCCCACTAACTTGAGCTCCCTAAACTTAATGGGAAAAATCACAAAACAAACTCCACTGTGGGAGTCCTTTTGCCCTGAATTAAACACACTTCAGAAACAAAGAAAAGCTTCTTTTTTAAATTACATTTTCTACATTCTGAAATTATGCCATAGCCTACACTGGGGCTTTACCAACATGACGCCAACACACACCCCTTTGCTATTTTTTGTTTAACTTGACATATAGCCCGAAGAAGAGACCTACAAAGTTCACTATTTTCTACTTTTTGCTTGGCCTAAATACAGTCAATGCTTTTGAGTTTGAATTTTGATTCTAATGGGCCGAGGTGCTTGCAAACATTTTATAAATAGACAAATTCATTTTAAGCTGTATTTTCTGGCCTTTTTCATTGCAAAGCATGACCAGTTGGAGAACTGACTGTTGTCTTTTGTTTCGTTTAGTTCCCTTTGTTCAACCTCCTTATGTTTCTGGCTACCTGATTGGCAGTATGGGTGTGAATGAGAGAGAACCAGGCATGAGAGAGAGCCAGTGTGGCGTAGTGGTTAGAGTGTTGGACTGGGACCCGGGAGATCCGGGTTCTAGTCCCCGCTCGGCCATGAAACTCACTGGGTAACTTTGGGCCAGTCACTGACTCTCAGCCTCATCTACCCCACAGGATTGTTGTGAGGATAAAATGGAGAGGAGGATGAGGATTATGTAAGCTACCTTGGGTTCCTTGCAGGAAAAAAGGTGGGGTATAAATATAATAAATAAATAAATAAATAAATAAATATAAAATTTAATCACATATATTTTGTTCCAACAGCACTGGCTCCTACTGTCCTTGGGATAAATGTCTCTGATTATTATGGTGCTTTACCCTTCCCCCCTGCCAATGCACAAGGAACCCTGGGATAGGTAGTTCTACAGATAGCATGTCACATAGAGAAGTACAAATCTCTATGTGTCTCAAACTATACATCCTATAGTTTAACTGCACAAGCACACTCTCTCTGTTTTAGCGAAGGGCCTACACCTGGGCCAGCAATTCACCAATCAGAATGTTGCTTGTTCTGCTCTAATACTGTTTCTGATTGGCTCCAGCCAACCTCACACAATCTGGACTATAGGTTCATAGATACAGGGAAGCAAGTTTCCATAAATATCCACAACGATTATCTATAATTTAGCCTCAGGTTTTTTTTAACTCTTAGTAATAGGATTGCAGCCTGGGCCAGGCCCCCTTGGATTTCTGAGCTACAGTAAAGTGTATCCTTTCCCCCACCCCATGCTTTGGCCCTGAGTGGTTACGACATCACCAATCAGACTTAATGTTTTAGAAGCTGTTCTTATCAACAAAAATAACACTGGTCATCTTTCCCCACTTTCTCGTTTTACTGGGAGGAATCAGGTGGCCAGTGCAGGTAGATTGCCTGAGAGAGATCATCCCAAATCAACTCTGACAATGAATGCTTCTGACTGACTCTGATCCTGCTTGGGTTCTTCTTGGCCAGCAATAGCTGCCTCTGCTGGTGAACTGGACTTCAAAGTGGCTGAAGACAAGCAGCTGAGGAGGCCTCCTGAGCAGTCTGCATCCATCCTGAGTGTGGGACATAGCAGAACAGTCACTAAGGGTGTGGGGGTGATATTCCTGAAACAGCCAGTCTTATACTGTGGCAGAGTAATTTTTTCATTGGTCCTGGCTGATTTTGTAGATGCTATATTTCCCATACTGTCATTTATTTATTCATTCATTTGATTGGTAGACCTCCTTTCTACCAAGAAAAATGACACTCCAGGTGGCTGAATGGCACTCATTGGTAAGTAGTATTGTGGGGAGTCTCTCCACAATGTCTTTACAACATCTAAATGTGGAGCTACTTTAAAAAAAAAAAAAAAAGACAAAGAGGCTTCAAGAAGCAATGAAGAAATACCCCACACTTACACAGAAAGCATGCCAACAAACTTCACAGAAGAGTCTGTATCTCCTCAGGAGTCCTTGTCCTGCCAACATCAGGCATGTTCTGGTGGCCCAGAACTCACTAATTCCAAAACCAATGAAGAACCCATCCAGAAGTCTAATGTACTAGAACATGTCATCTCTGTCATTCCTTCTACATGTGGATAGAAATCCTGCTATATGGCCTTCAGAAATTACTATTCTTAATTTTGTAGAAAATTTTGTAGAAAATACAAAATGTCTGCATCAGTAGAGTGCCCCAATATTTTCAGAATATAAATGGTTTTTGAAATGATTATGTGGATATTTTGGGTGGGGTTTTTTTTTTTTTTTAATTTTCCAGCGAATGTGAACAAAGACATTAACACATGGTGCAGTGAGAAAGAAGGAGGACCTATACTGAACATTTAAGCCCCTGGGCTTCACAGAGCCTTAAAAAGATCCTGAGTTTTCTAAGGGCAATCAATATTGTTTTCTTACCCTCTCACACATATGGATTTCAGTTTTGCAATACATCAGTACCTGTCCACCTCCTCCTCCTGTTAAGGATATCATGTCTTTTATGATAGGCTACCACAAGGAAAGGAAAGCCCAGCAAGCCAGGTTCTTTCTTTCATTCTTTCTTTTTTAGGAATTCCCATTTACCACTTTTGCAGTAGATTTGTATAGCATGCAAAAATGCTACTCTGTGAACAGTGCTCTCCAACGTTAGGACTTCCTCATAACTGTTGCTGCTAGCTCTGCTGTTTGTTTTAATCTGTGGTTTTAAATTTTATATTTATTTTATATTGTATTTTATGGTTTTAACTGTTGTAAACCGCCCAGAGAGTATTGGGCAGTATAAAAATGTATTAAATAAATAAATTAAATAAATAATAAATAAAATTCCCTTTACTACTACTATTAGCCTTGCTTAAAGACAGCACTCCTTTTCATTTAGGTTTTCCAGCACCATGGAGAGCTCACATGAGTCTAAAAGTGATGGATGTTGAGCAACATCTTTTGCCTGCATCACCCATCTGCTGTATGTACCTTGTTTCTAGAGACACATCCATTCATAAAATCTGAAGCTGAATCCCACAGCTGAGTAGTGGGGGAAAGTGGCGGGGGTGGGGTGGGGGAAGACAGGGGCGATATAACTATGGGAATGTGTGCGTGCACCGAGAGAAAGCCCTGTATTTAATAGGGTATTACTGTGTCTTATTGGCCACCTGATGTTATTATTCCGCTGGGCAGTGACAGATGCATCCTTGAACAGGCAATGACATTGAAAGGGTGCTTGGCAGGAAGGGGACTTTTATTCAAAGTGATATTAAAGGATCACTTTCCTGCACCATTTGGCAAAGGTAAGTAAATCGTTCATTCAGAATCAGAACTGGCACACACACACACACACACACTGAACTGTCCAAACATGGCATAATAATAACCCACCCACCCCTCCAAACCCCAGCTTTTTCTTGTCATCAGTTCTGTAAAGATCACTTTTAGACAAATGTCGCCTCCCATCACTGGTGTCTCAAGGTATATAGAGAAAACAGGCTTGGATGGCTTCTGTTATATGTGGATCCTTCTTTAAGCTTCAGTTAGCCAACAGAGCACATCTCTGGCTACACAGGATCTCTATGTCCAAATCTACAGAATATGTGTACGTATAAACCAGAGGAAGGGGGGGGGGGAAGAGAGAGAGAGAGAGAGAGAGAAGCATCTTTAACATTTCCTAGTTCCCCCTCATTCATATTTATGAACTGACTGAATATTTGATCAAAAGATTGAATAACAAGGAAGGCGGATTGGGGAGGGTGGGTGATATTTTTGTTTGGTTTTTGTTTTACCGCACCAGCTTTCAATTGCATCTGTCCGAAGATTGTAAGTGTGTAGCCTCTTCCCACCTCTCTCCCGGTCCTAAGAATATTCCCCCTCCCTCTTTCCTCGGCTATCCCAAATCCTCCTCCTCCTCCTCCTCCTCCTCCTCCTCATCATCATCATCATGCTGCAGATTGTAGAAAGGATTTGAGTGTGCAGCCAGAGAGAAAGGGATTAGGGCGAGAGCGCTGGAAGTTAAATTGTGCTGCATGTTAAAAAAAATAATAATATGGGCGGATTGGTCTCTAGATGAGAGCTTGGTACCACCTTCCTTTCTAAAATAAAATCTCTCTGGCATGAAGTCACAGCCTATTTCACATCCGGTTTACCCCGGGACGTACTACTACTGTCTTGGTAAAGAGCAAAGCTTTTTTGTTGTTGTTGTAGAGGCGCGATCTGAATCCCAGGGAAAGAAGATTTGGGTGTTAAAAATCGAAGAGCGAAGCAGCGGCGGCGGCAGCGGCGGCAGCAACAGCGGCAGCTGCAGCGGCGCGGCGGCGGCGGCAGAGTCCATGATGGCTGAGAGCGACTGAATGAGTGAGGTCGAGAGCAGCCGCTCTAAGGCGCCCGTTCCCTCCTAGCAGCCCCGGCTTCTCGGGCGATTCTCTCGGGCAGACTTCCCCAGCACATCGGCGACGCTGTGCCCAGAGGGGTCTCTAGGTAACAGTGGCTTTCTTTCCTGCTACGGCATCTGCCGGGTAGCTCTGCTCTCTTCGTCTCCCTTCTCTCGCTCGCTCGCTCTCCCTCCTCTCCTCCTTTTTCACGGGAAGAGCATTTCTGGATGGAAGGAACTCATTTCGCTTCCTTCTCCCATAGCAGGTACACATCGTCGGAATGATTTACCCATCTTTATCCTCCCCACCCCCATCCGCCTTACCCACCCACCCCACCCCATCCCCCTACCCAGGTTGAAAATCCGCAGCGATCGATGGGCAATTGATAAGGAAAAGGGGGAGAGGGGGGGCGACAGGATCCGCTAGCAAAACGGCAATAATACATGCATACATTTTGGACGAGGGGAAGAGGGAGGGTGGTGGGTGTTGGTGTTGGTGGTGCTGAGGATTACTTTCTCAGGGAGAGGGAAGAAGAATACAAAGTTGCTATAGTGGCTGCAACCCCCCTTAGCCCCCCCTCCCCACAAGTCTCCATTTCAGGCTCAGAACCAGGCAAAATTGGTCCTCCAGAAATGCATCATGATGTTGGTTGTGGCTTTTAGCGGATGTGCCTAACATGGAAGACGTGTGTGGGTATCTCTTCTATGTTTTCCTCTTTCATTTTGAACTATTCAAAATAATGGTGGTGGATTTAGGGGAAGAAGGGATGGGGAGCGGATTGGAAGAGGATATTTTTGCATTTGGTGGTGTGTGTGTTTTTGTAGTTGTTTTTAATTTGGTTTTTGTTTTCAATTCCCTCCACAGGCTGCATCCACAGGCAATTATAATGATTTGGTGACTTTTATTTATTTATTTGTTTGTTTGTTTTAAGTGTAGGGTGGAACATTGTAAGGTAAATGCCACCAGCTAGCATTTTAAGATAGCTTGGTTGAGGAACAGCATGAAAGTTAATACTAAAAGGAGACTGTGCCTTTTATTTCATTTTCTTTCTTTTTTTGAGACTTGAAATGCTACATTACAAGGAAAGCAGTGAAACTCTCAGTGCATCCTGCTGTCATGAGGATCTCTCTCCCTATGTTCCCATTACTCTTCTACATGGACACCCCTCTAAATTTGGCTCACTGTTACTGAGTGTTGAGCTTTAAGCTCCTTGCACTCCAAACACAACCACTCCATGTCGTTCTTGCAATGGTGTTGTGTTGTCTGAAATTCTGCTTCTCTGTTAAATCGCGTTCAGATAGTCTAGTCAGTCTCAGCGCCAGGTCTTGGGTAGAACAATGCAACTGAAGTGGATTCCAGCACTAGATGTAGAGCAAGGGCAGGCAGCAACAGCATTGCCCAAACAAACTGAATGGTCAAGCTTGCTTTCAAAAATATTATCTAAGTTCGTAAGTGTGGTGCGGGGTGGCGAGAAGAAGTGGGGCAGGCTTTTGCTTTGTACCTTAATTGAAATTGGACTGGGCTCTGCCATAATGTAGGGAAGGGGGGATGGAGACTTCTGAAACAGGGGTGTTCTCCCAACAGCAAAAAGGGGGGATTGGTTAGAGATTTAGGAGAGGATGCAATCATCAGCATATGATTTGATTATAATGTGTGCCCTTTAAATTGGTGGAAGCATCATGTACATGGACAGCAATGAAATCCTGAATGTTATACTGTTAAGCGTTATAGTCTTAAATGTTATACTGCTGCCAAAATAGCTTGGCAACCAAGAGGAAAGGCATGGAGATCTCTCAAGAAGAAAGTTCTCTCCATATTAGGACCTCCTATGGCTTTCCAAGACCTCAAGGACCACCTTTCCTTCAGCACTGACTAAGACAGTCAAAGGAAATATCTCACTCATTAAAGCTAAAATACTATTTAAATTCTCCCTGGTTCTTTTATGTTATTATGAAAAGGATGTAAAAATCCTATACTTTAAAGTGACTGTTTCCCGGGGGATGGAGAGAACTTTGTTAGAACATTAATTTGGGTGCCAGGGCTCTTTAGGCAAAAAGTTAACTAGATTAAAATTTCTCCATGGAGCTCCAATCTCTAGAAATGGAAGTTTTTAAGTGTGAAATGGATGGGGGCATTTTCTTTTCCTTTTAATGGTTCATCATTGTGAGATTACTGGTTTGACTTCAAGAAAAACCATCTGAAGTTCTTTTGGACCTGTTGTATTTTCAAAGCAGTGTTTCTAAGCAAGGCATGCTTACCTCTGTTTTTATTTTGTTTTCAGCTTCCATAATCTACCATGAAGATGACGCATCTTCTCTATGACCGCCTTTGGGCCTGGGTTCTCCTTATGAGCACACTAACTGGAAGAAGGTGGGAAAAGAGCTTTTTTAAAAAAACAAAAAACAAAAAAACGACAACAAAAACATACACATATATCAGTCTGAAACTCTTTTGTTATTGCTTACAACAACAGGAGAATAAGGAACAAGCAGCACATGGGCTGGGCTACTACTAATTGTATTTGGGGGAAGTTAATCCTGCTCAAATCCCAGCTAAGTCAAAATAAGAGAAGATTGAAAGAAAACTACAGTTTGTTTGCATAACATCTTTAGTGCAATTGCTGTTCTGAAAGAGTTCGGCAAAGGCTACTCTACCCACACTAATGTTAGATTAATGATTTGAATGCAGCTAAAAATAGTCCTTTTTCAGATAAATTTTGCAAGAATTTATTCTGCATAGGAAAAGGAACCCCCCCCCCCCCAACAGCTTCATTTTAGCAACTTATGGAGAGATTTCTTTATCTTATCTTCTGTATTCACTCAAACTAGTGAGACTGGCATCCAGACTCTAGGGCTGGCCCTTACTTGTTAAGTACTTGCTCATTAAAGCAGAGCTTACTCATGATGCTAGACTGCTAAAACACTTTGGATTTGAAAATGTGAACAACAGTGCCTAGATACTGTATCTGTTAATAGAACATTTTGGATCAGGTGACAGCATGCATGACTAGGATACAGTCGAGATCCATGAATATCAGTGGGGAAATTGCCATTGACATCATTGGAATGGAAAATACACTTGAAAATGTGTTGAATGGGGGATGGGGAGACTTCTTAAATTGTGAAATGAATCTATAGATATTACATTTCTATCAATAATGTATCGAATGAATGAATGTATCATTGGAAATATCTTTTTTATTCTGAAATACAAATTATGGCAAACATTTTCCGGGAAATAATTTCTGTCCCTATAACTCTCTGATACTCTTTCCTTTATTAATCAACAATATTTAAATCTACCTCATGCATATATAGAAATGTGTGTTTTTATGAAAGATTATGGTGGCAGCAGATCACCAGATTTAGCTTGCACATTTCTTCTGAAAGGACAGGATAAAAAACAACAACCAGACATATAAACAAAAGATGTGTACAACTCTAGCTTGTATAGGTGATGAGTGATGAAGGAACAAAAAGCTGAATTCCTAAAGAAAAGGAAAGGGAATAAATGAAAAGAGAAAACTGATCCATGGATATCTTGCTCGGTCCTATCATTTTCTCTGTGCCATGTGCTGGCATGTATGTTTCACTGGAATTGTGGATTTGGAAGTGAAAATCAACATGCATTTGCCTGCTTTTGAAAAATTATATTAGGTGTCACTATTATAATGACCTGTAGATGGAGTTAGTGCACAGTGTTTTATTATACAGTTGTTTAGTGTAAAACCACAAACACAGCTAACGACTTTTCCTTTAAGATGTTCATACTACACCCTGAAAAGCCATCATTTCACATGTAAAATGTTTGCCCACTCTTGTTCAAGTTCCTCTTATGGCTAAAAGATCAGAAACACAAAGGGGCAAAACTACGTGGAATGTCGGGGCACCAGTTTACAATATTGTTCATAATGCTACTCGGAGGTTTTTTATTTTTGGAGGCGGGTTGCTTGTCTCCCAGAGATAAATTACAATGAGGAAACCTTGATAGTTTTGCATTTCTAATGTTTTGTTATTGGGGCAAGGTGATTATGTTAGTATTATACATTTTCGTGGAGAAGGGGGTAACTACTCAGCAGAATATTTATCTGGAAAAATAGCTAGCGATATAAGTTGGTGTATTTCAAAACATCACATTGAGAAATAAGTATAATTAATTACATCTTCTTTGTGTTGTCATTGGTATATCACTTTGACCTTTTCCTTCCTCAAGCATATACATGCATTTATCAGTGTATTTACAGAGGTCCTGGGCAAAAATCTAGAGACATAGTTAAGCATACAAAAGCACACTAACTGGATTGCCCATTGGAATCAATATTACTTAAGGCCTTCATTGTTCACTTAAATCCCCATTGGTTTCAGTGCAACATAGTGAAGTGCATACCTTTCTGGATTGTGCCCATTGTTGTAACCCACCTTAACACTGAGATTTCCCTTCCCACCCCACGCTCCTGTGGGGGGGGGAGAGTTTTTGCGCAGGGGGGGAAATGGAGAACGAGGACTCAGAATGAGGTGATTTCACCTCCAATCAGGGCACGGGCAAATTGTTTGCCTGATGGGGTGAGGCATAAGGGGTGGGGCCCTGAGGCAGTATTTAGGCACAGGAGATCCCACCCAGGGCCTCTTTCCTTGCAGCTCCCTCCCTCCACTCCCGATGAAGCAGTGTGGGCTCCTCTGGTCGCCTTTTACGGGGCTGAGTAGGAATTTTGGCTCATTGTCCTAATTGGCTCGGGGCAATGTGCGAGTTTCGCCTACTCTATACTGTGGAATCGGTGGTGGGTTTTTGTTTTGGGTCATCTGTTATTTCGGTTTCATTGGCCTTAGGTTAGGCAGTAAGTGCGGTGAATAGGCAGTGGGGGTTAGGGTTTCGGTGTGCATCCCATGGCACCTTTGAAGGTGATGGGCGAGAACCCGAGCCTCACAAATGTCGATGCCTTGTGGCTCAATTTGTGAGAGGTAGGGTCGCCTTTGGGGTCTACCCATCTCACCCTCCTCGGTTGTCCCATGGCGCCGGGGGGCGGTGACCCTGGGTAGATCCCCCAGCACCCCGTGTGCAGAATTCGAGGGTGGCGAGTCGCTGCACCGCCCTCGAGTTTGGGATGCTTTCACCCGGACGTGCTCCACTGGCCTTTGGGCCGGCCTTAGTTAATCCCACACTTCTCCCTTCGCAGACCTTTGAATTAATAAATGTGGCCCTGATTTTATACCATAACTGTTGTCTCATCTCTTCATTTCCTCCTTTTACCTGCGCAAATGTATTCTATCATAGTATGGTCAACAAAAATCAGTCTGGTCTTCAAAGGATGGTGTTGGCATTTAAATTAATTGCATGTGCACAGGAGAAGCACCTTGAAGATCATCCTGTTTATGGATAATGCAGTCTTGTAGCAAAGCTATACGCACAGGAGATCTGGAAATGGGTACTTTTCATGGTTCCACTTCATGTATTCTGGAAAAGTTGGGTCTTTTCTGCGTTTCTACAGGGGTTTGACTGCATCATGTCTGAAACATTTGAAAGGCTTTTGCATGTCTGAAATCACATGGTAAACCCATGCCTGGTTGTCAGTCATGGCTCATGAGGGCATGTTCATAGTGTTTTCTGAAATGCAAATGACTTTCAAATGCTACAGAAAAGATGCAGTTGGCATGTGGTGGTAACAATCTTTTCTTGAATGTGGGAAGTGGCCCTTATATGTTAATTAACAAATGAAATAGATGGGTGCTCTTGTTCCTTAATGAGTAGTATTTGGAAGAAATATGAAGGCTTCTCTGATGATTAAAAATATCACTGTGAATTAATAAATATCCATCAATTTGCAAAGATGTGCTTATGATAGGAATTACGTTACACCTCTATATTATTACACATAAATACACACATATATAAGCACACTCTATAAGTACTAATATACTTTTTAAAGTAATAGGTTGAGGGGATGTAAGTGATGATCAAAATTATTAAAGAAATGTTACTGTTTTAATTTGGGGTTTCCTTTTATGAAGAGAATTATATTTGAAAATGCTATAGCCATTTTTTTTCCACTCATAAAACAGGTTATACAAACTGGCTCTTCCCCATATTTTATGCTTATTGGCCATACAAACATCTTATCTATACATTTAGGAAGATTAAATGATAACTTAACATTGCATAATTCATTCCTTAAGCATGATATTTATTGGTTGGAATAAGTGTAGATTAAAAACATTTATTCCTGCCGCTATCATTCAAGAAGAAATACAGTTCAGAAGAATTTTAGGAGGAAATGTTTTTGTTAATCACATCACATCAGATACCCAGGAAAGGCTGATTCAGTAACAATGCATGTGACAAAGTGATCGAGAGGAAAGTAACTTGGGGTTCAAGGGCTAAGTCCTGCTGAGTTTACACTGGCAAATATCCCACTTTGCAAATAGGATCTTTCCCTGTTAAAGGGCAGAAAAAGGACTCCAAGATTTGGCTCTAAGACAACCATGGCAGATGATTAGGAAAAACAGTATGACTTGTACTTGAAAGTGCAGAAAGGGAACCACTTTCTTAATTACAAGAACTTCAGGTGTTTGATGAAGAGGCCGAAACTTAGCTCATGGCCATGGTAAATCCATGGAAGCCATTTGCTATGAGGATTTATATTCCAAAACTGTATTCTGGTATAAAGTGCTCTGTACGACCATTATAACACACTGATTTCTAGTTGACATTTTGGCTATGTTAATATTCAAAACTTATTTTAACAACCTGATCCTAAGAATTGCTGCATGAGCCACAAAACCATTTTACTGCACTGGAATTGCCAGTGTGCTACCACAGCACCTGCAGTCAGGTACGCTGGGTGCAGTGGTTTATTTATCATTTGTCTGCTAGGCATGAAATCGGGGGGAAAGACAGGAAATGTCCATGTTATCTCAAAAAATAATTTCCTGTTCACCAGGAAATAATTTTGCGGTGCCTCCAGTTTGGCTTTCCTAAAAACATTCTAGAAGCAAAAGAGACAATACTATTTAGAAGGTTTGAATGGGTTTGCATTTGAGTATTTAAAAAAATTAATATACCTTTTACTATGGTGCCAATGACCTTACAGGAATGTGGATAAGGCTAGCTAGTGTAGCAATGATAGCACAATGATATGGTTGCAGTTCTAAATGCAGTTACTTGAAATCAGTGGCATTTATTTCCAGCTGATATGTTAGAATTAGGCTTCAATTACTAGCTACTTCTTTTACCATATTTAAATGCCTTACAGATGTCTTCTATGTTGCATTTCATTCTACAACAAAATATTTGGAGAGTGGGTATGTAAGGGAAACACTCTCTCCTACAGTCACCAGCCCCCCACTTTGGAAAGCAGAAATATTGCAAACATGATTGATGGGGTAAACAATAATGGCCCCAATTCTAACTTATTATCCATTTCTGAGCTTTTTAATGAATATGTTTACCTTTAAAAGAAAATATGTAGGAGAAAAGATCCTATAATGCTGCCATAATCTATCTTGATGGATGAGATTTTGCATCTATAAATCAGCATAAGCAAGATTAAGCAGATTTCAGAATTATGATTCTGTAGGTTTGTTGGTGGATTAATGGTTCATAATGTTAACAGCACTGGGGTTTTTTTCAGCTATGGACAAACCTCCTTACAAGATGAAATTAAGGACAACACAACGATATTCACCCGGATCCTGGATCGTTTACTGGATGGTTATGATAACCGCCTGAGACCAGGATTAGGAGGTATGTGTTATTGTAATTTCTGAATTGGCCTTAAGCACAAAATTGATGGGTAAAATGATTGTTTATTTTTGCAAGTATCTTCATCTTCTCCTATAGGTTTATAAGAAATAAAATGAATAGACAACAAAGAGGTGCTGAAGAACTGATCCATTCAGCAGCGTACCTCTGCCAAATCCTCTCTTGCTGCCATTTAAATGCTTCTTAATATAAGTAAAAATTATATAATCCAAAAATGAACTAACGTGTTTCCTGGATTCCTTTATAATTCTGAATATAATTGAACATAATGGGACTTACTTATGCATCCATTGGGTTGGGCACAGATATCTGAATCAAAACTGAAGTCAGTGAAATTCTGGTCTTCCATCATGATATTGCATCAGAACTTTAAAGACCAAATCATTCCCATCAACCCAGATGGCCACCTTCATATCAGTCTAAACTCAGTTAGGTTGAAGATGGCAGCACTGTTCATAAGCATGTTTATGTGGGAGTAACTCCTACTGAGAGGAATGGAACATGCTTTCACATAAATGTCTTTGCAATTGGGATGATAATCCCAGTGACTGAAGTGGGACAAATTGTTTTAAAGACCACCACCAGTTCAGTTTAATTGAGTTTTGGCCTGCTCGAGAGCCAAAACTGGCTTTTTAGTTTTACACAGTCCTTAAAAAGTGAAAGAATAAGGATAATAATGGAATCACATTACCATTGATAAAATATTGGCAAAATAAAAGCAACCTCAAGAGTTTCGAGCTGTGAGGGTGTGTGAGTAAATTGCACTTCCTGCATCCAGGCGTATCATTAACATCCAATGCTCCTACAGGGGTTATTAGCATTTGATCCAAAATATTTTCTCCTTGGAGTTCTCCAGTGTTCATTACAAAGCGTTTTAGACAGAAAAGTGTTCCTTTGTTTTAAAAACATGTTAAATTTTACTGTGGAATCAAGAAGGAGCTTGTTCACATATAACCATTGCAGAGAACTAAATCTGCTACAATTTATGCTGGGAACTGTTCTGATTTCTACCTCTGTCTGAAGTCTTTTACATTGCAGCAAAGGCTGCTCATGAGGGTCACCTGACATTCAGGATCAGCTTTTTTGGTTTATGTAGGGGGACAATGAGATATTCAGGTGGGAGTATCTGATGCACCCAAGATATATTAACCTAACAACACAATCCTATAACATCTGTTCAGACGTAAGCCACATTGAGGTCAATGGGACTTATTCCCAGGTAAATGCATATAAGATTGCTGCCTAAATGTTGTATCAAATGGTTTTGACCTGATAGTCTTCACAGTTTTTGACATGTTACTTTGTACAAAACCCATGACTGTGAACTTCAGCTGCATCTAATATTTGTCAATCAAGTTTCAAGATCTCATGAACTTCCAAAGACGTAAGACCATTACTGGGATCCAAAGAAGGCATATGGGTGGAAGTTGCAGAGATTTGAGCATGCAGCCAAAGCTGTGGTTTTTTATTTCCCCTTCAGCAATTCCCATTGGTTTGGAGAGACAATGGCTTGGATTCAGAGTTCCTGTGAGTGGACTTCAGCTCATGGGACACTTCTGCTGGAAAAAGATGGGAGAGGCTATTGCTACCAATTCCTCCTTTCCCCTGCAGCCCTCTGCCCCCCCAGCTGCTCTAGAGGGTTGGGGGATGATCTGGAGTAGTGTGACAGGTGGTGCTGGGGGGACTGCAAGGGAAAGGGGGAATAAGGAGAAGGGAGAATTGGTGAAACTCATCTCTGCCCTTCCTCCAGCGGGAGCCTCCACTGGATCTCCATCCTTTCCATGATCAGAAAGAGCCCATCTGTTATGGAAGGGACATTCTAGATCCAACCCAACATGCTATTTTGAACCAAACAGTGTCTTGTCTCTTTGGCAGCTGCAATTGCTGCAGCAAAAACAGAAAGTAAAACTCCAGCTGTGTGTGTAGTCCTCTCTTTTGTGTACATATCTTTTGTTTGGATCCCGAACCATCTGCTAAAGAGACAAAGAAGACTCAACTATCAGGTATGTATGCTTAATAGAAAATGGAAGAGATGGCCAATTGTCACATTTAATTTTAACAGTCTTTGAAGAAGCATTCATTTACCCCAAAACACAAAAATGGGCCATCTCTCATTTAACCAACCATTCAGTCCTCTCCTGACCCTGTTACCTTCTATCTGTTAATTCTGTCAATCTCTACAATAGATTTTGAATGAAGTCTTTGGTTTAATGGTATTGAATCTGGCGATGATTATCCTTAAACTTTTGCTTTGTTAAGTATTGTTCATAGATTATTCTGCTGATGGGAACTCAAGAAAATAATAGATTGTTCTGCACTGAGGATTTTGAATGTAATTTTGAAAGTAATATGTAACAAAACAAGTAATCATTTTGTTCACTCACTGTGATAATATTTCCTCTACTTTCATGTTAACTCTGGGATTAGCCCCCAAATAAATATTTACTGGATCCTTGATTAATACAATGGTAGATTTCAGTCAGCCTTAATGGTAAGGGCTAGTATCACTTGAACATATTACACAAAGAAATCTAGATGCATCACACAGAGGAGGGCCAGGATCTCTTCTCGATCATCCCAGTTTGCAGGACATGGAATAATGGGCTCAAGTTACAGGAACCCAGATTCCACCTAAACATCAGGAAAAATGTCCTGACTGTTAGAGCAATAAGACAATGGAACCGACTACCTAGGCAGGTGGTGAGCTCTCCCACTCAGTCTGGAGGCATTCAAGGTGCAGCTGGACAGCCATCTGTCAGGGATGCTTTGACTTGGATTCCTGCATTGAGCAGGAGGTTGGACTCGATGGCCTTATAGGCCCCTTCCAACTCTACTTGATTCTATGATTCTATGATTCTATCTCAAGAAGACTATATGAATTAATGCTAATGTCTTGTCTCATTCAGGGGGAATTTGGGGCAATTTGAAATCTGTATTATTAAGAATGATTCAAGGACCTAGAAGCTGCTGGTGGTAGTAGCGGTAGTAGGGATTGGACCTCCTGTCCATGCCCTTTGAGTTGGAGAAGACGGCCCCAGCTAGATTATCTGTGCCATGGCCATCCTAATATGCAGCCTAGTGAGCCCAAGTCCCTCCAACTAAAAGCTGCAATGGATTAGGAGCCCCACTGAAATAGGAGCCCACCCTCCACTGGTCTCCACATACACTTCTATATGCATTGTTATCAGCATGTGTATATTGCCCCATACCAGGTAGTTATCTGAGCTGCTTACAGTAAATATAAAAACAATTGATGGCTATTGGTGCTCTTTCTTCTTCTTCTTTCAAAAAACAGTGAGCTTTGCCTGTTTAAATCCTGATGATGATGATGATGATGATGATGATGATGATGATGATGATAGAAAAATGCTTTATTCTTAAGAAAGCCCAATGAATTTTGGCCCAGATTTTCTTTGGGGCCATTTTCAGGGGATTCTTTAAAATAGTCTTCAGAGAACTTTGGAAGATACAGTACTTATTTTAAGCATGGCGGAAAGATATTACAAATGTAAAGTTTCAGGAAATTCTGATTGGATCTATGAATATTTCTCTGTTAGTGCTGAGCCCACCTATGAATTGGGGACCCTGTTTCTTCTGCCCCCCCCCCCCGAATAAGGTTTACATCCTGCACATTTATAGGTGACCGAGTAAGATTGTCTTCCAGGATAAAAAATTTACAAAAAGAAAATTTTAAAAGGAGGAAATTTTAAAGAAAATTGTGTAGACTCTAGCGATGGGTCCGTAACTGACTGTGGAGGCCAATTCTAGATCCACACAGCTTCCCACAGTGAGGACACAGGTTACCAGATGGAAGATGGTCCTGTAAAGGATTCGTTTGACGTGCTTTTCGCTTAGCATGTTTCTCCCTTTCACCTTGCACTCGGGCTTCTTCAAAGTCCATGGAACCTTTGTGAAAGGCCAACCTCCATTTAGATCGTTCATGGGCCAGAGCTTCCCAGTTTTCGATGTGATGGGTTCTCTCTTTTTGGATTTAAACAGGCAAAGCTCACTGTTTTTTGAAAGAAGAAGAAGAAGAAAGAGCACCAATAGCCATCAATTGTTTTTATATTTACTGTAAGCAGCTCAGATAACTACCTGGTATGGGGCAATATACACATGCTGATAACAATGCATATAGAAGTGTATGTGGAGACCAGTGGAGGGTGGGCTCCTATTTCAGTGGGGCTCCTAATCCATTGCAGCTTTTAGTTGGAGCTTTATAGGAGCTATCCATGGAGCTCCATGGTGGTGAACGTATTTTTTTGGGGGGGACTCCACCAAAATAGGAGTCACCAGCCTCCCCTGGTGGAGAGCAGTGGAGTAGTTGTCCCCACTGGGCCCAGGTGGGTGGAAAGCTGCTGATAGAAGTTCTCCCACCAGCAGTAGCAGGTAGAAAGCCCCATAAACAGGTGTGGGGAGGACCTGGCTCTGGAACCATCCAATGGGCCTGATCTGAGCCTGTTAGCTATGCCATCCCTGACCTGGCTGGTGTATCTAATCCCCCTCCCCATTGCTGTCAATGGAGAGGGGATTGTGGAAACAAGAATCAACTAGGCTGGAATGCCTGGCAACCCTCTCCCTGTATCTTCTGCCCTGGCTGGTGCGAGTTGGTAGGGCTGGGGATGAAGTGATAGATCCACCTCATTGTTGCCCATTGGCCCCACTGTAATTTGTGCATTATTGAAATAGCCAAAATATTTTTATTTCATAAAGCCCTTTATAGACATGGCTTTTTAGTTGTCTCAGTTATTCTGATAGGGGTAGAAGTGCACCCCCCTCCCCCAAATTTGAAAGAATAGAAACATCAGTTATTCAGTAAAAAGGAGGGGGCTCCCTGAAGCACCACATGGCAATTCACACTTTGACTACCTGGGCATGGAGTTGTGGAAGATTAACACAACCATTTTATGATCCGTACCCCTCCCCTCCCCAATACTGTTATGGTGTGTTTCACTCCACTTTTCGATGGAGGGCTCATGAGGGAACCCTGGGAGTTCCCTGATGTGTGCAGGATATAGGCCATTTAGGACTTCATAGGTCAGAACTTCCATAATTTGTTGAAATAGGTTACAAAAATGTGATGGTAACAGATGCTAAAAAGCGAGGTTTTCATTTGCAAATGAAATAAGTCCAAAGCCATCATTAATCAAATCAGAATGTCCTGAAACGATGTATTTGCATGAGTGTATCTGCAACTACGGTGTCTGTAATATTATTGCAATAATATAAGTAGAGTATCCTGTAAACAACGTAATGCCAGAACCCGGAAGTTGCTTTCCCCGGCTCAGCTCGCAAGAACGTGAGTAGAGCTGGGGGAAAGGTAGGGCGAGTGGAGCTGGGGGGGGGGTTTGAGCTCAGCAAGTTCGCTGGACTTCCACACACACTTGCATTTATCTTGATCATATCTCTGTGTTGATGATATAAAAATATACAATTAGTTCCAAATCTCTGGCTTCTAATATATTTAGGAGGTGACACTTACTGCTGATCATGTGACTTATTTATTTATTTATTTATTTATTTATTTATTTATTTATTATATTTACCAATCGCCCATCTGGCCGGTCACCCGGCCACCCTGGGCGATGTACAATTAAAATACAACAAAACAACACAATAAAATATAATAATTAAAACAATATAAAAAATTCTCATTAAAAACCTAACCCACCCCATATTCCCGCCTGAACAGCCATGTTTTTAATGCACGGCGGAAGCTCATCACGGAGGGGGCATGGTGAAGGTCACTAGGGAGGGAGTTCCATAATGTGGGGGCCGCCACAGAGAAGGCCCTCTTCCTAGTCCCCACCAGCCTGGCTGCTCTGGCTGATGGGATAAGGAGAAGGCCGTCCGTGGCAGACCTTGTTGAGCGGCCTACTTGATGTTGCTGGAGGCGCTCCTTGAGATAAGCTGGGCCGGAGCCGTGTAGGGTTTTAAAGGTCAAAACCAACACCTTGAATTCGGCTCGGCAAGCAACTGGTAGCCAGTGCAACTCATTAAGCACTGGTGTGATGTGATTACGCCGGCGGCTGCCCTTAATCAGGCGAGCCGCCGCGTTCTGTACCAGCTGAAGCTTCCAGACCGTCTTCAAGGGTAACCCCACGTAGAGTGCATTATAGTAGTCTAGGCGAGAGGAGACCAAGGCATGAACCACTGATGGGAGCAGGTGATTAGGAAGGTAGGGGCGCAGCTTCCGTATCAGATGGAGTTGATACAGCGCCGCCCGGCTCACAGATGCCACCTAAGCCTCCATGGACAGCTGGGAGTCTAGAATGACCCCCAAGCTGCGGACCTGGTCCTTCAGGGGTAGATGTACCCCATTCAGCACCAGGTCAACATCCCCTAACCCTCCCTTGTCCCCCACCAGAAGTACCTCGGTCTTGTCGGGGTTCAGTTTCAGCATGTTCCTTCCCATCCAGCCAGCCACTGACTCCAGGCACTTGGACAGGGTCTCAACGGCCAACCTCGGTGAGGACTTAAAACAGAGGTAGAGCTGCGTGTCATCCGCATACTGATGACACTGCACCCCAAACCTCCTGATGATAGCTCCCAGCGGCTTGAGGTAGATGTTGAATAACATCGGGGAGAGGATGGAACCCTGCGGCACTCCACAAGTGAGCAGCCGAGGGTCCGAAGCCTCCTCCCCGAGAACTACCCTCTGATACCTTCCAGAGAGGAAGGACCGGAACCACTGCAATACAGTGCCTCCCAAGCCCAACCCCTCCAGACGGTCCAGGAGGATACCGTGGTCAACGGTATCAAAAGCCGCTGAGAGATCGAGGAGGACTAGAAAGGAGCATTCGCCCCTATCCAAAGCCCTCCTCATATCATCCACCAAGGCGACCAAGGCCGTCTCCGTCCCATGTCCAGTCCTGAAGCCTGACTGGCACGGATCCAAATAATCAGCTTCATCCAAGTGTGCCTTCAACTGAGCACCCACCACCCGCTCGATCACCTTGCCCAGAAATGGTAAATTGGAAACTGGGCGAAAGTTGTTTAAATCCTGGGGATCCAAGGAGGGCTTCTTTAGAAGCGGTCTTATTACTGCCTCCTTGAGGGCTGATGGCATCACTCCCTCCTCGAGGGAGGCATTCACCACCGCCTTGATCCCCTCACCCAGTCTCTCCCTGCAGCTCATGATGAGCCAGGACGGGCAAGGGTCAAGCAAGCAGGTGGTCGGCCTCACAGATGAAAGCACCTTGTCCACTTCATCAGAAGGAAGAAGCCGAAACCGATCCCACAAAACCGGTCTGCCATTGGCCTCCTCCCGCTCACTCCCTGTGTCCACGACGTACGATATCCCACTCCTAATCCGATCGATTTTATCTGTGAAGTGCTTCGCTAAAGCCTCACAGGAGGCTTTTGACTGTTCCAGTGGGTCCGGAGCGACTGGACCGACCAGACTCCGGACTACTTGGAACAGCCTCCTGGGGCAGCACTCTGCAGACGCAATGGAGGCAGCATAGAAATTCTTTTTTGCTGCCTTCACCGCCACCCGGTAGGATGAAGATGCAGCTCTAACCCGTGTTCGATCGTCTTCGGAGCGGGAATTTCGCCATCGGCGCTCTAGCCTTCTCACCTCTTGTTTCAGAGCTCGCAGCGGCGGAGTGAACCATGGCGCCGCGCGAGCTCTGTTTAGGCGAAGAGGGCGCTTCGGGGCAACTCGGTCTAATGCCCTGGTGATTGCAGCATTCCAGTCATTCACCAGGGTCTCGACCGAGCTACCGTTTGTGTGCTCCAATTCCCCAAGCGCGTTCAGGAATCCATCCGGATCCATAAGACGCCTGGGGCGGACCATTCTAATAGGTCCCTCACCCCTGCAGAGGGGTTGTGGCACTGAGAAATCCAACCCCACCAGATAGTGATCTGACCATGACAAGGGGGTGGTGGATATACCCCCGATCTCCAGATCATTTCCCCCCTCTCCGGAAACAAAAACCAAGTCCAGTGCATGACCGGCTACATGGGTAGGTCCAGTTAATACAGGGTGCAGCTCCCAGGAAGCCATGGTCTCCATAAAGTCCCGAGGTGCCCCCGTGAGGGCAGCCCCCGAATGCACGTTGAAGTCCCCCAGCACCACTAGCCTGGGGGACAACACACGCACATCGGAGACCACCTCCAGCACCTCGGCCAGGGAGTCTGTCATGCAGTGGGGTGGACGGTACACGAGCAGAATCCCCAGGCTGCCCTTTGGACCCAACCTCCAGTACATGCACTCAATAAACTTGGTCTCCCGGAGAGGGAGTCTGGTGAGGACCAAGGACTCCCGGTAGATAACAGCCACTCCCCCTCCCCCAACCCTTGGCTGCTGGGCATACGAGAAACCGGCCGGACACAAGGCCGCCAGAGACTTGTTCATCCTTTAAAGGAATCTCAGTTGGACAAGAACAACCAAATAATTTCCCATGACTAGTGTGTAAAGGGTTATTCACACATATACGTTCAACACTCACTAACCCCTTTCTTTCATTCGTTGTGTGAAGGGGTCAACACATAGAAAGGGGCCGTAGGACTGGCCCCATCCCTGATGTTCCACAGTTCCCTGGCCATGCCGCCTGATGTTCACATGTCAGGCATGGACATTTTAGAAGGCTTCTACATACATAGGCTTCCCCAACTGAGACATCCATGGGTAACACATGGACATTGGAAGATGGGACCAGGTAGCTGTATGATCTCAGGGGCAGGGACAGAAGTGTAGCCCCACTGCTGCCCCTTTCTGTGTGTGGACCTCCTTCACAAAAGGAACGCATGAAGGAGTGGGGGGGGATGTCTCATCACTGAATGATATAAATCACTGCTTGAACTGCCTTCATTGGAAAGTATTGAGTTTGAAGTGATGCCAGGTGAGATGAAAGCTCTATACGCTTTGAGCTGTGGTGAGTTCTTTCGCATATTTATTTATTATATTTATACCCCGCCTTTTTTCCTGCCAGGAACCCAAGGCGGCTTACATAATCCTCCTCCTCCTCTCTATTTTATCCTCACAACAACCCTGTGAGGTAGGTTAGGCTGAGATAGGGGTGTAACATCGAGCCTCGCGCGGGCAAAATGAGGCTGAATCGGCCCCACTCACGCCACGCGAGGCCTTACCTTGACTTCGGGGTGGCTCACCCACTCTGCAGCGAGCCGCCCGCGCGGCCCATTCCGTCCCGTCGCGTCACTTCCGGGACCGGAAATGATGCGACGGAACCCTGCGCATGTGCGCTGGACCCCTGTGGTACGTTCTGCACCTGCGCAGGGTCCCGTCGCGTCATTTCCAGTCTCAGAAGCAGCGAATGGGCCGGAGCAGCCCAATCGAGCGGCGCGCTGCGCCACTCAGAAAATAGAGTTGGGTCAGCGCCAACCCCGGAAAATCGACTCAGAGGTGCGACCCTGGCTTAGATCCACCGCTAGGCTGAGAGTCAGTGACTGGCCCAAAGTCACCCAGTGAGTTTGATGGCAGAGCAGGGACTAGAACCCGGATCTCCTGAGTCCCAGTCCAACATGATGTTACAGGCATTGAGCGATAAGTGTGCAGGTGTGCAGTGCAACTCACACTTAGTGCCAGTTGTCAGAACAATCTATGATCCTAGCTTGTTATTTCCACTGATGCTACAGTCAGGAGAATGAGAAGCATGGATGACTTCAAAGATAAATAGCAAGGAGTATAGCACCCACATAGACACTCAGCGCCAACAAGAGGGTAAAAATTGTGGACATTATTTCCAACTGTATAAAGTATAGGTAACAAGCTTCACCAGTCTTTACTCTTGGTATCACCTAAGGTTGTATCCAGTGGTGTCATTCTGCAAGCAGGAGGGAACGACTGGCAGAATGAATTTTCCCCTCCCCCTGCAGCCCCCATGCACCCCCAATCCTGCAGAGCACCTCCTCTGCACCTCCAAAGCAGATTTGTGGCATGTGTGTGGGGCTGCAGGGGGAGGAGAAGATGGGGAAGTCCCATCACACTCGCGCAAGGATTGGTTCCAACCTCTGATGTCCCTGAATCAGTTACTGTCTACTCATCCAGTGAGGAGGTGATGTGGTGTACTGGACAGAGATGTCAACCAGAGAGACCTGGTTTAAATCCCCTTCAACTTTGAGCTGACTGGATGACCTTGGACCAATCACTCTCTCTCAGTCTAATATGTACTGGTTATTTTGAGAAAATTGGAAAACCTCACCTGATAGGATACCTATGTGATGGGGGGGGGGGGGAATCTGATGAAAGATAGTCTAATTTCTAAGCTATGCAGGGTCCTAAGTTGCACCATATAAATAATTTGTATGGAAATATTGGGTTGGATCCAGATATAGTCAGTGTAGACCCACTGAAATCAACTTAAGGCTCATTGATTTCAGTTGGGAATAGTCTAGGTATGACTATGTCTTGATCTAACCCATTGTCATCAGGTTTTGTAGTCCAAAAGAACACAATCCCCTCTAGATCTTAAGTACGAACCCTCAATGTGATAAGGAAAGGTAAAATAAAAGATAGTTGTCTTTCAATGAGAATGGTTACCCCCAACTCTGTGAGTCAGTTGCTGTAAAGCTCTGTCCTGTGTAAGAATGACTCATTATTTTTAGAGCATCTGACAAAGCACAGCTGAATCATCTAATTGCAAGAGTGGTAAACAAGAAGGGTTTTGTGTGGGGTTTTTTTTTTTTTTTTTTTTTTTTGAGAACCCCAGATTTATGAAAGGACACTTCCCATATTAGTGCACAATAATCATTTATTAAAAAAGAAAGAAAGAAAAGGAACAGTAAAAGGTGGTTATTCACACAGGAGGGGGAAAAGAAAAGAATGCCACGTAACATGAGTAACGACTGTCAAATGATGCAATTTGTGCCTAGAAGGATGTTTGTATAAAGTTCTGGTATAGTGTTGTAGGGCTGTAGCTCAGTGTTTGTCACTGTTTAGGGCTGTTAGCACATTTATATTTGTTATTGCAGAACACAGAAGCCAAGCAGTCATTCTGCTTTAACATAGATGTGGGGTGGGCAACACATGGGCCGTGAGCCACACCCGGCCTCCATGAGGGTTCTGTGCCCCCCACCCCACTGGGTCCCCTGCTACCGTCACCATGCCACCAGATTCCCAGTGATTCTCCTGGGAGTCCAGCCACGCAGCCATTTCTGGAAGTGGTTGGGTGTGGCCGGCCTATGGTCTGTTCCGGGGAAGGGGCAAAGTGGCCCTTCAGCCCACCAAAGTTGCCTCCCCCTGACGTAGACCAGCATTCCAAGGCACTGGCAGAAGTTTATTTATTTATTTATTTCATTTTTATACCGCCCAATAGCCGAAGCTCTCTGGGCGGTTTACAACAATTAACAAGACAGTCCCTGCCCGCAGGCTTACAATCTAAAAAGACATGACACACAAGGAAAAAGGAATGGGGAGGGAAGAAGGGGGAATATTAATTAATACTTCCGGCAGTAATTCTCTTTGTAGAAGTCTCAAGAAGTTAGCCCTGGGGGAGAGGCATTCTGACCATCCATATAATGATGCAGGGATCTCAGCTCATTTAGTGCTATTGAACTGAAGAGGGCCTGCCACTGAAGCCCACGAGACGCAGCACTAGCAAGGAGGTGCTAAGGCCACTTCACGTCACAATATTATATGCCAACCTAGGAGTGGTGGTTTGCACGTTCTCTGCTACACAGCACTCCAGTTCCAGTGATGGAGGAGCGGTGCATGCCCCTCTCCTTCGTCACCAGCATGATGCCATCTATGAAGCGGACACTCCACATGGAGGCCAGTTCACATGATGGCTTGATCTGTGTGATGCTTCATCCTGAAAAGGCAGGGAGGAGGAGGAGAAGGCATGATGAACCCTGTGCCCACCTCACACACCACGTTCTGTGCACGGGGGAGGAGGATGTGCTTGCTACACTCCTCCACCATATAAATTGGAGTGCTGGATTAGTGATTGTGTGAACCAGAACCTAAAGTTATGAAACGATCAGGGTCATCACCAAAACCATGGGTGGGTCAGTAAGTGCCACTGCAAAAGGAACAGCCAACAGTTTAGATGCAGCATAGCAGTGTTGTGTAAAAACTATTATATCACACGTGTTGGAGAGAACATGTGTTGTGAAATGCCTCTTCTAAGGCTTAGTTACTGGCAGTCAGAGCTTTAAGCTAAACTCTGCTGGTATTTTTGGTATCTTGGCCCCACCCCATTTTGCCTTCGGCCCTGCCCACCACTGGAATGTGGCCCCCGAGAGCTTCTCTGAAATTGAATGTGGCCCTCGGGCTGAAAGGGGTTCAACGCCTTTGTACCGAGGCTGGTTCTCTCCAAGATGGTAAACCTGTGACTGGGCTGTTCCGCTTGATGAGCGCTCCTCCACAGAATTGAGGAGCGCTCAATTAATTGAGCACTCCTCCACAGAAAACATAAATAAATCTTTGGGCTGCCTCCAAACAAGCATTTATTGTGGAATTGCCATGGTTCATTTTACTCACATTTTATTGGAGGGGGGGAGAAGGGCAAAGATCTCTGAGAGGGTGCATGTGTGTGTGTGTGTGTGCGCGCGTGCGCGTGTGTGTACTACAGCCCACAGACCCCTGATCTTCTCCACTTCCCCTCTTCATACATTTTGGCTTAAAAATGGTAGTAACAGCCCAGATGCAAACGGAGAGGCTGCCCTTGCCTGTGCCTCCCCCTCTCCAGACTGGCTTCGCTTCGTTAGTTGCTTGCTGGATGGCAGGCAGCAGCCAGCAGTTTATTATCTCAGCTGTGTGCCTCCCTTTAGCTGTCTCGAGCAGATGAGAAGGCAGCGTCAGGAGGCAGGGAGAGCAAAGAGCCCCTCTCGAGTGCAGACCCCTGGCTCCCGGCTCTTCTCAACTCTTCTCTTTGGTTTGTAAAAACAACTGCAGCAGCGGTTGCACAAAAGTGTTTAACCCCCCCTCCCCAATTCTGATCTTCTTCCCATGGAAAAAAGTAAGCAGATCTGCTGAAGTGGGGAAGGGTGTCTTGACATCTCCCACCTCACCCCACCACCAAACTTCCCCAAAAGGGAATTCACACACACGCACGCACGCACGCACACACGCCTGTCACAAGTGCTTAATGCCATTTAAAAACACAAGTGGTATAGCATAATTTAAGTAATTGGTTAAATATATATATATATATATATATACATACGGAGATTATATATCATGGCTGGGCCAAATAGTACCAGAGCTTGGTTTGGAAATAAGTATGCTTCTAGACGATGCTTTTATATGCAATCGCCTACCTTATTCATGGAATGTGTGTGTGTGTGTGTGTGTGTGTGTGTACAGATCAGTTTGGCAACTGTGGCATTTTTTAATTTTAAAATGACCTTGCATTAATTGTTTTCATTGTTTGAAGCACAAGAGTGCAAATAAAAAATTAAAAAAATAAAAGGAGGAAATGGTTGGATTCAGGAAAGAAGTCATTAAAGGAAGTGGGTCAGGTGAAGGAAATCATTTCAGGATTCGATAAAGAGAAGTTTCTATGATATTGCAGAAGCCTTTTTAGATCACATCAAAGGTGTGTGTATGTGTGTGTGCGTGTGTGGGCGGGGGCGGGGGCTTGGCTAGCTGAAGTCTGCAATTCTAAGCATGTTTTCCAAGGAAAATCTTGCTGAACAGAATTTGACTTATCCCTGAGTAAATATACTGACGACCAGGGCCGGTGCTACCATTAGGCCAACTAGGCGGCTGCCTAGAACGCATGGCTAAATGGGGCGCAGAAACCACACCAAATCAGAAGCCTCCCTGGTTTTCCCCCCTTCGCTTCGCTTCTTTCTCCATGTGCCCATCTCTTCTTCTGTTTTTGTTGTCCCCAGGCTTGCTTTCTCTGTCTTTCTTTCTTTCTTCCCCCCCTCTCTCCCCCTCCTCCTTTTCTTTCCCCACTGCGGCTACTTCGGCTCTCTCCTTTTTTTCACCGTCCTCCTGCTGCTGCCGCTGCCGCTTGCCCGAGCCTTATGCCACTCCTGTTTCTTTCGCAAGTGGCTCTCTTTAGCAAAGCTGCTTTCTCATACAGCACATGGGGCAATAAGGGGAAGAGAAGGGGGGCGGTTAGGGAGGGAGGGGGTGGCTGCGCTGGAGGAGGTGGGTGGGTGGGTGGAGGGAGGCAGAAAGAGTGAGGGGGGTAAGCAGAGTGAACTCTCCCCAAGCTGAGGAGCCCCCACCCCTAGCCAGGGAGAATGATAAAAGGAGTGGAGGTGGGGGAGGAGGAGGAAGGGGGGCTGGGGGAGCAAAAAAAAATTAATAATAAATTTTTATTTAATAATAAATATCAGAAGCAAAAAATAAACCAGAATTTTGCATGCACGCGAAAATAGAAATTGGAGAGGGTGGGGGGAAGAGGAGCTTGCAGGAGAGGAGATGGGGTGTGGGGGCGGGAGGAGAGATAAATTTTGCACATACACACAAAAAAGAAGGTAAAGGGGGAGGGGAACAAAAAGGAGAGAGAGAGAACGAAAGAGAGAGAAGGGGTAAGAAAAGAAAAGGAGAGGGGGGGGGGAAGAAAGAGAGGGAAGACAGACCAGAGAATCCCAGTGATCAAATATGCTAAGGAGGAGGATAATAATTTATTATGATAATATTTTTTTTTAGGTTTTGCCAATTGACTTTTATTTCATAATGGGCATAGGGCTGGAGGGAGGGAGGGCTCAAGTGGGAAGGGGGCGCGCTAAATATCTGATCTTGCCTAGGGCACCAAACTGCCATGCACCGGCCCTGCTGAGGACCTAGCTGTAAGGTGGCCAATCCCATCTCAGTAATGCCTGACCAGTTTTGCCTTTGCTGTGGAGATGGAGCACTGGGAGATTGCAACATAAATAAACAGAGATAAAGCACTATTTGAGGTGCAGTGTGGAACCACAATTCCAGTTCTGCTTCCAACTCATTGTGCAAGGCCTCTGCTTCAAGTGCGCAAAAGGGCTCTAATCTGGAAGCGTCTCTGGACACAGAAAACTAGGCCAGACTAGACCAGAACCTTTCTTCTCCACATCTACTTTTTTCTTCAGAGGGATGTTGTTTTTGTATCTGGAGGGGGCACAGCCAAAATACTGATTTACAACTTGAGTGAGAACTAAGAAAGTGGGTGAGGAGAAACCAGGCACAACTGACCCACATGGCTTGCTTTTCTATCACTATAGGGCTAACTACATCACTGTAAATTTACAGACCTGAGTTTTTGTATTCAAAGGTTCTAGCATATTGATTCCCTATTAAATTCCTATCTCCCATGGTTTGGGATCAGATCCAGCTCTATTTTCAAACAATGGGAAGCATTCCAAAGTCTTCAAAATGGCCAAGCCTGAGAAGATTATGGATCCATTTTTTATTTTTGTTAGTTTCAGTGTTCGGAAAAGAATATGTGCTACATTCCTATTGCTTTCACTAGACCTTAAGAAACACTGTTTTGGTGCCACAGCTTAAAAAACAACAGCACATAAGTAATAATAAGAAACTTTTCCAGGGCTGGTTTGAGGCCTAACTGTATGTTTATACCCATATCTCTGTAACTAAACCCAGGCAGCCTGTTTTCCAGGGGTTGGGTCCAGCACTGATGCTTCACCAGCAGAAGGATACCACTTGTGTAATGGACTTCCATTCACGTGTGTAATGGACTTCCATGCCCTTTCATCCCCCTGCAGCCCCCCCTGCATGCTCTACAAAACTCTTCCAGATGGTCCCACACCCCTCTGGAGCAGATTTGGAGGGCACACGGGAGCAGGGATACTGCACAGGGAAGGAGAGGATGTAGAAGGCCTGTTCTGCTAGTGGTATTCTTCTGCTAGAAGATCAAAGATGCTGGGTCCAGGAAAAGCCACTTTGTGTGGGGTGTATGGAGAGAGGGATTTGGAGCAGAGAAATGGTGGTCAGGTAAAGTATTTAAAACCCTCTCCCCTCCTTCCCATTTGTCGATTTCAATCCATCCCATCCCAAAGCAGTTTTTATTGAAAGTGGGGCTGTCAGGGTTTGGATGTAGCCATTTGCATGTAAGTTATAAGGTGGACCTTTAGTCCATCTGGCAAAATGTAAATCTAATTACCATGAGAGCGTAGCTTTCAATTCCAAAGCATTTTGTTCAGCAAAGAAATGAGGACTCATTTTTCAGGATGAATATTTATTTTGGGAGTAACCTTACACTCTCACTGCTTTGAGGTTAATTCTCATTGTGACCCTCTTTAGGATTAAATTCCAACCCAATTAGACGTCAAGAAAATCCTTACCTTTCTTTATGGCAATTAATATTCTCGTAAGTAGATTTGATTATGCCACATCCATTTTGCTGGATGGCTAATTAGGAAATTCCACTATCCAAATGCCTTTTCAATATCATTCATGTGATTGTCAGTCCTATAAGCAATGAAAAAAATAGCACTCAGTACTCATTGCATGACAATATAACTACAGCTGGAATACTACAATATCAATCTTCACTTCCTAGAAAAAAACAACAGTGAATATTTCAGTTCTTGCTCTTCTCATTTTTCAGTTTACACCATAGTATGTTGAATCATTGGGCTGGGGCCAGACTTAGGCATACTTAGAGTAGACCAATGGGACTTGTGTTAGTCATGACCAACTTAAGTCCTATAGGTTTCAGTGGAGTTACTCGAATTATGACTATGCCTGGATCTGACCCATTGATTGCCAGTGTCCCCAATGATGCAGTGACTGACTCAAGGTGGAAGGGGCATTCCCATACTAATCAGCCTGTAACATTGCATATGTACATACATGTGACTTTTAAAAGAGGGATGTGGGGCAAAGAAGGTACGCACACCAGCAGCATTTGTCCTTTTAGGAGACCTCATCCTAAATCACCACTGTGTTTTGAACTTGGGGGATTTTAAAGAGCAGCTTGAGACCATTGTGGGGACTCCTTCTGAGAAGGAAGGCTGAGAATAATTTGTATTCACAGAAAGTTTGCAGATGGTTTTGCAGATCTGGGCATAATTGATCAAGACCATGTTGTGGACTGGTTTTGAAAATAGGAAGCTGACTCAGATGATTGGCCCATCTCTCTCAGTACACTGACTGAAGGGTCTTTCTCGCTACTTGGAGATGCCAGAGGTTAAACCTGAGATCTTCTGCATGAAAAGCATGTGCTCAACCACTGAGCTATGGCTCCTCCTCTAATTTTAGAGCATCAAATCAGAGTCAATGAAGTCTTTATTTTGCTGGTTGGTTCTAATAAAAGCTATTAAGAGGTACTCATTCTCCTAATTTCCTACTTCATCAGAGCGTGTAACTGAAGTGAAGACTGACATCTTCGTCACCAGCTTTGGGCCTGTTTCAGACCATGATATGGTAAGTGACATCCTATTTTCTTTCAGTTTCTTAAAATCTCTTTTTAAAAACTTTTTTAAATTGAATTTTCCAAAACAAAAACAAATCATATTTGGCTTCTGCCTCTTTGTCTGACAAACATTACCAATCCACATCCAATCTAAGTTTTCTCCATTTTCACAGAAAGAATTTCTATCACCTTTATTAATATTCAAAAATCAAACCCCGAAATTATTAAGTCACTTTCCCTCTTCCCAAGAAGTCCACCAGAGGTTTCCAGTCTTTCATAAATTAAGATATATATTTTTCTCTAATTAAACAAGTCAATTTTGCCATCTCTTCTAAGTCCAAAATTTTCAACAGCCAGTCTTCTATAGTTGGTATTGCTGCTTCTTTCCATTTTTGAGCATAGATTATTCTTGCTGCTGTCATATTATATTGTAATAATGTTCCATAGTCTTTCTCAAATTGTAAATCCATAGTTTCTTAAAATCTCTTAACCTTCAGGAAGGATGTGGACATCTGCACTAAACCTATCACCACTTAGACTTCTGCCCATCCTGCTTTCTACAATGATTCATACCATACTTTCACATTGACTGTATTTAAGGACACTTAACCATTCACCTTGAATGCCATCCCCAATTAGACAATTCAATCCATTTGAAATGTTTTGAACATTTGGCTCACTCAGTACCAGCTTTTCCAACATGGACAAGCAGTAGCAAATGGGAGGGAAACTTAGCTTGTGATGATCATGGGAATGGGTCATTTGAAGGAGAAGGTGGAGAAGAGGTTATTCAGAGACACCCAGTAAACCAGCTTTGGGAAATACAGAGGATAGTAAACCACATCTTATCTAATTATTCAGGCCATGCTCAAAATTACTGATGAGAGATAGAACAGATCATCTCATTTCACACACACACACACACACACACACACACACACACCTTATCTGGAGCATTGCTCTTCCACTTATCAATTGGACTCCAAATGAAACTGTAATTCCAGCAAACATTTTGTAAGGTTGAGCTCAAGCCTGACTACTCAAGTCTTTAAATGTTTGGCCATCCAGTTTGTTACATGAAAGATCAAAGTAAACCTAAAACCTTGTAATGCATCTGCAGGATTTCAGTACACATTTTGGATTGCAACAACTTGTGTTAAGCCACACAGAAGCTTTTTTTCCTTCCTTTCGGCCCAAACAAGCACTCCTAAATGCTGAGTATTGATGAGTAAACATGCCATTATATAACATTATTAATAATAAATAAAGGATTTAAGAGGACCTGCAAAAATTTGTAAGAGTGTTTCTTCATACCTTTTGTTCCACTAATCTACATTTTCTAACCCTTTTCTCAGGTGGATGCAGTTTTGCTATATGCATTATGTATATGTAATGTATATATTTCCTGAATAAGATGCACCAGTTGCAAAGCCATTTTCTTCTGGGAGCTGCAAACACTATTGCAAAACTAATTCCCGAACCTTGAAATGTATGGAGCATGAATATGGTTAGAGCACTTTGGGGACTGAAGCCCCACTCTATTTCTGATTTTTTTGGGCGGGGGTTACAAAATGGTTTGAAGACACTATTGCTTATCTCCAAAGCCTCACTATACCAACAAATTGCTTCTCTCTCTCTGCCCGTCTCCCCATATGCTAATATTGTTATTATCAATGTGTGTGGGAGATTGTAATTGTTCCCATTGCCCTCTCCCCCTGGCACACCCAATTTACAATTGGACATCATGCTGAAGCCAATATGTATAGACTGCAATTCATATAGGGTGGATCTATGTGACTCATGCAGTTCCGTCCTATGCATGTCAGGGTCTACGCATGTAGGCCTCTATGCATATGTGATGTCCAGTTTGTTATCCTCAGTACATTGAGAGGGTAGGCCAATAGGCATAAACATGAATATGTGTTGATAATAACTTCTTCTGCACAGGGCTTCTCGCTCTCCTTAACGGTCTTCTGTTGCAGTTGAGACTGTCTCCATTTGGGAACGTTGTCTCGTATAATGCAACAATGGATGCTTTGCGGCTGATGTTTATTCTCTGGCTCTCCCTCTTTAGAATCAAGTCATTATATGCCTATTTGGGAATGGGAAGATGAGCCCAGGATCCATTTTCTGTCTACTATCTCATCTTTTAAAACTAGTTAGGAAAAACAGTTGAATTTCCATAAACAGATCTGAAACCTGACAGTGCTTGAAATCACTGATGCATTTGGATTATTGGTACCCAGGTGGTAAGAAATTTTGGTCTACTAAGGGCCAAAACAGACATTACTTTAAATCTATGTACCGGTAACTAACAGCAAACTCTGTTTTCGTTATCATGAGAGGGAGAGGCCCTAATCTCACTGCAGGACAACTTTATCCTCTTTGGAATTCACTGCTGTGGCTGAGGTTGGATATTGGGGTTTTGATACTGGTGTTTTGTTAAGATATACACTTGCTGTTTTCTGATAGTCTATATGTGCTGAGACGTAGATGACTGGATGGGTAAAATCCTATCAGAGTCAATTTTGGATTTCAGAGACTCCTCTTTGAAGGCATCTGTGGCAGAAAGCAGAAGATAGATAGATAGACAGACAGACATATATTTTAAAAGAGTTCCAACTCTTTCCCACAATCTCCTACAGAGGTGTTCCCTTAGTTCCACAATTCATTTCTTGACCTGTGCAACTCCTCACCAGCACCCTTAGACATTGTCAGCAAAGAGGAAATGCATCACCAAAAAAGAGGACAAAAGAAAACATGGGTTTGCATAAAATGTGCACATATGAATACACACACATATGCAAAATGCAACTTCAATGCCGCTCTCTGCTCTCCCTACTTATGGTTCTTAATCTTTAAACCAAACTTGGACTGGACAGCCCTTTAAATACAGGGGTGGGCAACTTGTGTCCCTCCAGGTGTTTTGGCCTACAACTGCCAGCATAGCCAATGGTGAGGGATTGTAGGCCAAAACATCTGGAGGGCCACAAGTTGCTCACCCCTGAAATAGAGGATGTCTTGAAATAGAGGGCTGTCCTCTGTAAGGCAGGACACACAGCCACCCTAATCACCACTTGCTTCTGGTTTCAGGAATCCTCATTTTCTGTAACATGGGGCTCACCCTACTCGTCCCTCTACTCATCCCCCTTTATTACCATCAAAATAATAAAGCAAGCAAAATCAATATATCCTGTCATGACACTTTTAAGTTTGGCATTGCTCTTGAAGCCTCTTTGTCCCCAATGTTCTCATTGCCAAATGAACTATATTCAAAGGTCCCCATTGTCTAATTTTAGGAATACACAATAGATGTATTTTTCCGGCAAAGCTGGAGGGATGAAAGACTGAAGTTCAAAGGACCCATGCAAGTCCTCCGACTTAATAATTTAATGGCCAGCAAAATATGGACACCAGATACATTTTTCCACAATGGAAAGAAATCAGTGGCTCACAACATGACTATGCCTAACAAACTCTTGCGGATTACAGAAGACGGGACACTGCTCTATACAATGAGGTGAGCATCGCAACATGGCGCCTTCTCATTTGTTAAATAGTACTGCATAAATTATAATGTTTATGAACGATTTCTTGTCATACTCCACTCTTTTTAAAAATATATATATTTATATTTGGATTTTAGATACTGCAATGATGTGTACATCGTAAAAAAAGATAAATTGAATGTAGCTGTTTTCAGTGTCAATTTTTGGTTTCCTTTTTGCTTATCTTTTCACTTTATGACCTCTGAGCTTACTCGGTTCCACTGAATTCTTTGGAATACACAAAAGGCTTCATATTTCACTTTTAGCAGGTTTAAGGATTAGGCTCTCACAGCCCAGTCTCATGGATGAACTGTAGCTGCTGTGGCACAAGCAGTAATTTGCTCCATGGCACTACAGCAGCATCCCAGCATGCTGTTTAGAGGGGTAGCATGGGATACTCTTGTGCACCTTTTACAGGATCCAATACAGATAAACAGCTCCCTGGGTGGAGCATATTTGCGGCAAGTGGGGGTATTTCTGGCCTGCTGGCAGACCCCAATAAAGGCCCTTGTTCTGGAGCAGGAAAAAAGGAAGAGCAATTGTCTATATCTCTGCAAGACTTGGATACATGTATAAGGATACCTTTTTACAAAATGGTTAGGATCTTTCCTGCAGACCACCAGCATGATGTGGCGGTCAGAGTGACTTTGGGCCAATCACTGACTCTCAGCCTAACCTTCCTCACAGGGTTGTTGTGAGGATAAGATGGAGAGGAGGAGGAGGAGGAGGAGGATTATGTAAGCCGCCTTGGGTTCCTTGCAGGAAAAAAGGTGGGGTATAAATATAATAAATAAAAAATAAAATAAAATTGAAGCTTTCAGACACTGTTCAGCATAGAGCTCATTGCAATAGTCTAAATGTGATATAACCAAGGCATGGATAACTGTTGCCAATTCAGGGAAGGATTGCAGTTGGCATACCAAATGTAATTGTGCAAATGCTGTCCTTGCCACCCCCACCACGAAGATCCGGGGTCAGTGTAAGGTCAAGGAGCTCTCCTAAGCTATGGACCTGATCCTTGTTATGAAGTATCATTCTAAAAGTCTTGGAGAAAGGATGGGAATATGAATGTGATGAATCAATAATATATTTCTGAGTCTACACAAAGATGTGTGCATTCTGCCATTTTCTTCTCTGAATGTAACGGTCAGAAGTAGCCCTGATTAATTTGATACTAGCACAAACTAGAAGTAATGACTGTTGGATAAAGGGAAAATACATGCAAGAGCTCTAGCAGAAATCTAGCTTTGCTAATATATCCTAGAATTACACCTCAGCAAGCCTTTGTTCCAGAGCTGTACAATTGAGGTGAGCACTGGAGTAAGTGTGTTGCAGACTGGCCTTTAATGCAAAAAAGAATGGTTGGCTTCTGAGTTTTTTTATTGGTTTATTTTGAATTTCTGTCCCACCATTCTAGTTCAGAAATTGAACCCTTTCATTAATGCAGGTCACAGAGCAAATGCAAAACTACAAAAGACATAGTAGTAGGTGAACAGGAGTATTACTGGTATGGATAAAGGTACTTGCAAGGTGATATTAGATGAGCAAAGAACTGGAAAATGGGATTTTAGGACAAGTGAGAAAAAGTATTTCTGAGTAAGCTTGTGCTAATGATCATTTGATATAGTACATTAACCAAACTTCAATCGAATGCATACCTTTTATTATAATTTGAGTTAAAGCTACATTTCGCTCCTAAAACTGTTCTGTTGCTTATGACCCCCTTGTAGACTCACAGTGAGAGCAGAATGTCCAATGCATTTAGAAGACTTTCCCATGGATGCACATGCTTGCCCACTGAAATTTGGAAGCTGTAAGTTGACTTTAACAATCATTCCCCCCTCCCCCCCACTCCTTTCCACAGCCCACTTAACAGTCAGAACAGAATATCTACGAGCCTAGCATTGTATGTGTGTGCACACATTTTTCCAATCTCTGCAGTTTTATTTTGTAAATGAAGATTTTCTACATGAATAAATGTAATCCAATATCTGGCAGAGGCATTAGTCAAAGAGGGAAATGGCTCCACTCCAGACATGTGGAGAATGCTGTGGTATCACAGCATATAGAGACTTTCCATTTCTGCTTGACTGTAGCTACATTTTATTATCAGGGAAAGAGCAACTTCCATCATACAAACAAAGAATGTGTGAATTGGCTCTAGTGACGATAAATGACTTCAAGCATTATTTGCTGTTTTGTTTGTATCTGTTTTTAGAAATATTCAAGGATGAACAGGAACTTTCAAAAGGTTCAAATAAAAGCAGTCTTTTAGTCTTTTTTGGGGGGGTTGGTTGGTTGGAGGGATGAAAATAGTTGCTCAGTCCACTGGGAATCTTTCTATACAAGTCCCATTGAAACAGAAGGGTGTTCTTACACAGACAGAGCCTGTGCATTTCAGTTGGACTTTCAGTGGAAGACGTCCGAGTTGATAGTCCCTAATGAAAAGTGGAATTATAAATGAGTGTTTCAAACCCCAAAATACCAAAAAGGGGCTGGATAAACATTAATAGGAAAGTGTCTGCTCAATCCAAGACACTAATGTAATGATGACTAAGCATCAGCATTTGTTCCAGTTGAGGTTCCCATGCTGAGGTTGCCTAAAGAAGATCCTGTGATCAATGCAGGTTCTTCCCAGTGCCTGCCAAGTGATAATCCCTAGTGTTTGTTCTCTCATGTCTCCTCACAGGCTATTTGAAAATATGTGTGCAGAGTTCCAAGTGGAAAAAGAGAGACCACCATCAGGAGATTTGCTTTGCCTCACATCCCCTCCCAACATACTGGCTTTTCATCTTGGGAATGCTGGGTAGTTGCTAGAGTTTTGAGCTGCATTAGCCACTCATTCAGCTGTTCACTTGGAGAAAAGCCATAATTTGTACCAGATGCTACACCCACCCACATATCAATATTTTCTCACCCGAAAGGTGTTTGGGCATGATTACAGCTCCAGTACTCTTCTGCCATTAGAAGATGTTAGCATCCAGGAAGGGGTTCTGGTTTCAGAGCTGACCTTTTTCAGTGCTAGTGCACTCTCTGCTTGTGCCAACTTTACTATACTGGAATGTCAGAATGATAATTTAAGATAATGCAAGTTATCCTATCAATGGCCATTTCTTTTCCCAGTAGAAATGGGACATTTCTCTGATACTTAGTGTTACTTTAAAAGTCAGCATGCTAAATCCATAGTGGCTGTGTCACCTTATGGGATATTAAAGTAGAGAGACTTGCTATGAACTAAAGAAAACAACAGCTTTGGGATGCACGCCAAACAGTTCAAACTGAAATGGGCCTACCATCCATGCAGTTCCAGGGCTCTGGATCTAAAAGCTGAAGCAGCTGGAAGCAGGCTGATCTGGCTCTTCTTTGAAGTGGCATGAACTATCCTGGTGGTCAGAGGGGGTTGACAAGAGGGCAAAGTGCATATGGCAGACTTCCCTAACCTAGTGCCCTCCAGATGTTTTGGATTCCCATCATCCACATCCATCATGGCCAATGGTCAGGAATGCTGGGGGTTGTAGTCCAAAACATTTGGAGGACACCAGGTTAGGGAAGGCCTGGTCTATGGGTTCCAGGTTTATGGACATTCAAGCAATAATCACCAGTTGCGTAATTTGGGACATGACAAGATATTAAGCCAGTTCCCATGTCACAACTCTGCATGGGTTGTTTAAATCATGGATAGTTGTGAATGACCAGGAGCGAGCGTCCATGCTGGTTCTGTCAGCCCACTCCTGCTGTGATAAGCAACCCAGGAATGCTCTGTCCCTGGGCTGTTTACCGTGAGTTATGAACCTGGAACTCTGGGTTGTGGGGGGAATGAACAACCCAGAGTTTGAACCCACACTCAGCAACATATGAACAGATCATTGTGTCAAGTGCTTTTATGCCATTGATCAGACAAATAACAGGGGGAAATCCTTACTTCTGCATTTTGGGTTGATACACTTGTAAATTCTTCAGAAATGCTGGGTCTTCACAAATTTCAATGACTTTAGAAGATTCTTAAAATATCTGAATATCCAATGCCTATCAGTGTTTCTGCCATTCCACGGGGTACAGTTAGATCAATGAAATAAAGAATTTTAATATTGGCATATACAATTCTGTCACTGTGTTCATTGCATTGCTGTTGCTGAAAGAACAGAAGAAATGATTGTTTCATTGGAAAGAGGGGCAGACAAGCAAATGACATGATCAGAAATGAAATGGCCAATTTTTATTTTTAACTACTGTGGAAATGACTTATCTTCCCCTAATTAGATGCTTATACAAAATCGGAAGTAATGTATGAATGGACACGGGAACCTGCACAGTCTGTTGTAGTAGCTGATGATGGTTCTCGACTGAACCAATATGATCTCATGGGACAAACTGTAGATTCTGGAATTGTGCAGTCCAGTACAGGTAGGTGATGAGCATGGTCTTTCTCTATATAACTAATATAGTTATAGAGTGAAATATTTAACTGCTCCATGGGATGCATTTATTTTAGTTTTCAAATTTGTACTCTGTTGCCTCAAAAAGTAAGATCATAACACAAAACAATAAAATTGTAATTCTATAAAAATGATTAAAACAACACCTACAGAACCAGGAGAGAGCATTACATGAAATACAGGCATTAAAGCATTAAAAAAATACAGGCGGGAATATGGGGTGGGTTAGGATTTTAAAAGAATTTTTTAAATACTGTTTTAATTATCATATTTTATTGTATTGTTTTATTGTATCATTTTAATTGTACATCGCCCAGGGTGGCCGGGTGGCCGGCCAGATGGGCAATTAATAAATATAAGAAATAAATAAATAAATAAATAAATGTCTGAAGCAGGGGTAGGCACCCTGGTGCCCTCCAGGTGTTTTGCACTACAACTCCCATATGCCCCAGCCAGCATGGTCATTAGTCAGGGATTATTGGAATCTATAGCATCTGGTGGGTACCAGTTCCCTTTTCCCTGATATAACCATCAAACCTCCACTGAAATCTGGCCAGCAATTAGCCTCCATATACCATGTAGAATGAGACAATTTTCACACATTTTCTAAAGTGTTGATTAGTCTATCAGGGGAGGGAGTTCCACAACATGGGCACCATCGCTGAAAAGGCCCTGCCTGTTGTGCCAAACAACCTAGCTTCAGATAACTTCACTGTAAGCACTGCCCCACCTTATGACTGTGGCATATGGGGAGTCTCATACAGTAGAAGATGTTTCCTGAGGTACTCTGGAACATGCTCCCCACTCCAAATTTGGATGTTTTATGGGCCAATTGTGCCAGGAAACTAATTGGAAGCCACACCAGTTCTTTCAGCACTGGTGTATAATGTTCCCTGTGACTTATACCCCTTTGCATGTCTCACTTCCCTCTGTGGTGTGGTTTGTGGGAACATGTGAATTTGTGAAAGGGCCTTCCTTCTGTTTGGTGTCCAGGCTGTGGGACTCCCTATCCTGGGAGATCCATCTCCCCTCTCTCCCAATGCCTGTTGAAAGCATTGTTTGTGTGTTTGTTCTTGGAGGCATTACCCCAACCAATGTTATCCAAGAATTATTCAATTTGAGGGATAGGTTGTAGGAAAGTAAACTGCAGGTGAGGGAGGATTCAGTTCCCCTTAGCCATGCACTCCTTTTGCTGTTAAAAATGGATCCCATCAACTTCTATATATGATTAATATTGTTCTGTGTTTAAACACATGGAGCTTCCTTTGTCAGTCACATCTAGTTTGGCCTTCAATTTTCTTCTTCCAGGGTATAATGACATCACACAGCAAATCTCACAGCCAATGGCATCACTAAGGGCAAATGAAAAGCTATTTCAGAGTGGGGGCAATGCTTCATGCATCACCTTGCTCTCACTCTAAATCTTCAGACACTTTTGAGCCTGTTCTGATCCCCCTCAAAATTGCTCAAAGAAGGGGGCACTTTAAAACTGTCTTCTCGCTTCAGGAAAAAGGCAGGATGTATTTGTTCAAAATAAACTCAATGATAAATTGTTTTGGAATATGGGCACACTCAATTGGACTCTGAAGGGGAGAAAATTTAATAGCCTGTAAGCTCCCCCTGAGAATGCCTCCTCAGATACCCAGAATGTTTTTATTTGGTGTGCAGATGGTACTTGACAGGAGAGATTCTACTGCAAAACAATGGTTTTGCCCACCAGGTTCCTTCTTTATGCAACCGTTCCTTGAATTAATGGGCTGCACATCTGGACGGTGTTTCTGAATATGGGCACACATCTAGATGCAGCTTCAGTTTTTCCTCAGACCAAGCTCACAATGATTTCTCTACCTCGACATCAACCATAGTTCATTCAGGTGCCAAAGGGTGGGTGGAGAGAATACTAATTTATTAAGCAAGGTGATTTAATTAAATTTATGTTGTGCTTCTGCTGACTGCTTCTGTGAGTCATTGCAGATCATAATATTGGGCTTCTTTCTTTCTTTCTTTAATGTTATTTATGAATCACCTACATGAAAATAAATTTCTAAGCCACGTACAAACAGTACAGTATAAGATCATAATTAAATACTGTATATTGTTACTGTATACAGAAGACATGATTACCTACCTGTTTGCTGGAAAAACAGCAAACAGCTGGTGGAATTGAGTAGGTGCTGAAAACCCGGAAGGGTTGGCTCCTGTCTAATTTGTAATGGAAGGGAGTTCCAGAGAATGGGCGCTATGATAACTGAAGGCCCTAATCCAACCCATGATGGACTGGACTTCTGAAATCTTGCGTACCAACAGGAGGGTATCCCCTGATCAGTGTAGCAACCAAAGAGGCAGGGAAGTCAGGTGATCTCTTATTTATCCTGCCTGGTTCTGACCTGTTAACAAGACAACATTTAACTGTCAGCACTTGTGCGGGAATACAGCTCACACACTCACTCGGGCACTGGCACCTGCCTCTCACCCCACTGCTCGCACAGCTCTCCAATATGACTCTTCTGCTGGTTCTTGTCTTCCGCTTCTGCCACAGTGCTATTGTGTCTTGCCGAAGTACTCAAGAAACATTAGGCTCAGCTAGGTGTTTGGTTGTTTTAACGACCTACCTCTCCTTTGTTCTCTTTAAAGCAATGAACAAAATTAACTCATTTGTTCTTTGATGACCTCGCATTCCAAGAGTTGTACACATTGCATGAGGATGATTTGTGTGTATATACTTGAGTACTGCAGTCTTCTTGGGAAAGAACCCACACCCCCTGTGGTGCTCAAGTGTGTGCATGTGTTTGTGTGTGTAAACAAACAGAGCTCAATGGAATGTTGCTGTGGCATTCTGTGACCTGCCTGAACTGTTCAAACTCTAGGTTATCAAAGCAAACAAATTAGTTTATTTTGCTTGTATCTGGAAAAAAATGGGGGAGGGGACCTTACAATCAAAACACAATGGAAGTGGGACATTAAGAAGAGCTCAATCCACTGCTTAGATTGAATGGTCAATAAACTAAATCAAATTACCCCATTACGGGAAGCAGTTATTCTATTACATATTTGATTCTGTGGCTCCAGCCATTGTAATTTATTCTCCCCTCCTCCTCATTCACACTTTTCTATGTCAATAATAAACTAAATAGGCATCTAAGAGAGTGCTAGCTGGATATAGCCTACCTGGCTGGCTGCAACTTCAGAAATTTGCAAACAAACAAGCTGTTATTTCCATCCAAAGAAGCAGGATATGAAGGATCATTTACAGATCCTGCTATTTGCTTTCCAAACAGAAACGTAGTCTTAACGGAAAGAACATAGTTAACATTCAAGTCACTATTCACAGCATTTTGTCAATGCTATCAAAAATGAGGCAGCTCGGGCAGAAAAAATAAGGAATTCCAATTTGCAAAGATATCAAAACAAAATTAGCATAATGGCTAAAAAGACATTAATCACTGTTATTTATGATTAGTGCCAAGTTCTGCACAAGATGTTTGAGCAGACTAGTAAAACAAAAACAAAAGAAAAAAGCAGGAAAGTACTTGTATTAAGGAAGGAAGAACATCAAAGATTGTATCAATAATAATAATAATAATAATAATTATTATTATTATTATTATTATTATTCTACCAACAATTCACAATGAAGCTGGATCCTTTTGAAAGGCTGGAGAGGTCCTCATCTGAAGCATATCTAAAGCACTGCAGAGAAAATACAGAAAATGGAAGAATAAGCGAAAACTAAGCTTTCAGGAATTGAAATAATGCAAATTGAAATCTCTCTCTCTCTCTCTCTCTCTCTCTCTCTGTGTGTGTGTGTGTGTGTGTGTGTGTGTATGTATACATAATCCTGAGGGTAATACCTACAGAGGAATGATGCAGCAAAAGATCATGTACCTTGTACATATAAGACTCCAGCAGTTAAACTGCAGACATGAAGAAGCAGGGCAGAGCAGAGAAGAGCTCTGCTTAAGACCACAGAGTCTGTGTTGGAAACATGGAACTAGATGTACTTCTCTCTCTCTCTCTCTCTCTCTCTCTCTCTCTCTTTTAAAGACACACACACAGAGTGAGTGAGTGAGAGAGTGAGTGAGTGAGTGAGTGAGTGAGTGAGTGAGTGAGTGAGTGAGAGAGTAGGTGAGAGTCATATATCAAGAGATGGGGAAGGAAACAGTGCCAACAAAATCTATCAGGAACTTTGCTTGCACAAGTCCTAATTAAATAGTCCATGTTCTTGCAACTCAATTTATTTGGTGGGGGGTAGTGTGGCTGGGTGGAGGGGCTGCGCAGAGAAACTTATTGCACCTTGGTCAGCACCTTGGCTGGCCAGCATGATCACAGTCTCTTCAGGTGTGCATAAAAATATCTGCACAGGACTTTTGACTTGCAACTTGTATGCATAGTGTAGCAGTATGAAAGTATAAATTTTCCACCTAGGGAATCCCCATATAAATAAATATCTGTTTATCACCATCTGAATACATCATTATATCTAATAAAGCATTGGAAACAACATATCCATACGCAGTTTGAATATATGTTTATATATTCAGGCGGCTGCATAATCCCCATAAACTAGGGGATAAACTAAACTAAACATAAACTAAAATTTAAGCCCATTCAGTCCTAATTTAAGTGACTTGTGGATTGTAGCCATCAAAAAGGTGGTACAATATTTGGGGTGAAGTATTTTACAGATAAGAGACCAAAGTAATGTGCATTATTAAACACTTTCATATATTTAATAAACTGTTATTGAATAAATATTTAATAAATTCTAGAAGTGATCCAAGGGGAGAAAAACAAAGAAAAGAAACCCATTTCCCTGCTGGAAGTAGTGGTGCTGTACATAGTCCTATCATCCTGTACAGGAGCTGTGCAATTTGTACTACTAACCTGCAAATTATTTATTGAGAGCCAGTGTGGCGTAGTGGTGAGAGTGCTGGACTGGGACTCTGGAAATCTGGGTTCTAGTCCCCACTCGGCCATGAAACTCACTGGGTGACTTTGGGCCAGTCACTGCCTCTCAGCCTAACCTACCTCACAGGGTTGTTTTGAGGATAAAATGGAGAGGAGGAGGAGGAGGAGGATTATGTAAGCCGCCTTGAGTTCCTTGTAGGAAAAAAGGTGGGGGTATAAATGTAATAAAATAAATAAATAAATAAATAACCTAAAAAATGAAATGATATTTACCAAATAGAAGAACTGCAGTAAGGACAATCCTAGCCAAATTCTCAAAGCCCTTACAAGGAGGGCACTGGTGCAATCTCTCAGGATTTGCTGGTCTTGCGCAATCTCCATTCCGCCAAACAAACTTCATTGACATGAATGAAGGTTGAGCGAGACATATTTATTCAGATAGAACCTTTTGCACCTCATCACTGGGGAGTCTTGTGGGGGGCAAGCAGAGCAGAGGTTGGCAACACTGCTCTTGAAAAGCACGTCAAATGAATCCTTTACAAGACCATCTTCCATCTGGTAACCTGTGTCCTCACTGTGGGAAGCTGTGTGGATTTAGAATTGGCCTCCACAGTCACTTACGGACCCATCGCTAGAATCTACACAATTTTCTTTAGAATTTTCCTCCTTTTAAAATCTCCTTTTTGTAAATTTTCTTTTTTTTTTTTTTTAAATCCTGGAAGACAATCTTACTCGGTCACGAGTGATCGCCTGACTGACTGACTGACTGACATCAGGGCTCTCCAACCTTGGGCCCCCAGATGTTTCTGGACTACAGCTCCCAGAATCCCTTGCCATTAGCCATGCTGGATGGGTATGCTGGGAGCTGTAGGCCAGCAACATCTGGGGACCCAAGGTTGGAGAGCCCTGCTCTAAAGCAACATTCTACTATTTTGGCCTACAACTCCAAATATTTTGACCTACAACTCCCATCAGCCCTTGCCAGCATAGCCAATGGTGAGGCATGGTGGGAGTTGTAGGCCAAAACATTTGGAAGGCCACAAGTTGCCCACCCCTGATCTAAAGTCACAGCAAAATCTTAGCTCCTACCAGGTGGTGTGAGACTGTCACAGCATTCAGAACTTTGGGACATGGGTTGGAGTTGAAGGAACTGCTAGCACCTTCGCCACATCCTAGCCCCCAAATGCTCACTCCTCAGTGCTCTGACCCAAACCACTATTCATGCCAAGTTTCATCTCTCCCCCATCTTCCGAGAGCCCAGAGCAGGTGAAGGGTGGCAGGGTTCTGCTGACTTTCTCCACCTATTTGTTGGGGGGTTGGAACTCCAACTGTCTGGCAAGTGCAGAGGCTGAAGAGAAAACACTCAGGAGATACTTCCCCTCTCTCAGCCTTACCTAAGGGAAAGGTGCTCCACGCATCTACAGGAAGGGGCATCCAACAGTGCTCTTCACCTGGGTTTTCCTCCTTCCCAAAGGCACATGGAATACTTTCTGACAGTGGCACCCAATGCTCCACCTCACCCAGTCCCTCCCAAAGGGAAGGCCAGATGGGGTGAGGTGGGAGAATGCGCTGTTGGGTGCCACTGCCTGGAGGTACTCTGTGTGTCTTCAGGAAGTGGTGTCCAATAATTTCCCACCTGTCCACCTTTCCTGCTCTAATGCAGGAAAGGCCAGCAGGGGGAGAGGAGCCACTCACCCTACTTGCCATAGGGCTATGGGGAATGTTGTGAGACTATATGTTGAGGTGTGCTTTTGATACTCTTAGAAATGATCATCCACACCCAGGGACAATTTTTTTTTTTTTTGCCTCTGAACAGAGTTGGATTGAGGGTATTTTTTTCAAAGCCCCAGACCTATCTTATATGTCATCTCTAATTTTGGTAGAAGGTCTCATTTGATTTCAAACCTACTCATTTCTTTTCTTTGCTGACATTTTTTTTGTTTCAGTCCGGTCAGTAAGGAATGTAATACTGCATTATTAGACCCCAAAGGAATTTGATCTTTTCAAGAAGTTAATTTTCCAACTAACAGTCACAAATGATGAGACTAAAAATGAGATGCTTGTTTAATTTCTTGAAAAATTTCACACAAGCCATTAAATAGTGATCAGACACCACTGATTATTTTAAATGAACACTCGCTTTTTCTTGTGTAGATGAAAGCTGTACAACTAATTTATAATTCATAGAGCAGGAAGAGACCAAAGGGACATTTGGGCAAATCATCTCTCCTTAAACAAAGTCAGCCCACTCACCCCCTTCACAGATCCATCTATGCTTTGCCCTCCCAAAGTTGTGACTACCAAGATGAGTACACAGTCTACTACTATGTATATCAGGTCACATACATTATGATGACCCTCCTTATTTTTGGAGTCCTAGGCAGACTACAAAGCAAGAGGGTTACTTATTGTGCCTCTCATGAGTCGCCCTACAGGGCAGATGAGCTCAGGGCTGGTGCAAGGCAGTTTGGTGCCCTAGGCAAGATCAGATATTTAGTGCCCCCCCTTTCCACTTGAGCCCTCCCTATTTCTGGTGCCCCCTTTAGCCCTGCGCCCTAGGCAGCTGCCTAATTGGCCTAATGGTAGCACCGGCCCTGGATGAGCTGCATTCTTGTTGGTGATTAACAGGTAGTAGTGGCCTGATCTATGCAATCCAAGCCATGGTGCGCCATGAGCAGAAACCAGATGCTATACAGATGTTAGCTTCAAGAGCCCTTCCAATTCTAAAATCCAGTGATTCTATGATAGGATGCCTGAGTAGTGAGTTGTTCTAGTTGATTCAAACAAATCACTAACTGGAGGAGAAGAGGAAATCCTGGGTCATTGGAAAAATCTATCCAAAGAGAATTTGGGGATGATGGAGAGTGTGACTCCAGCTAAACTACTTGGCATGATGTATCTACTATCTAGTAACTGATGAAACCTTTGACTCTAAGACTTCGACACTGGGGAAAAATCCTTCCAGTTCTAATGAAACCTGAAATTACCTATCTTTCCTAAATACTAGGTCGCCTCCTTCAAAAATTCTGAGATTGGAACTCTTATTTTTTTCTTGATTTTCTTGACAAGGTCTTGCAAATATATATATATATATATATATATATATATATTACAGAAAAAATGTGTAATAGTTTATGAAGGATTTCTGATGGAATAATTCAAAGTATTTTATTCAATGTATATATTCGCACTGACATTTCATTTTTGGGTTCCCCTGCCTCTTGTTTTCAGGAGAATATGTTGTGATGACTACACAGTTCCATCTGAAGAGAAAGATTGGTTATTTTGTCATTCAAACATACCTGCCATGCATTATGACAGTGATTCTGTCCCAGGTCTCTTTTTGGCTCAACAGAGAATCTGTCCCAGCAAGAACTGTGTTTGGTAAGTCTCTTGTATTAACAGAGTCATTTAAAAGGTCCATAAGCATTCAGTTACATCTACATGACATGGTGACTGAAGGTGAGGGCCTATTTCAATAAACCAGGGCTTTGGTATCTCTTGCACTATCATGGGTAATCTAGTAGTAGTAAGACAGGGTTCACAAAAAAAGTTAACAGTCTTTGGCCCTACTTGTGCATTATTCTCTCCACATGAGATTGCCTGGAGAAAGAGAGAGAGAGAGAGAGAGAGAGAATGGGGCCCTGCTTGCTAGCCCTACCACTGCAGCCCCTGCTAGCCCTGCCCCCATGCTGTCCATGGTTTGGGGATTTCTCCATAGAGGGGGAAGCCTGCTGAATGTGTGATCAGAGGGTTCCTAATCACAGGGACAGCCTATGCATTTTGGCAGGCTTCCCCTCCACGGGCATAGCATGGAGGAATGGGGGATGCAGGGGTGGGGCTAGTGAGCATGTGGTGAGTGCGGGGGTTGGGCCAGCAGGGGGCATGACAGTGGAGGCGGGACCAGCCTGCACAGCCCCCCTCACTCTCCAAGCAATTTAAATCACAGGGAGAGAATAACACCAGAATGAGGTTTATATTTACTTCAGATGTTGGAGTCCTTCTAATCTCATTTTGATAAACTGGCAAAGCTATTTATTTTTGCAGTTCAGTATTCTCTGTATTAACGATAGTAAAGTACCACAAAACAAAACAAGGTCTACACAGAAACGGCGAGCACAGGAATAGGATATAACTACAGAAAGGCAGACACAAAGTAACAGTAAAGGCAGACAACCTTTGCTTTATAGCAAAATGGCTGCTGTAGCTTTGATTGAAAAACATTACCTTAACAGCAGCCTTCTCCGATGAACTGCAGTCTCATGATGGCCAACACTCCAAATGAAATGAATGATAAGATTCCAAGTGATGTTATTGTGAACAGCTTTTAGCATTTTATGTGATATTGAACTGCTGTATCTCATATCTGCTTCCCCTGCACTATTTTTCTGTTATTTTGAAGACAACAGCTAGACTCCTGGTCCCAGACAGGGTCCCCTTTTATGAGCCAAACAGACATTTCTTTAATTATGCCTCTATCACAGTGTTCTCCAACCTTGGGTCCCCAGATGTTTTTGGCCTACAACTCCCAGCATGGAGTTGTAGGCCAAAAACATCTAGGGACCCAAGGTTGGAGAACACTGCTCTAGCAGCTACATCTTTTGTTCATTTTTACTCTAGGTGTCGGGAGTCCAATATGGACCTAGAAAGCCCCAACCCCCATAGTAGGGTCCTGGTCAGGATATTAACCCCACTGAATGGTAGGTCCCAATCTGGACTGGGGCCCTTATGCCCACTCAAGAGTAAAAATGTTGGGGGGGGAGGCGGAACTGCTGGATATGGAATTAAAGTAGCGTCTGTTTTGGCCTTAAAATTCTATCCAAATGGGAAATATGAAAGCAAATAACAAGAAGAAGAGTTGCAAGTGTAATGAAATGAAGTGAAATGAAACTTACTGGCTGTACTGTAAATCCCGAGAAGCAAGATCCACAACCAGGTTTAGCTGAAGCAATAAACATAAGGCTGCAGTGGGACATAAATCCCATTGGTTGCAATTGCTGATCAGGCATTTCTCTAATGCAGCTGACTGCAGAGAACTGTCATTCATCCCCCATGGATTGACTTAAGCCACAGCAGTACAAGCATTGACTTTCAGGGACACAGCTGAAGCACAGTACTATGGCTGTGAATCTGGAAATCCTCTTCCTCTCCTTTATTCAGGTTAAGCAACTTTTAATGGGTCCATGAGACATGAAGGGATCCTATCTCTCCTGCCTGTTCTTAATCTGCTCTTGTCCAAGGTGTGAAGGGATCCTTGCAGAGCATAGCCCTGTTGCACCAAGCTAGTGTGGTGTAGTGGTTAGAGTGGGCAGACCCTGGTTCAAGTCCCCACTCGGCCATGAAACTCACTGGGTGACTTTGGGCCAGTCACTGACTCTCAGCCTAACCTACCACATCGGGTTGTTATGAGGATAAAATGGAGAAGAGGAGGCTCCTGTACATCACCTTGGGCTCCTTGGAGGAAAAGGCAGGATATAAATGTGATACATAAATAAACAGATGAAAAAGTGCCTAAGGCATACAGTTGGGTTCATTACTTGTGCTTGGGCACATACCCAGCAGGAACCTATGAGCTGTTTTTTCAGCATAGCTTCTCAGTAGTGTTTAAAAACAAACCAATTCAACTCATTTCTGGGTTGGCCTCTTAAAAAGTCATGCATTTTTTTTTGCCCAAATTCATGGCACTTGTTTTGTCATGTCTTTCTTCTTCTCTCTCTGCATGTGTGTGTGTGTGTTTGTTTTTTAAAAAAATCTTTAGCTTTAGGTAACCCAAGAAAGAAAAACCGCCAAATATTTTATATAAATGTACACACATGGAAACAGAGGAATAGAAAGTTGAGTTGGATCACTTAGGATGCAATCGTGCAGATTGTTAGGATGCTAAAATCCCATTGACTTCAGTGGGATTAATTAAACTGCCCAACTGTGGGACAGGACTGCAGCCTTAAACTCAGTTTTTCTACACAAATTGTTATGCATTCAGAGCCATTTCAGAATAGGGATGACTGATCATTGAAAGGTCAGTTTATTTCCCCTCCCCAACAATAAATAATGCATATGAATATTGGATAGTGCAAGATATTTCTGATTACTGTGTGTTTGGGCTAACACTTGGCACAGTGGAAATATACTGTAGCAGAGATTTAATACATGCGATGTCTCCGGTTGTCAAGGTAACTGGTGAGTATGTGATTTAACGCAATGGTAAGCAATGTAACAGAGATGCAGACCTCTTACTCTCAGTAAAAGCTCGGTGGCTAGTTAAAAGAAAATTGTTCAGCGGCAGGTGAGGAACAGTGCTACTCAAAATGCAAAGTATATTACCACGGTGGCATCTCCCCCTCTCCCCCACACCTGGCTTATTTAATCAATGGAGGACAGCTTGAAAATGTTGTTGCAGAATATGAGATGGGATTCAGAAAGATCCCTCCATTGCATTTTAAAATTGTTAAGCCAGCTCATCCAGTGGAGACACTGGTGTAACAGTAATTCACCTCCAATGACAAGTTGGGTTACAATCAGAGTTGACTCACCCAAGACGTTTTGGTGCCTGAGGCAGAAAATCAAAATGGCATCCCAAGTGGTATTAAAAAAAAAAAAAAGAGTAATAAACTAAATAATTGACAGTTTGCCAATTTGTGTACAACATGATCTGTCATCTCAGCTGGGCTATCGCCTTGCCCACTGGGGTCAACCCTGTATTATTCACTTGTTTCTCAGTTCCAGTTTCCTCCAGATGCAATTTTAGTTCCCCCTCCTATTGTCAGTATTTACTGAGGATGGAAATGGGAGAGGAGGACCAGCATGAATCAGGGGATGTTACTCTAAAATCTAAGGATTCAATCCTGTGAACACTTACCTGGAAGTAAGCACCATTGAACAGAGTGGAACTTAATTCTGAGTAAGCATGCATAGGATTATGCTGTGAATGTGTAAGAGTTGCTGCCCAACACTTGCTGAGAATGAAAATTCTTAAATGCTTGTTACTGATCCCCCCCCCCCCGCCATCAATACTGTTTCTCAAACAACAATGCCTCTTAATCACATAACATTAGACATGCATCCTAAAGTAGTCCTTTGGATCCTGAATGCTCTGTTATATATACACTACACATACCTACAGAAAAGCAAAACTGCATTTGTGCAGTGAAGTGGAGGTGGCAATAAGAAGGTGATCTAATGGATCCTGAAATGTTCTTGCTTTGCTTTACAGGGGTGACAACCGTGCTAACAATGACCACCTTGAGCATCAGTGCAAGGAATTCTCTTCCGAAGGTGGCCTATGCTACTGCTATGGATTGGTTCATAGCAGTGTGCTATGCATTTGTTTTCTCAGCACTGATTGAATTTGCAACAGTGAACTACTTTACAAAGAGAGGTTATGCATGGGATGGCAAGAGTGTTGTTCCTGAAAAGGTAATAATATAAATGTTCACATGACACTTTATATATGGCATGGGCAACATGTATCTACTAAGCAAAAGTACTTGGACTTGCAATCTGATCCTAAATATGTTTATTCAAAAGTACAACTCTATTTCAGTTTGCTTGCTTCCATGTTTGTATTTGTTTATAATGAAGTACTTTGGATTGGCAATCTCAAGGACATAAGTTTTGTTAACTTCCGATAATGGTTATGTTAGAATCCCAAGGTTAGCAGTTCACATACAACATTAAAGTAAGTTATTAATGAATGCATTAGTTTATTAACGAATTGAAAATGTTTAAATCTGCACTGAAATCTGGAATTTGTTCCAGTTCTTTTAGAGATAGTAGCTAGGGGCAAATTCACATATGCATATTAATCACCCCATGATTAAGTAATTGCATGTATGTGTGAAACAGCTATCACAGGGATGCATGTATTTTGTTAAATCCCTTCTATCTGTCTTTTATGAATTGTCAGGCATCTTTCACTCCATCGTCCACTCATTGACGGAATTGGATTCCCACCCCCACCCCTGAATTTCAGTCTACTTGAGCTAATTCACATTACTGCTGATGCACATTAGTGCCAATGTGCACTTGCACACTAGTGCAAATGCACTAATCCACATTAATTAATGTGGATTAATTCCCCCCTCCCAAAAGGGAAAAAAATGGTCCACAAGTCCATGGAATCTGCGTGACTGGGAAAAGCTGGTCAGCTGAGGAATGCTGGAGACACCTGTAATGGATTCAAATGAGTTTAGATTTCTATAAATCTGACCTCATTTGAATCTGGTGCAGATTTCTCCAACATCCCCAATCACCAGTCAGAAAGCTTTCATATCACCTATTACTACCACCTCAAAAAAAAAAAAAAAAAAAAAAGCGACTTTGCAATGAACAGAATTTGAACACTCAGCAGCAAGTTATTGAGCAATCCAATCCAATCATAAGTGATGTACATGCATGTGTGATTTCAGATCCCTTAGTCTGAAAATAACAGTTTGGGAAAGAGAGAAGGTGTGTGTGTGTGTGTGTGTGACCCAAAGAGGCAGGGCATGTCCCAGCTAATGTTAACAGAACAAGAGGGGAAGGCACCAATGTATAAACAAAATTGAAAGAGAAAGGAGTCTCAGGTGCCAATTGACTGTTTTAACTGGCACCTGGGACTTCCAGCTAATGTTAAGTATTTTCATAAGCAGAATTTCTGGGCTTGTTGTCTCTGGTTTTCAAAATCATCATCATCATCATCATCATCATCATCATCATCATCATCATCATCATCCAGAGTGCATTGCAGAACCCAAAATGGCCTCCAGGCCCTGAAATGGCTGGCATCATTGACTCTGTGCCACCCCTGATGTCTCAAACTATGTAAAGAAGAGCTGAGCACAGCCTTGCCTCTCACAGTAATCATCAGCTGAAGGATTTGGCCCATAAATCAGTCTGATGCAAGCAACCAGAACATGAGAATCCAGCTCCAAATCAGGTTGCAACAGAATTCAGTGACATCCTCACCATTATGCCCCATCTGGTAAGCCATTCATTGAAATTCATGGGGCATGATGGTGAGGATGTCACTGAATTCTGTTGCAACCTGATTTAGAGCTGGATTCCCATGTTCTGGTTGCTTGCATCAGACTGATTTATGGGCCAAATCCTTCAGCTGATGATTACCGTGAGAGGCAAGGCTGGGCTCAGCTCTGCTTTGCACAGTTTGAGATGTCAGGGGTGGTGCAGAGTCAATGATGACCGGACTGATTTATGGTCATCGTCATCATCTCACCATCCAGTGTGGATTGTGGAACCCAGAATGGCCTTCAGGCTCTGAAATGGCCTTTTCATCACTGTGAAGGCATCTGGTCTTTAGGTTGTCTCTGTCCTGAACAGCATTATAAGGGAAATGTTAGGAGATACAAAAATTTTTAGAATAAAATGGAACTGGCGCAGGCCATGGGAAGCTAACCAGAGCATTCTTGATCTTTAACGATTTTTGGATCACACTCTGCAGATGGATTAACTGTGCTTATTCTATTAGATGGAAATAGTGTGCAGCTTTTATACCAAAAGGCTTCTAAAGGATTTATTTTCTCCACATATTTTTCATGCCTCTTACAAATATCAATGTGATTATTATTTATGGGAGTCTAATGTTTGGGGAGAAGAACAAAGATTGCATATGAAAATATATGAAATATCAGAAACTACGAACCTGACATAAATAAATCATTAAAAACTTCAGAATGACGTTTGGAGTCAAGGTTTGGCAATTCTGCAGCGAAAGCTTCAGTAACTGCAAAGTAGCCACTAAGTACATGTCTTTCTGGATGTGCATGAGAGAGAGCAGCAGGAAAACTGATTCGCGCACAAGCAACAGCAAAAGGAACCTGCAGATCGCTTCCCCCTGCCCCACAGTTTATATTGCCGAAAAAGTGAAGAACGGGAGCGCAGCAGGTAGCAAAGTGTTAGAGTTTAATTATTCCCTACAGTATGGTCCTGATCTGGATTGGATCCCCTGTACTTACTATTAGTTTGGCCCAGAGAAAGGCATCCTTCCTCAGAACAAGGCACTTTGGGCAAGATGGCCCTGGACAGCATCTGCCCTGCTGGGGGCTTGTCCTGATGGCAGCAACAAATGCTGTTTCAAAGAACTTCAAGTAGCCTTTGCTGCTGTTGCAGCAAAGTAGAGGCAGGGCAGACACTCTCTGGGGCCACCTCACCTCAACAGTGCCTCACTCTGAGGAAAGGTCCCTTCCTCAGGCCGATCAGGAAGGCATAGGGTGGGTGCTCGGCAGAGCCCTGCCGCCCCTGATGGTCGCTTTCTTCCAGTGCCAAGTGTCCCGGCAGCAAAAGCAGTGGCAGTGGAGCTCCATGGAAGGTGGGTGAGAGCAGGCAGCCGCCTGCAGATGGCTGGGGAGATGTGGATGTGGCATCGGTGGGTGGGGATACAAGCTGGGCGGAAGAGCAGCAGGCAGCCCAGTGGCAGTACAGGCCAAGCGGAGGATGGGGTCCCTAGTCCCCTGACTGACTGCTCCCCCCAATCTGCCATCTGAAGCAAGGCTCTTTTGAATTGTTGAAGACTTCCTTGGAGACATTGAAAAGTTGTTGTTGTTGCTGTTTTGTTGTCCAATTACAAGAACAACAATAACAACATCTGTCTAGTTGATTGCACACTTTCTCTTACCCCTTCACTATAACCCTTTCTGGTTTCTGTACAGGCTTCCCCAGCAGGGTTCAAATTTAAACAATTGAGAAAGGAATAAAACTAATGAGAAACGAAACATATATATATATATATATATATATATATATATATATAAATTGCGACTCATTTCTTTGGATTCTCATTCATTTCTATAAGTAAAATGAATGAAACAAATGGAGCTTTATCATTTAGCTCTCCATTTGTTTCAAAACTTAACTCCCCTATGTATCTCTTTCTACACTAAGTCAGACTTGATGAACATATGTGACATGGCATTGGGTACATTACCCAGGGTTAGGGGCCTTTTGCACTGATTGTGAAATTAAAAATTCTCACTACACAGACTGCTTCTCCTGCTCAGGAGCTGTTATGCAAACATCTGTGAGGTACTGAATATCTCTAATGCAGTGTTCTCCAACCTTGGGTCCCCAGATGTTTTTGGCCTACAACTCCCAGCATGCCCCAGCCAGCTATGCTGGCTGAGGCATGCTGGGAGTTGTAGGCCAAAAACATCTGGGGACCCAAGGTTGGAGAGCCTCTAATGTTTTCTTCTCCCACCAACAGTGTCCAGTGGCTGAATGTACCTTACCTTATTAAAGTAAACAGACAGAGAGCCAATTAGAGCAGTGGTGGGCAACTTTGGGGGCTCCAGGGGCCAGTTTCAATCCCTGGAACCCTCCAGCGGCTACACCGCCGCCACATGCTGTTGAATTTCTATGGTGGCGGCAGCAGCAAAACAATCAGTGGTTTTCCACTGAATGTTGGCAGTGAACCACAACGGTGACCCAAAAAGGACAAAATTAACTTTAAAACAAGGCATGCGCCTTGTTTTAAAGCTACATTTTGCTTTTTTAGGCCAACATTATTGTAGTTTGCTCCTGACATTCAGTGGCAAATGACCAACTGTTTTTGCCACTGCCACCACTGTCACAGTGGCAAATTTGGGGATGGCAGGGGCAACACTAAAGGCCAGGGGTCCATGGGCTGCATGTGGCCCACCCCTGAAGTAGAGGCTGCAATGGTTCCACTCTACTGGTTCTAGTCCCTAGTCCCTTCACAAGGCATCTGAGGAAGCTCTTATCTGTATTTCCACCTAACCTCTTCAAAACAGTCTTAATTGTTCAATACTGAAAAGAACATATGATATAATCTAATATTATTTAAATAAAACTCAATATATGACATTGTTTCCTCATTTAGAGCCAGTGCGGCATAGCCAGTGTGGTGCAGTGGTTAGAGTGTTGGACTGAGACTCAGGAGACCCGGGTTCTAATCTGCACTTGGCCATGGAGCTCATTGGGTGACTTTGGGCTAGTCACTGACTCTCAACCTAACTTACCTCACAGGGTTGTTGTGAGGATAACACGGAGAAGGAGGAGGATTGTGTAAGCCACCTTGGTTCCTTGCAAGAGGGAAAAAAGTCAGGATATAAATGTAATAAATAAATACTGTAAATTTACCAACATTCCAGCAGTGTAGTATTTTTGAATACATGATCCACTGAAAAGATGTCTTGGACCAAAATCTATGTTTGTTTATTTTATTCCTAGCCAAAGAAAGTAAAGGACCCCCTCATTATGAAAAACAATTCATTCACAGCACCAGCGACAGCAACCAGCTTCACCCCTAATATCGCAAGGGACCCTGGACTAGCTACTATTGCTAAAAGTGCAACGATAGAGCCAAAAGAAGGTAAAGCTGAAACAAAACCTCCGGAACCCAAGAAAACTTTTAACAGTGTTAGCAAAATTGATCGACTATCAAGAATAGCATTTCCTTTGCTTTTTGGAATTTTTAATTTAGTGTATTGGGCTACTTATTTAAATAGAGAGCCCAAGCTTAAAGACCAAAACCCTCCCCACTAACCCCATTAACCATATAGTTTGTTCAGTCTCTTTTGCACTGGGAATTGCTTTTTGGTTCTAAACACACAGTGATTCCCATTTGCTTCATTGCCTCTGTCTTAAAGAAATTGAGATTTCCTTATTTTATAAAGTAAAAAGTATATTATATATATACATATATATATAATAGAAAAGATATTCACTCTGTACTCTAGGGCTGTAACAATGTGATGTAGACACCCGATTCTGAACCGTGACTCTGAACGAGAGAGGGAAATGTAAGAAAGCCAGACCACTTGTAGATAGCCTATTGCTGAATGTCCCCTGAAGAGATGCTGTACATGTCAGAACAGAAATATTTTTATGCAAAATGATAGAGGGTAAAACAGTCTTTATATATGTTCATGTTGCACATACAGTATTGTATTTTCCATTTTGGGAGTGCTGCTTATTTTGAATTCTTTTATAGAATATACATCTTTCCAAAGTGGTGGATTCCAGAAAATACAATATTTTTCCTAGATTTCCTTTTTGCCTAAACTCCCAACCACCAGTTTTAAAGTATATAATGTTATTTACATAAAAGAAAGCCTACTTGCTAATGGTACAGGTTATCACAGAATAGCACATTTGATTAATGATAATGAATGCTTTAATACGCTCTCTCACTGCAGTCTTATTTTAAGCATCAGATTGTCACTTGACTTGATAATATCAAACCTATTGCACATTAAGTGCAGAGCTCGAATTCCTTTTAACCTCTTAGGTAAAAACAACACTTGGATAATTACAGGGGTTATTTTTGTTAGGGTTTTTTTGTTCATTTGTTTCTTATAGGAAGAAGAAAAAAACCACCGTTTTGCAAGCTCTAGATACATTGAATGTATTATTTTATAATATGGTACATTAAAAGCTTTAGATTGAAACATATGGCAAAGAGAAAGACAAAATCTATTATTTCAATAATATATGTAAATATACAGCATGAGATTGTACATTTTTTTACTTTTTTATGTTCTTAATATATTGTGTAGGGTTCACCTCTCTGAGCTCTTAATATGTTATATTTTAAAAAGAAACATATTTAGAGCCTGCAGTTTAAAAAAAAAAAGTCAGTGGCATTTGAAAGGAAAAAGAAGACAAAGAGGAGAGCTTGGAATTTATTCCATTTGTAAAGTGGCTATCTGTACAGTAGCTTGCAGTTTGAAACTGTCATCCAGTGTATACTATTAGGCTAAGACTGGTATGCTCAGGTAATGCGTGAATAATACTAAAATATGGAATTATATTTGGTAGGAAAATGGTAAAATATTTAAGACAAAAGTCATCTGTATATTATTGCTATATTTGCTGATACATAACTGTTAATGATAAGTGATGTAATATATGTAGCATTAAATACAGAAAAAAACATACACAAAAGAATGTACAGGAAAATACATTTTATTGAGTAAACTTATGACATTTCATTTTTACTGTAGCAATATATTTGTAGGAACAATATGTAAGGGCTTTAAATACAAGATGTCCATTTTGCAAGTTATTAGTATTCCCTTCAAAATAATTCTAGCCAGTTTAGTTTCTGCCGAGAACTTATTTTAAGGAAAATAAAAATCAAATTTCAGAGATGGATATTTTCAAAACTGTTTGAGACACTGATGGATTTTTGGAAGCATTAATACAGTGGTTCAGAATCCATAACACATGGTAGTGAATACATTTTAAAAACAATGCTACATGGACCTTCAATTGAAATAGCTAATAAGATAGTCAGTTTGATATCTATACATGTTACAGGCAATGTTTTATATACTCTTTCTCAATAAATCAAAAGGTTGCTGCTCACTTAGTATCTACAAAATGAAATAGTTAACTTTTTCTTTAGAAAAAAAGACTCTCTCTTCTTTTTTTAAAAACTAATGCTTCATTGTCTACCATTTAGTCCTGTCTAAACTTGATGAGCTAATCTGACTGGAGCTTACTAAAGAGGATGTGTTATCTTCTGGTATTATGTGTAGATATATGTATAGAAAAAAATTAAAATAAAATACGACTCTTTAACTTCGGTATTTGTTTATCTTGTTATTTTTGGCGTTTAATCTAGTGTATTCATTAAGGGCATTTTACCTTCCTAATTATCCATTTTGCTACCTTTTGGTCTGCATTTTGCACATTAGATGTGAATATTACTTAACTAGTCTGCTTTTTTGCTATGCAATGACTGCATTATATCATCTCTTAGTTTGTTAGTCTATGTGAATAGTATACTGTATAAAATCTGATTGCACAGTTTATCAAGGACAAGGTATTCTCTATGTAGCTTTTTTACAGTGCTTTGCTAAACCATGTAATACTAGTAAGTCTTCCTTGAAAATAATGATACACTCTTATAGAGGACAGTTTCTGTTTACTCCTGGGATAATTAAAAAAAAAGATGACATTGAATGTTTATTGCACCTCAGTGCAGTGATGTGGCAATAAGACCTAAATCTATAATAGAGGTTGTTTATGGCAGACGCATGTAATGCTTTACAGAGTTTAGCAAAAGCTCGTTATTTTATGTCAAACTGTAATTCTATTATACTAATAAAGTTAAAAAAAACTATGAATAACACAAGTGAATGTTTTACTTGGTTTATTTTATTTTTAAACATGACATCATTGTAAGACCTATTTGATAAATAACAAGGCAGACCAAAGACCCTTTTGCCATTTATAGGAAATGAGTGATTTGGAAGGCAGAATATTTGGGAAGGGATGTGAAAAACAATTCTTGCTGTTCAATTTTATATATTGTTTAAAAGTGTGGTCTTTATTTTATGTATTTCCTTTGGTTTCTAACCCTCAATATCTTATCTATGGCGTCAGATGGTCAACCAAATATAATATAATACATAAATAAATAAATAAATAAATAGTGAAATCAGTGAGGTACAACCTTCAATCAAAATATAATGCATGACACAAATTGGTTAAAGTTTCCCCATACAGGCTTAATCCCAGCAACTAAAAGCAGACCCAATAACAAAGTGTAATATCAATATACTGAAGAAGACAATATGTTGTAGAAGACAATATATTATATTGATTATTGGATGCAATTCTCATAAGGTCTAATAAAAGAAAGAAAGAAATCTAAATAAAAGCCAAACCAAATGAGGAGGGTTTATGGTGATTCTGGGAATGGATTAGGTACATAATTGGTTGATGCCACCAAACCGAGAGACCCATGTTTATGGAGCAGCCAGCCACTGAGAATGTTGCTGTATGTACCCTTGTTCAGTCAAGAGGATGATCGTGGTTGATCTGAATGTTTCGGATGGATGATTATGGACAATAAGATATCCAGCTTATATAGGCTCAAGGGCTTCACAGCAGGTGTCATAAAAGAACAAACCAAAGCAAGGAAGCCCAGTAAATAAGGAAACTGGCAAGAGCTTTGTTCAAATTGTAGATGATGTAAATGACGGATTCTCATCTGACACTTAAAAACTACTGGGTTTTGTTTTGTTTTGAAGAACTTCCTAAGTTCACAATAGAGTGACATCTACTGGAGCCCCGGAATTTTGGTTTTGAAAGAAGTTGCCAAGATATTTGTGCAAACCCATCAACAGGTCCAAACTCTTATGATAACAGGGTACTACTTCTTCAAGGGACCTCTTTCTTTCCCTCCAGGTCTGCACCTACCATTGTTCTCTTAAAGTCACTCTCTCTCCTCCCTAAAAACTTCCACTGATATAACGACCAAAACAGTTGAGTTAAAGCAGCCTTCCCCAACCTGTTACCCTCATGTTTTTGGATTTAAACTCCAAGCACTCCTGACCATTGGCTATGCTGGCTGGAGTTCATGGGAGTTGAAGTCCAAAACATCTGGAGGGCACCAGGTTGGGGAAGGCTGACTTAAATCATACCATTGTAACTATACAATGGGTTTCATTTGCTTTAGGGACCTGAAGTTTCAGCAAAGTAGACCTTACTTCAGGTTGTCTGATGTATAATCATACAGTTATTCTGATGCGACTGTGACTGGGGAAAGTTCCACTTTTCTCATTGGAAAATATCAAGCCAGTGTAATAAAAGTGAACATCTTAAGGTTTCCTCAGATTTTCTGAGGCAGATTTGCTGGGAAAAGACACATGCCCCGTTGTACATAAACATGACATGGCTTAAATGAAAACATATCTTGACTGAGCCGCAGCACTAGGGTTATGCAAGTGAAGTGTATTATCATCTCGTCAAGCTGTTGCTGTCACTTTACATCTGATTACAAATGATGTCAGACAGAAATGAAGAAGTAAAAGCTTCTAAACGACAAGATCCCAGAGCCTTGGGTTTTTCTTTCTTTTTGTCTTGCCCCAGGCCCATCTAAGTTGACAGAGACTTCATTGATGCTGATAAACTCATTTGATTGAACTGCTGTGGGGCTTTTGAAACTTCTGAGTACATTTTGCACTCACAGCATAGCTGTCTGTTTCACACATTACAACAAACAGCTAAATTCCCTTTACCACCTTCTTCCTTTTTTTTTTTTTTTAGAAGTCTTCAGTAAGACAAGAAAATAACATTGTTTATTGAAAGTGCTATAAAACCAAAGATGAGTGATGGGTTCTGCCTTTCTGGGGTGAAGGGAATTTTGAGCCTACACTGTATAAATAAAAAAATATGGGGTTTGTTACTTTATTTTGCCAAGTGCTCCCTTGTCAAAGTGATATGTCAAGGACTTACCCCAACAGAAATCATAATTTGCTTGCCAGATTCCGAATGACTCTTTTTCATTCATTCAGTCTTGAATGAAATTTCTCCATTATTCCAACTTCTCTTGTTTTGTATATATGAACTGTTACAGAAGCACAGATCTCCTCCTTGCCCAACAGCCAGCCACCCCAGGCTGCACTGCTCCCCTCCCAACCTCCTCTTCCTTGAAACGTTGTGTGCGGGCCAGCGCGCACTCCTAGCAAGTGACGCTGTCTTCAGAGACAGCATTTCAGTCTGACAGCACTTCCTAGAATAGTCATGTAACCACGCCAGGGTGTGTCAAATGGGGTTGTCACATGACTATTTCTGGAAGTGCCTGTCAGGTTGAAATACTATTTTCCTTTTGAAAAAAAGACAACAACCATGCTGCTACAAACATGAAATGAGGTTTTCTAAAGCAGCAAGAACTTTAGAAAAGCTGTTTTCTGGCTGAAAGGACAGGGGAAAAAACCCATGCAGGTGCTCATCATCAATCTTGATTTGAAGAACAACATTCATTAGATAGCCATCTAAACTTGGTACACATCCAAGCATTATGAACATAGTAGATTCTACTTACAAGCCACCTAATTTTGAGTTTTGCCGGAGTCACTACCAATAAATGCTGGTACAAAATTGAGATTTAAAGTTTAACATTAACTTGAGTTCTGTGAAAACATTAGCAATCTAGCATGACAAAAATGGAATATTAGTGGCACAGTCCAGCAGCTCTTGGTTGTGACAACCTCCATTGAAAGCAGTGGAGCAAGACTTCATTGCACTTCCAGCCAAGTCTTATCGATTGAGACATTCATCTGGAGCTACGTGAACAGTCCCTGTGTCACATGAACAGAGCTACTCTTCAGCATTATTTATTACAATTTCATTGTTGTCTTCCTCCAAGCAGCTTGGGAAAGAGCACATGGCTCTCCACCACTTTGATTCTCACAACAACTCTGTTAAGAAGGTTAGACTGAGATTCAGGGCCAAATCAGACGTTACTTTAAATCCGTATCTAGCAGCTACATCTTTTCTTCCTCTTCCATTTTTACCCTAGAGTAGGCACATTTTGTACACATTTTCCCCCAAATGTACATATTTTCTCCATTTAATAAATCATTTTTGTGAGCAATTTTGCAAATATACATATTTTTGTGTGCATACTGTGATGTTTTATTTTCAAAAAATGCAAATTTTTGAAACACTCATTTTTGTATGCATTTTTTTTAATTATTATTTTTTTGCAAACTGCCACAGCCAGTGTGGCCAATGGTCAGGTATGACAGGATCTGGAATCCAACAATATCTGGGGAGGGCCACTGGTTTCCTAAGGTGTAGATCAGCCCTGTGTGGAATTATTATCTTACCTTCTGAAATGTGATAGCCCATACCTTGACCGTTACCTTTTTTTGTTCTGCCGGATATAGTGTTTCCAGTAATAGTGGTTATCGCTCTCCATTGAGAAAATTGTCCATCTCTTGCCACCCTGCTTTTTGTCTCCTGCTTACCAGGTCATAAGAGACCTGGTCTTCTAATCCTCATAAATAGCTTACGCTGGCTCAGCTTGTCTGAGCGTGGAAAGCTAAGCAGGGTCAGGCCTGGTTATTACTTGGATGGGAGACCCCTCCTCTAGTTTCCTGCATTGAGCAGTGGGTTGGACTCGATAGCCTTGTAGGCTCCTTCCAACTCTATAATCTATGAAATCTACCCTTGGTTTTTGTGCATCCTTCTTGGTCTGATTTACTTGTGTTCAGAAATACCTGAGAAGAAAGCACACATGAAAACCATCAATAGGTTGATAAGAAGGTTGGGGGTGGGGGATGGAAAACACATGAATCAAGGAGCACATTTTAGAACCTGCACATTGAACTGACAAGCAGACACTTTAGGGATAACACTGACTGGGTTCAGATAACACGATAACCCACACTCATGGGTTGAGTATGGGTTGAGTGTGGGTTGTTGCTGAAACGTGGGTTATTGTGTTGTCTGAACCCAGCTGCACTAACAAGCCATGGCTTGTTAACCATGAACAACCCATGAAGAGAACCCGTGGTTTGTTGTTGGGTTGTGAACTGTGGGTTGTTCACCATGGTTTGTTATCTCAGCTGGGTTCAGACAACACAATAACCCATGTTTCAACAACAACCCATGTTTCAACAACAACCCATACTCAACCCATACTCACCCTTGAGTGTGGGTTATCCTGCTGTCTGAACCCAGCCTCTGCGAGTTAGGTTGGGTTGAGAGATTGTGACTGGAAGGCACCAGTAAGCTTCATGGCTGTGTGGGGATTTGAATCTGGTTCTCCCGCATCCTAGTCTAACATTCTAACCATTTCACCACACTGGACAACCTTCAGTGGGTTCACTGAAGTTAACTGGATTCTTCCTTCACTTGACTGGTATCTGGCATGTTACAAAAAGAAATCTGTTTCAAGGGATATTTGAAACAGAAATGACGAACAACTGCATTTAATGTCCCCACCCTCACGGATTAGATTTGAATGCTTCCTTCTCGATGCACCTGCTCAATGCATCAGCATTTGATCTACGGGGGACAGGGGGACGGGACACACTTTGTTTTACTGTGATTATAAGAGAAGAGACAATGGGATGTGGGGTGTTGCAAGCTTCTGTTCCATAGTTAGTGACAGCTTGACAAGCTGATGATCTCCAGTCTTCGGTACAACTGCTGACTGCTCTCTGAATCAGTGCCATAGGGCAGCTGCTATTTTGGGCATTTTGATGGAATAATAAAGAAGTCTGTTTTTTCCCCACAAGGGTTCCCCCTTTATTTACAAGAGACACAACATTTTAAATATCTGACCACTATGAGCCAGAGGGATAGTACAGGATTAATCAAAGAATTAAGGAAAAAGAAAGACCTCTTTAGCTTTAGACAACAACAACTGGGCAGCACTTTGAAATGCCTTGGTTTGAAGTAAAAAAAAGTGTGGCAATGGTTCAAACACTCTCCAATGACTTGACACAGATAATATTGTCAAGATTTTGCATGTGCCTCATCAGTAAAACACAGGACAGAAACAGTTGATAGCAAGCATCAGGCATCTGTTCTGTAAGACCACACTCACAAGCCACTGCTGTATAAGAGGATCTGTGGATTGGGGCCATACTCTGTCTGGCTCTGCCTAGATAAATTTGAAATAGTCACAAGGAAAACAAAACATTTCACATTTCCACACTACCCCAGAAAGCACTATAGTGAAGCAAATGAACCAAGTAACAGTGTGGTGTCATTGGCTACAGTGGTCCCTAACATTTTGGGGGTCAGTGGGCACATTTGCAATTTTGAGAGAGTGTTGTGGGGCATGGCTAGTCACAAAACACCCATTTTCTAGAAGGCAAACTGGTGAGACTAAAAAAAAAAAGTAACCTGACCAAGAACCTAAGCACAAGGGAAATATGGGGACTGAGCTCCAAAACAAAAACAACAACACTCTTTTCAACCCAAATGAAGATGATGCTGGAGGGCAGCCTTCCACTTCGCAGCATGTCAGCCTCCCAGTTTTAAAAAAACCCCAATAATTAAAAGCATCTTAACAAGTAAAATAAAATCAAGAAAGACAGGGAGTCTGACAGACGCCAAGAGAGGTGTCCCATGGGCGCCACATTGACAACCCCAGCCCTCGAGGGCTGAATCTGGCCCCACCACAATGTGGACATCCCTACCAGCTCTGTCTTCCATGTTTGGCAGAAGATCTGAAAGTGTCAAGACTCAGCCATGGACAGCAGTCTGTAGTGATTCAGGAACCACGGGGCAATTCAGTAGTTATAACTGCAGGGTAAACCAGAAGGCAAAAAGTCAAGGAGAAGATGTGACTTCAGGACTGAGGAACAACGAAGGATTCATGGAACACACAAGAGCTCAGGAAAACCTTGTTGAATTGTTCCAGCTGGAACAAAAAGCCCTCAGTTCTCTTTCTTGCCCCGAAAGATTGAGTGATCAGCCTGTGTGTCCTGCTTTGGCAGAATGAGACTCCGCATTAAAGCAAGTTATGGAGCAATCCAAAAAGCAAGGCAACAAACAGGCAACTGGCCAAGCACAAGGCAAGGTCCAGAAAACAAGGTACAAGGCATTGGAGCTGAAAGGACGGTGTTGTTTCTAGCACTCACTAGGCTGAAACTGAAGGCTTATTATATTGCCAGAGCCTCCTGAGCCCCACCCAGGGCTCAGCTACAGTTCATTATAGCCCTCGGACAAGAGTCCTACTCATGAGGAGTCATTTCCATTTGAGGAGTCCTCCTTTGTAATTGAGCTCTCCTTCTCAAGGTACTGGCCTATCTCTTGAGGCAACTACGCTCCTGGGGGCCAGGGAGTTGCTCAGCCACTGCCTCAGAGGCAGAGTCCCCTGCCCCTTGTAGGGATGGTCCTGTGGCCATCTCTCCCAAGGACCCAGGCTCATTGTTGCCTGGTTACAGTGGCTGATCTGGGGTGCTCTTTGATCTCTGTGAACTCTAGCTCCTCCTCTGAGGGGAATTCCTCCAGTGGGGGACACTGGGTGGGTGGAATCAGTCTGGATGTTTATGCACAGAGATGGCTTCCACCTGCAGTTCAGTGATTTAATTACCACACAGGGCAAGTGCACACAGGTGCAGCAACTTCTGACAGAAAGGGGATGAACAGCCCCCTTCAGAGGTTTCCTCTATGTATTCAGTGAGCATGTGTGTCTGTGTGTGAGAGAGCGAGAGCTGGGCTGAGTCAGATGGCCCAACCCTCAATATGAACGTTTATAAACCTTTGCTCAAACCATGTCAAAGATCTCCAGATGGTTTCAGCCTGATGGCTTGGCACAGCTGCAAACAACCCATGTGTTGCTTGGGGATATATCAAGCCAAACAGTCAAGACAAGTGAAGGCTAGGGCCAACATAGATCCCAGATGAGGGATTGAGGAAAGTATACCAACCCATTATCAGCAGTGGACAAAAAGATTTGTGAAAGGCTTCATAAAGGCTTCACTTTAGCAATTGGGCTGACCAGAACTCTTCTAGGTAACAATGGCACTGGAAGTCAGATAGGAGGTGATGACAGAAAGAAAGCAGGAAATGAACTTTGCATCTGACTTGAGTCTTGCACAGAATACTGAACACAACATGTATACTTAAGTATGAATGGATAGAGTAGATTAACTGTCTGATTTGTCTTCATGCAAGCAGATTTGGAGGGGGGAAAAGTTCTGGTTTTAGCTAATTAAAATGGTTTCACCTGATGGGCAGGCAGATAATGGTTACAATGTAACTAATGCAGCACACCACCATCCTGATTTTGTTACTGTCTCCTCATACACACATGTAGCAACTGGAGTGTAGGGATGTGTGAGGAATCCACTTGTGGGGGGTCAAAATCCAGTAGATTAGCCCAGCCAGGCTCCCCGGATTCTGGCCTGTCTACCCAGTGCTGGCACTGACTTGCTCAGATGGGAGTTGAACCAGCACATGGTCTTCCATTTGTAAAGCTGGATGCGATTTCCTTTTTTTTAAAGGCAGAGAAATTTGTGCAAAATACGGCCACAATTTGAGTAAATACGGCCATATCTTACGCAAATTGCAGCTGTATTTTATGCAAAATTCTCTGCCTTTAAATATATATATATATATATATATATATATATGCAAATTGCAGCCCACTTTAAAAGTGGATGCCACAAAAAATCCCCGACTTGGCCCACTTTCAGCTCTGATGCATTTCTTAGACACCTTTCAAGACTGCATTCTTCCCAAGGTGACTTAAAATATAAATTTGCAATATTATTGCTTTTATGTTAATTCCCTATGGAGCAAGGCTCCCTCCTGAGCTAAGCCTCTGAAATAATTCTGTATACATGGAAGACCCCTATAGCTGTGGCTCAAACTGCATGTTACATGGAGTTCCATCCCCTACCCCTTTGTTTATCAGCCCATATCAGTTAGAGCAGGCTACAAGTTAGGGCAGACTGAGCGGGCTGCTTAAACCTTTCCATACTGGCAGTTTTCAACTCAAAATTACTTCCCCCAAGGTGCTTTTATCATTGTCATTGTCATTGTCATCATGATCATCTTCGGGGGAAATACAGTAATACCTTGGATTGCAAGTAACTTGGTTTGAGAGCGTTTTGCAAGACAAGCAAATTTTAAAATATTATATATATTTTTTTTAACTTGATATACAAGCGACGTCTTGCAATACAAGTACTGTAGTATGGCTTAAATTAAAAATCTCTGTACAAATTTTTTTGGGGGGATTTCGTTTTGATATAAGAGTGTTTTGGATTACAAGCATGTTTCCGGAACGAATTATGCTCTCAATCCAAGGCATGGCTGTATACACACAACAAATTAGTTTGGGAAGGATGATTTTGAGCTATAACAGTTACTAGAGGAGAAAGGGTTAAGCAGCCTCTCTCCATCTGTCTTCTGCCTACCCAGGTTGATTTTGCATAGATATTTTTTTTTAATGCCAAGGAAACTACAGAACTTTTTGTTATGAGTAACCTTGTGTTACAGTGTGACTCAGTCTGGTTTTTGATTAATCAAAATTGTAGTCATGAAATACAGGTCCGAAGCAGGGGTGGATACATTAAGGGAGACAATTCCAAGAGCAGGGAATGATAAGAGGAAAAGAGCAGTGAATCAGAAACCTGCCAGGAGCAAAATGCTTGGGAGAAACTAATTATAGAAGTACAGTATTTGAGTCTCATGAAACAGATCTTATGAATGTTTACCATTATGAATGTTTGTTCTGCCATGCCCAAAGAAGGCCAAAAAGTCACATGGAAATGGCTTTGCAGCACCATTTACTTGTTGGAGAACTGAATCCAAGACTCCTCCTTTCCCTCCTCCCACCCAGATATATGGTGGTGATGACCATCTGATTTGCTGGCAATTTATATGCAGATGTGTGAGCATGTGTGCGTGCAATAGTGTGCATGCAGCCCACCACTGTGAATGCATACCGTATCGCTCGACTTGAACTCTCAGGTATAAACAAAAGGTATATTTCCAGTAATAATGCTTTTCCTTATTTGAAAGCTTTTTATTCATTTTTAAAAGCCCCACAAAATCAGGAATGATCATGCTGGTGCACAGAAATGGAAAGGTCCAGCAGTGCCTACGACAGCAGAGTGGTTGGTCAAGATGCTGGAGCTGGCAGAGATGGCCAAACTCACATCATTGATCAGAGAAAGGACAACGTCCATGTTTATCCTATGGCCGCTAGCGCTATGGTCAAAAGTGCTCCGAGGTTGGAGATGGGTCTTGGACCTTGTTGGAGCACCCTCCCTCTGCCCTCGCAGCTAGCATGGTTCTTTCCATGCTGGCTGCAGCTCTGAAGTCAGAAGGCATTTCAGCTCTATCTTTTTAGGACATGGTACATAAGGGGTCAAGTTAGTTCTTTTTCCCACAAGAGAATGGCAAATGTTTCATCAAGAGCACCAGTTCCAATGGGCAAATGTGGAAAAGAAAGACAGATCTCTAATGATCACGGCCAGAGTTTAACCACATTTCCATTCCTCACCCTGTGTACAGTAACAACAGGAAATTGTTGAGTGGAAACCTCTAATTGACTTTTTGCAGAGACTGGAAAATAATGATTTGTTTGTTTGTGGATTTATGGAATAGTAAGTGAATTTGGGACAACAGGAAGAAAGAGATTTCTCATTCTGATTATCGGGTAAGAAACATTATTGTTACCTGTATTTGCTGTAGAAGAAAATCGGAGGTCTACCAGTATTTTGTTTTGTTAATTGTTACATGTTTGATATTATGTGTTTGTTTTATATAGAAATAAAAATTTAAACCAGAGGAATGATCATGCCGGTACCTTATTTCAGTCTTCCCCAACCTGGTGCCCTCCAGATGCTTTGGATTACAACTCACATCAGCCCCAAGCTGGCATGGACAATGGTGAGGGATGATGGGAGCTGTAGGCCAAAAACATCTGGAAGGCTGGGGAAGGCTGCCATATTTAGTAGGAAAATTGAAACTATGTTGGGGAAAAGTGAAAAAATGCAAACTAGAAATGGACTATTTTTTAAAAAAAGAAATTTTAAAAATGCTATCTGTAAATCAAGAATTGAGAAACCTCTAGAAAAAAGAGATTCCCGCAATACTTCTGTATCACCTAGGACAGCCTATTTATAACTGTAGTGTTGTTAATGGCAAAAATAGTAAGACAACAGGCTGTTTTACTACCAACTCTTAATGGGAATTACACAACGGATGGGTCTCAGGAGGCCGTAAGCAGCGATAAAGGTAAATATTGGCTCTAAAGAATGTCAGACTAGCTATTATCCCAGTGTATCCCAAACTCGACAAAGGGCATTATCAACTATTACTTTGTTTTATTATTGTCGTTGTTCTATTAGCCAAGAAAGTTTGCTTGATAGATAAGGTGAATTTATGATCTCTGAAATGCAGGCTCAACACAAATAGGAAATGATAATTCATTTGGTTTCAGAACATAATTAGAGCTGGACAGTGAATATTATTCAGTGGAAAGGACTTCTCGGTCAAAGCAATAGATGATACGGAACATGAAAAAAATCTATGCAAGAAAAGCTAACAAAACAAAATAAAACAACAACTCCTGCAGTGTTGCTCCTCTTGAAAATAGTAGGGCTACAGTTCAGAATTCATGATAAAATTAATATTTACGATCAGTCCTTTTCATTGTTAATCAGGGAACTCAAATATTAGGCTAGGAATCCATCGTCCATACTAGGATCTCTGCCAAAATTCTATGTTGATTCAATTCTGTTGAGAGCAGGGCAGGGTCTAAGATATTTTGCTGCCTGAGAGGCGGAGCAGCAAAGGGCACCTGCCCTCCAAAGGCAAAGTGCATAGTGTCCAAAGCTGGTCAAGTTATTTTGGCACTGAGGCAGCAAATCTTACAAGTGCATCTCCCCATCCCTGGCAGTAGAAAATACAATAATAAATCAAGGGCACAATCCTATGGCCGCTAGCGCTATGGTCAAAAGCGCTCCGAGGTTGGAGATGGGTCTTGGACCTTGTTGGAGCACCCTCCCTCTGCCCTCGCAGCTAGCATGGTTCTTTCCATGCTGGCTGCAGCTCTGAAGTCAGAAGGCGTTTCAGCTCTATCTTTTTAGGACATGGTACATAAGGGGTCAAGTTAGTTCTTTTTCCCACAAGAGAATGGCAAATGTTTCATCAAGAGCACCAGTTCCAATGGGCAAATGTGGAAAAGAAAGACAGATCTCTAATGAACACGGCCAGAGTTTAACCACATTTCCATTCCTCACCCTGTGTACAGTAACAACGGCAATAAGACAAAAGGACAAGCTCTAACGTCATTTTGTAGAGCAATGAAACAGCAAATAGTGAATGAAAAGCCAGCCAGATCTCTCTCTCTCAAATATTTGTACACCATCCTTTAGTGTAAAATCCCTCCCAAGGTGACCTCCAACATATAAATATACAATATGACAATAAATTTCAAAATCCATAATTCATTATTATTCAAAAACTCAATAATTAATAAAACCCAGCAATAGCACTAACATAAAACATCTAGTCCAACAAAAGCACTAAAACCCCATAAATAATTACAGCAAAAACTACATCATATCTCCAGGAACCCAATAAAATCCTTTTAGTATTTACTTATTTATTTAAGCCTATTTAAAGGACAAATCAAGTATGACAATGGTGTGGGCTTGCTTGGTATGGTGTGGGCTTGCTTGGTATAGGGCTGGACTTCCAGGGATCCTAAGAGCCATTAGGTTAACCCATGTCAGAGGGAAGCAAGACATCACTGCTGGATATGTAAGTCCTCTGCATGGAGTTGGACCTGAGAATCAATGAAAAGGTTCTGAGGTTACAAAAGCCACCATAAAGCTTGGCCAGCTCCACAAATTTGATTATGCAGGTGATGGTCTTCAATATGATGTACCCATTAAAAAAACAACAACACACATTTAGGGCTTCTCAACACAAGGATTTTATGAACCTACAGCTGGTATAGAATGCGGTGGCTCACCTGGTTAAAAAAGGCAGCCGCCAGCATGATCACATCACTCCAGTACTCAAGGAGTTGCACTGGCTACCAGTTGCTTGCCGAGCCGAATTCAAGGTATTGGTTTTGACCTTTAAAACCCTATATGGCTCTGGTCCAGTTTATCTCAAGGAACGCCTCCAGCAACATCAAGTAGGCTGCTCAACAAGATCTGCCACGGATGGCCTTCTCCTTGTCCCATCAGCCAGAGCAGCCAGGCTGGTGGGGACTAGGAAGATGGCCTTTTCTGTGGTGGTCCCCAAGTTATGGAACTCCCTCCCCAGTGACCTTCGCCATGCCCCCTCCGTGATGAGCTTCCGCCGTGCATTAAAAACATGGTTTTTCAGGCGGGAATATGGGGTGAGTTCGGATTTTAAAAAAATCTTATACTCTTTTAATTGTGTTTTAATTGTGTTTCATTATTGTATTTTATTCTATCATACATCGTCCAGGGTGGCCGGGTGGCCGGCCAGATGGGCAATTCAAAAATATAATAAATAAATAAATAAATAAATAAACTTGCCACTTTACTGAGGCTTTTGCTTCCAGATTCTTTGTGGGATTAAGATAGGCTCCTTTACATATCCCCCCCTCTCGGGGGGGTTCTTTCTCTGCTTTTCTATATGTTCCATTACACAACCACAAGGTAGCGATGACGAGGCATAGTGGAATTGCAGAAATACCTGAGCTTTCCATTCTGGTTCATTCCACCATTTTCAGATAGTACCAGACTATCTGAGTCTAAAAGAAGCTGTGGAAATGCTTGGAGAGCACGGGAAAGGCCCTGGAGCATGATGACGTCATGTAAAGTACCTGCAGACTATCATGAGTGAGGAATCACGAGCACAGAATAAATGCCACTTGCAGAGAAGTCCCCTAGACAGAGCAGCAGAGCCTCAAGACTTCAGTCACAACTCGTTAAAACAATGCTGTCTCTGAGCCCTTGAGTGCTTTATAAAGAATGTAGTTGCGATTGACTCAGGTATGCTGAGCATATGTGTATGCCAGTGTGTGGGATCAAGATTAGGGGTGGATGGAACTGTCCAGTTCCGCTCCACAGAGTTTTGTTGGAGGATAGAATGAAGTCATTCCACTCCGCTGAGATATGGGAAATGAATTTTGAAGTCGAAAAGACAAAATTGTTGAGGCAGAAGATTGCTAAATTTAACCAGTTGCCCTATAGCACTAGAGTCTTCCAAAGCAGAAAATCTAGGAGTGAATCTCTTGCTAATTAAGAAGAAGCTAAAACAATTCAAACATAAGCAAAGAATCAGATTTTATCAGCCATGGGCATAATACTTGATAGATAAAATTATGGACTCGGGGTCCAGATAAGCTGCTTTCAGTTATACCATATGGTACTTGGTTGGATAGGGCCAGCATCCTGTAAGCTGTATGAGCGTATACGGAGTTCCAATATGAGGTCAGTGTGGAAGCTTGCCCTTTAATCAGGGCTGCCAACTTTGGCTCCAAGTTTCCCCAAATATCAGTGTTAAAAAAAAATGTATGGGCACGATTGTGATTCCATCCCCTCCACATGAAGAGGGATTTCCTCCCCCTGTCCAAGGTCAGGGCATGTGGAACAATAAGAGAGGGGAGCTGTAGACATGTGTGCTCTGGGGTCGAGCGGAGTGGAGATGGGGAAGAAGAGGGCCTGCACTGAAAATTAGTTTCCTTTCCAGGCATCTCCTCCCACCCCAGTCCGTTTTTCACTCTCAGCTTCCTAGTCAACATGTATGAGCTTCCTCAAGGCCGGCGCCAAGGCTCGTCATGGTTAGGCACTTGCCAAAGGCCCAGACCTTATCAGGGGGGCCACTAACAAGAGCCTCCTCAATTTATTCCTCCTCTTTACTATTGTAACCTGCTTGTTCACCCAGCAAGCGAGCGAGCAAGCAAGCGAGCAAACAACAGTGCCGAGAAGTAGTAGTGGCAGCTGCCACGGCCTGCTCGTTCACTGGCTCTCTGCTCTGCAAGAGGGCAGGAAAGATGAGGAAGAGGAACAGCAGCAGCAGCAGCAGCTGCCAACAGAGGCAGTGAGGGAGTCGGCTGATGGAGTGAGGGGGGGCCATTGAGAGTGCCTTGCCCAAGGCTCCCCAAAACCTGGAGGTGGCAATGTCCCTCCTCTACATAGGGAGGGGAGGGGAGATGTCTATCATGTCTCCCATTTTCAATAGCCACTATTTAAAAATAAATAAATAAATAAATACAAAGGGGTGCCAAATTATACAATTTCACACCCTATGTATTCCATGACATTTCTATTTGAATGTAAATACTTAGGTTTGTTTGGTGAAGCTGCATTAAGTAATTCTGATTCCTTCCCTAGTTCTGGAAGTCACAATAAGACACATCAAAATTTAATTTGAACTGGTACCAGGCCTTTATTATTTCAACGTGAAGGCAATTCAGTTTATTCATCCAAATCTTGTCCATTAAGGAGAATACTACATACCCCCCAGCTTTTGAAAGCAGGATCTGGCTTTACAATACTGCACAATGTTGGAAAGCTTTAATACAGTCAGCTCCATATTTTTCAGACAGCATCCTCCTCCACCTTCATTCACATGAATGTACAGTTGTGACTCTCATGGACATCACTCTATCATCTGTCTGTCTGTCTGTCTGTCTATCTCTCTATCTATCTCTCAGAAGCAAACTTTGAATAAAACAGCCCCTGAAAGTTACCTGTTCTACTTTTGTCACTGCCAAGATGTTACTGGTGCTATGACAGGGGTGGGCAACTGGTGGCCCTCCAAATGTTTTGGTCTACAGCTCCCATCATCCCTAGCCAGCATAACCAATGGAGAGGGATCCTGGTAGTTGCAGGCAAAAACATCAGGAGGGTCACAAGTGGCCTGCCTCTGTGCTACCAGATCAAACATTCAGACTAGAGACACATTCTAAAGTGGAGGCATTTATTACAGTGGAAATCATCTGTGGGAGATCAGGTACTGGTGCTGCTGTTTATTGGGGAGGGGGTGCTATCTTTCTCTCTTGTGCTGAAGACCTGGGCTCCCAAGTGGAGAGGTGTGAGCATGAGTCCTGGGTGAGGTAAGTGGTGGAAGGAGGAAGGAGGCAGAGAGGGACAAGTACTGCCCTACCTAACCCGCTGCCTGTTTCTCCAATGATCTCTCCCCCCCTCCTCTCTCTGGCCCCAGGCTCTAGAGCTCAGCTGAGCAGAGTAAGCACAAACCTGCCCCATCAGGGTAACTCAAGTGACAGCAGAGGAGGGCTGGATGAAGCGGAAAACACTGCTCTAATCAATCACCTCCCTCCCCAAGCCCTTTCTGAATGTTCTGCATCCGGATCTATCTCACTATCACCGTTGCCAAAGACTATTATAGTCAGAGTCAGGAGACAGCCAGGGAACAAAGCTGAAATGACAGATTGTTTTGTGCCACTAGGGACTCGAGGACTGCAAACCGCGATGGGTTTGGGCAAAGAGCGACCTGCCTGAGGCAGCCGGTGTCAGGATTAGGAAGCCAGAGTCCTGGGACAGCTGTGCCTCAGAGCTTTGACTTGTAAAGACTGCGTGGACCTAAATGCCAACAAATATTTGGCCACAGCTGATCTATGAAAAGGAACGGATGGGAAACATAAAAATGAATAGACAAATCTCATCTGTCCCTTTACCCTCGGCCAGCTGTTTTTCTCTGCTCTCCGTGGCTGTTGCTTTCACAAAATATTAATCGCAACAACAAAAACCCCAAATAAAACAGGTTTGGCTCCCCCCTCCACCCACAAATGGAAGGTGTAATGTTCTACTGAAATGTATTGATCACCATGAGATTGCTTTAAGAGAACTTGGAGAGATTTTCATTTGGATTGCATATGAAAGGCTTCTTGCACCTGCAGTTTCTCCTAGATTCCAATGGCTGGGTGGTGGGTCACTATAGCAGCATCACCAGACCCGCTCAAGGAAGATTCAGAATGAAAAGGTTGCGGAGAAATGCCTCCATTATTCAGGCTGCTTCACACATCGGCATACAACATGTAGACTGCAACCATATGCAGACTTACCTGGGAGTAAGTCCTGCTCAACCCAGTGGGATTAACGTCTCAGTAAAAATGCATAGGATGTGCTTCAGGAGGCATAATGAAGCAGGATAGGTGAAAGCAGGAATTGGTGTCTGTTGCAGCACAGAAGTTGGCAATTTCTGGAGTTTGGGGGGGGGCATGATCTCATGGATCTCACTGGTAGCTTCATCCCTGTCCCCCACTTTGCTACTGAATTTGCCACTGAAATTCAGTGACATGATGGCAAAAAAGCAGTGGTGTGTTTTTTTTAATTGAAAACAAGGCACATGCACCCTAGGCACCTTATTTAAAGCCAAATTACCTCTCTTTTTTGCCACCACACACTACCAAACTTTGGCGGCACAGCAACAGCAATCTGGGGGCAGCGGGGGGCACATAGGACCCATGCGGCCACATGTTGCCACCCCTGCTTTACATGGTGGGCTGTAGTAAGCAGTGTATGTGCCGTTTGGGCTCTACTTCAGGCAGCAAAATGTCTGGACTAATTGGTCTCCATCTCTCTCTTCACATGGTTACTCAGTGCTTTTTGACTCTCAGTCTCAGGTCCAAACTGGATAAGATGTTGAACATGGGTGTACTGTTGAAAGTGGCTATCCCATCTTGAGGTCCTTCTTCTCCAACTGTAATGTGTAACTGGAGAAAATATAAGTTGTGATGTCATCATGCTGTGTGTTTCCCTGCCCCCGGCGGCCACTTTATTTGTTGATGCTCACTGGGCAGGAGGGTGGGGAAGAAGGTGAGTAGTGGGTACATGAACAATGTGATTATGTCATGTCATGCCATGTGGTTTCTGAATAGCATATTTGAGGGAGAGGAAGGGAATCTCAACATGGGTGGCCTTTTTCAGCAGTCACCTCACGATTGCTCTCATGTTCCAGCCTCAGCTGAATGTGCTGAACAACACTGTGTATTTGTTGGTATCAGACAAATTTTATTTATGGAATACATTTATATCCTACCTTTCCCCCAGGCATTCAAGGCAATGTACACGGGGTTTTCAAGCGGTCTTGCATCCAGGCATTGAACAGACCTAGACCTGATTGGCTTCAGCAAATTGGCTGCCTCATATGCCTTCAAACCATGGCCTGGACCCTGATCCAAAACCTCTGTTGGTGGTAGTGATTAATCTGAGATAGGGATAGAAAAACCTGTCAAGTTTGATTTCGTTCATTTTCACATTTTCCCCAAAGCTTAAGTTAGTTCCATCCTGTTTCTGAATCAGTCTGTGAAATTCTTCAAAAGCCTGCATGAAAATCTGTCCATATGTTTGTGCATTTCTCCAAATAAACACATTTTGTATGTATTTTTCAAATTATGCATTTTGCAGGCAATTCCGCTATAGATAAGGCTTCCTTGTGCACACTTCTCTGGAATAGATGCAGTTTTGTGCAGGCTTCTCTGTACTATAAACATTTTTTGCATGCATTCTTCTGTGGTCAGTAACTTATACAGCCACTACACTCATGCTCATTCCATTGTGCTAGTGGGACCAACCACTAGTAGTGCAATGGGGAATTAGCGCTTCCTAAAGCAACCGTGGAAATGAGTGGAAACACTCCTTTTCAGATTGGGACAGATCAGCAGAGCTCCTTTCTGCTTTGTTTTAAGAAGCGCTAACTCCCCATTGTGCTAGCGATTGGACCTGCTGCTGTGCAGGCACGATACTGCCCTATGTGTGAACGAACTTTGATCACAAGCTTTGAAAAAGTGCAGATATCAGTGTTTAAGTGTGTTCCAGTTCACGTACGGGTTCGGGTACTGCAAATTTGTTAAGTTCACATAAAAATGCGAACTGAACTCATTTCTCTCCCATCCCTACGAGTCATTTGCATATGCTACAATCAATCAACCCTAAAGTTAGCATAATCTTGGGCTCAAAATATTTTTCTACTAGCTTTTACAAGATCTTAGCACGGCAGCTTGAAACAGTTGCATCAGATGAAGACTATTTTAAAACTGACTAGAAATTATGCCTGACTCAACTGAAAGAGAGTGTCCAGGGATGGGGGACACACACAAGCCTCCCATGGGACAAGGATAGCAGAGTGCAGTGACCCCCAACAAAGAAGGTCTGTCAATTTGGCATTAGTAGCTTGCTACAAACTCCCGAGTCAGATTTTGACATAGATGTAAGGATGTTATAATAAGAGAATGAGCACGGCGGCGGCGCCATCACGGGGAGGTAATTTAAATGTCCATGATTGGATTAGGACAGAAATGTCACTGACAATAGAAGGGAACAACCATTCCTGGCTGCCACAGATGATAAATTTATTTTTATCCTATGGCCACTTTGTCAACAGGAAGGGATGCTGTTTTGGATGTGTTTTTGATAAGTAGAAATGCCATGATAGACAGAATCAGTATGAAGAAAATCTCTGGATCAAGTGATTCTGAACCAATTTAGTTTGATTTTGATGTACAGTTGGAAACAATTGCACCTGGAGAAAAGTCTCCATCATCAGTACTAGTACTCTGAGCACACCTGAGCTGTGGGGGTTACTATTGGAGGAGGGGGAAACAACTCTGTGTGCATATTCATGTCCAAGCCATCTGCTGTCATTCAGAAAGGAAATAGAAGTTGGGAACAGAACACTGGAGAGGCTGAGGAATAGAAATTATAATTTTGTGTGTGTGATTTTTTTTTGTCTCAGCCATTGCACTCACTGTGCTTATATATCATGTCCTAAAAAGATAAAGCTGAAACATGAGGAAGTAAAAGAAGAAACGAGCAGCTAATGAGACAAGAGCAATCTTTGATGAAGGGCTAGATAAAGGATTTCCCCCTTTAATTTCACCCTCAATTACCTGTCCAACACTGTAGTCATACTGCTAGATAAACCTCTCGTCAATTTCCCCATGTTTTAAAAAACCAAAAGACATAAAGGGAAATAGAAAGAATAGGGACTATTGTACCTTACTGCTATAGCACCCAGCAAGTCAAGCTAAAAGATACCCCAAACCTCAACAAGATCTGGCCTGGAACAAGTAATCAAGAAAGTAATTAACACAATAAATATGATATAGCAAATGATTTTTAATCGCAAGGGAGTAATTTAGGTTGGTATTTCTATTATGGATCATAATTAAAAGGTATATTATTCCTTCTTGGATAATTGAGGATCCTCCCCTAACCTTGCCTTATTGAGAGTTGCTGCTTGTGAAAATGCCAGACAGACATTAATAGGAGGATATCTGTTTCTAAAGGAAGGACCAAAAATAACTCTAGGGATGCCTGCAAAGGGCTTTGAATGCACTTACACTGATGCAAGCTAGGAAGCACCCAGTGTTTCCTTTTATCAGCAAGAGCAAACTAGTGTAGTGTACCGGCTAAGATGTTGAGCTGTGAACCGGGAGATACCTCCCCCCCCTCATAATACAGAATCCAGGATAATCCAAAAAAAGCTAAAGGGTGGGAGATTCAGAACAGACAGAAAGAAGTACTTCTTCACACAGCGCATAAACTGTGAGATTTGTTTCCACAAGATGTAGTGACCTGCACCAATTTGGATGGCTTTTAAAGGGAATTAGACAAATTCATGGAGGTTAAGGCTATCAGTGGCTACTAGTCCTGATTGGCTACCTCCAGGATCAGATGCAGTATGTCTATGTACGCCAGTTGCTGGGGAACATGGGCAGGAGGGTGCTGTTGCATTCATGTCTTGCTGTGGGCTTCCCATACACATCTGGCTGTCCACTGTGGGAATGAAGTGTTTGACTAGAAATGCCTTTGGTCTGATATAGCAGGGCTCTTATATTTTTACTAGCTTTTGCCCACGGCTTCGCTTGCATGATGAAGAGTGACTGTGCCAAGTTTGCACGGGTCATCATTTTCCTATAGGCACTATTTGTTCGAAATTCCTTAAGGTCGCTGACCGCTGTTTTGAATCGCTCCATAGGATCGCTCCCCTGGGACTACATAATGGAATCCTAGCTCCCCCAGCAGGACTACCAGCTCCCCCGGGACTTCCAGCTCCCCCGGGACTGCACAATGAAATCCCAGCTCCCCCGGGATTACCTGCTCCCCCGGGACTACACAATGAAATTCCTGCTCTCCCCCCCCCCCCCGGGACTACACAATCAAATCCCTGCTTCCCTCCCTGGATTACACAATGAAATCCCTGGACCCCCGGGACTACACAATAAAATCCAAGCTCCCCCAGGACTACACAGTGAAATCCCTGTTCCTCCGCCGGGACTGCACAATGAAATCTCTGCTTCCCCCCTGGACTGCACAATGAAATCCCTGCTCCCCCAGGACTACACAGTGAAATCCCTGTGTCCCCCCCCAGGACTGCACAATGATATCCCTGCTCCCTCCCTCCGGGACTGCACAATGAAATCCCTGCTCCCGCCCCCAGGACTACACAATTAAATCCCAGATTCCCCCCCCCCCCAGGACTACACAACAATGAAATCCCAGCTCCCCCCCCCCGGGACTACACAATTAAATCTCTGTCGTCATCCCCTGGGACTACACAATGAAATCCCTGCTCCCCCGGGACCACACAATGAAATCCCTGCTCCCCACCCCAGGACTACACAATCACAATGAAATCCCTGCTCCCCCCCAGGGACTACACAACAATGTAATCCCAGCTTGCCCCCCCCCCGGAACTACACAACAATGAAATCCCTGCTTGCCCCCTCCCCCTTGGGACTACCCAACAACGTAATCCCAGTTCCCCCCCCCTCGGGACTACACAACAATGAAATCCCAGCTCTGCCCCAGTTGTGATTCATATGAACATTCTGTTTCGATGCAGGAGATATTTGCATATCCGCTACTGATTGGCCCCTGTGGCACTGGCAGTTCATACGAACATTCTATATGTTGTTGGAGCGATTTGCATAACTGCTCCTGAATGGCCCCTGCGAACATTCCAAGTGACACCATTGACTTTCATCTATTTTGGGCTGTACAGGCACAGCGAGGGTTTTTCGGAGATTTGAACCTAGGGGTGTAACTAGGGATGTAACCGTTCGCCTCGCGCGGATGTAGCAGGCCAAAATCGGCCCTGTTCACGTCCACGCGGGGCTCGCACGGGCCTACTGTGGTCCAGTGGCTGGCTTGCCTCTCTGCGGTGAGCCGCCCGCGCCGCCCGCGCTGGTCCCGTCGTGTCACTTCCAGCACGGCAGAAGTGACGCTGATGGGACCAGCGCTCCAGTCGGTGGCAGCTCGAGTGGTGTGGAGGACGCTCCGTACCGCTCAGAAGAACGAGGCAGGGGGGCACCGCTGCAGAGAATCGTGGCAGCGGAGAGGCGAGCCCCCCCCAGGTACGTGAACACCACTGTTTGAACCCACCAGTCTTTGTCCTTGGGTGATGGAGAGTATGCATGCCATGTTTGGGGCGGATCCGTCAAAACATGATGGAGCCTATGTGACAACGGCCCGCACACAGCAATCATTCAGTCATTTAAAAAGTTTCCCTCCCTTTTCACCTCCTCAGAGAACATTCTAAATGGCCTAGGGGAGATTTGCATACCCAGTCCTATTGGCCCCTGCAGGAATTCATACGAACATTCTAAGTGTCGTATGGGCTATTTGCATAACTGCTCCTATTGGCTCCTGCAGCAATTCTGAGGTGAGGCCTGTTTGCATAACTGCTGCCCTGTTGTTTTGCCCATAGGAGATATGAGAGTGGGGTGATTTTGCCCCCTTTTCCACCCCATTAGGGATGGAATTTCCAAAAATCCTTCCTTAGAGGGGCTCTACGTCATAAAAGCAATATTCCTTCAAAATTTCATGTTCCTAGATTAAACGGTTTGAGCTGGGTGTTGATGAGTCAGTCAGTCAGTCAGTCAGTCAGGACACTTTCTTTTATATATACAGTATAGATAAGATCCTTAGTTCAAAATCCTATGTCTATCACAATCTCAATAGGTGACCCAGGCAAGTTACTTTCTCTCAACTTCAGCCTCCTCCATCTGCAATATGGGAATAATAACACTGACCTACCTTACATGGTAGGTATTACCTTACATGGTAGGTAGGCAAAGGATATTGGGATGTGTTTGCAAGGACCTTTTGGACACTCAAAAATGCCACCAGTCCTTATTATCTTTCTATCCACATGTTGGTTCTCTATCACCTTCCCTTTGTGGTCTTTGATCATCATCATATGAAATGAACATCAGTAGGGCAGAATCGGTGACAGTGTTCAGTAAAATCACATTACAGCTATATCCTGCCTTTTTGAAATAGGATTCCCAGGCAATCTCCCATCCAGTCATGGACCACATCTGGAACTGCTTAGTTTCAGCAAGGTTGCTGTGTGATAATTTCAAACCACAGGCTTCACTGTTAAGTGTCGTAGCATTGTGATCTGTGACTTTTACATCTGCCTATGCTGCAAGAAGTGCTTCAGTGGCACTTGGCACTCACATTTGTAGTCATAAACTTAAAAGGGGGAGAATTTTGGGATTGCATGTGTGAGCAAGATGTCACCACCAGTCGCGGTATCTGTTCTACCACAGCCTCTCTCCAGCCTTATCGGTGGAGTAGATGTGTCGCTATTCACGTCTTTAGCACTTGCGTGGCTGCTTTTTAAAGAAAAAAAAAAAAGCTGGTATGAGATGGGTAGGGGAGCCAGATCGCAATGATGGTATGGGGAAGGCTTTAACCCTTTGCACCCCTGCTGTGGTCCCAATCAGGATCTCTCTTCCTGCGCCTGCTACTTTCAGTGGCAGGAAAGCTACCACGGACATCCTTGGGATCGTTCCTCCCATTGCAAATGGCAGGCACACAGATGGTGTGTGTGATTCCAATGAGGACTGTGGCAGAGCAACGTGTTGCAGCCCCCTTCCTCCTATGCTACAGTCATGATCTAGCTCCCACCCATCTATTATTTTTTTTTAACAAACAGCTACAAAAGGGCTAAATACATGAATAACATCACATCTAGTGGTGGGGCTGAGCCTGGAGTCGGCTGGAGGCTCGCTCCGGGCTCAGTCCCCTGCAAGCGGCGGTGGCCCGATCTTGCTCTTCAGAGCGGCGCGGAGCGTTCTCCATGCCGCTCACGTCACTCGCGCCGCCGCCGGAGAAACCCCCCCGTGCACAGGGCCCCTGCCGCCGCCGGACCCCCCCTGCCCCCCGCTGCCCCAGGACCCCCCCTGCCACCTACCTGGTCCTGCACGTCACCTCCGCCACCTCCACCGCTGCCGGAGCCACTGCACCGGCGCGCTGGACCCCCACCCGTGCTCTGTTTTGGCGGGAGGAGCCAGGGCAACAGGGCTTAAAAAGCCCTGTTGCCCTGGTTTCCCCCGCCAAAAACAGAGTGCGGGGGTCCAGCGCGACGGAGCAGGGTCCCGTCACGTCACTTCCTCCACGCCGGAAGTGATGCGACGGGACCCATCGGACTGGAGAGGAAAGCTCTCCGCGGAGCAGAGAGCCCAGGTGGCTGAGCAGCCCGTCGGACACAAGCAGGCCCAGTTCAGGCCTTGCTCCTGTCTGACGGGCTGCTCGGCTACATCCCTAAATCTACTTTGGCCCTCTCTTATACAAGGCCCTGCACAATGGAATTACACCACGGTAACATATCGGATATTTTGCTGCAACTTGTGGCATTGTACTAGTATGACCTGGAATTCAGTACCACCTACTTTTTGCCTCACACAACAGACCATGCAATTGGGCTCTTGAGCAGCATTAGCTTTCTATGGGTACACATTCTATCCATTGTGTATTCCATGGGTACATATTATCCTGCCATGGGTATGGAATACATAAAAGGGGATGTCTGGGAAAGCAGTTCAGTTTATCTCACACAAATAGCCCCAAAGGTAGATTAGGTAACTTTTTCCCTTTGGTAATATACTGTGGACAAACAAACATTTTGGTATTTAATAGGGTTGTACAATGTTTGTCTGCTAACATTTTAAGTGTGAATTTAGTGCTTTGAGGTGGCCCAAAAAGTTTGCTGAAACCCACCCCCTTGCTTCTATTCTTTACACAGTGTTTGCAAAATGTTTGCTCTCAAATTTGACACTAGTTTGGGTGGGTGGGTTAAACTTAGTCTACATCCTCCTTAGAGTAGTGGTGCTACACAGCCAATCCAACTTGATTATGCGATTACATCACTAAGGGCAAATGAAGCCAATTTAGAGTGAGGACAATGCTTCTTGCATTGTAGTGCCATCACTCTAAACTTCAGAGTTGGGCAGCGCAATCCAATGTGGCTAGGCTACCTGTAGCCCTCTGAACTTGGAGGATTATGGGCATCCTATGGAGGGCAGAAGGAGTGCGGAGGAGCAGGTTGCCTCCGTGCTCCTCCGTCCCTGCAAAAGACTTAGACGTCGCGCAATGAGGACAGGCTGAGGCGCCACAAGGATAGTACATATCATGGCAGAGCCTTTCTCCTCCCCTCCCCGCCAGCCAAAACCTCCAGCTCCAAGCTGCTGTTGGTGTGGTTCTTTCTGTGCCATCTGTGAAGGTGGAGGAAGGGCACTCCAAGGTTGGGGTCCCAGCTCTGACCTCGGAGTGCGTTTCCAAGGTCAGGGCTGGGACTTCGACCTCACCTCTCCTATGGCTGTCTGGACTCTGTCTAGTGGCCATAGGATTGTGCCCTTACGCTCACAAACATTTGTCCAACCAAAGGTTAAATCTCAACTACCTCAACTTTTGAATAGGACATTTTAAAAATATTAATGTAGTAGGGGCTTGCCTGGACATATACTTCAAGGAGAAAAAAATAATAGAAAGCTGGTAAACATGTGTGTGTTTGCGCCATGAAAATGCACCATCGATGTGGAAATTATCCACATGATCACACATAGTAAGAGGTTTGCAGTTGTTACCTGTTCTAGCCCTTGCATGGAGAGCCAGCCTGACAGGTGTTTTAGGAGACCTCCACATTGGGTTCTTCTACAAGGTATGATGCAGGTGGGGGGGGGGATAAACTTTGCAGTGGCAGGTCCAAGCTGTGTACTGTTCTATTGGTAGTGATATGCACTGTTTTCTGTACAATTTGCAGAGTCTGAATGAGTTGTGAGGTACTTTAAGCCTTCTTTTTTCCACCCTGCAAAATCAATCTCTCGCTGTACAGACCCTTTTCATGTTTTAAAATGTGCTTTATGTGCAACCTGGATCCTGCTGATAATGAAAATGCTCAAGTGATTGCTATAAATAGATTGAAGTGATCCGTGCTCACTTGTTGCTTTGCTCTGGCAGATAAACTTTTCATGACGGGTGGGATTATCAGGAAGGGTCTGCAAAGCTCTGCTGAACTGCTATTGTTCCAGCCTTAGCCAGTGAACACTAAACCACAATCATAACGCTTAACTGATAATAAATTGAGACTATATCCAGAGGGGATTTTCCCTCTTATTTCTATTCCTGGAAGCTATTCATCTTTCCCTATATTGACGTTCTCTCTTTGACAAAGAAACGGATAAATAATCCAGTAACTCCCCTCCCCTCCAATTATGACTTGTTTCTGAGGCAGCTTTGCGAAGCTGTAATGCTTGCAGTTTGGTCAGATAAAGTGGTTTGTTTTTTTTAATTGTTAGTTCAAAATTATTTCTCTGCCTGAACCTACGAGCTCTTACACTGAGACACTGCTGGGACTCGGGGGGTGGCCCTAGCTGGGCAGGGCAACATTCCTGTGTTCTCCCCACTCCTGCATGGCATAACTGCAGTGCTTGTGCTGCTGTGCCAGTCTGGCGACCCAGGATCAAATATTCCCCCTCTTCCTCCTTTCTCTTTTTGTCACCCATATGAGCTTCAGGCGGCAACAGACATGTATTCAACACCTCCCACAGAAATAAAAGGGGCAGGAGATTCCAGAGTTAGTACTGTACTGTCAGGCCCGTAGTCAGCCTAAAACATTGGGAGGGGGGGTGCCAAAAAGGTAGAGGGAGCAGTTCATCTGGTTTGCAGGCTTTTAAAAGAGAAAATTGTAAATTGTTTTTTTAATATTTAATATATATATATATATATATATATATATATGTAAAGGGGGTCAGAGAAATTGTAGGGTGATAGGCCCCCCTAGCCACACCCCCAGTTAAGGGCCTGCTTTGGGTTCAATCACAGCCCAGCCCATTTTTAGGGGTGGCAGTGCGGGCAACTGCACTGGTCCTCATATGTACATGGAGGGGCATCGCACATTGAGGAGGCCAGACATCAATGCTGATAATCAACATTTATGGAGAGGCATTGGCACATTATTGCCAACTCCCCCCCCCCCCGAATCCAACTAACTGGAGCTCCATAACCTCTTACCACTATGAGGTCCTTTCACCACGAATTAACTAAATTAAGCACACACATTGAGGCTAGTGCATCACCAGAAGTGGAACCAGCTACTCCCATGCCTCCTCAACACAAATAGCAATTGATCCTTTTTTTTAAACATAGTCCCCTTTTGTATATTTTTGACTCTGATCCTGTTCCTGTTTGGGTTCTTCTTGGCCCGCAGCAGCTGCCTTCAACTTTACAGTGGCTGAAGGCAGGCAATGGAGGAAGCCTACTCATCAGTCAGTATCCAGCCCATATAGATTTCATAGATCATAGAGTTGGAAGGAGCCTACAAGGCCATCGAGTCCAACCCCCTGCTCAATGCAGGAAACTAGAGGAGGGGTCTCCCATCCAAGTAATAACCAGGCCTGACCCTGCTTAGCTTTCCACGCTCAGACAAGCTGAGCCAGCGTGAGCCACAGGCCTGTGATACAGGTCTGTGATGGAGCAGAACAGTCACAGAGCTGGGGGTGGGGGCGGGGGGGTGGGTGGGGGGAGGCTGATCTTCCTAACAGGCCTGATAGAGTTATTTCTATTTGTGTGGCAGTTATTTTTGCATTGGTTCTGCCCTATTTTGTAGACACTACAATTGGTTTACAGTCCTCAAGCAAAAACCTCAAACAACAAGAACACGCAACATAATGAAGAATCACCCCAAACCTACACAGTATTTTCCCCAGTGCCTCCGGTCTCTGAAGGCAAAGCAACAAGCTTCGGAGAAGGCTCTTGTATCTCCCCAGGAGCCATTGTCCTCAGTGGCATATTCTGGTGGCCTGGAACTCACTAATTCCAAAACCAATGAAGAAGCCATCCATAAGTCTAATGTAGCAGCAGAACATGTCACCTCTGTCATCCCTTCTGCATGTGGGAAGACATCCTGAGCAAATGGTGTTCAGAAATTACAAGTTTCCCACCCCTGCAACTGAGCAGGGCCTCAGATGCTCCCATAGGAACAGCTGCCAATCATTATGTTAATAGTCTTGCCAGGAACACATCTTCTGCCTTCCTTTCGATCTTAGGCTGAGATTTCTCTCAGTTTAGGAAGAGATTTTCCCTCTGATAACTGTCCTAACATAGAGTTGTTGTGAACTTTGAGGTGAGTCTTGTACTTTTAGGAGTTGCATTCCTAAGAACTCGAATTTCAACCAACTGAATTTTTCCCATCGGAGGTCTTCCAGACAGAAGAAACCATAGCTTCTGGAATGCCCCCCACCCGAACATTTAATTAGTTCAAATCAGTACATATTGTTTTTTCATTATATATTTTTAAAATTGTGTTTCCCAATACAGTTATTCAAGACAGTTACAATATATAACTTAACACATATGTAGTATTTAGAGTTGCTAAATCACCTGGCCAGAAATTATTCCAATAATTGATAAATGGTATCCAACTTCTTTGGAAAGTCTGCATGAAGTTCATTCTTCCCTCCCATAGCAACTTATAACTTGTTATTTTATTCATTACCATAGCAGTCCAAATCTTCTTTTTCCATTGTACCAGAGACTGTCTGCATAGTGATTGCCAAGCTTTTGCAAAGAGGATCCTTGCAGTTATTAACATATAACTCACTATCACCACTAAATCTCTAGAGTTCTGATTTTTACTATCGCCCAGGAGTATAGTTGTTGCGGTTAATTTCACCTAATTGCCTGTAATTTCTCTGGTGCTGTTAATTATTTTCTTGCAGTATTCATAGATTTCATAGATCATTGAGTTGGAAGGGGCCTACAAGGCCATCGAGTCCAACCCCCTGCTCAATGCAGGAAACTAGAGGAGGGGTCTCCCATCCAAGTAATCACCAGGCCTGACCCTGCTTAGCTTTCCACACTCAGACAAGCTGAGCCAGCGTGAGCCACAGGCCTAGATTCCAATGCCACCATATATGGACAAAAGCTCCTCAACCATTACACCTCCAGCACCTATCTGTTACCTCTGGGAGCATCCCTACAGATCCTAGCTGGTGTATAATACCACTTATATACTATTTTATAGAAGTTTTCTCTAGAAGTTACATCTAGTACATTTCTACAATTTTTTGAGCAGACATAATTCCATTGCTCCTCCAAGATGGTTATGTTAAATTTTCCTTCCCACTTTTGTTTAGTTACTTCTGTTCCATTATATTGTCAAGTTGGACATATGAAAAAATAACTCCCTGGGAAATACGTACAATCTTTGAATTTCTCCAATGTGCTCGCAAACCACACAGAGTAGTCCTAGTCCCCCAGTTCTTTTGCTGTCTGAAATCCAAAACTATTAAGTGCTAGTGCAGGGGTAGGGATACCTGGTGCCAAAGTATGTCTTTCTCCCCCCCCCCCATTTTGAGAATTGCATCTTTGATTATATGTGTCTGCATCCTCCCTTTCTCCTGCCATGTATACCACACCCATTCTCCTAGGGGTATATCTAGCTTGTTTCCAAGGTGGGGTGCCTTTAAATGGATGGGTCCACCATGCCATTGCCACAAATATAGTTGGTAATAATGCATAATATTAGGGACTGAAAGTTCTCTAGCTCTCTCCTGTTGCAATGTTTGTGATCCAACCCTTGCCCTTTTATAGTTCCATATATATATGGATTGATTCCTGATTATTTAAACACCTTTGTGGAAACTTAATTGGTAATGTAAGGAAGAGAAATAAAAATCTAGGCAAAATTTTCATTCTAACAACTGCAGTTCTCCCCAGCCATGAAACAGGCAATTTCACCCACTTCTTGAGATCATGTATAGCTTTACACAACACCCTCATATAATTATCCTCAACTAGATTATATACAATGATTTTACTTCCCAAATATTTGACCCCTCTTGTTTTACATTTTGAACCTGTTATACATTCAGGTTCTACTTTTTGCTCCCTCTCCATATATAATGGTAATATTTCCACATTTCCAGGGAACACTTTATATCCAGATACATTACCAAATTCATTTAACTTGTTTTTGAGAATTCTACCTTATCTTATGGGGTCTTACAACAAAAACACAGCATCATCTGCATATAGCATTATTTTACATTCCTATTGTTTAGCCAAACATTTAGCATATGGTCAAGTTATCATCTTAGTAGACTCTCCTGCACAGCCTATATCATGGCCATACCCCCATTCCCTTGCACCCACCCACCTATCTTTCTATGCTCCCCACCAACGTAATTAATATTAGGCATATACCACACAATCCAATAATATCAATTGGAGAGAGGGAGGGACAGTGAGAGGGAGGGACAGTGTGAGAGAGAGAGTGTTCAGGCATTCAGTTTGAACATGGGAAAGAGTAAGTGGGAACGTGTGGGCCAGCCCTGTGCCCTTGATACTGCCGCACATGCCAGCCATGCTCCATGGCTGATGCCTGATCAGCTCAATCTGGGGGTCTCCTTCTGCACACTGGTCAATCAGTGTTCCCATCCCAGTGGAGTAGACCCTACATGTGTAAATGGTGGCCCCCTTCTGACTAAGCTAATCACGCAGCAGCCAGAGAGTGTGGCCAGTGCCCGTGTCATCACTGACACTGAGAGGGGTGAGGCTAGCCCCACACATTTCTTCTTGCCCCTTCATGCATTCAGTAGTCACAGGTACCGAATGCATGAATATCGGGATTAAATGAATCTTGTGGCACCTTAAAGAATAACAAATTTATTATGGCATTATAGGTTTTCATGGACTATAGTCCACTTCATCAGATGCATGAAGTGGCATCAAGGGTTTCACGGTTGGAAAGGGAGGGGGAAATTGGAAACAGTGAGTTCTGAGGGAAATTAAGTGCAGAAAATATTGCCAGTGACAATCGCAGCAGCCATTCAGAAACAGTTGCTGCTGATAACACAAACATCCTGGCAGTAGGTAAACCAATTAACACATGGAGTATGATTTTTTTTAAAACAAAAACAAAACTTTATCCCAATTAAGACTCTGGAAATTTAATCCAAAATAACATGAGAAAATATATGGTGCATACCAGAATTAGGTGGTGGAATTGTTCATCCTAAGCAGCACAAAGGTACAGAAGCCCTCTCAGGATCTGGCAACTCAACTTCCTGAAACCTCTTTCCTTGGGCTCTTGTTTCCATAGTGACCAGAGTTAGCAGCTTGCCTCTCTTCTTTTTATCAGATTCTTTCCAAGATTCACTACAGAACATTAAAGAAACTGTATTTTAGTCTGCTATCATGTAAAATTCTATTTATCTTGATTAGAAATTGTACCTTTGCTCTCTCATATTTAACTTTTGATAATATTTTTATTAGAGCTGTATACATATGAGAAAATCACCATCTACTCCAGAATATAGCTGCAGTACACAGCCAATTAACAAGATTATAGAAGTGGGTCATTACTAATATACTGCTCACAAAAAAATGTTCGTCTAAGCATGAGTACATCAATGGTCTTTTTACACAACTGCATAACTAGAACATGCCTAAACTGGGTGAACAGCTTATTTCTCTCATCTCCAGTGATCTGTCACACTGCCACCTAGTGGAGCTCTTTCATATATATATATATATGTGTGTGTGTGTGTGTGTGTGTGTGCGTGTGTGTGTGTGTGTGTGTACTGAAAGTATTACCTTCGTGTGTAAGTAAATGGTTATTCTTGGGTTACAAGAAGAACAGAGAAATACACACACACACACACACACGCACACGCACACGCACACACATAATTAGAGTCAACCCTTGAAAGAATTGCCTTTTGGGGAGTGGGGCATTGTTACTGAGCAGGAATTCCAGCAATGGGTACTGTCAATCATCACATTTTTCAAATAATGTAAAAAGTAGAAATGCTGCAAGGAGAATTGTGAGATCTCTGTGTGATGTGGCTATCTAGATGGAGATAGCTTTGAGGGTTTTGAAGAGATAAGGCTTTGAGGAGATAAGGATGAATCAGGGGTATTATAAATTCAGAGTTATTTCCCGAGTGGAGTAGAAGAAAACAGAGGTAGTTTGGTTTGGAAGTGTGCGAAGCTTAATTTTAAAAAAATGAGGGTCTTTTTGAGAGGGCAAATTAATATCCTGGGGCAAGAGATTTCCTCATGTCTGAAACATTATACTGCACACTAACATTTTTTTCTTTTTTCTATTTCTTTTTCCCTGCCACATCCACATTATTCCCCTGTAAGTTCAGAAGGGCAAAAGTAACTGGCTGAGTTCTAGAGTAGAAGAATCCCTTCACTGCAACTTTGGGTGACACTACAGAGGTATTTAGTGTTCGCTTGAGACAACTTCAGGCAAATCAAATGAAAAAGAAACATGATGAGAATAAAGGCTGTTGAAAGTGCAGTGAGGGACAGTGGAACAGCTTAAAAAGTATAGTCAATTCAGGGATGCCCTCCACAATCACAAACACTAGAGAGGTATGCTTAAAGCCAAACCCAGTGTCAAGGGTAGGCATGGCTTGGGCACCTGCCAAGGGCCCACTTGGACTTTCTCCTCTTCACCACTGCAACCTGCTTGTTCACCTGCCCGGGTAATGGTGGTGGTGAGAAGGAGGAGCAGCAGATGCCACTGCCTACTTGCTTACTGACTCTCTCCCTGTCAAGCAAGCAAGTGATAGTAGCAATAAGAGGATGAGGAGCAATAGCAGCAGGTGACAATGGTGGTGAGAAGGTAGGCTCACTGAGGGAGGGGGCCCATTGAGGGTGTCTTGCCTAAGGGCCCTCTAAAACCTGGAGCTGGCACTGACTGAAGCATACCAAACATATCAGGGGTCCCCAACCTTTTTGGACCAGTGGGCATATTTGGGACTTTGAGAAACTGCTGTGGGCACCACCACAACCTGTTGTGTCTATGCATCTTAGGCTGTTATTCAGCAAAAACTTTTGTTTTGTGTATATTGAACACCACAATTCCTCTTTACTGAGGGATTGTCCAATTCAGCTAATTGCCAGCGGTGCAATACAGTTAAAGCTTCTTTTAAGCATATGTTTTGGTAATGCCCAGTAGTGGCTTCTTTTTGGGAGGAGGTTATTACACAGATAAATTTTGTACTGGAACAGTCTTTAATATTCACTGATGTACATTCTCTTTAAAATTATTTACCTGCTTCATGGAAATTAACAAATGGAAGGGGAAATGGATTCTCTGTGACCTTCTAACAGCTAAAAGACTGATATTACAAACTTGGAAGGATAAACACTCACCTCCTATAATGCAATGGATTGAGGACCTTGCAACGCTTTCGATATATGAGCGGATGGCAGATAGACGCCAGCTTCAAATGGATCCTTATTTGGGTATTTGGTCTTCTGTTGTTGAAGCCTGTGTATAATTGCTAGAAAATTGTATGCATTCCATACAAATCCATGTACATATATTAAAAAACAGGGGGGAAATAATTCTTTTTCGGGTGCCCGCAGGCATCATGTTGGGGACCCCTTTGCGGGCACCATTGGAGGTGTTGCCTTGGGCCTGGGGACCCCTGACATATGTGATTGATGAAGCCCCACAGTAACGATTCTGAAAACCATAGGAAACCAGCGTGCAATACATTCACATACTTTTGACTTCAGAGCAGCAGGATAACAATACCCTAATAACTGCATCGGATTCAAAGCCAGGCAATGTCTTCTCACTCAGCTACCAGCCCACAAGACTGCAATGCTATTTCATCTCATGCTGGAGCCACAAGCCCGATTCTCTCACACTGAGGCATTATGCCTGTGTCTGAGCTGTACCCCCCTTTTCAGACTGTGCGGGGCGGGGGGACGACATTGTTATCAAATGCTCCTTCATCCAAATGTTCATCTTGATATTGAAAACTAAAGGCAGGGGAGAAGGACTCGTGCTCTTCCTGGCATGCTTGTTTGCTATGTCCAGGGACTTCTCCCTGCCCCCCTTGCTATGGAGGAGCATTCAGTCATGTGAGCCCCCACCTGCTATCTGAGAACAGCTGCAGGTTTACTGCTGCAGTGAGAACTAGGCCAGGGAAAGAGAAGATTATTGCTAACGGGCAGTGTTTGAGTTTCCACGTTGATTCATCATGGTTTTCTTCATCATTGCATCAATACTCAAGATGTCTCCAGGAAAAAAAGAAATGGGGGCAGGGGGATGTTTCCGTACTGTAACGCAAACATAGTTCTGCTGATTTAAGCAGCAGGTTCCTAGATACAAAAAGGCGTACATTTCTAATGCATATACCGTATTTTTCTGTCTATAAGACGCCCCCATGTATAAGACGCCCCCCACTGGGCAGTTTCGCAACTGCGCGGTTCTCTCCTTGGCTTACTTCCGTGTATAAGACGACCCTCAATTTTTAGTCTAACAATTTTAGGAAAAAGTATAGTCTTATACATGGAAAAATACTGTATATTTAATGAATTCAGTTTGTTGGAGGATTAACCGATGGGATGTTTTGACAGAACTTAATTATTCTTAGTGTGATAAAGTAACAAATTAGAGGAGACTTGGAGGATTAGTAAATAAGGCATTTATTTTCTATAATTAAGACCTAGCTTACAGTTCTGAGAAAAATGGGTTATATTATCTACAGACAGTTGACTACATTTCCCCTCATTGCTCACATGCTCCAGTTTTCTTTTCAGAATTCTAGGGGGGGGGTAGCTTATGGGTAGCAAATGCCCTGTAGGCTTTTTAACTGTTTCAACTCAAGGGAAAAATAGGGACTTTAAATTGCATCATGAATACTAGATATAATGGGTCACATCAGTCAGTCAGTTAATTTTATTGCATACTAGCTTTTTTTACCTGGCGTTGCACGGGTTGTCATTTTCCTACAGGCAGGACCAGTGCAGGGCAGTTTGGCGCCCCAGGCGAAAAACTATTTAGCGCCCCCCCCTCTCCAAAGCAAAAAAAAAAACACCCTGCACCTACCTTCCCCCCCCCCCGCCCTGGCTGCGGCGGCTGCTGCTGCTGCTGCGGCGGCTGCTGCTCCTGAAGTGACGCGACGCGACGGGACCCCCGCGCTGTTTTTTGCCCGCAACGAAGGTAGGTGACGGGAGGGGTTGGGGGTGACGGGGGGGTTGGGGGGGTGGCGATGGCGGTGGGAGGCGCAGCGGCAGCGAGCGAGCGGGAGGGCGGAGGGCGGAGGGCGGGTGGAGGCGCAGCGGCGGGCGAGCAAGCAGGGTGGAGGCGTGGCGGCGGCGGCGGCGGCAGGCAGGAGGGTGGGGAGGCGGAGGCCTGGCGGGGGAGGCGGAGGCCTGGCGGGGGAGGCGGAGGCCTGGCGGGGACGGCGCAGCAGCGGCGGAGGCCTGGCGGGGACGGCGCAGCGGCAGCGAAGAGGAGCGCAGGGTTTCCGCGCCCTCTTCGGCCGCGCGCCCTCTTCAGCCGCGCGCCCTAGGCAACCGCCTAGTTGGCCTAGCGGTAGCGCCGGCCCTGCCTACAGGAACTATTTGTTCAAAATTCCTTAAGGTAGCTGTCTGCTTTTTGGAATCCCTTAGAATCCAGGATCCCCCGGGACTACCATCTCCCCTGGGACTGCACAATGAAATCCCAGCTCCCCCGGGACTATCTGCTACCCCCGGAACTACACAATGAAATCCCTGCTCCCCCCCCCCCCGGGACTTCACAATGAAATTCCTGCTTCCCCCATCCGGGACCACACAATGAAATCCCTGTGTCCCCCCCCCAGGCCTACACAATGAAATCCCCCCTCCCTGGACTGCACAATCAAATCCCTGTTCCCCTCCCCCGGGACCACACAATGAAATCTCTGCTTCCCCCCCCTCCCCGGGACTGCACAATGAAATCCCTGCTGTCCCAGGACTACACAATGAAATCCCTGTTCCCCTGGGACCACACGATGAAATCCCTGCTCCCTTTCCCCCAGGACTGCACAATCAAATTCCTGCTCCCCCCCAGGACTGCAGAATGAAATCCCTGCTCCCCCCCCCCGTGACTACACAATGAAATCCCAGCTCCCCCCCCGGACTATGCAACAATGAATTCCCAGTGTCTCCCCCCCCCCCGGCAGTACTACACAATGAAAGCCCTGCTTCCCTCCCCCCGGGACTATGCAACAATGAATTCCCTGCCCCCCTCCGGGACCACACAATCAAATCCCTGCTCCCCACCCCCGGACTGCACACCGTATTCCATTCCCCCCCGGTACTACACAATGAAATCCCTGCTCCCCTCCCGGGACCACACAATGAAATCCCTGCTCCCCCCCAATGGGACTACACGATGGTGTTGCATGGGTTGTCATTTTCCGATAGGCACTATTTGTTTGAAATCCCCCCCCCCTGTGTAGCCCCCGGCTGCAGTGAACATTCTGTTTGGACGTAGGAGAGAGTTGCATATACGCTCCTGATTAGGCCCCTGAGGCAGTGCATATCAGCATTCTAAATGCCGTTGGAGCGATTTGCATCTCTGCTCCTGAATGGCCCCTGCGAGCATTCCAAGTGACGCCATTGGCTCTCATCTGTTTTGGGCCATACAGGCGCAGCGAGTGTTTTTTGGAGATTTGAACCCGCCAGTCTTTGTCCTTGGAGAGTATGCGTGCCAAGTTTGGGGCGGATCCGTCCAACCGTGTAGGAGCCTACATGACGCACGCAAACCCCCGCGCGGACACACGTACGTACGGACAAACTTTCACATTTATATAGTAGATAACCATAGATTCTTACAATTTAACAGGAAAAAACCAGCAGCATCAAAAAAGATTTTTTTAAAAAAGAAATTGAACAAGCTAATCAAATAAATTAGATATAATCGGTAATATCTTCCAAAATTACAATCCTCTTTAGAATCATGTTTTTTTAAAACTAATAGATTTTTTTAAATGGCCTTGCCTTTAAATGTGAGTGTGCGCGCGCATGCATGAGAGTGTGTGCGTGTGTTTCTGAAATTTTATGTTTTCTGACTAAGAGATCCATGTACTACAGTGGTCTGTCCATGAACTACTGCCCACATATATCTGTGTACCTGCCTGTCCAACAGATGGTTAGAATAATTGGCTTGTTCAGTTTACTTGTCTCTGCACCACTTTCTACCACACAGCCTCTTCTATCCTGAGGCAACATATGCTGAAACATTCCTGAGCACTTAGCATGTTTGACAACATAAGATGACCTCATCATGTAATCTTTGCTGGGTTCAGGCTTGGAGCAGGGGCCATTTCAACAACGTGAAGCCAGATCTGTGACCCCCTCCAACCTCTAGCCTTGTGTTGTGCGACAACACAGCAGTTCAGCGAATGACTTGGAAGGTTTCACAGAGTAGCAGGTAAGAACAAGTCTGTGTTTTCCCCTCAGGAATCTCTCTTCTAGAGCTGGGTTTTATGCAGAGCCAAGAAACACTCCTCCCATCAGGTTTTTGAGGGCCCTTGGGCAAAATCCCTCAATGAACCCCCTTCCTCCCTTCTCACCAGCATGGTCACCAGCTGCTACCACTTGTTTGATTGACAGGCAGAGAGCTGATGAGCAAGCAAGCAGTGGCATCTCCTGCTCCTCCTCCTTCTCGCCACCACTGTTACCTGGGCCAGAGTGAGAGATAGGTGGACAAGCAGGTTGCCATGCTGAAGAGGAGGAGCAACTCCAGGGGGCTCTTGTTAGCGGACCCCTGCTGTGATGTGCATCCTTGGCAGTTGCCCAACCATGCTTACCCTTATGCTGACCCTTCCCCCACTTCCCTCCCCTACTTTAAGGTGATTTTTCATTATTCTTGGTGAAAACGTATTTACACTGGCCCTCATTTTCAATTTTCATCCCTTCCCTTCAGTATCATTAATTTTTCAACTGGAGCGTTTAAGTGACTCCCTCCATGCATATATCCAGTGCATGGACGGGAGACTGGGACTGCAACGTTGCACATCCTGCTGGCACCGCCCCTGCCCCCAATATCCATGCTTTGAGCCTTTTTAAAAGGGACAGCTGTATCGGCATAGCTTTCCACCCTACTCAATTAGGATTTCCAGTTGCATGGCGAGCCTATATGCATATAGCCATATCTAGGGAGGGGCCATGGCTCAGTAGTAGATCACATGCTTTGCATGCAGAAGGTCCAGGTTTGATCTGTCATCTCCAGGTGGGCAGGAAAAACTGCCTGAAACCCTGGAGAGTCGCTGCCAGTCAGTGACAATAATACTGGGCTAAATTGACCAATGGTCTGCCTGACTCAGGATGAGGCAGCTTCCTACGTTCCTATGTGTCCCCTTTCAAATGCTGTGCTGAATGTGTGGATGTCGGGGAGTGGGGTTAGTTGGGTGTGCAAGATTGGGAATGGGTACAATTTTGGATATATACATAGATGAAAGTCATTTGAATACTGTGAAGATGGGACTTGTAGTAGCTGAGACTTTAGAAGAAACCCTGTTAGATGTCCCTTCCTCCCCCCCCCCCCATTGCTGTTTAGCTAACGGATTTTTACTGTAGTCTTTGGAATGTACTGGGAGGCTGTTTGGGAGCACCTGGGAGATAAGGGTGAGCTGCAGAGCTGGGAAGCAAGGTCAGGCGTTAATTGGGATGAAGTCATGAGAAAGTGTCTACAGCTGAGAAAGGGCGGGGGCCCCTCCTTCGACAGTTAGGGAGACAGGATTGGTGAACGCTGGGCGGGAAACTGGACCCTGGTGACAATAAAGGAGCTAGGGGAAAAAGCTTCAGTGTTCTTCCATTGGGGCGTGGATGCTGGGAAGTTCCATCTGGGCAGGTATGCCACTCTGACAGGGTAGCTAGGAAAAGCTAGGCCTGGTTTGACTTACTTTGTTCCTGCAGACTCTTGGGGTTTGTTTTTATGTTCTTTTAGAGTCCCTTTTTATTCCCATTCCCTTTTCCTCACAACAACTACCTCACCCCCTTTTCCCCTTTACCTTCTTTTAGCCCTTTTTTATAAGGGATTATTTTACTTATATTGGACACTTGGAGACCCTACACTGACTAATTTGTTATTCTTACTTTTAATAAAGTCTCCAACTTAATCTTGGTGTGTGTTCCTTTTTGAAAGGTTGGGGCTGCTACACCAGTTTGGTGTATGGGACCTTGGGAGGTGTGTGCCAGTCCAGGGAACTTTGGGACTGTGGCCTGCCCGGCAGGGTTGGCGTAGGAACAGCCTCCTTCACATGGTGGCTTAGCGGTCGGATTTTGCAGCCCACCTGAGGAACATTTGTTTGTCAAACCAGGCAAAGGTTTGTTATTTTCCAGATAGGGAAAAGTTGTTAGGGCAGAAATAGAGTCTGCTCTGTTGGATCAGGACCGACCCCTGCTGGGAGCAGAGGCGGCAGGCGATCTGCTGGTGTTGGACCGGGAGGACATTTTACCAGTTGAGGCTCCTCGAGTTGCCCCTCCTATTGAAGTGACTGTCGATTGGGAAGGCACGGAGGGCGAAGAGAGAAGGGTGTCGATCCCATCTCGCTTGGCAGACTGGATGGTGGAACCTAGGGGTCGAGAGGAGATTCCCAGGTCTCGGAGGTGGAGCACGGGCAGTGGCAGTGACCAGGGAGAGGAGGAGGGAGCGTCAGCGGTTCTCCTCCGGCGGACCCGGAGGATCCCGAATCTGTCTCGTCCCAGATCTACTTCCAAGGAGAGAGAGAGACGAAACGACCTGTCTCGCCCCAGGCCTACATCCAGAGAAAGAGAATTACAAAAGCAAGTTGACCTTCTGCAGAACCAGTTGGCAAAACACACTGGAACTGTTCGTCCTGAGAAGCCAAACTTCAAGGACCTGCCTCGTTTCCATGAGGGGCAGGATCCGTTGGAATATTTGGGCTTGTTTGAAATTGCCTGCGGAGATGAGCGTATTCCCCGGGGCAGCTGGATGTCGGCCCTTCGATCACGAGCCTCAGGCTGTCTGGCTCAACTGTTGTACAGCGTCCCGCGTGAGGATACGCATAATTACGGACAGTTTAAAGAACTGGTCAGACAAACTTTTTGCCTTTCGGCCGAGAGGTGCCGGCAACGTTTCAGAGAGATTAAAGCTGAGCCCGGGGAGGGTTTTGTCTCCACGGCAACGAGGCTGCGGAGGTCCCTGGATTTATGGCTGGAGACGGCTCAAGCTGTCTCCTTTCGAGATTTGCGAGAGCTGGTGGCCTTAGAACAGTTTTATGCCGTTCTCCCCGAAGGAAGGGCAGCGCTGGTGAGTGACCAGCGGCCCACCAATCTCCGGCAAGCGGCGCTGCTTGCGGACCAGATGGGAGTTTATCGGAAGGGGGGAAGCAGCAATCGAACCACCCCAGCCAAGCCGGCGGGAGGCGGCGGGAAGAGTGAAACATCCAATCCAACTGGAGGAGGAATCGGGCCCAAAGCTACTTCAACCCCGACGACGACCGGATGCTTCTACTGTAAATTGGAAGGGCATCTGCGTCGGGACTGCCCCAGATTAAAGGCCAAGTTGCAAAAAGAAACAGCTGCTAAAGTGGGTGCTGTGAGACCGGTGCCTCTCGATGACTCCCCCGGAGAAGCCTCAGATTGGAGTGAGGCCAGCGAGGGAGAGGGAGAAGATCCAGCCCCACGTATCCCGGGAAATGGAGTAGCGGCCCGGCATTCACCGTTACAGAAGAGAAAGGAGCCGGCGATGGCTTTGGTTCAACCGGGACAAGTCAAGTGGAGCCAGCTACAATTCTGTGAGTCTCTTAAAATTAATGGGCAATGGGGACAGGGTTGGAGAGACAGTGGGGCTGCCCTTTCCGCTATTGACCGGAGTCTGGTGAAGCCAGGACAGATGCTAGAGGGACAATTTTTTACCATCACTCCTTATAACTCTCCCCCCATTGCCATGCCTTTGGCTAGAATACCGTTAGAATACAAAAACTGGAAAGGAGAATTGGACTTGTTAGTACATGAGACTGAATTTACTACGTTTCTTATTGGAAATGATCTGGCTTTTTTGGCCAGTCAAGCCCCTGTTTTAGCGGTGACTCGGAGTCAGACAATTAAGAAGGAGCAGGCCTCCCCAGACCCCGCATTCCCTGCCCCGATAGTAGAATCTTGCCCCCTGGCTGAGGGGGAGGCGACAGCTACGGACAGACGGGCAGGGGAGGGGGATGGAGACCCAGCAGAGCCAGAGTCAGCTAAACAGCAGAGAAAAGATTTATTGCCGGCAGGCGAAGAGGATGTGGACCAGAAAGAATTTGTGTTTCCCCTTCAGCCTGGGCCCGAAGAGCTGGATGGGCCTTTGGATCTGTTAGAAGAATGTCAACAGAAAGGAGGGATAGAAGAAATACCCTGGCCTTTAACTTTGCCTCTACAGCAACGCCAAGGATTGCAGCAATTAATTACAAATTTTGCTCCTTTGTTTTCCAGCATTCCAGGGAGAACGACGTTAGTACAACATGCCATTCCGACAGGGGAACATGCCCCCGTGCGCTCCTATCCCTATCGAGCAACCGGCCGACATGCAGAAATTGTTGAACAAGAATTACAGTCTATGTTAGATCTGGGTGTTATTAGACCGTCCCAGAGCATGTGGTCTTCCCCTATTGTACTGGTGAGCAAGAAGCAGTCCCAAGAAGTGAGATTTTGTATAGATTTTAGGAAAATTAATGAATTGACACATCTAGACCCCTACCCCATGCCCAGAGCAGACCATCTGATAGAACAACTGGGAAAAGCCAAATACATCACCACTTTGGACTTGACTAAGGGATATTGGCAGGTGCCTCTGGCGGAAGAGGATGCCCATAAAACTGCTTTTGTTACCCATAAAGGGCTATTCGAGTTCACCGTTCTTCCGTTTGGGCTCCAATCGGCACCTTTAACCTTCATGCGTCTAATGGATAAACTGTTGAATGGGCTGGGGGCTTTTGCCTGTGCTTATTTAGATGATTTAGCCATTTTTTCGCAGACTTGGGAAGAGCATCTGGATCATCTTCGGCAAGTGTTCGAGCGGCTTAAAGAAGCTGGGTTAACAATAAAAGCTCAAAAATGTCAATTTGGTTTGGGGGAGGTGGTGTATCTTGGCCATAGGGTGGGGAGTGGAAATATTAAGCCTTTGGAAGCAAAGTTGGAAGCCATCCGAGATTGGCCTGTGCCCCAAACTAAGAGACAAGTTCAATCTTTTCTGGGGCTAGCTGGCTACTATCGGAGATTTGTACCCCATTACAGTACTATCGCTGCGCCTTTGACGGACTTGTGTCAGAAAAGAAACCCAGTGCGAGTAATTTGGACAGAAAGGTGTCAGCAGGCCTTTGACCTTCTTAAAGACAAATTAACGGCAGCACCCATCTTGAGAGCCCCTGACTTTTCCTCTCCTTTTGTGTTACAAACAGATGCATCGGCAACTGGGGTTGGGGGTGTGCTGTTACAGGAGGGACCAGATCGGCAACTGCTGCCAGTGGCCTATTTAAGTAAAAAGTTGATCCCTCTGGAAAGAAATTTGTCCACCATTGAAAAAGAATGTTTAGCCATTGTGTGGGCTTTGGGGAAATTACGGCCTTACCTTTGGGGGAGGTCGTTTCAATTACAGACGGATCACTCTCCGTTGTGTTGGCTGAACAAAATGAAAAATTCAAATGGGAAATTGTTACGGTGGAGTCTGGCCTTACAAGATTATACATTTTCCGTAGTTCATATTAAGGGGAGGGAAAATGTATTGGCTGATAGCTTCTCTCGGATTCACACTGAAGAATAAGTAGAAGATGAGGTCTGGCAGGAATTCCCTCCCAGTCTCATCTCCTTAAAAGGGGGGATGTGAAGATGGGACTTGTAGTAGCTGAGACTTTAGAAGAAACCCTGTTAGATGTCCCTTCCTCCCCCCCCATTGCTGTTTAGCTAACGGATTTTTACTGTAGTCTTTGGAATGTACTGGGAGGCTGTTTGGGAGCACCTGGGAGATAAGGGTGAGCTGCAGAGCTGGGAAGCAAGGTCAGGCGTTAATTGGGATGAAGTCATGAGAAAGTGTCTACAGCTGAGAAAGGGCGGGGGCCCCTCCTTCGACAGTTAGGGAGACAGGATTGGTGAATGCTGGGCGGGAAACTGGACCCTGGTGACAATAAAGGAGCTAGGGGAAAAAGCTTCAGTGTTCTTCCATTGGGGCGTGGATGCTGGGAAGTTCCATCTGGGCAGGTATGCCACTCTGACAGGGTAGCTAGGAAAAGCTAGGCCTGGTTTGACTTACTTTGTTCCTGCAGACTCTTGGGGTTTGTTTTTATGTTCTTTTAGAGTCCCTTTTTATTCCCATTCCCTTTTCCTCACAACAACTACCTCACCCCCTTTTCCCCTTTACCTTCTTTTAGCCCTTTTTTTATAAGGGATTATTTTACTTATATTGGACACTTGGAGACCCTACACTGACTAATTTGTTATTCTTACTTTTAATAAAGTCTCCAACTTAATCTTGGTGTGTGTGCCTTTTTGAAAGGTTGGGGCTGCTACACCAGTTTGGTGTATGGGACCTTGGGAGGTGTGTGCCAGTCCAGGGAACTTTGGGACTGTGGCCTGCCCGGCAGGGTTGGCGTAGGAACAGCCTCCTTCACAAATACCACTTATGTGATCCCTAATTGAGTAGGATCATCCAAGAAGGAAGAAGGAGCCGCCTAGAAAAACCACGGCACCAAACAGGATTGAAATAGTGGATATTTACACAAGTATTCGCACACCTTGTGGGTATTTGGGGGCAGTGTGCCTTGCTGAATTTCAGTGTTAATGCTGAAAAATTGAAAACTGAACAATATTTGGCACAGCTGTTTTGCTTTGTTTTGTTACCACATCCTGGCGATCCATCTGTTCAGCTCTCTCACTCTCTCTCTCAACTGAAACTACTCCAACAGTCAATTCAGATTCTATTCCCTCTTTGAGTTTCCAAGTTCATTTCAAATGGACACACTCAGAATTCACACATCCTCACTTTAATAAACTGAAGCCAAAGCGATGGCAGTTATTTGCCCTTAAATTGAGGAAAGATCCAGGCTTTTTGTGTATGGTGAGGGAATGTTTTGACCTAGATAATTTATCTACATGTACAGGATATGCTGTTTCATTAAAGCTCTGCCTGAAACAACTGTGTGTCTGCCAGTAAGTGCCTTACCATTGCATCTAAAAAATCTTACAATAAAGCTGTGAGGCTGGAAATGGGGAGGAGGGGAAGCTACAGTTTTCTACAATTATTATTTGTTTGGCACTTTTAAAAAGGGGGGGGGGACCCTGCATGCTGACTGCAGAAGACCTTACCCTCTAGACATGACAGAAACAAAAGGTCAGGATTAGGAAGGAAATCATGTGTGATAGATTTGCTGTGCACTTACGTAGATATATAGTCTAATGTGTATGGCCACTGGAGCAATAGAAGGGTCACTGCTCCCATATTTTGGCACTCATTCGTTTGAAAAAGCCACCTCAGATATGAAAATATATAAAGAAACAAATAGCAGTAGGACACAGACAATGATTACAACTGATTAACTGGAAATCCTAATAAAGCAAAATATCCTCACTTCATGTTGGATGGAGTTATGCAACCAAACAGATGGATCATTATACAGCCAGTGACCTAAAAGAGATTAATCCTGCATCTCTGACATTTTAGTACGTGCATGTGAGGGATCTGTGGGTTTAAACTGCAAAATTCATAACTTTACAATTATTCCCAAAGCTGATTAACTGTTCAGAAGTTTGCCATGACTCATGGGTAGATTTATTGTACTGTAGGTCAAAGAAATGACTAATTAAGAAATTTCTTCCCCCATTTATGTCAAGGTGTATATTTTTAATAGTGTGCTGCTGCTTTTTGTCTGCTGGGAATTATAAAACAGAAGCTCAGGTAAACCTAACATCTATTGGTAACTTTTATATAAAAAAATAAATTGTTTATCTGATGGGGGCCTATCAGATTGTTGTAATGCAGTGTATTTTGAGCCAAACATTTAATTGTGTCATTCACAAGCTGTCCTTTGATTCTCTTTTAGATATATGAAAATGAATGCATCTGCATGTCAGCTTAACAAAGGCCTAATTCTTTGCTGTTTCTTTGCATTATAGCCCATAATTTATATTATTTTAATGCATTATTCAAGAAACGTTAAGGCCATCAAGTGTCCAGTTCACTATTGATTTAATGGGATTAATTTCATTATTTTATTAGAAGCCTTGTGACATTTAGAATTTTTACTTGAAAAATCAGGTGATCATTTGCACCTTATGCCTGGAGATAAATCGTCGTTTCTTGCCAACAGTGCAAAAATGTCAACAATTTCTCAAGCCAAGTAAGCCCTTGATGATCTCAAGTCTGGCATTTTCTCTTTGCTTGTAATTTGATATTTTCCCTTGAACATTAAAATAGAATACCAAACAAACACTGATTGTGTGGGGCGGTGGGAGGGGAAGAAAGAACAATAATGCCCATAGTCCACATTCAGGACATTATTCTGCAATTTGAAAACAAGCTGAATCCATCAAACTGTTTCAGGGTAGGTGGACAGAAAAGATGTAAGAAATGTTCTGTTCTCCAAAACAACTCTATTTATAGAAAAAGTCTGTATGATATAGTGTGTGATATCTTTATGCTTCCAAATGAAAAAGAACCCCAATTACAATTACACAAGGTTCCTCATCACATAGAAACCTGTATGCATCCATTGAGATGACGTGCTCTATGTATGGACCTCTAGGAGGCAGGATTGACAGGTAGTGCAGTGTTGTGGGTAGAGCCAGGAAGCATGGTCCTCCTCCTCCAATCAATTAATTCTGTTTATGGAGGGCACTGTCTGAAGAGGAAGAGTGTATTCTTGCTCTATGTGGCATGCCACTTTCTCAAGAAAACCATATGACATCAGATGACATCATACAGAGTGCAATCAATATATATGGGAGGCAGGTGAAGAAGACAACAGAACTCACCCCTGCTGGAGTGTACCCTCTCACAACAGGGCAATTTGACGCCAGCTGCTCTGTGGGAAGCATCGTAATGAGTTGTGTTTTGATACTGTGATCTGATTAATATATTTTGATTTTACTTGTAAACCACCTTTGAAGGATTTGTATTGTTCAGGGCAGAATACAAATAAGTATAATAAGTAAGTAGATAGTTAGATGATAGATAGATAGATAGATAGATAGATAGATAGATAAGGCGGCAATTGTTATGCATTTGAGGAGAAATTCCTCAATTTCCTTGACTAGATACAGTTCTTACTGTAGGATTTAATCAGTCGTGGAATACACAAAAAGATACTTGGGGCAGAATCCAATGAGATGCTTACGCCCCCTCTGATTCTCTTGTGCCCCACCAATTCCTGTCTGCAAGTGGTGCCCACAGCTTGCAGAACAAAGATCTAGCACTTTCAGGGACAACCAGAAATGAGCAAAAATGCTCGTTTCTGGAACAGGGCAGGTCAGCAGAGCTCGCATAAGGGAGCTACACCAAGCTGTCCCAATCCAGAAATGAGTGTTTCCACTCATGTTGGGGCTTCCTCTGGGAAGTGTTAAATCTCTATCGCAAAAGCAGGAATTGGCAGGACCCACCACTTGCACAACAGAATCTGCAAGGCACAAGAGAACTGGCGGGGGCATAAACGCCCCATTGGATCCTGCCCTTGGCTTCTAACAAAGTTTGGCTCCATGTGGGTGCCAAGAATTAAACCTACAGTACACCAAAAGGCACATCAATTTTAGTGGAATAGTAATGTAGAATATACAATACATATTCAATTTGCCATAATACTAAAGGCATAAAAATGCACAGATGATTAACAGGAATGATAGTAATATCATCGTACACAAGGTAACATTTCACTGCTCCAAAGCATTCAAGGACCCTTTACATTATATGATTGTGGGCTGAGGGTTCTTCAGTTGTCACTGGTAGCAGCAGGAAAGCATTTAGATGATAAGTCATCTTTCTTCACACTAACACATCCTTCCTACACATAACAAATTTCTGGTCGAGATACACATTCCATTAGTCTTCCACAGGGAATGAGCAGAGCTACTCATCCCAATACTGGAAGATAGTAATTGAAGTAATTAAGGAAATGATAAATGTACAACTAAATTATGATCCTCTCATATGTCTATTAAATTTAATAAAATCTGGCACACTGAGACATTTGCCTGAGCTGGTATTAAATCTATTAGTAGCGGCTAAGTTAACGTGTGCCAGATACCAGAAAAGGTCAAAACAAACCATTACAAATAATAATAATAATAATAATAATAATAATAATAATAATAATAATAAAAGAATAACTCTTAAAATGAATGGGAAACAATTAAGGCTGCATTCCTATAGCCAGTTCCCTGGGAGTAAGCCCCATTGAATTTAGTGGGACTTGTTTCTGAGTAGACTCTGTTACCATGCATCTTTGTCTTCACATGTCTAATCATGTGTTCTGACAAAGGCAGTGGTTCTTTTTAGGATCTAGAGACAATGAGCACACTTATGGGTGAAGGTTGAAAAGCTTTATTAGCAAACCACAGAAAAGAGATTACAGCAGCGAGGTAGAGATGCTAATCAGGGTTAATGTGTTTACCAGTGGTACCAGTGCCTTGGCATGGAGCTTTCTTTGCTACAGCTCTAGGATGACCAGTTTAAATGGGTGTGCCTTGAATGACTTAATTGCATTAGGAACCTGGCAGAGAGTTAAACAGTTGCATATTTCCCATGGTCCAGTGCCTATTGCACAGACGGTGGGAACTCTTCCTGTTGTACATGCTAAATGAGGACAACCAATGTACATCTGGTTTATTCCCCAGTATGCTTAAGCTTTTGCTTTGCATATCTTTTTTGTTGTTGTTGACAAAATGGAGATTCTTGGAGCCAAAGTGTTAGGAAATACTAAAATATGGCAGTGAGGCTGAGCCTCTTGATAACAGCACACATAGGATTGCACTGCATATTGGTTAACAAAAATGAATACATAGCCTATTAGAAAACGTGTGCTGATATGCTATCAGTAAGTCTGGCTGTGTATAGGGTTGAAATATTCAATTGAAGATTCAAGTATGTGCCAGATAAATGCTGTGTTATATCAACCATGATATGATCATAAAATGTACTTGCATCTTAGTTTTTTTCCTTTTTGCGTGTTTGTCTTGCCCTGAATGTCTGCATATTTGCTTTATAATCATTTGTTTAAAGTAAGCATAGGGCAAGGCAGCCACAGGCTTTCAGATGACTTCTGGCAGGCATCTGTGAATGTCAGGAAACAGCAGTGCAGGAGCAAACAGCTCCACCCAGTATGGTCCCTTAGTAATGGAGTCAGTTTGGCCAATGTATTGCAAATACATATTTAACAGAGGGTTATTTTAACTCAGCAAACCTAACACAGTATATTTCTAGTATATAGATGTGAAAGTTTGTCTGGGTGTCCGTGTGTCTGTGTGTCTGTGTGTACGGCCATTTGCGTGCGTTGCATAGGCTCCTACATGGTTGGATGGATCCGTCCCAAACCTGGCACACATACTCTCCATCACCCAAGGACAAAGACTGGCGGGTTCAAATCTCCGAAAAAGCCCTCGCTGCACCTGTTCGGCCCAAAATAGATGGGAACCAATGGCGTCACTTGGAATGTTCGCAGGGGCCATTCAGGAGCAGTTATGCAAATCGCTCCAGCGGCATATAGAATGTTCGTATGAACTGCCGCCACAGGGGCCCAATCAGGAGCAGATATGCAAATCTCTCCTACGTCCAAACAGAATGTTCATATGAACTGCAGCCGAGGTCTACACAGAGGGCGGGGGGCACAAGCTGGAATTTCATTGTTCGGTAGTCCAGGGGAGGGGACGGCAAGCTGGGATTACATTGTTGTGTAGTCCCGGGGGGGGCAAACTGTGATTACAATTGTTGTGCAGTCCTGTGGGGGGGAGCAGGGATTTGTTGCATAGTCCTGGTGGGGGGAGCTGGGATTTCATTGTGTAGTGCCGGGCGGGACAGGGAATACATTGTTGTGTAGTCCTGGGAGGGAGGGAAGCAGGGATGTGATTCATAGGGATGTAACCGTTCGCCTCGCGCGGGCGTAGCGGGCCGAAATTGGCCCCGCTCATGCCCGCGTGACTTTCACACGGGCCTACCTCCGTCCAGCAGAGGATCGCCTCTCCGCGGCGAGCCGCCCGTGCCGCCCATGCTGGTCCCGTCGTGTCACTTCTGGCGCAACAGAAGTGACACGACGGGACCCTGCTCCGTCGTGCTGGACCCCTGCGCTATGTTTTTGGTGGGGGGAACCAGGGCAACAGGGCTTAAACAGCCCTGTTGCCCTGGTTTACCCTGCCAAAAACATAGCGTGGGGGTCCAGCACGCAGGGATGGGGACTCAGACTCCAGGACTCGACTCGTGAGTTGGACTGAGTCCCCCCTCTGACTCGAGTCAGACTCGAGTCCCAATATTTTTAATGGGACTCGAGACTCGACTCGGGACTCGAGACCAAGGACTTGTGTTCCAAAATCATGTTCCTCAAATGCAACATGGATAGGTTTTAGGAAGTACAGTCAGCAAGTTTATTTTTTAAAATCATTTTCCTAAAATGCAACCTTTCAGACATTTTGGGTTTGGCTGCCTCTGCCTGCCTGTTTGGGGTTCCCTGCCTCCTCTGCCTGCCTGGTCTCTTCTTAACCAGTTCCACAGTTTGAGTTGTCCAAGACAAATGCCTCTGCCTGCCTGCTTTGGGGTTCCCTGCCTCCTCTGCCTGCCTGGTTATTTTGGGTTTGTCTGCCTGGTCTGTTCTTGTCAAAATCAGTTGCAGAGTTTTGAAATAAAAAGGCACACTTGTGCCTAGAATTTATTTAAGCCACACATCTGAAATAGCCTTATTTTGTTGGGAAAACCCCCCATTGATTTTAATAGGGACTCATGGAGTCAGCTTTGGGAGTGACTTGTGACTTGTGAGTCACCATTTTGGACCAAGGACTCGGACTCGAGACTCGGGTCCAAAGACTCGTGACTCGACTCATGACTCGAAACCAAGGACTCTTCAACATCCCTGCTAGCACGATAGGACCAGTGCGCCAGTCGGCAGCAGCTCGAGCGGCACGGAGGACGCTCCGTGCTGCTCGGAAGAACGAGGCGGGCCCCCCGCCACCACGGAGAATCGCGGCGGTAGAGAGGTGAGCCCCCCCACAGGTACGTGAACACTGCTGTTTGATTGTGTAGTCCCGGGGGGGAAAGCAGGGGTTTCATTGTACAGTACCAGAGGGGGGATTCAAAACAGCGGACAGCTACCTTAAGGAATTTCGAACAAATAGTGCCTATAGCAAAATTACGACCCGTGCAACGCCGGGTAAAAAAAGCTAGTACGTGATAAAAGTAAACTGAAGCAGAAGGTTTTTTGCCAAAACTGTCATCAGCTGTGAAAAGGAACCACACTTTCAGTGAGCTAGGGAATGATGTTTACCCATTCAGAGTGAGGGCAAGAAGCACTACCCTCATTCTGAATTGATTTTGTGACATTGTCATGTAACCAAATATGATTAGCTACATTCGGAATCATGGTGGGGAGCATTGCTTTCAATCTACATGATTTTGTGGTGTTATTACATAACCAAGCCTGATTGAATATGTAGCAAAACTATGTAATTGCGTTTGCTACATAATCCCTAATTGGTGGGATCTCCTGGGTGAAAAGAAAACCAGGAGCAGGGGGAGAAAAGAATTGAAGCAGGACCAGAGTGGTTGAACAAGGTGTTCAGAGAACATTTCACCCTTCCTAAAGCCTCCCTTTCACGAGTGAATATTCAGTGCATCATTAGTAATGAAGTTTCCCAGTTGCGAATGTTGAAAGAAATCTGAACAATGATATACTTAGGTTAGTCGTTAAGGTGCCTCAAGACTCTTTGTTGTCTTTGCTGCAACAGACAAACATGGCTACTGCTCTGGAAATTAAATCAAACTGTATACATAGTAACAGAAAACCGTTAAATACATGAGTCACGATGATGAATAGTTTCATTTTAATTTTTTTAAAGTAATTGAGTAACTGGAAATTGAATGGCAGTAAGGCTGTCAGTATAATGATAAAGAATTGCTTCACATAACCAAGTGTGAATGCAACTATCATGCGCCATGTGAGGACACATCCAGAACTCTGATTTCAATGTACATTAACGTAGCAATGTTTCCGTGTGTGTGTGTGTGTGTGTGTGTGTGTGTGTGTGCGAACCTGGTGCCTCTGCTGCACTGCTGACCCTCCAGTCCTAAGTGCTAAAGGGGCCAGTGCTGTCTTCATGGGAGCTTCCAATGGTGAAGAAAGTATAGCTGTGGCAAAAGGTCATTAGGGAGGTTGCAAGGCGGGCTTCCCTTGGGTGGGAGTTCCAAAGTCTGGGCACAGCGACTGAAAAGGCCCTCTCCGTGGTTCCAGCTGGATGGACTGTTGATTATCTTAATAAGTGGGCAGGTTCATAAGGGAGGAGGTGATCCTCAGATAACCTAGTCTCAAACTGTAAAGGACTTTAAAAGCCAAACAAATAGGAAGTCAGTGGTTCCTATTTTCCAGGTACTTTTCAAAAGCAGCCCCGTGTAGAATGCATTGCAGTAATCTAAACATGACATAAGTATGGGATATGTTACCATGGCCAGATCTGCAGTCTTCAGGAAAGGTGTACGTGGCATACCAGCCAGGGCCGGCGCTACCACTAGGCCAACTAGGCAGCTGCCTAGGGCGCATGGCTAAAGGGGGCGCAGACCCACGCAGACACTCGCCCTTCTCTTCCTCCTCCTCCAGGAACGGAGCGCGGCCTGCGCTCCGCTTTCCACGACGTGTGTACGGAAGAGGAGGAGGAAGACGGGAGTGAGCAAGTCTGATTTCTCAGCGGCGGCAGCGGCGGCAGGAGCGCGCGAGGTGTCAGGCAGCCGGGGCTCGCTGCGCTTGGCGCGGATCTGGGCAAGGAAGCTGAGGAGAGCGGCCGGGCGGGCATGGGGCAGCAGCCGCCGCGCCCGTGAAGGCAGCTCCGCCGCGCCCGTGAAGGCAGCTCCGCCGCGCCCGTGAAGGCAGCTCCGCGTGGGGCCGCTCGCTTGGTGCCGAATCCCGAATGCCGCTCCGTCTCCTCCAGGCTCCCCCTCCCCCCTTCGTTCCTCCAGGCAGAATCCAATGGGACACCACAGGAGCAACAAGCCCCCTGTCCCTCCCTGCCATGATGCAGAGCTGTTTTTGGCTCGCCGCAGCTTTTTTGTCACTTTAAATTTTTTGTGGGGGGAGATCGCTGTTTCGGCAGCCAAGACCTTGGATAGCTACTGCCAGATAGAGTAGCTCGCCTCTGTCCGCCAGGGCGCAGCTGGAGCAGCTGGTGGCTGCTGATCCGCCTCAGCTTGGCGCCTCTTCTCGCCTTCCTTCCTCCCTTCCTGAGCCGCGGAGGCCGGCGGCAGCGGCAGCAGCAGCAGCAGGAGGGCGAAGCTCGCTCGCTTGGCCGACTCTTCCTCGCCACTGCTGGGACTGCCGCCGCCGAGGGAGGGAGGGCTCAAGTGGGAAGGAGGGGGGCGCTAAATATTTTATTTTGCCTAGGGCGCCAAACTGCCTTGCACTATTCCTGACACCAGCCTAAGCTAGTGTGCAAAGGCATTACTGTCCACAACTGCCATGTGAATATATAGGGCCAAGGCTGAGTCCAGAAGCATCTTCCCTCACCTCTGAAAGACATTTATTTCTGTTTAATGCTTCTAAAGGCATTAGAAGCATAAGAGAGAGAGAGAGAGAGCGCATGCAAGAGAGAGCTGGTAACCATTTCAGTGATCATGGCTGCACTTTCCTCAGTTGCTGCCATTATGGACATAATATCACCCAGTTTATACCAACATTTCTCCATCCATGTATTTGGGTACCAGTGTACATGATGGTGAAAGAAAAACAGTTCTACCTCTATGTATTGCTGTATAATATAAAGTTTGAGGAAGGGGACTTGTCTTATACAAAAAAGGTCCTTTTTATTCCACATTATGAAAAAAAAACATTACACCCATGAGAGCCTCCTGCCCTTTCAAGCAATCTTTTGAGGGCCTGAAAATCTTCCCAAAGCAGCCTTCAGCTCTGTAATAATGAGAGTGTCTGATCAAAACCACCCTTTTCCTTGGAGAGTGATGGGGAAAGGAGTGAAACACTTTTTACCCCCTAAAGACTATTAGTAAATAGTCTGTCACCATGTATTTTGTTTAAGATCCCACTATGGTCATCTCTTTATTTTGAAGTTGCCATTCAGGGCAGCCAAACACAGATACCGTATTGATCTTGTGTTCAAGTATCTCATCAGTCTCAGCTTTGATAATTGCTTTTGTTTCCTTTGGGGAGTGAGGTTAATGCCGAATTGAAGTGAAGGATGAACAAAACTGGGGGAGAGGGGATTGCCCTGGAATCTTTAAGTGGGCTGTTGCCTGCTTGTGCACATTCCACATTCCTCCAAGAGTTTTGATGTTGTACTCCACACGCCTTCTGATTGGCATCTCATTTTAAGCTTGCTATGTACTATTGACCAGGTTTGTGCATTTGCCTCAGATCAGATGAGACATGATCCTGAGGTGGGGATCCCCACCTACGAGATCTTTGGACCACCTTGGAATCCAAGGCAGCTTGGATCCGGAGCCGTCTGAGGAGAAGTGAACTGGCTCTGACACTTTGGAACTTCGAACCACATCAGAGAGCCTAGGGTGGACTCCTGCGGTGTTTAGTGGTAACACTCTGCAAGAACTTAAAAGCCCTATGCAGGTGTTTGAAGTGAAGTCTTATGTGATTACAGTCACTTTGTGCCCCCTACCATGCCCTGTCACCTGGCTCTAGCACCCACCCTTTGTTGGAAGGTGATGGTTGGCATTGGGGGCATGGAGAAATGGCTGCTGTACATGCGGAAACTCCCCATGTGATTACACAGGGAGCCTACACATGTAGGAGCGAGCAAGCTTCCCGCTGCAGACCTTTTCCCTCTGACATTTGAAGTGTGGTGGGGCCAGAAGGTGCTGATACGACAGAGGTGGCAGGGCCAGTGAGCATGATGTGCCCACTCTCCCTTTATCTTAGGAAGGCTGGATTCTGGAATACCTAAATAGGGCTACTAAGTGCACTAGAAATCTCAGATAATAAAAGATCTTTCTAGATGGGACTACATTCTTGTTATCTTGTACACTTCATCTCTGAACTATAATGCACTGTTTAAAAAATGTTTAATATTAATTAACAGTGTAGGTTTAACTGCTAGTCCTTTATGGAGGCTGATCATGCCCAACAGATCTCCAGTGCCCCCTAGAGCATCTGCAATCAGACCATTCCTCTGGAAGTCCACAACAGACAGATATTTTGTATTTTATTCCCCAATATACTGGGGTTAATCCTACCTCCCCCTTTTTTTCAATACCTAAGCTAGTTGAAAGTGGCCAGTAAGTTCAGAACTGCTTAGTAACATCTACATTAACCACTAAGTAACCTCTAAATTAATCTCTGAATGGCAGCCTAGACCACTGGCCTCAGAGATGTAGCTGCCTTCACCAGTGGAGAAAACAACTATTTCTGCCAAGCCAAGGGTCCAGCTTTTGCTGGTCTCAAATTCTCTTCAATAGATGAAACTTCACATACTGTTCAAGTATGATTTTGAACAGAGAGTATCTGACTTTGAAAGGGAATTATGTCTAAATGATGAACATCTTATTTCAAGAATGTATAAGCTTTTGTTGAAATTTGAAACTGAGGAAGAGCAAGTGAAGGAATGTATGATAAAATGGGCTCAAAATTTTGGTTATAATATACTAATGACACAATGGGAAAATATGTGGTTAAAAGGTTTGAAATTTACTTTATGCTCTAGTCTTAAAGAGAATTTTTATAAGATGATGTATCGTTGGTACTTGTCGCCGGAGAAATTGGCTAGAATGTATAGCGGTGCATCAGATATATGTTGGAAATGTGAACAACAGGAAGGAACCTTTTATCATATGTGGTGGACATGTAAGAAAGCTAAAAGTTTTTGGGTTGAAATTCATTTATTAATGCAAAAGATTTTAAGGATTACTTTTCAATTGAAACCAGAGGCTTTTCTATTGGGAATAATGGACAGTCAGCTAGAAGGAAGATATGGAACTTTATTTCTATACATGACAACGGCAGCGAGACTACTATATGCACAGAAGTGGAAAGGTCCAGCAGTGCCTACGATAGAAGAATGGTTGGTCAAGATGCTGGAGCTGGCAGAGATGGCCAAACTTACATCACTAATTAGAGAAAGGACAATATCTGCATTTATTATTGAGTGGAAACCTCTAATTGACTTTTTGCAGAGACTGGAAAATAATGATTTGTTTGTTTGTGGATTTATGGAATAATAAGTGAATCTGGGACAATGGGAAGAAAGAGATTTCTCATTTGGATTATCGAGTAAGAAAAATTATTGTTACCTGTATTTGCTGTAGAAGAAAAATCGGAGGTCTATTTTGTTTTGTTAATTGTTATATGTTTGATATTATGTGTTTGTTTTATATAGAAATAAAAAATTGGACCAGAAAAAAAAAAATAGATGAAACTTCACTTCAGAATTTTGTCTCTTAGGATCATCCAACCAGGAGTCCAAAGATGCTCTCTCTCAGACCATCTGTTCTCCAAGGAACTCTGCACATGTTCCAATACTCAAGGTTTTATTTAAGTATGTAAAATGTACTAGCTAAGTTAGACTGACTTTTTAGTTTTATTTGAAAGTCTTTTTGTGTGATGATTTGGTGCTCTCCTTGTCCTTGTTCTTCCCTTTCTCCCAATAAACATCTTGTTATACCTTGTTATACCTTGACATTGGCTGCATTGTTTTACAACTGAATTTCTCATTAAAATCTTCCCCCTGTGCAAAGACTGCATGGCTGTTAAGCTACTCCTAGTGTTCCAAGGATAGTTCACAAAGTTTTGTAAGATTTGGTGTTCTCTGGGCTTCTCTGGGCTTTGGGAAAGTAAATCTGAATCATCTTCCTCCTTCCCTCACTAGAGCTGGACTGAAGGGAGGTGTCCTTGGCAATAGGGCATAGAAACTTACCAAGTGTGTTGAAATGAAGATTAGCCTGTGTTGGCATCCTGTCAGGATTCTTTTGGGGGAAGAAGACAGGCCCACCGGTAGGGCAACTCTCCTCCTCTGATTCTCTAATTAAAATTAACCATCAGAAAGAGCAATCCTACTTACTTAGGAGGAAGCCCTATTAACAAAGCAATCTTATGCATGTTTACCCATAAGTAAGTCCCATTAAGTTCAATGGGACTTACTCTGAGTTAAGATCTATCTATCTATCTATCTATCTTATTTATAGCATTTTTACCCTGCTCTGTAGCCAAAATGGCTCCCAGAGCAGTAGCTTACATATGATCAATAAAAACAAGACAATCCCTACCTGCAGGCTTACAATCTAAAAGACACAACGCAAAAGGAAATAGGAATGGGGAGGGAAGAGAAAAAAAGCAAGCTGGCTTTAATTCTTCAGTGTAAATAATAGTTCTTATGATGACCAACTGGATACAGTTCAGGGAGAGGAGGAACCAGATGAGAGTTGGTCTTTGAGCATGGCTAATGGAATGGCCCTGTTGCTTTTTATCTACTTCTGTTGCAGCTATATGGAATAGCTTCTTCCTGGTGAAAGTTGAGGGAGAAGCCTGATGGAGAATTACAGCCTTAATTAATTCATTGGAACTTATTCCAGACTAAACATGCATGGGATCAGGCTACTTAGCTTTAGTTACTAATCTACTAATGAAACTCATTAAAACTTGCAGCCCTTTCATATACATAGTCCCCCTCCCAATAATGTCTATGAATCTGTTTGATTAAACAATCAGACTTTTGAATGTTTTATATCATTATTCTTAATTGAACAAACATATTAAAGCATAGACAACAGATCAGAAGAGTTTACATTGTCTTGAAACTTATTGTTCCAAATCATGATGAAAGACCAGTTTTTCAGAACTTAATTCCCAGTTGTCTTTCCTCCCTTTAATGCACCTAATTAGTAAGTTGCATTCTTATCTACGTCTCTTAGTTTAGAAAGCCAGTCTCTTTGAAAAGGGGATTCTTTTTTGTTCTAGTAATACGCAAATCTAATTATTGATGCCAAAAGTAACTTAATAGCTGTATCTCAGTTGTAATGATTTACCAGTTGATATAAATACCCATGTAGTTCATAAAAGAGATCATGGCATGTAATAAAGCCAGACAATGCATTGATCTGTTTCCAAAATCAGACGACAGAATGAATTCCAGGAAAAAAGAAGGGAAGCCATACATTATTGACTAGCAGTCAGAATCCCTGACATGGGTCACACACATCTGTATCTATATAATTTGGTCAGGCAAATTCTCTTCTATCTTAGCTGCCAACTCACTTATCTACCTTAGCTGGGACAAGAGCCACATGAAATTAGGCTGAGGGCCTCCTGCATGTACCCCCTACAACACCACAGCTGTCCATAGCTTTAGGAACAGAGCTTTGAACCTGTCCAGATTGACAATAAAAGATCAGAATTGTTCCATAGATTTTCAAAGCATAAACTTTAGGAAGCAGATCTCAGACCCTGCTAGGGACTCCGGGCTCGCCACTCTCCCTCTCGCCTCATTCCTCGTCCCCATCCTTCTGACATGGTTATTGAAAAATGAAAAGAGTAGCCTGAGGCTGAAGACCTCATCCATCTTCATTAACAAGGATTCTCCACAGACCTGTAGACAACGTGAAGCACAACAAAGTTTCACAAAGCAAATAGATAAATCATGTTTTTAAAGAAACACCCGAGAAGCAACAAAAGGCAGTCAGTCAGTGTTGCTTGACAGAAAAGCTTAGCAACATCCAGTTTTCAGAATTTAGGGCTTTTTAATTTTCATTTTGATGGAAATAAAGGGGGTTTAGAGTGGACAGCAATGGTGGAATCATTCATTATACTCTCATTGGTGGTTGTTTCCACTGGCAGGCAAGAGTTTCTCCACTGTCATCTGTAATCCCAATAAACACTTGTCTTGTCATATGCACACTAACGTATGTGCGCTAGAGAAGGTACAATTTTGAGAACTGCACAATTTCTTCCAGCTCTATACTTTTGAATTCTGAGTTTCAAAAGTTGAATTGTGGCAAATGAGTACAGACTTTCCAGTTAACTCTTACATACCTTTGCCCTCGACATTCAGGGCAATCCAGAATCCATTTAAAGTGAATGGATTTCTGGATGGATTGAAACAATTTACTGATGAGCCATTCACATGTGATAAATACATCATAGGCAAAGCTTTTCCTGGTCACTGCCATCAGTGCTGAAAAGCTGTCACAGTAAAGTTGACCTTAATGGAGACATCAAACAAAGGCTATCATGTAATGATTGCAGTCATGGTGATGTGAATCAAAACCCAGTTGAACAAAAACCAACTGAAGTGCAAGTACATCTTTAGTGGGAAGTGGATGGCCTTCCTTCAGAGGAAGAGTTTTCTTGATGATGGAGCTTCTCTCAGTGGCAAGTGGCCTGAGGATTGTAGCCTTTTACTAGGAGCCACAAATTCAATGGGATCAAACCGGCTGAAGTAGGTTGTGAATGGTTTTGCTAGCGTCGAATAACTCAAATGATTATGGGACTTCTCACTAGTAAGTGGTTTCAAGATTGTTGCCACAAACCATTAAAATCCACTACATTGGGATCAATGTGGAAAGGATGCCCTTTTCAGCCCAATCCCATACACTCAACAGTAGGTCCCTCTGAATTTATTATAGGATTTACGTCTTAAGTCACTGCTCATGGGACAGCTGCCTATATGTAGCAAAGTGTCTGAATATAGAGCAGAACTGAACTGTGGGAACTGACAGAGGCCTTCAGGTATTAACCACCCTGGTTGCTTTCTATTGATAGGCTGCTTTGAATTTCAGCCCCAAAATACTCCACAGCTCAGGTCAATCTAGTTCAATTTCCCCATCTTAGCCCAAATCCAATTCCCTCCTAGTCCAAATCCAACACTCAATAGGAATGCAGAAGCCTTGTGCTCTGCTGGCCTTTTGTGCAGATGCACTGCATTTTTAAAATACTTTAAAACCCAGGAAAGTGCTTTCCCTACACAGAATCAGAACAAAATGTGTATGATTAGTAAACAGTTTGCGTAACATGCAACTTAGGCTGCCTAGATTTGGGGAACTGGAATATGGCAACTCTATGAATGGGATGAAAAAATGCTGTGACATGAGAATGGTTAGAGTAATGTATTTGCGGTGGTGGTGGTGGTGGAATACCTCTAGCTTCCCTCAAATATCCTGGAAGCCAGGAAAACAAAAATGCTTGGCCATTCTCAGCTTGTAACATATAAAAATCTCCCCTGTTCTTCTTGATCAGAGACTTGCTTCTTGTTTATGGAATGCTCAACATGGGAAGCTGAGTAGAGATAAGCTTTCCAGTTAGATCTTATCAACACTTTGAAAGTAAGTATATCACCTGTGTGCCACTTTAACTGTCATGTCTTCCCTCCAAAATTATACTTGAAATTCTTGTTGCTGAGCACTCTGTTAGAGATTCTCTCCAACCCCCAAAGTACAATTTCCGGGGCCCATTGGGAAGAGAGACTTACTATTAAACCAGTTTCAAGTCCCTCATGTGCAGAGATGCTTATGGAACCCATAGAAAGATGAATTCATTCACAATCCTGAGGAAGACTGACTGCTTGTGCACACAATGGTGGTAGAAAGCAGTGACATGTTATCTAAAACTCAGTAGTCTTGGATGTTTTCCCTTTCGGGTTTGACAAATTATGCTGCTTGATATTATGACAAAATGCAATAGAGATGATATTCTGATTTTTTAAAAATTATTTTTTGGATCAAAGACCCTCTATCCATCAGATCAAACCTGGAGAGTGTCAGCATGCTTTTCCTAAGGCCACTATCACTGATGCTTGCCAAAGAAAGCTTCCCAAATTGCATGTATAATGTGTATCTATTTGTGTGTGCAAAGGGTGGAAATAACGAGTCGAGACAATAATTATGGTGAAAAATGGGGCCACATTTATTGCACAATCGAAATCTGCGAAGGGGAAGAAGTGTGGGTTACTATCTATACCGGCCACTGGCCAGTAGAGGTCTTTCGGGCGACACATCTATCCCCAAGGGGCAGCGCCTGTAAATCCCCCCCCCCCAGTTATACACCATGCTGGTGTTGGGAGGCTTTTTTAATGTCACCATCTCACAAAGCCGCAAAACTCCAAGCGGGCGAGGTGAGTCAGCCTCAAAGACGAGCCTTATCTCCACAGCTGGGCTATAAAACCCAAAGCAGGGAGCCTTGGTATTCACCAATCACCTGAAAGGTGCCATTGGATGCTCACCAACCCTTACCCCCCACTAATATTCCTGCACTTACTGTCCAAATGTGACCAAATTGAAACTAGCATTAATTAAAATTAAATCCCAAGCCCTGCATCACAGTGTAGAGTAGGCAAAATATGCCCATTGCTCCACAGACCAATTGAGGCAGTGAGCCAAAATTCCTACTCGGCCCCCAAACAGGCAACCAGTGGAGTGGAGCCCACACTGCTAACAGGGAGGGAGGGAGGGAGCCATGAACGAAAGAGGCTGAGGGCAGAGTGGCCGGGATTAATATCATCCCTGGCGCTCTGCCCCCACAAGGTCTCATGGGTGTGTGGAATCACGCCACCCAACTCTCTCCTCTCATTCCCCCACCCCATGCAAAATTCTCCCCACCCCAAGCTGCGCAGGATCAGGCAAAGAGAAATGCCTCACTCTAAATATTCTGTTGTTCTGAAAGAAGATTAAATGGTGATGACTATGGAAATCATGGCACGTAACTGACATAGGACTGGTCCAAAACATAAATAGTTTACAAAATGGAAGCATCTGCTGTCATCACAAATGAGTTGTTGGTTAGATTCAGTACCAGGAGCTGATTGGCTTTTCGCTATATAAACCAGGACAAGGGGGTATGATCAGGAGAAGTATTAAGATGACAAATTCAGAAAACACAGTAAGCGTGGCCTTCTCCTACACAGCATAGCTTAATTTGTATATGTTACATTCTGCAAGCCTGTCTCCTTGTAGACAGAGGAGGGGAGATAGAAGATGCCCCCCCCCCGTGTATACACAGTTCAGTACCCAGATCACGTAATGGGGCTGGGGCCAGCTAGAGGCCAGCTTTACTTTGCATGGACTTACTGAAGGCTCATACATCTTTAAATGTGTCTTTGTAGTAGCATGGTGGTAAGTGTTTCCTATTCGGTTTGCAATAAGGTCTAAAAGACGGACTGCCTTATGAGCTGAAAAATGGAGAATGTTAAAAGCCTTGGATTATGTTGTCTTGTTGTGGAAATATCAGCCCACTGAGATCCAGGAAAATCACAAACTATATTTATTATGGTTTCCAGATGTTGTCCCTAGATGTTCAGGGGGCTCCTTTGGAGACAACACAAGCTCTATGGAGCTGTGCTGAGGAACTCCCCTCACCAATATGATGACGCTTCCTGAGGTTCACAAACCTTGAACTGTTCTCCCCCACTCACTGGACTTGGACCTGTGAAACCTGTTTATGAAAGCCAGTCAACCAGAGACTATACATTCTTTCACCCATCCTTGCCTGGACAGCCTAGTCAGGGCCGGTGCAAGGCAGTTTGGTGCCCTAGGCAAGATCAGATATTTAGCGGCCCCCCCCTTGGTAAAAGACGCATTTTAGCACTGTATTTTTTCCCCAAGGTGTTTCTGGTGCCCCCTTTAGCCCTGCACCCTAGGCTAGCCTAGGCCCCCACTGGGCGGGATGAGCAGGAAGAGGGCCCCCAAACATAGCAGGGCTGGCTTATCACATTTTAAAGCAAGTGAAGCAGCACACATTACGATGGGGCGGGTGTGTGTGTGAAGACCATTAGGTCCCGAATCTAAAATTACCGAACTGCATCACAGGATAAGCTTGGGCTGCATCTGTTTGTTGTTGTTTTTACCCTGGGGAAGGAAGGAAGAAAAGGAAACAAATCAGATGAATTTTCCTCTTCCCTGCCTGCCATAGAAAGGAGAGAGTATTCTTCTACTGGGAGGTATTCTAAGGAGTAAGTTGCCTTGCACAAAAACGAACTTCGATGCACTTTGGCTCCCGGGAGCCAAACCCATTTCCACCGACTTCTTTGTTAATCCGGACTTCTCCAGGAAGGGGATTGGGGGCTGGTAGGGGGCTGGGAAGAGACCCACGCACCAAAAAGGAAACTCCCTATCCACGTGGTTATTATTACCAACGCGTCTCAGGGTCCAACGACTTTCTCTTGCTCCCTCGCTCTTAATTTGTGGACTGATTTATTATGGAAGTAATTTTAAAGGACCGAGTTTACAGCTTGAGTTATTAGATGGAACACCTCCGGCGGACACCCCCGCAACGCCTTGCCTCAGCCGTCCCCTCCTTTCCCCCGCCCCGCTTCCCAAGCCCGCAGCTGTGAGGAGCAGCCAGCCAGCCAGCCTCAAGTTCAGAGCCCGCCGACGCGCATTCCTCCACCGCGCACGCTTCCTTCTTCTAGCCCGCGATCAAAGGCGCGGCGAGTCAGCGCCTCGGTTTGAAAAGGCCGGGACGTGTCAACTAAACCTAGACCTTGAAAGGGGGGTCGGGGTGGGGTGGGGGAGACATACCAAACAAACACAAAACCAAACAAAAGGAATCAATCGCTTCGTCTTCATCTCCGCGAAACAAAATTAACCTGAGCCGTTGCGGGTGTCCCTAGCGGGGGGAAAAACAAACAAAATCTGAGGATGGTGACAAAAGCGGCGAATATTTAGTCACAAGCCCTCACAAGCCCCGAAAAGTCCCAGGAAAAACCGGCGGATTTTACAAACCCCAAAAGTTGAAGGAAATTTGGCTCTCTCTCTCTCTCTCTCTCTCTCTCTCTGTGTGTGTCTGTGTGTGTGCCGGCTGGCAGGAGCGGAGCGTTTCTGTGCCCCCTTTAGCCACACGCCCTAGGCAGCCACCTAGTTCGCCTAGTGGTTGCGCCGGCCCTGAGCCTCGTACCTATAAAAACTTTAAAAAGAAAAAGAAAAGAAAAGCTGTTCCATCAAGTAGGGATGGTCAAATCTGACAGTTTCTGTTGATCTCCATTTCTCATTTTTCCAATCTTAAGTTTGTTTTGTCCCAAACCTTGAGAAAAAAGTTTGCATGAATTTGTATGCATATTTTTGAATGTTTCCCCTACTGCATGCATTTTTGTACACAATTTCGCCAAATAAACACACTTTTTTGCAAACAATTTTCCTAACATACATTAATATATTTTTGAACATTGTTTTCACTAAAATATTACACATTTTCCGTACACATTTCCCCATTATACAAATTATTGTACACTTTTTTTTAATTGCAGAACTCCATTGCAAAATTAGTAGAAGTGTGAATTTTGGTAAATTCTGATAAAAAATAAACCAAAACAAAATTCTCACTCACCCCAAGTTCTTAGCCAGGGAAGCATGTGTACCAGGTAAACCAGGTAAGCTCAATGACATTGTTGTGAGTAGCTCAGAGTAAATACAAGTTCTTCTACTTGGAAGGCACCCAGTATTGTTCTGTGATATAATTGTTTTATGGCAATGATATGTTTTTGTGCTTTAGCAAGATTCATTGACAGCTGTAACTGGAAGAATGTTGATTGCCTTTGTTGAGCTGAAGGCAACATAGTGCCTAATGTGAAGTGGAAAGTGTGGGCACTTGTACACACATATGCCTCTGATAAGTACAGGCCAGTGGCTCATGCTGGCTCAGCTTGTCTGAGCTGGAAAGCTAAGCAGGGTCAAGCCTGGTTATTACTTGGATGGGAGACCCCTCCTCTAGTTTCCTGCACTGAGCAGGGGGTTGGACTCGATGGCCTTGTAGGCCCCTTCCAACTCTATGATCTATGAAATCTATGAAAAAAGACCATGAGAAACTTCTTGTCAGTGGCAATCTCTGAATTCATAACTAACTACCTGGTCTATGAAGGTGGTAGTTGCTAAACAATTCTGTGGTTTCCAAATATTTGCTGGGCACTAATCCATGTATTTTATCTTTAGTTAGGGATTTCTGACCATATATTTGTCAGAAAAAAGTCCAAAGCCATCGGGATTAAAATGCATCAAAAGCCTGGCAGAATACAAATAAATAAATAAATATCTTAACCACCCATGTAAAAGACATTAAAGAATGGGCCAAACAATCTCTCTTATGGGGGAGTTCCATAGCTGGGGCACTGCCACTCATAAAGTTCTGTCCCTCCAATGCCTAACCTACCTCACAGGGTTGTTGTGAGGATAAAATGCTTCTGTAGCATTTAGAAAATGGGATTCATTGACCATATCAAGAATTCTTTGGTTACTATAGAATTGGCAGGAATGAGAGTTCCCTTTATTCCCCCCTCCCCACCAAAATATTCCATAATATTGGAATGCTGAAAAGAAAGCTGCCTTCTCTTCTTCTTAGGCAGGCTGCTGTAGCTGTGAGGTGAGGGCATATATATTTTAAAAAATAATTTAAAATAGAATTGAGCCAAATGTGTCTTTCACTGTAACCACCAGATGTCTTAAAACTTGGTTGTTATATGCTGCTTTCATTTATGATAATTACCTCCTGGTTCTTTTAAAAATAGAAGACTGAAGCCATTTTTAGTCAGGGACTCTATAGCAATGACAGACATCTGTTACTGGTGTTTCAAACATGTTGGTTAGTGGGCTGTGCTACAGCTGCTGTACAGAAAGTCTCTTCTGAGGGCCAATTTAAGTGTGACAGCCACGGAGTAGAAGCTGCCAATAAACACTTGCTCATCATGTAGGCACTACTACACACAGTTGGCATCACACTTACAAGGTTATATGCCACCTATATGCATCTTTGCATGGCAATGTTTCTATGACCCAAGCTGCTGCTGCTCTAGTGCATGCATGAGTCAGTGCATGGGCTAAATGACTTTACACATTGTGCTTGCTACACAAAGTGCTTACACATATATATGTGCTCTCAATGGACTCCATGTGACAGCCTTCAATTGAAATCATGGTTAAAGGGAAGACTCAGTTACACTTTCTTACCAGTATGTACAACAGAGTTGGGGAACTTCCAGTCTGTGGAGGTTCCCCATCTAGCCAGTGGATTCCTCATAGGACACGACCTCTAAAGATGGAGATTCCATTTAGCTCACCAGGCTGATTGCAGGGGCTTCCGTGGGCAGAACTGAGGAGGAACTTTGGATGGGAGGGTGGAAGGAGCAGAGGTGGGGGTAGCTTGGAAGACTGGGTGGGACTTGTAGCATCCTTCCCACTTTCTGAAAGCAGCCTCCACCCTTTTGGGGTTCAAGCCAGATTACTTAGCAATCCAAGCATGCAACTTTGACTCCCTTGTAAGAAGGGAAGGGGGGATTTAAATGCATTTTTATGACAAGATTTCTATATTGCCTTTTGGTCCTAAAAAGGGCTCCCAATATGGTTGACTAGAATAAAGTATCAACAGAATTAAAAACTAGAGAGCATTAAGAACCTGAGTCAAAGCAAAGAAAAAAGTCCAAAGCCATCGGGATTAAAATGCATCAAAAGCCTGGCAGAATACAAATAAATAAATATCTTAACCACCCATGTAAAAGACATTAAAGAATGGGCCAAACAATCTCCCTTATGGGGGAGTTCCATAGCTGGGGCACTGCCAGTCATAAAGTTCTGTCCCTCCAATGCCTAACGTACCTCACAGGGTTGTTGTGAGGATAAAATGGAGAGGAGGAAGAGGAGGATTATGTAAGCTGCCTTGGGTTCCTTGTAGGAAAAAAGGCGGGGTATAAATATAATAAAATAAATAAATAAATCCCACCACTTTTGGTGGCGAAACACAGGACAGGGGCTCAAAAAATGAGCTATAACCCATATAGGGTGCTTGGAAGCAATCATATCAACCACCTGGTCCATTTCCCCACTCCAAAGGTCAGTCAGGGCTCTGACTGAACTGCCAGTCCTGGTGGCAGAAGAATCTCCCTGAGCATGCTGGAATCCATCTGGATCAGTTCGTCTCTGAGGGTGGGCCATCCCAATGGGTCACTCTCCCCTGCAGGCATCAGGAGACCCAGCAAGTCTAAATAGTATCAAGTAACGATCTATCCATCAAAACAGAGAGTTGTTTTTTTTTTCAAACTCCCGAACCTTCCAGCACGTTCAAACTGTGGGAAATCAACACCATCTCTGAGACCATCTCTGCCAGCTCAGGCAGAAAAACAACTGGGCAGTGGATGGTACACCAACAGAATCCCAGTCCTGTTTTGATGACCCACCAACACCAGATATACACACAGAAAATTAGAGGGGACTGCTGGACAGGGTTTCTTGATAGAGGGATGGCATCTCAATAGCTCACTGTGCCTTTGCCTCTCCACTCACCAGATCCTGCCTGCTACTTCACTTGGAAACCTGGTAGGTATAGTTGGGTGAAATTAACATGCCCCCTCTTTTACTCACTCAACCAGGTTTCTGATACACAAACCAGGTCACATGTTCATCCAGGATCCAATCCTAGATTGCAGACATCTTATCAGTTGCTTACCTGGCATTGAACAGCAGTATTTTCAGACCCAGTAGGTTGCTCAAATAAGTGCAATTCTTGATACTTCAGGTCCCCAGTGTACACTTTATACAGAAAATGTACGTGTCTTGCCACTATGCTTTTATAAACAATGACCTAAAATATCTAGTCACTCAGGTGAGTATTTACTTAATGATATTCTATTAGATGGCAACAACCCTTTGTTTTTATAGACATGGATATTTGTAACTTTTTCAAGGTGACTTCCTTTAGTGTTGAAAATGAGGGAAACAAAGAGCTGGAACAAAAGCATGAAAGTCTCTCCCTATCAACCTTCTACAGGCTGCTCTATGCAGACACTCTCTATTCTTTCATTTGGTGACGGCGTGAATTAAAAACACGTTCATCTCTTTGCAAAGAACATTTTGTCAACTTAAATTAAGATTCCATTTTGTCATCCTTACTATGGCCAGTGAGTAGAAGCAAGTGTGTGCTGCTGAGGAGGTGAAACAGGACTGGAATCTATAAGACTTTGTTAGGAGCTAAGATCGAAATTAGAGCAGCCAGCCTTTCATTGTATAAATGGAATTTGAATGTTGGCTGCATACAGATGTTTGACTTTGCAGAAGGGAAAAAAAAACTTTGCCATTAATTTAGTGGGTGCCTAAGATGTTAGGAAGGAATATATTCAAAATTTGTTGGAAATTATCCTGATCAAACCTGATTGCTCTTACCAGCTGACAGCATGGAAGACAAGGCAGGAGGAGAACAAGTGGATAATGATTAGGACAATAATCAACTATTTTCTAATGGCTCATTTCTATAGACACCATTGTGCCTGAGGCAGCAGCTCACAGGTTGCAGCCGAATAGGCCTACTATTTATTTATTTTATTTATTTATTATATTTATTAATCGCCCATCTGGCCGGCCACCCGGCCACCCTGGGCGATGTACAATTAAAATACAGTAAAACAACACAATAAAATATAATAATTAAAACAATATAAAAAATTCTTATTAAAAACCTAACCCACCCCATATTCCCACCTGAACAGCCATGTTTTTAATGCGGAAGCTCATCACGGAGGGGGCATGGTGAAGGTCACTAGGGAGGGAATTCCATAATGTGGGGGCCGCCACAGAGAAGGCCCTCTTCCTAGTCCCCACCAGCCTGGCTGCTCTGGCTGATGGGATAAGGAGAAGGCCGTCCGTGGCAGACCTTGTTGAGCGACCTACTTGATGTTGCTGGAGGCGCTCCTTGAGATAAGCTGGGCCGGAGCCGTGTAGGGTTTTAAAGGTCAAAACCAACACCTTGAATTCGGCTCGGCAAGCAACTGGTAGCCAGTGCAACTCATTAAGCACTGGCGTGATGTGATCACGCCGGCGGCTGTCCTTAATCAGGCGAGCCGCCGCGTTCTGTACTATTGGCTGACACAAGGGGATAGCCCACCTGGTCATCATGCCAGTGCTGATATGGGTTCTGCAGTGTCAACAACACTTCCTTCTGGTGGGCTGCACAAAGGCAATAGTGTCATTTTGATCTTGGCAAGGTGCAGGTAGTCAAGGTGGCAAGGTCCTCCCCTGTATATCAGTATTTTGCTGTGTAGCCTGGATGATAGTAATGGAAAGGCTAAGAAATGCATAAGTATAGGCCACTATGTCCTCCTAAAACTCAAGTCAGCCCAAGCAACAGGATGCACGTGGGGTGGTTGCCAGGCAGAAACTGTATTTGTACTTGCAGAGCAGTAGCCACACAGCTAAAACAACAATGCACTTTAAGGACTAGCAGGCTTATTGTGGTGTAAACTGGCTTTAAGGTGCCACAAGACTCTTGGTTATGCTGTATTTCTACCGTTGACTTTGCATTTGTAGGGAATTCTGCCAATAACAGTGCACTCCCTGTGACGCCCATGTATCGATACACTTCCAGTAATATCCCTTTCTTACTCTGCAAAACCTTGAAGATTGAGGAAGCACATTGTGATGCCCAGGTTTCTTTGCCAACTAAAAATAAATAATTAACTGAGCTCCATTAGGAGGAGCTGTTGTAGTATTTGGCTAATATTCAGCTCTTTGTTTTGCTAGACACGCTCATAAACAAATCCCACTGAAAATAGTGGGCACTGTATAGCTGACTTATATATAATGTGCTATGGCTTTAATGCAATGCTTAGAATGATTCAGTAGTGGCAGGCCTTCCTCAGTCAGTGAGAATTTTGACATAGGTAGCCTGTGCTGTTATTGGTAGATTCCCACAGCTTGACTGAACCATAGTAACAATGCCAAGGAATAGGCAGACAAAAAGAGGACATTGGATCACTTATTTGAATAGCTGGAGGTTCCTTCTTTACATACCTTTTGGTGCACTGCACTTTGTCTGCTCCTGATCTCTGTAGCTGTGCTCCCTGATCTGGATTCTGTCTGCTGATTTATTTATTTTATTTATTATATTTATGAATCGCCCATCTGGCCAGACATCCGGCCACTCTGAGCAATGTACAATGCAATAAAATACGGGGGTGGGGGGGGGGGCGGGAACACACAGACACAGTATAAAACACAATTAAAAATCCTAACCCACCCCATATTCCCGCCTGAAAAGCCATGTTTTTAATGCCCAGCGGAAGCTAATCAAGGAAGGGGCATGACGGAGGTCACTGGGGAGAGAGTTCCATAAATTGGGGGCTGCCACAGAAAAGGCCCTCCTCCTAGTCCCCACCAGCCTGGTTTCTCTGGCTGATGGAACAGGGAGAAGGCCATCCGTGGCGGATCTTGTTGAGCATCCTACTTGATGTTGCTGGATGAAGGATGTTGCTGTATGTTGATGAGGGCTTATGGGTGGATGGACATGCTTGCCTTAAGAAACAGTGTTAGACGAGAGTGTCCCGAATTGCATGCTTTGTGAATCATTGTTTTCCCCATAATCCATGATGCAGGTGTGCCCCCCAAGAACAAAAGCAGTTAGTGAAAAAAGGTGGGGGGAGAATAGAGATACTGAGCAGTTAGATGAAGGAACATAGGACCGCTGGAAAAAAATGCACACATCAATACAACATCTATATAGCAACACCAACTCACTGAACCCCAGCTGGTGCTGATTTCACACCCTCCAGCATTTCACAAACAGAAATAAAGGCATTCTTCTATATTTATAATACCTTATCCTCTCAACAAGGATAACTGTCTTAGCCTCTGTTATAATAGCTCCTTTCATGTATTAACAAATAAATAAATGGAATCTGTGTATTAAACTTATTTGTTTACTCTGGCTTTTCCCAACCATTAGTCTAAGGGTGAAATCCTATGTATGTTTTAACAGAAAAAAAGTCCTACAGCTCCCAGCATGCCCCAGCCATCCATGTTGGCTGGGGGATGCTGGGTATTGTAGGCCCTTTTTCTTTTGAAACATGCATAGGATATATGCATATGCATATGCACCCTAAATGTTGCATAGGATTGCACCCTCACTGTTGTTGTGTTATAATGATGTATTGTTTCATAATTTGCTGTAAACCACTTTGGGAATTTTAAAATGGGAAGCAGTATATAAATATTCTAAAATAAACAAATAATGTCTGCACAGGAGAAGCCTACGCACATAGACTTCTACATTGAATAGGATTCCATGTGAGTTAGAATTCTGCGTGATCAGGTTTGAGCTTCTGAGGAAACCTACGGGAGTGGAGATCTACGCCCATAGGCTTCTCATATGGAGACATCCATGCTTAACACGTGGATGTTGGGGGCAGGACTAGGGAAAGCACATAACATTGGGGCATGGCCGCGCTGCCTCTTTCCACACTTATAGCCCATTTGTGTAATTAGCATGTGAAGGGAGCTGGCCCTTTCCACTTACCATCTAACTGTATTCATCCACTTTACCATAGCTTGCCCTCTCCTGGCTTCTGAAGCAGGTTGGTTACTAAGCTAACTTGAAGACACACACACACAGAGAGAGACGAGGCAAAGCCAAGGGATCTGTTGAAAGGGGAAGAGATAGAAGGGAAGTAGGGAATTCACCCCCTCTTTCTTGTGGCAGCTGATATGCTTGTGGCTGGGGGGCGTGGAGGGGGAGAGCATTAGTCAGATATCCAGCACATTGTTGGACTGGCCGGCTAAATGACTTAGCTAAAGAAATAGCGGAAAGGGCAGAGAAGGAGTTCCGTCTGCAGGCTTGTGAGCAGGCAAAGTTGAAATGGTAAGATAATGATCTGGGGGGAGGGGAGAGAGACCGAAGAAGTAATGTATCCCTCCCCTTCTCAGCCCCTCTGCCTCTTTTCCTTTTCCTTATGACACCCTCCCCTCTCCACATTGCTCGCTGTCTGTCCTTCCTGCTTCAGAATCAGAGCTTTTCTACACAAGGCTGTTAATTTGGCTGTTAATCTGCTGTATCTACTTTCAGTTTTGTCACAGGATTGAGATCCGAGCACTACATGAAGAGCATTTCCTTTCCTGGATTTCCAGCTATATAACCTCTAGGTGGTGTTGTGGGATAGCAGAATAGTGCAAATACACAAGTAGAAACAGCACTTTCTTTCGCTTTCACAATTAAACATCTCCCTCCACACTGGTCCCGGCGTGCCTTTGCCACTGCTCCTGCCACCAAGGCTCATGAAATTTTCCAAGGTTTTCTCTTATTTCTTTCAGGAAAACCAAGAAAAAATCAGATATGTGATTATGTAGAAGGTCTTTGAGGCCTTGAGTAATCCCATGTGAAATCACTCCACTCCACCCCAAAACCATCCATCCCAATTCTGACTGTTGTCACTATTAATAAGTCCCAGATGCCTCTTCAAGGAAACCTTGTATAAACCAACAACAATGGGTTAAATTCCATATTTTAAACAATTGCATATTTTTGACTTGCATTTGTTCATTTAGAGCAATCCATTATTGTATTCTAATGCCACTATTTGGGGTTCAATACCTATAAATAATGACTTGGTTAATTACATGCTGATATCCCACTGGTATGAGAAATTCCAGATATGGTGGCAAGACTTCATAAATTATTCATGCAATCCAAGCTAATGGCACCATCATTCTGGAATGACAAGTTATGATAAATATGCACCATTTGGGTGGCCTTTTGAGGGAGGGGAATATTCCTTTTGAAAACCTGCTGTAATATTATGCTTAAATATTCATGTGGAGGGGGGTAGAATATACTGCTCATTCATTAGCTTAACATTTCACAAACATTCTTCCAATAGGGAGGCTGTATATCTTGTAAGCGGCTCAGCAAAACATTCATGTTAATTCGAATCTTCTTTTGTCCCCTTAATTAGACTTGCAATATTGTGTATGCATATTGGTCGGGAAATGCAAGGTACTATATGTAGACCTCTGGAAGAGGTGATGGGGAAAATAAAATGTTGCATGCATGGGTGGGGCAATTGGAAAAAGACCGAGGCAGTCAGTCTGAAGCCTCTGTCTGTCCATAAGAGCAGGAGGCAAGATAAGCCCTGTTGGGTAATAAGCCCTTCCTGGCCACACACTGCTGCGCTTCTGAGCTCACTGAGACTTGATCAGAGAGTTGACGTCCAAGCTGAGGCCTTCCCATGTCTTACCATCAGCCACAGCCTGCTTTTCTCAGAGTACGGGTGCAGGAGCTACTCCTGGCAGAAGTAGGAGAAGAGCTTCATATGGGGGGGACCTGGTGTAGAATGGGGAGCAGGACGCTTGAAAGTAATGTGCAGCAGTCGTGATTACAATGAAATCTGTAATCACCTAGTTTGAAATACAATGATGTCCACCTCATATAGCTCACCTGTAATACAAAGGAAGCTCATCAGAGAGGGGGCATGGCGGAGGTCGCTCGGGAGAGAGTTCCACAGTACGGGGGCCGCCACAGAAAAGGCCCTCTTCCTCGTCCCCACCAGTCTAGCTGCTCTGGCTGAAGGGACAAGGAGAAGGCCATCCGTGGCAGATCTTGTTGAGCGGCCCACTTGGTGTTGCTGGAGACGCTCCTTGAGATAAACTGGACCAGAGCCGTATAGGGTTTTAAAGGTCAAAACCAACACCTTGAATTCGGCTCGGCAAGCAACTGGTAGCCAGTGCAAATCCTTCAGCACTGGCGTGATGTGATCCCGCCGGCGGCTGCCTTTAACCAGGCGAGCCGCCGCGTTCTGTACCAGCTGCAGCTTCCGAACCGTCTTCAAGGGTAACCCCACGTAGAGCGCATTACAGTAGTCTAGGCGAGAGGAGACCAAGGCATGAACCACTGATGGGAGCAAGTGATTAGGAAGGTAGGGGCGCAGCTGCCGTATCAGATGGAGTTGATACAGCGCTGCCCGGCTCACAGCTGCCACCTGAGCCTCCATGGACAGCTGGGAGTCTAGAATGACCCCCAAGCTGCGGACCTGGTCCTTCAGGGGTAGATGTACCCCATTCAGCACCAGGTCAACATCCCCTAACCTCCCCTTGTCCCCCACCAGCAGTACCTCGGTCTTGTCGGGGTTCAGCTTCAGCATGTTCCTTCCCATCCAGCCAGCCACTGCCTCCAGGCACTTGGACAGGGTCTCCCTCCCCCATTATGCTAAGATTACATCGGAACCAGTATACTGACCCCCTCCCTCCCTCCCTGCCTGCCTGGTCCCTTGAACACTAATGGTAGCATCCCAGAGACCTTAAAATGTAGTTATCCAGTAAACCTGAGTCCTTCATATAGACTCATGTGTCCTGGAAACAAGTCACAGTGCTCCTTGCACCTGGAATGCATGCTCAGCAACATCTCAGGTAGATGGAGATTTGGGAAATGTAGTTTCTAGGCCTCCTGGTGTCATGGACTCAGCTGCCCTGGGAAACTACATTTCACAGACTCCTTCTTGACTGGGATGATGCCATGGAAGCATTTTAGGTGCCAGGGAGGGAGTAAGGCATCATTCAGAGGCCTCCGGCAAGATCTCCCAACTACTGTTGCTGGTAAATTTGATGGAAGTAATGAACATGCCTCATATATGCAATGTGATACAAAATTAGATAACTATATCTTACTCATATGGATTTGATGATTTGATCTGTGTTGGACTTGATCTGTAAAATTGCTTAATTTAATAAAGGCTCTGTCACTGCCTAATTCATAAGAAAAAGAAAAGAAAAAAGGTAGAGCTCCTAACTCATTTGAATCCCATTACTGAATTCATTTCTGGGCAAGGTGATCGAGCGGGTGGTGGGGGCTCAGTTGAAGGCACACTTGGATGAAGCCGATTATTTAGATCCGTGCCAGTCGGGCTTCAGGCCTGCACATGGGACGGAAACGGCCTTGGTCGCCTTGGTGGATGATATGAGGAAGGCCTTGGATAGGGGTGAATGCTCCTTTCTAGTCCTCCTCAATCTCTCAGCGACTTTTGATACCAGTGGACCATGGTATCCTCCTGGACTGCCTGGAGGGGTTGGGTATCGGAGGCACTGTATTGCAGTGGTTCCGGTCCTTCCTCTCTGGAAGGTACCAGAGAGTAGTTCTTGGGGAGGAGGCTTCGGACCCTTGGCCGCTCACTTGTGGGGTGCCACAGGGTTCCATCCTCTCCCCAATGTTATTTAACATCTACCTAAAGCCGCTGGGAGCTATCATCAGGAGGTTTGGGGTGCGGTGTCATCAGTATGCGGATGACACGCAGCTCTACCTCTGTTTCAAGTCCTCACCGAGATTGGCCATTGAGACCCTGTCCAAGTGCATGGAGTCAGTGGGTGGTTGGATGGGAAGGAGCATGCTGAGGCTGAACCCTGACAAGACTGAGGTACTTCTGGTGGGAGACAAGGGGAGGTTAGGGGAGGTGGATCTGGTGCTGAATAGGATACATCTTCACTTGGGAGTCATTCTAAACTCCCAGCTGTCCATGGAGGCTCAAGTGTCAGCTGTGAGCCGGGCAGCGCTGTATCAACTCCATCTGATATGGCAGCTGCAGCCCCTACCTTCCTAATCATCTGCTCCCATCAGGGGTTCATGCCTTGGTCTCCTCTTGCCTAGACTACTGTAATGCGCTCTATGACTTAGGGATGTGCCACGAACCTGGGGCGGCCTCGCCTCTCCGCTGGCTCGCCTCTCTGCGGGGGTGGCCTCTCCGTGGGGGCGGCCCCTCCGCCTCGATCTCTGAGCGGCACAGAGCAGTTCTCTGTGCCACTCGAGCCACCAGCGCTGGTCCCGTCGCGTCATATCCGGCCCCAGAAGTGACGTGACGGGGACCCTGCGCAGGCACAATATGTCGCACGGGGGCCCAGCACGCCTGCACAGGGTCCTGGCGCAGGTCGCACGGGTCGCGCGGGTGGCTCGCCATGGAGAGGTGAGCCGCTGCCGAACAAGGTAAGCCTGTAGGCCTGCACAAGCCCTGCGTGGACGTGAGCGGTGCTGATTTTGGCCCGCTACGCCCACGCAGGGCGAACCGTTACATCCCTACACGTGGGGTTACCCTGGAAGATGGTTCGGAAGCTACAGCTGGTACAGAACGTGGTGGCTCGCCTGGTTAATGGCAGCCGCCAGCAAGATCACATCACGCCAGTGCTCAAAGTGCTGCACTGGCTAGCAGTTGCTTGCTGGGCCGAATTAAAGGTGTTGGTTTTGACCTTTAAAACCCTATATGGCTCCGGTCCAGCTTATCTCAAGGATAAGCAACATCAAGTAGACCGCTCAACAAGATCTGCCACAGACGGCCTTCTCCTTGTCCCATCAGCCAGAGCAACCAGGCTGGTGGGGACTAGGAAGAGGGCCTTTTCTGTGGCAGACCCCAAGTTATGGAACTCCCTCCCCAGTGACCTTGCCCCCTCTCTGATGAACTTCCGCCGGGCTTTAAAAACTTGGCTTTTCAGGCGGGAATATGGGGTGGGTTAGGATTTTTTAAATTTAAACTCTTATATTGTTTTAATTGTGTTTTAATTGTGTTTAAAGGTGTCTTAATGGTGTTTTAATGGTGTTTTATCTTGATTGTACATCACCCAGGGTGGCCGGCCAGATGGGCGATTTAAAAATTTAATAAATAAATAAATAAAATAAAATCTACATGCTTTGACAGTGAATTTTTTAGTACATGGATGAACATCATAAAAGCAGATCCAAGTCAATTATTTTGTCTGTATGGATATTATTTATTAATCTTAAGTTTCTTTTCTGCTCCACCTCAAGGACTCAAGATGGATACCAATATTTTCAGGGTGGCATCTATCTTTCTTAAAGACATAAATAAACAATTTTATTGTCACAACACCCTTGTGAAATAGGCTAGGCTGAGAGAGAGGGACTGGAATAAGGTTGAGCTTATAAGAGGATGGAACCCATTGAGCTTGGCGGCTGAGCATAGATCTGAAACAGGATCTCCACCTTCATGGCCACGTTAGAATCTTGATGGGCAATATTTTTGGAAAGATCTGATCCCTGAGATGAATGGCATTGAATTTGCTATCTGGCATTCACACAACCTTTTTGCAGGATAATCAGTTGTGCCAGAAAGTACATCTTATGATTCCGTAAATAAAACAGTTAACCTATGCTTGAAACCAAATCGTGTCTCAGTAGCGGCGGTTCTTTTTAAAATGGAAGTCTTTCTATTTTCTATCTCCGTGGCCTTATTAATATGTAGTATATTAATACTAGAAACTACTTGTTTTTAAAGATTCGTAACTGTGTGGTGGGGCAATTGTCAGTCAAATTAGGGTTGGGAAGGGAAGGATTAAACCTGCCCCTCCCCAATTGTAAAAAGGGGGGGGAAAAATGTAGCAGCTAGCTGTGTCTTTAAGGTAATGTATAGTTTGACCCCAAGATTAAACAAATTCATGGACAATAGGTCTATATCGCAGCTATTAGTCATCATGATAACCAAATGGTTCTTCCATGTTCAAAGGCACCAGACCTCTGGATGTTTGATAGTGGGCCACCTTCTTGGCCTGCTTATCAGCTCCAAAGAGTTTTCCAGCTGACTGCTGTTTGAAGCAGAATGCTGGACAAGATCTCATGGACTTCTCTAAATTGTTTTTGTTTGACCTTAAGTTGGTATTAAGTTGAGTCTGGTATGCAACAACTGCAGCTCCCAGTAGAAACACACACACACACACACACACACACACACACACTTACTCTTGTATTTGCTAACTCATCAATTGTCTTCAGATACTTCTGGCAAAATTAGCTTATCTTCAATGATTCTGTATCAAACAGATGCACTTTAAAGAGATAGCTAGTAGAAGCAATCTCTCACTGAAACCAAGATTGTTATCTAGTCAATATAGAATCCTGCACCCATTCAAAGATGGGAGACCTCATTTCTGCTGATATCTAATTGAAAGGTTTAGCCTGAAGCTTTTGTGAGCTCCACATTTTTATACTACCATGTACAATAAATAGCTTTACAGATGACACAATCAGTGTCGGTGGACATTTTGTCTATAATGACATTAGCTCTAATGAATATACGGATGGGTCATTTGAGGGAGTCTGTAGTAAAGAGCTCTCTATAAATGAAAATTATGAATAGTTTTGTCAGTGTCGTCACCTCAAACATGAGTCCTGAAGGGGGAGCAGAGCCCGCCACTGTTAGATAGGCTTCCAGTGATATTTTCTAAAACAGCCCTACTCGAGCTGTAGCCTGAACCTTTTGGAAAAGTCATCATATATTGCTACAGTTAGCTGCCTGTGGTCTCTTAGCATGTGTGGCAGGCCCTTCTGTATGGCCTGAGATTTAAGGGCCAATACATGTGATATATACAGCTTCTTTTCCACTCAAGAATTTTGGGGATTCATTTGAAAGGGTCTGCTGCTGACTAGTTCACCATGAGAAAAAATGGCAACTGTAGACCCACACTGTGGCGGTGTACAACACCCTGCCAGTTTCTCTTCGTATGTCAAATGACCAATTTGCTGGGAGAGGGAACTGCCACAGCTTGAAAAGAAAGTAACTGCCACAAGTACGGTCAGTGCTGCAGTTGGGCAATTTTAGACTCCGGCTTTAATGGTCTTGTGGGGACTGGAGGCTGGTGATGCATTATTACTCCACTACTTACTTCAAAGTGTGGTAAGCTAGCCTGGCTGCTTTTGCGGCCCCTCCTGCTCACTCTTTTGAATGGGGCCCTGGACCATGGCCACAAAGTCCTATCTGACAGCGCCACCATAGGGTAGTTCTGTAAGAAGGAATGTCATGGAAAAAGAACTAGTAGGGCATGGGTTGGGCTTAGGGCAAGAGAGGATCACCCCATTCACAATATCCCAATACCCCAAGGCATTATGTACAGGTTGCCACTCCCCACCCATCCCATTTAGCATGCTTACCTTTATTTTCTCCTGTGTGGGAGAGACTGCTCTCAGCTGTTGGGGGAGGAATTAGGCAATACAGTTGCGCTGATGCACAGCTTTATATATTGCAAGGCAGGAGACATTTTCAGCAGTCATACTTCGAAGCATGGATTCCCCCCTTTCTGTGCTTACCTATGTGGGGCATTTTGTTCTTGCATTCCATTTATTTATTTATTTATTTCATTTCTATGCTGCCCAATAGCCGAAGCTCTCTGGGCGATTTACAATAATTATAAAACACAATAAAATACAATATAAAATGCAAACAATAAAAACATAAAAATTTCATTACTAGACATTTAAAACAATTTAAAAATTACTGAAATAGCTGAGAACAAGGTTATATAAATACTAGACTGGTTAAAAAGGGCGACATAACCACCACCCCATGTACTATTTGGAGCTGTTAAATGCCTCAGCATAGAGGGCAGTCTTAACCTGGCACCAAAAAGATAATAAAGTTGGCGCCAGGCAGGCCTCAGTGGGGAGCTTGTTCCACAGTTGGGGGGCTACCACAGAAAAGGCCCTCCCCCTTGTTGCCACCTTCCAAGCCTCCCTCAGAGGTGACAGTCAGAGGAAGGCCCCAGATGTTGACTGTAGTGTCCGGGTAGATTGTGGAGGAATGAAGCTCATGAGTGGGTGTTTGTGTGCAGAGTCCTGAGTCTGGGCACCTATTATGGCTGTGAGAAGTATTAGCAATCTGCTCTTCAAATAGCAAGATAATCTGGCCTTAGTTGTCCGTGCTCTGGTAACATCTTGGATAGATTACTGCAACATGCTCTGTGTGGGACTCCCCTTGAAGATGGTCCAGAAGCTGTGGCTAGTGCAGAATGCTGCCTGCAGCCTGGCTCCTAGGAGGAATAGCTAGGAGGGATCATATTACACTTATCATGAAAGCACTGTACTGGCTGCCAGTGACCTACAGTCCAAATTAAGTTCTTGCTTTTAGCATATAAAGACCTTAATAATTTGGGACCCAGGTACCTGAGGGAGCACCTCCCACATTACCAAACACCTAGGGCTCTCTAATCTGCAGGAGATGCCCTGCTCAAGCCCCCCCCCCCCCCGAATAAGGCGAGGAGGGCAGAGACTCAAGAGATGGCATTCTCAGTGGCTTACCCTCATTTGTAGAACCCCCTCCCAGAAGAGGTGCAATTAGCCTCCACTGTGGCTATTTTTAAATGTAGGTTAAATAACTTTTTATTAACACCATGATTTGGGTCCTGCTTTGTTGGTTTTGGTGTTTTTAGGTCAGATTATTATTCTTGTATTTTCATTGTTTTAATGGGAAATAATGGTTTTATGGTTGTTTTATTGGGACTTGTTTTATTAATATTGTAAGCCATTCTGTGCCACTTTGGGAGGAGGGGTGGGGCATAAGAACTTTAAATAAATAATAGATATTTGTTCTGAGGCCAGGCTGTTTGTGCCAAGTGCCTCAACCCTAGCTCCTGCTGCCAAAGTTACTGGTTTAGGGGCCGGACCGGGAGTGGGTCTGAGGGAGTTTAGGATTCAGACTAAACCTACTGCTCTCCTGACATGCCCCCAGGGCTGACCATTTTGGGACTTGCACAAGTGAGTTGTGCCAGGGAAAAATAATGTTATGCTGGCACATGTCAGTCACTGATCTTACTCTGCCGCTGGGACCCTGTCAGTACCGTATCTCCGAGATCCTTCAAGTCCTAACTTTCTCCAGACATCATAATTTAAGCATAGGATTATGCCCCAAATATAAGTAGTAAAATATGCATCCGATCCAAGGATTTTTTTTTCTTTAGTTGTTAAAGGTTTTGTCTCAAAGAAGAGAGGCAGCTATGATACTCATTGGCAAATGGAACTGCTGTCTTTATTACAGTCATGCTATGGATGAGATGCTGATTCTTTCTGGCAAAATACTGATTGCACTTCTACCCCTCTAGTTATTTTTTGTTCTTTTAAAGCTTATTAAAATTATGAGACAAAGCATATTATGGATTCTTTTTTCCAAGATTTAGCTAAGTACAATTTTTGGCAGGGGGTTGATTCTGAAAAGTTATTATTAAATAGGCCATTCTAATTATGTGAATACATAAAGGCCTAAAATGTAGTTAATCAAATCTTCCTAAAGCTGTTTATAATTGGAATGCCATCATTCCAATCCTTTAAAAAAAATACCATTCCAGTAGCTACAGTAATAAAATTAGCCGAGTCTGTTTCTTCAACTGTGCACTGCAAAGAGCACTTAGAAATCATTTGAGCAAGGTATTACCCTTTGTATTGATCCTATCTGATGAAGTTATCACTACTGGCTTCACTGCTTAACCTATTTCAGAAAACCAATGTATAATGGTTTAACCCTTGGAGTTTTGCCAGTCATCCTATGATAACAATGAGAAATAGCTATGTAGCATTGGTCCTAACACTGGAGCCAAAGGGTGGGGGGGTGGGGGTAGGCAATTATTATGACCCTTTTTGTCAACATTGAAAGTCACACACCCCTTTTTCATGAACTGCTGTGAATGTGGTCTGTGGATGAAAGTGTTTCCCTGTTAAGGAAGCATTGTGCTCAGTCTGAATAGACTTCATTTATTCTCAGTGCCACCAGGACAGTCACTAGGTGATCCCTGATTGGGCAGGATCACACAGATGACTAATTCTCAAAGCGTGACTCTTATTCTAAATTGATTTCATTTGCTCTCAGTGGCATCACCAAGCTAACTCTAAGTGGCTATTTAGCATTGTGATGCTATTAAATTCATTACATGATCCCTAATTGTCTAGAATTAATCTCAAAAGAAGTCCAACTATGAGAAAAAAGCAGCAGATAGGGGAAAGCAGCAGATAGGGAAATGTGACTGAACAGCTTAAAAAAAAAGGTACTATTATTATCATACATTTAAACAATTTTCAGGAAATCGTTCTGCCTACCCAAAAGCACTACTTTTCTTGAAGTTTGATATGGGTGAACATTTGGCATAGTCCATTTCATTTGGCTCTCCATTTCCTTGTCATAGGAAAGTTCTAGGGGCAGTCATTACACAATCAATTTCCTTGAGAAGAGTGGGTCCTAGAGATTTGTAATGTGTTCATTTACAAATGTAGAAAAGGGTGGCAGACATTACCCAGATAAAGAATCCGAGTCTGTATAGCAGGGTTGGTGGTTCCCAAAAAGCCCTGGATGGCTGCTGCTTCCAAACAACTCCCCAAACCCAGATGTGTTTCCCTCCCATTTCCAGTCATATACACACACACACTCTATAAACACACGCACACACACACACACACACAGGCAAAGTATTGGTCTCAGCCACTATCCAGGTTGGGAATGTATGACCTGCACTGCAGTCTCCAGAACATCATCTGGCTGTTAATGCTTCTTAATCAAGCACCAGTTACAGAAAAGCTCAGAAAGATGGCCAGGTCATCTCTCTTTTTTCATGAGTATGTGCCACATGAGTATGTATGTGCCACAACATTATATAGTCATAAATTTCAAAGGATGCTGAAGGATTCCTGTTGTTATACAGAGGAACTCCTATAACACACACACACACACACACACACACCCCTACACGTTTGAAGACTGTGATTCAATTAATTGGAAGTCAAGTAAGTAAACGAATCATGATTAAAATAACAACAGCAGCAGCAGCAGCAGCAGCTGCCAAGTTTCAATCTTCAAAAAATCCTGGAAACAGATTCAAATTGAGATGCTTTGAAATTGGCATGCTTGGAATATTCACCTTCATAATGTGTGTTAGCAGACAGTCAACCCTAAGGAGGGAACTTTGCAATGAGCCACAATAATGGAATGGATGCTATTCTTATGGTTGGTACAGAAAATGTCCATAAGGTATGGCCAAAGGATTAATAATGACAAGGCAGTTCATTGTGTAATAAATCACTCAATCTTTTGCTGAGAGAGAGAGGAGGGGAGAGGGAAAGAGAAATCAAGCAAATCAAATGAAAACATGGCATGAAAAGAATTGGGATACATATCTGGACAAAAATGTCTTATGATTTTTTAATTATTATTCTAATATCTCAGTAGTGGTCTACTGGGGACTGGGAGAGCCCCTCCCCTCACCAAAGGGTCTTATTTTAACCTCCTAGTTCTGGAAAATCATAGCTTTACATAACCAGATGCAGTCTCTTCTCTTGGTGTATTTGATTAACAACATAGTAACATTTTCCTAGGAAAGGTCAGTGGATGGATTGGATTCTATTCGCATACAGAATTTTTCATTTGGGACTGGGAAGGATTTTTACCTCTGATCAGATTGGCTAGTCACAGGACCGGTGCAAGGCAGTTTGGCGCCCTAGGCAAAATTATATTTAGCGCCCCCCCCTCTCATGCCGAGAAATGCCTGCTCGCCCAGCGCCCACCCCCTGGCCCTGCCATCGGGGCCAGCAGCCCTCTGCGGGCCTGGCGGCGGCAGCGCCTCCGGCACCCGTTTTCCAGGCAGCCGCTTTCCCCACTGCCAAGCCGGCCTCGCCAACCGTACCCACCGCGCGGAGGCTCCGCGCTCCGGTCGCCGCTGCCACGCATGCTCCTGACCCGGCCTAGCTCGGGAAGAGGCGCCCCCCACCGAGGAAAGCCGAGCGTGACCCCAGTGATTCCCTAACGCGTTGTATGTGTGTGTGTGTGTGTGTGTGTGGAGAGTAAGTCCGATTGATTTGAAGGGGTCCTTCTTATAAAGAAAAATATTCAGGATGGCAGCCTGAGGCACACACCTAACTTTACTTGGATCTTGTCTCAAACGCCTTTCTAAAATCTCTCTCAAAACTTTAGTATCCCTCCCACCTTGTCCTCCCCCCTTCATCTCTCTCTCTCTCTCTCTCTCTCTCTCTCTCTCTCTCTGATGGTGGTGCCTTTGTCGCCCATGGCCGGTGGCGTCTCCGCGACTGCCCCGCCCAGCTGCCTCGCCAACAGATCCGGGCTCCGCGAGCGGCAGGCGGGCAGTGCGTCGCCCAGCAGTCCCGGGGGCGGCGAGGGAGAGTTGGCCGGCAGGAGCGGAGCGTTTCTGCTCCCGCTTCAGCCACGCGCCCTAGGCAGCTGCCTAGTTTGCCTAGTGGTAGCACCGGCCCTGGCTAGTCAATATAGGCTTTTTCTTGTTTTTGTTTGTTGTTTGTTTGCTTGACCAACTTCTGTAGTGTGCGACCTTCATGAACTATCTGGAATGATGTGTTCTGCAGGTGTGATACATCATGTTCGTTCTAGCCGTCTACTTGTGGAGCATTCTGGGGGGTTAGTTATACAGGTAGATCAGGGTGGAGGTGGACTCATAGCATATGTAGACAGTACTTCCGCCATGAACCACATGTTTAAAAATGAACTAGGCATTTGATTCTAACTATGGCCTGATATGAACTGGGTAAAGTTTAAACAGAACTCTGTTTGGCTTAAGCAGACATATAAACAACCCTGAATTCTGCAACACAGAAACCCAAATTCTGGATTCTCTCCAATACTGAGATTCTGCAACATGGATAAAGTAAATTAAGAAAAGGGTGATGTAAATGCTTTTTTCTGCAGAATTTATTTCTGCCAGCCGTGAAGTAGGAGTAGATGATGGGCAGAGAACTGAAGCCTTACCTATGGAAGCTTTGAAGTGCTGCTTGGCCTTGTTTTTGCTTCGGAGATTTCAGTGTCATTGCTCCAAAATTTCTTGATTTTGGCTGATGTCACCATTACAATGGATCATTTCTGAGCTTCAGTGGATTCTCGGTAGACCTGAAAAGTGTCAGGGATGAGCAGAATCAAAGCCTTTGGGCTGATGGGCGGTAAATAAATATATTTAATTAATTAATTAAATAAATAAATAAATAAAATCTGCATATCTATAAGAGCTATATACCTTTGTCCCGATCCAGTAAGGGACCATGTGTGCCTACTTCCACATGCATATTCCTAGTTGTATAAGGATTAGCGTATGGAAATGGGTGCTGTGCATGTGATTCCACACCCTGACACTGCTGCTGAGGCTACATGAGTGAAGTCCATCAGTTGTTCAGTATGGGGGGATGGTGGGTCTAGATGACTGCTTTTTAAAGAGGTCTGCATTCATTGCTCTGCACATCTTCTAGCCCCTTCTCATGGCTAGAAGCAATAAGAGTAAATTATGTACAAAAAAGCAACTGCTTGTAGGTTTTTCTTATTCTATACAATCTGGCTGCTGCAGGCATGCACTTTAGACGTGGATGATTGGCTTTTACAACATGAAAGCTGAAATCCCTAACATGCTGAATTCTGCATGGGATATCCAGACTAGACACCCAACACAACCATATTTGGTGGCAAGGCATGATATCACACGGAGAATACTGGATCCAGTGTATTTGCCCAATTCAGTCAAAGTAAAGCACTTCTAAATCCCATTGGTTTCAGTAGGAGAGAACTGACCATGTGCTTTCTTCTGACACTGAAGTCAATGAGATTTGAAATTTCTTAATTTTGGCTGGTGTCACCATTACAACAGATCATATCTGAGCTTCAGTGGATTCTCTATAGACCTGAAAAAGTGACTTAGGGATGGGCTCAGCCCTTCCCCAGGCAGAATCAAAGCCCAAACCATGGCTTCTAGTTGAGACAGAAGCATTTACAGAGCAGCCCAGGGAATTGTCTGGGGGCTGTGCTAGATCTTGCATCATTGTTTTCAAGGCCACCAGTGTTCTGAGCAGACAGAATTCCTTCCAGGCTAGTCTAGGCCTTACATGCCTCACATACATACCATGAGATCTACAGCCACTGCGCTCCACCCCCACAACACACCATAGGCTTCAGAGCATGTTCAGAGAAAACAAATTGTAGCAGGTTTCTCTATGGATATCCAAAGTGGATTACAGAATCCATTCTGTGTGCTGAAATTCACACAAAACTTTTGGCAGAGGATTCATTCCACTCTATAGGCCAAAACATACATTACATCTGTATCTAGCAGCTATGTCTTTTTTTCATTTTCGCTCTAGAACAGACACAAGGGCCCTGATTTGGATCAGGATCCTAGCGCAGGGGGGGGATTTGATCTGGATTGGATCCCTTGCACCTATTCTAGAGTAAAAATGAAGGGGGAGAAGACATAGCTGCTAGGTACGGATTAAAGTAATGTCTGTTTTGATCCTCTGTCCCAACTTTTTAGGACAGAAACTTGCATTTCTGTTTATTTATTTATTTATTTATTTATTACATTTATAGGCCGCCTTTTTTCCTACAAGGAACTCAAGGCGGCTTACATAATCCTCCTCCTCCCCTCCATTTTATCCTTACAACAACCCTGTGAGGTAGGTTAGGCTGAGAGTCAGTGACTGGCCCAAAGTTTTATCTCTTTAAAATGTCTTAAAATCTTCTTTCAGTTACTGGATGTGTAGAAAAACCTCCTTAGGTATTAATTTTGAAATACAAAACAAATTTCTTTTTGCAATCTACAAACAGAAACAAACAAATCTCAGTGTGTGTGTGTGTGTGTGTGTATACACACACACACACACACACATACATATATATCAGATTAGAATTCAAAGAAATTGTATGACCATGTATTATGGCTTTAATCCAGTCAGAGCAGATTTGCAAAAGAAATTTACAAATGGACAGACATCAAAATAATCTTCTGAATGTCTCTTCTCTTCTATAGTGTCGAATCATATGCCCCTGCATCAAGGTCACAAAGTGTTGCATATCTTTGTCGAAGGGGAACCTGAATTAAACCTGCAGATGAAGAATATTTTAAGGGAAAGCAATAAAGGAAACTAAATCCCTGTTGGATCTTCCACAAGTCAATCACAATTATGAATTAAATCTCTATTGAACATGCAGCAATTCAAGTATTGCACTCCAGCAAAGTCAACATGAAATCTGACAGGAGAATTTAGAATTTCATTTGGCTTGTAAATAGTGGCAGGTGTGTTTGTTTGCTCATAATAAAGAAGTTAATATTCCTCCCACATTTTAGACCAGCCTTCCCCAACCTGGTGCTCTCCAGATGTGTTGAACTACAACTCCCATTTGTTATGTCAGCTGGGGATGATGGAAGGTATAGTGAAACACATCTAGAGGTCACCAGGCTGGGTGTTTACCATGCACATGCTTGTCATTCATCACCCATCCCAGGGGTAGATGATGATGACTTGTGGCCCTCCAGATGTTTTGGCCTACAACTGCCATCATCGCTAGCCAGCAGAGCCAATGGTGAGGGACCATGGGAGCTACAGGCCAAAACATCTGGAGGGCCACAAGTTGCCCACCTCTGATTTATCTGGTGTTCCTGACAATTGGGCCGGGCTGGGATAAAACCACTGCTATTGTTATAATCTGTGGTGCTCTTTATCAAAGGCTTTCAGAAATTGTCACAGCATGGAGGGCGCACAGAGTTGCTGTTTTTTAAACTTCTGCCCTGTACCCCCTCCATTTCTAAAACACAGAAATCCCAACCTTATCAAAACCTTGATGTACCATCACTGTGTTGCCACCCAACTGTTAGCACACCTTAAATCCTCTTATGAAAAGAACCCCCAGTATTAGCTGGGATCAGTCTGGTACATGTGAAATGTACTGGTGCTGTGAGTAGCCGTGGCTTGAAGAAAAGAGGAAAAAAGACACTGAATCGTACTTTAAAATTGAAATTGATTTTAAAAGAAATTGCAGTTTACATGGCATTGAAATTTAAAAAGAAAACTTCTACGAATGGTAAAAAGCCTCTATAGCAAAAAAAGAATAAAATCAATGAAAACTAATAAAAGATTCCTTAGCAAATGCCTTTCTGCAATGCCTAGTATGGTGTTCAGTCTGGCAGGATTTCCAGCACTGTAGATGTTTTCATGAGTAGAATGGAGACAGCCACACATTGTCCCAGGACAAAGTAAGGAAAAGCAGGAATCTTACCACACGATAAGTAAGTTCCAGTTGGAAACTCTTACATATCCCTGGCCCTGCCCTTGAATAGACAGAAGCAGGGTGAAGGGGATGGTCAAATCCCCTTCTGGAATTCAGCCAATCCATATCTAACATGGTATAAAATCTAGTTTCTAACACCTAATCTGAGAAGCAGATCACTTTTGAAGGTCTCTGTTCAAAGAAAGAAGAGTGATAGGAACTAAGGGCCCTTTTGAAGTGTTGAACATTTAATTTAGACAGATGGAAGACATAGAAACACTCTACATTCACAGTGTTGTTTGACAGAAATTAGGAAATTCTTCTAAGGGCACAATCCTATGCATGTTTAGACAGAAAAAAAGTCCTACAACTCCCAGCATTCCCTGGGAGTTGTAGGACTTATAAATATGCATAGCATTCCATCTTAAAGTACCTAGGACATTCCAAACAGGTCTTAAGTAACTGGATGAAATGAAGTGGGGATTTGAGCCTTCTGCTTTCAAATGATAGATACTGATCTATGCAGTAAATTAAACACACACACACACACACACACACACACACACACACATGCTGTTTGAGAAACAAACAGATCTTAGAAATATAGATCCGATCCACTTAAGTTGACCAAACCTTAGAAATCTAGCCAGTTTCTCTCACAACAGCATGATTTGAAAAAAACAAAACCAAATGCTAGCATGTATGTGTGTGTGTGGCTATTTTTTCCAATTACATGACACAGAAAGGGCTGAGGAGTAGTTTGCATGCAGGAAGTCCCAGGTCCAGTTAAACCAGGGGTGTTGAACCTTAGGCCCACAGAACAAATCTGACCCACCTTGGGTCTCAAGCTGGCCCTCTGGAGTTCCTCAGATGGCCACGCCCCTTACTCTGGCCACACCCTTCCCCCAACTGCCAATCGTTTGGTGGTTTCCCAGATTCTGTGTACTTTTTCCAATTCCAAAAGGTTGAAATGCCTCCCCTAGGCTTTGTTAAAGGCAGTAAGAGCTTTAAGCTAAAATATGCTGGTGTTTTGGGGATATCTGGTATTTTTGTTCCCACCCCTTTTCCCCCATGCACCACTGGAATGTGGCCTCTGAGTGCTTCTCTAAAACAGAATTTGGCCCTCTGGCTGAAATATGTTCAATTGCCCCTGAGTTAAAGGATCCCAGGTTGCTGAGCTGGGCATGACCTCCACCTGAGGCCTTTGGAGAGATGCCACTGGAGTAGACAGTACTGGGCTAGTGAACTGACTCAGCACATGGGCAGCTTTATATTAGCTACATTTTCATTTTACAAGCGAGAAGTGTCCCTTAAAGGGGTTCAGTTAATTTCAATTTTCTTCCCATTTATTTCTCAAATGTGTTCTGCAGAACAGAACCAATTCATAACATTCCTGCTTAAAGTCATTATCCTCTTAGTCTGGCCAAGGCAAAAAAGAAAAAGTAATTTCCATCCACATACGTAAATTGCTTCTCCTGATAGTGATTGAAGGAGCCCACAGATTGTAGATTTAGTTGTGGTGATTTTCCCCCTTCATTCTAGTTCACTAAATCACTTAATAGCAAAGTTGCTTATCAGAAAATAATTGGCAATGCATCTGACCTTCAAACCTCTGCTGTCTCCTAACTCCTTTTCATGTTTATAATTTTGAAGGATTGTGGACACAAATATTATTTGTGTACAATATTTTGTTAGCAGGGCACCATTTTGGAAAGACTATTCCCCCTCCTGTATCCTGACTGCATATGCAATTATTCCTTATATTTGGCAGACTCACTGGTTTTACAGACTGAGTGACCATAGTATAAATAATGAAGGCTGGAGACAGACAAGAGTTTCAAGAGCTGAAAGTGAACATGGAACAAACGTTCTCTGAAGATATCTTTACATCCCCAAATTGGGCTGCTTTGGGGTGCAAAAGGGTGGCTGAAATGACTTATCCCCTTTTGCCTCTCTGCACCGCTGCCTGTGTTTTCCACCAGCAAGAGCACTACTTCTCCTTTTGGTGGTCACCATTTTTTCTCAAAAGTCCTTTCTGTGTGATGCTGCCTCATGAGCTGGTATCATGTCGGGGGTGGGTGGATGGGGGAGAAATTGGTGGCTGCTAGGTGGCAGCTGTCAATAAAAGTGCTGGTGTAGCAGGTTTTGCACATCCCAATTCACCCCCACCACCCCAAATTGCCAAAATGACCTCCATCTTCACCTCTGTGCTTGGGGTGGCAAAAATGGAGGGAGGAGCATTTTGCTGCAGCCCTACCTGAAAGTGCATTGAGAGAAGCATCTCTTCCTGTAGTGTACAGGTGTATTTCATTTGTGTCACCCTAGAGATGGATGAGAATTTCATTTGGTTTGTTCTTTGATAAGAATTTTCCAAAATACACAGATTTCTTCAGAAATAGGACAAAAACAACTTGAGATCAACACACGCACACACAGAAGAAGAACTGACAGCTTCATTCATCTAGGCAAAGGCTTTGAGTGTTTAGCTCTCAGAAGTCTGGCTTTGAATCCCTTTGTATCCCAATCATTTCTGTGGTGCTGAATTAAGGTTGCCACCTCTTTTTGACTTATGGATGCCCCATAAGCCATTCTTATTGAATTTGGCTGGTACAGATGAGTGAAAATCTCATTCAGTTTGTGTGAAGGATCCCTAACTGGATCCTTTGCGTGAGTTCGGCGCTCAACGGGTTAACCGGCACTGAGTTACAGCCCGTACGAGCGCTGGAGACCGCCTGGGAGGCTCGTGCACACAAGAGGAAACCAGAGCCCTTTAAATGACCAAATAAGGCTTTTATTTGTTTACACAAGATACGGAGCGGAACTAACAGCTTTCTAGGAATACTACAATGTCAATACAACCTTAGTTGACCCCTGCGTTTGTCAATGAAACAGGCTCCTAGGCTAGCGCATTGGAGTTAGTCAGTTACCTCAGATCAAAGACGTTATGCTAGTCAATTTCAGTCTGGCTCCGAATTGGCCGATCCGGGGATGGGAATGGCTTACTCCAGCTACCGCCTGGAGGACAAATCTGGTTCCGAAGTACCCTGGGTTCCCAACAACCTGTTACCGGAAGGGAGAGGGGTTTTCTACCCCTGAGTTCCCGCTCTCCCCGCCCTCCAGGTCAGGTGGGGGCTTATGCCTGCCCCTTCGTATCAGGTGGGCTTATTCCTGCCCGGGAAGAAGGTGACGTACTGGGTACTTTACAGCTCTTTGAGACTGCCCTGATAGTTTGATGGTTCTTGATGGTCCTTCCTTGGGTTTTGTGGATTTCCACCGAGACTCTCCATTGTTGGGGATGCCGGTCTGTCTGGCTGCTTCCCTTGTGACCTCATCCCCCCTCCTCTCCCCCTTCCCTTGGGCGGAGACTGGGTGTGTGTGTGGGTGTGTGTGTAGACTCGTGTTAGGCTTTCTCCACAGTTTGTTTTTTGATCAGAGCATACCAAAATCCACAAATTTCTTAATAAACAGAACTTGAGATATAAACAGTTTGCAGGTGGGAGAAAGCAACATTGACAGATTCATCCATTCCTGGCTCCACTGGTTAAAGAGGTTTTGGAAGTGTTAAAAACAAAAATGACATGGACATACACACAGGGCCAGTGCAAGGCAGTTTGGTGCCCTAGGCAAGATCAGATATTTAGTGCCCCCCACTTCCCACTTGAGCCCTCCCTCCCTCCAGCCCTATGCTCCTGGCGCCCCCTTTAGCCCTGCGCCCTAGGCAGCCGCCTAGTTGGCCTAATGGTAGCACCGGCCCTGCATACACACACCATAAAGAGCCAGGCTCCACATCAGAAGTTGGCATGGCGAGGCACCTGCCAATGGCTCTGGGGCTCACAGGCACACATTGCCAACCCTGCTCCTCCCACAGTCAGGCCCTTGTTTTGCATCGCCAACGTCACTGGAACCCCAGCTTGGTGCTGCTGCTCGCTGCTCCCAACAGTCACTCACCCCCTCTCCCCAGACAGTCACCCACCCTAGATCATGTTGGGTTTTGCATAGGCAGAACGAGATTACCACCTGACATCGGGATTATCACCTGACCTGGTGGGTGTTACTTGAGTTCAAGTATACAAGGCCTTTGGTCAGGAGACATGGTCTCGAGGTGATGTGACTCAGCAGCCTTGAACAGGTTTGAAGCAGTAAACATGTTGATGAATAGGTTACAACTGGGGTGAGTAATGTCCTATTTATAGGTGCAGGGTCTGGGGTATATAAACTGGCACACTTGCTGATAGCTTTCATATTCCTTCCGTCATTCCTCTTCATCTCTCTCTGCTGCTTGTTCGTCTCGACATGTATAGTCTTGGACTTCACCATCTAGCCTTACCACTGGGGTATAGGTTTTGAGTCTGCTATGATGTAGTGAGTAGAGATGCATTGATTGCCTTAATCCCATGTAATTGGGTCTTACAAATAAACTCTTTAATCTTTATTAACTGCTGTTATCTCCTCCTTCCGCTTGCGTGACTGGGACTGAGGGTCATTGGCTAGGGGAGCTTTTGAACCCGGGTCAGTCCAACTCTCACATCGGTTATGGGCCCAGATAAGGATCAGATAACGATCTGATGGTTATCTTAGATGGGAAGATAAGCCACAGAGACGCAGTTTGGAAAAATTCAGCAGTTATAGAGTTAAAGGAATTTGTTTACTATTTGTAAGAACGGTTTGTAAATAACCGGGAAGGCGAAGGTTTGTTGCTAGAGCTGGATGCTGATAACAGCGGCTTGGAATGCAGCAGGACAGAGAGACGGAGGATTTTTCGTTTTGAAAGCAGCTGAAATGTGGAAGCCGGTTCGGGCAGCTACTAGGCTGAAACACTGGAAACAACGCTGGACACAAGGATTTCGTATTCCACAGCTTGCTGGAGTGATTGTCAAGGAGCTGTATCGGGCAAGGAAATAATCTTCAGGAGGCTCTGTGTGTCTACTCAAGGCTACAAGCAGGAGGATCATATTTCATTTGCAGTTTGCTTCTTCACACAGCAGCGGATCAGCTATCTTTTGCATTGTATCAACAAGTGGCTTGGATTACAAATGCGTGGATTACGTCTGACGTGGGTAAAGCGTCTGGAGCGTCATGTCGCAGCAAAGCTAAGTCACGTGTGTATCTAGGGAAACTTGATACTACATGGAAGGCTGTATCAAACCAGCGGAGGCGTGGTTTTGAAACAGAGAAAGAAAAACAGCGCGACAGTTTTGAACAGAGAAAGCTGTGCTTAAAATGTGAAGCTGTTCTTCATTTTCTTCATGTGGGATCACAGAAAAAGGAGCTTGAAATCAGCAGGGGTGCTGCTGAAGGGAAAACCTTTATGTTTTAACCCAGGACATAACAAAATGGACATTATTTTGTTGTGAGCAGAAACAGTGGATTGTTTAAACGAAGCTTTCTGTGTTGGACATAAATAAACAGGAAGAGGACTATGCAAATGGTCAAGAGGTTTAACAGTCATGTTTTTGAAACTGTATTTCTTGAAAGTTTGGATAACTTGGATTCAAGAAAGTGTAATATATGCTTTGAAATGTCAGGAAATGTACTGAATGTATATATGACTTGAGTATATTGTGGATTTCTCTGTAGCAAAATGTAAAATACTGAATTAGTAGGTATGTTTATATGGCAAAGCTAAGAGATGGATTATTTCTTTTATACTGTAATAGTAAATAAAGAAATGGAAAGTTGTACTGTTGCAACTATAAAAAAGTTAAATGCTTATATGTATGACATGAACATGCATGCATATCACATGATTGTTTGGTCATTTAGATTCACAGGCTTGTGAAAGAAAATGCAAACTGTTGGTGGGGAAAGCATTTGGGAAATTGTAATTTTCACATGAAAGGAATTTTGTGCACATAAACAAGGGATGCTAGCTTCAACAGGTAAACTGGAAGGCAAGCTGAAAAACCAGTTCATTTCATTCAATTTGTTCTTGGTGATCTTGTGGAACTCTGATGGTTTTTAGAGGAAAAGCACGTTATTTCATGATGTTAATTGATCAATACACGAGGTACAGGTTGTGTACATGTTAGATAGAAAACTGGAGTTTTGAACAAAGTCAAGGTGTTTTGTGCTTGGGTGAGAACAAGCATATTACCCATGTTACCTATTTCTTTTCAGATATGGGAAAGTTCAATTCAGTGCATGTTTTGATGTATTTCTAACAGGATGTGATATTGAACACATGGATTGTGTGGAAGAGTAAACAAACACTCAGAAGAGGTGATACTAATTTGGTTAATGAGGTTTGGGTAGAAGCTCTTAAATGTTTTGATTATGTACATGATAGAAGTTTTAGTTCTGTGTGATGAACTGTACACCTTATAGAAAGTAGTGTAGAAGGAAGAATCTTCTGGAGAAACATTTCAGGATCTTGGATCTGATATGTAGGTACATACACCTCAAAGTTAGAAGAAATCTGTAAGGGAGCTTACATGAGATTTTTCTAGAAATGAGAATATTGTGTTTTACATGAATAACACTTGGATAGTGAGATTATCTAGAAGTGTTAAGTATAATGCTAAATGAAAATGTGAGATCATTTTTCAAAATTAATTCTGTTAATGCAGGGGATGCATCAAGGTCAGAGTCAGAATAGAAAAGCATTTGCTGAAAGACAGTCAGGTAAATTTGACAAACTTTGATACACATTTGGTTTAGTGGAGACTAAACAAATGATTGTTCATCATTGGTGCAAATTTTATTGGAACAAGAACCTGATAACTGATGAGGTAAGGAACAGGTGAGTCAAACAACCTGTGAGATATCAGGATGAATTTGCAGGAAAAGCCATTTGAAACTTCAAAATTTCAAAGAGGTGAAAGAATTGTCTGTTAAGGAAGCTGAACCATAGCTTCAGGCTATGCAAGCTGAGTTGAATTCTTTGGATAAAGAACAAAACATGGAAGCTGGGGAAACAAACAGCAGTCCATGGAACTCATTGTTACCAGATAGATTTTTAAGTGAAAACTAACCAGATTGGAAAAAGTATATGACAAAATAGCAAGATTGGTTGCTTGTGATTTTTGCTCAAGTTAAAAGGGGCTGGATAATCATGAGATGAGTGCAACAACAATTTGCTTTGGAAACAGTTAGACTGATGTTTAAGAATGTAAAGATGTAAGAATATTTCACAATTGAAATATTGGAACATAAGCATTTTAAATGAGAGGAAGTCTTTAAATGGAAAACTGTCTGTGAGATTTTCTTTAGGAAAAGTTAAAATCAGCTAGAGGCTGGAATTCTGTTTTGAACTCAAACATTGCTGAAATGAGGTCTGCACAGAGAGGCAGATCAATGTTTGTTTGTTAAACAGGAGAAACAGGGACATAGACTGTATGTACTTTGTTTAGATGGGTGATCTATTGTTTTTTCTGGACAGATAAAAGCAATATGATATAATTGATCCAGGGTTTGGAATTTCATTGAATTGAAACTGCTTGGTGGTGGATCAACTGTTTATTTGTAAATAGAAGTTGAGGGAGAACCAAGAGGGCAGTACTTACTGCAACAAACCAGAGAAATATCATGGATGTGATTGAGAATTTTGGAGAAAGTTAACTCAGTGAGAGACTCCAAATAGTTGGGAATTTTCAAGCACATGCTGATGGAAAAGCAGTTTGAATGCTACACAGAAGCATTGGGCTGTTGAGCTTTACTGTACAAGCAACAAGGCCAGGTATTGCTGTCAGTGTGATAGGCAGACTGTTAGACCAACAGGACATGCTTGGAGAGCTCTGAAAAGGAGTTGAGTGTTATCTGGAAGGAACATCACACTTCAGACTAAGAGTTACAAGTCAGAGCACAGGTGGCTTACAGATTCACAGAAATGCCAGTTGTGGTTGTGATAGTAAGAACAACAAGAACACACCTGAAGTTTGTTATTTTTATAACCATACTTTGTTTGATTGATTTTGTAGAAACAATCATCTAGAAGTTAGAGTTCAACTGAAATTGAACTGAATGCATTGTATTATGTATTGTGCTATTATGCTATTGTAAAGCTTGAATAGTTAATGCATTTGTTTAAATAGTTTAAATTGTTAAAAATGTTTAAATGATGCTGAGATTGATGTGAAAAACCTATTACAGTTTTTTCAGGAAACCAAGGCAGGATTGCTATACTGCAGGCAGATAGCAATACACAACGTTTTGGGTTTGCAGATAAACCTGTGTCATAAGGAGGGATACATCAGAAGTGATTTGATGGTGGTTCAAATTTCTGACAGGTAAAGTCATTCCTGCAGAAGTTTTTTTTATCAAAGTCTATAGATGAAGGAACAGCATCAGATGTCAACAACGCTGTTGCTGTTGTATGAGGTAAATAACCACGTTCTACGCAAATGCAAAAGCAGGGGGATGTTGGGTTTTGCATAGGCAGAACGAGATTACCACCTGACATCGGGATTATCACCTGACCTGGTGGGTGTTACTTGAGTTCAAGTATACAAGGCCTTTGGTCAGGAGACATGGTCTCGAGGTGATGTGACTCAGCAGCCTTGAACAGGTTTGAAGCAGTAAACATGTTGATGAATAGGTTACAACTGGGGTGAGTAATGTCCTATTTATAGGTGCAGGGTCTGGGGTATATAAACTGGCACACTTGCTGATAGCTTTCATATTCCTTCCGTCATTCCTCTTCATCTCTCTCTGCTGCTTGTTCGTCTCGACATGTATAGTCTTGGACTTCACCATCTAGCCTTACCACTGGGGTATAGGTTTTGAGTCTGCTATGATGTAGTGAGTAGAGATGCATTGATTGCCTTAATCCCATGTAATTGGGTCTTACAAATAAACTCTTTAATCTTTATTAACTGCTGTTATCTCCTCCTTCCGCTTGCGTGACTGGGACTGAGGGTCATTGGCTAGGGGAGCTTTTGAACCCGGGTCAGTCCAACTCTCACAGATCAGAGCCAGAGAGCAGCTTGACTCCCTCCCATCCAACAGCACCGCTGCCCAGCAGGTGAACATGTCCATGGTAGTGATATGGTGACAGCAAACAGCAGCACTGGCAGAGCCCCCCTCACCCCGATGGCAGCAGTCCACACTGGATTGGAGCTGCACAGTGATTTGACTCTCATCCAAAAGCACCACCTCCTGCCAGGTAAACACACCCAAGGAGACAGGGCGAGTTACTGGTGGTAGCAGTAGCAAGCAGCAGCTTCAGGTAGGCCCCTGATGGCAGCCGCAGTGCTGGGAAGGCCCCGTCAGTGGTGCCCGGGCCTGCCGTTGCACTGGCCAGGGGTCCAGGGTTGTGCTAGCAGAGATCTGCACCATGCAAAGAGCTCACTAAAGTCTGGTGCTGGCCCTGCAAAGAGGGAACTTTCTCTGAACCTTTTAAGATAGGAGAGTTCTCTGTTATCTCTATTTAGGCATTACTGACTCCAGATGAGGAATGTTGCATGAAGAGAGAGTCGGCCCATGTGTGATGGTTCTGGACCTGCCCCTGTCTCCCTTGTGGTCGGCCACACCCACACATTGTCCATTCGATGGAGGCATATCTTCAGAGCTGAAGCCTGCTGAATAGGCATAGGTTCTCCCCGTGAGCTGAAAGCCTGAGCAATCTGGCTTGTAGTCTTCTCCAGGAGGTGGAATAACACTGAAGTGGAGCAGTGATAAAAGGCCTACGCTCAGGAAAGCTGAAAGACATAATCAATTGGTCGGTTTGATTAGTGTTTTAATTCAGTCATCACTTATTCTTAAATGTAGGTAGGTGTTTATTTGTATTTTAATCAGGAGTGTTGTTTGTGACAGGATTTCAGTGCTGTGCAAGCAAGGAGGCATTCTTATTTTTGAGATGAAGGCCTTCAAAAAACAGAAAGAAAATATAAATCACTAAAGAACCTTTTGTACACATTTGTGTTGTTTTTGTTTTTTTGTTTTCATGAAGGAACAGTTCATCTCAGGAATGTCAGGCTAATTTAAACAGCATGATGGGAATTGGGCCTCTGGGTAATAAACACTTGTATTATCAAAAGAATACAGAAGGCATCGGTTCCCAGAGACATCACCACAGATGTTTTTTCCCAATCATCTCTTCTTTCCTGACATTTTAAAATTAGTACTAGAGTAAGCATGCACGTGCGTGCGCGCACACACACACAATTAATCTAGCACTGAAAGGGTTAATTAATTTTGCTAACAGAAGACTGAAGAGGCTACTTCAAAATGCAGATGACTAATTTGATCTGGTACCTAGGACATTCCAAACAGGTCTTAAGTAACTGGATGAAATGAAGTGGGGATTTGAGCCTTCTGCTTTCAAATGATAGATACTGATCTATGCAGTAAATTAAACACACACACACATGGTTGTCTCACCACTCATTAGGGCCTCCACCTCTGGCCCAAACAAGTGTATAAAAGCACCAGGTAGCAAGAGCTCAGCTTCACTTCATTCTACTCTCTCACTGTTTTGCCTCTGATCTTCACTGGACCACCTGATTGGATTGGATGTTCTGAATGGGGTTTTTTGGGGGAGACCTACAAGAAACCCCACAAAAGACCCCAGTCATATTCTAGAGCAGGGCTCTCCAACCTTGGGTCCCCAGATGTTGCAGGACTGCAGCTCCCAGAATCCCTTGCCATTAGCCATGCTGGCTGGGTCTGCTGGGAGCTGTAGGCCAGCAACATCTGGGGACCCAAGGTTGGAGAGCCCTGTTCTAGAGCCTTGCCCCATGGGCAAGAAGACCCTGGACTTGTGATTTTATACCAATTGATGTCATGACATTATAATACCTCTAATTGAGACCTGAGAGGACTGGCTTTGGAAAGGAAAAAAAGGGCATCCACCTTTCTTTATTTTTGCTTTGCTGAAAATGGCTTTTTGAAAAGCTGAAGGCTGTTTGCTAAATTGAAAGTAAGGTCATGGCATGCTGTATCTTGCAGAGCTACTGATAATGAGTAGAGGAAAGAAGAGCTGATGCATGCGCACAGACACCAACCAGAACGGAACATCTCTGCTAAGTAGCTAATGTTGTGAAACCTGTGCTGATAAGGTATGCTGAGAATGTCCTTACTAGATGCCTGTTGTTAGGAAGCCATAACAATAAGCAGAAACAATTGTTGGGAAGAGGTGTAAATGGTGTAGATGACCAAAGATGACTGCAAGTTCATGGAAGATGTAGCAGGGAGGAATGTGTCAATCAAAATAATGTGTCCAGCTGGGAGGCCTTCAGTAATGTTGTAGAAAAGTATCAGATTAACCCATTAATGATAATGCTGGAGATGTTCCCCAAACACATGGGCATAAAGCATGAGATCATTGGGGAACAGACAGACACCTCACTTCTGATTGGTGAATGGGTGGGCTCATCACCCATGCACCTCATTTTTGATTGGAACATGGTTGTCTCACCACTCATTAGGGCCTCCACCTCTGGCCCAAACAAGTGTATAAAAGCACCAGGTAGCAAGAGCTCAGCTTCACTTCATTCTACTCTCTCACTGTTTTGCCTCTGATCTTCACTGGACTACCTGACCCAAGGAATGTGGTAACTATGGACTGTTTTAGACTTTATACTTTAACTTGCAAATAATTTTAACTATTTTCTGAAGTTAGAACTTAGAATAGTTTCTGAACTGGGGACTTGGTCTTATTTTGAAGATGGGGCTTGGAATCATTTCCAAACTTGAAGCCATCTTAGAACCATACTTGGCCAACCCTTTTAATCCCAAATTTGATTAGACCCTTAATTGCCACTACATTTTAGGTTCTGGAACAGAATGTAAAGTTTAGATTTAAGATCTGATAGTTGCTGCAACAGTGCTAACACGTGCACTACCAGAATTACATCTTTAAGTCCCAGAAATGTTTTTATTTAGACCATTTAATTTTTGACTGTTTTGCTCAAGCTTCAACATTTAACTACATAGATGCCAAGCTTAACTCTTCACATTCTGTACCTGGACCTGGAGAAACTTGGTAATGCTTTAGCATAGCCTTTTACATGCAAGTGGTGTGCAGGAGAAAGTCAAGGGGGAGTTAACTTTAAGCATGTTTTAGTTTCGCTTTGAAATGCAAGTAAAGTGCAGGAGGGCACTGAGGCGGAGTCATATTAACCAAACAAACAATGCTTGCTAGAAGCTCAGTCTGCTATCTTGCTTGCTACATTTGTAGTGCCAGCTTTGTCAATTGCAATCCTTTTAGTTAATATTAAATTTATATTACATTCTCTCTTCCATTGCTAGTAACGTAATCACAAAGGAGCTTCCAAATTATGCTCATGTAACCACCACATTAATTTCCTTAAGTGTTGTAATTTTCTTAAATAAAACATGTAATGCATTTCAATTTATTTTTGAGTCAGTGGTGATGTTTGCCTGTTTGGACTTGGCGTGGTTACCTACTGGGGTGTCTCAAATCCAATTGGTATAGGTTCTGAAGCTAAACAGGACTAACTTAACAACACACACTCTATTGTAATAGAAGAGCTGATTCAAATGGCAACATTTTCCTCCTTCATTTAAATATAAACTGGGCTCTAGAACCCAGTTTAGTTATTTACTCATGATGATCATTCACGCCAGAGACAAAAATAACAGGGTGTGTCTGTTTTCTGAGACACAGAAAAGCACAGAATTCTTATGCAGCAATATATTTGCAGGTTTAAAAAAACCAAAATGTTCCCTGAAGTAAGGCTGCCTTTTATGGAATCAGTGTGTGACCCTCCAAAGTGTCACAGGCCCAGAGCAAGAACTAAAAGAGCAAAACGCAAGCAGGTGAACCCCACTGCAGGCTACATCTTGTAGATGTGTATTATACACACTTGATTAAGGAATTTTGAATTATCTAAAGATCTTTACCCATTTTATAGATGGGAGTCACTGAGACTGAGTCTCTAATCTAAAGACCCTGGCCAGGTTTGTACAACCACTGTGGCTTATTTAAGCCATTACCTGTGGGTGCCATATTGAATATTCAAGCCATGACCACAGCTCGTTGTGTCACCTGAACCTGGGGACCATGGGTTATGTGAGGGTTAAACAACCTTCACAGAACTCATGGCTTGCTTAACCCTCACATAAACCACAGTTCCCAGGTTCAGAAGACACAACAAGCCACAATCCCAGCTGGAATATTCAAAATGGCCACCATCACATGCTTTAAAAAGCCACAGTGGGCTGTTTGATCATACAAACAAGCCTAAGACTCTGTGCCAGAGGCAAACCCCATGCAAAGCAGATCTCAAGACATGATCTCAAACTGTCTTGATATCTATGTGATCCCCCACTAGCCAGTGTTTTCACTTCAACGTGGGAGTCACTGAAAATTAGAACTTAAGTATCCAGCCTTGGAAGCTCTATCAGCCCTAATTAGACCGGATCTCAGAATTCTGCTAGTATTCCAAGTATCTTGATCATACACTCATTAGTATGGTAGCATCCCTCTGGTAAAGGATCTTGTATATATCTCACAATGTGGTATAATTACATGATCCTAAACCTATTATGCATCAGGTTTAATGGATCAATCTCTTTTATTGCATTAGCCAGTTGTCTAACAAATAGAAGCAAGCCATGTGTTTTTCATCCCCTTAAACTGATTGTAAGAAGAATCAATTTAAGGGTATAAAAAATGACTGAATTTTGGTGGTATCTACTTGGCCTAAACTGGGACTTGTATAAACTAAGAGCATCATACTGAGGCCACTTTAAATCACTCCACATGGCAGCTGTCACCATGCAGATTAGATGAATTTTTCCATGTCATTGCAAGTGCCCCCTTCTAAACTGGTGCATGGAGGTGTCTGAAAATGATTTGATTTTCACAATCAGTCTATGAATGGCTTGCCACATGGTGACAGTCACCAGGTGGAACAATTTAAAGTGGCCTTCAGATTGCAGTCATAAAGGCACACACAGGGCATTTTAAAGGGGAGACCATAAGTCAGCCATAGCTGCACACCAGTCATAAAGTAATGGAGTGCTAGACAAGAACATTGAAAAGGCTGACATCCATTTCTTTTAGGAAATCATTGTGAGCCTAAAAGAATTTCCAAGAGTTGGAGCATGATGATGATGATGATACTACTACTACTACTACTACTACTAATAATAATAATAATAAATGAATCTATTTACAATAAATGGTCTAAGCCCTTGAAGGCATCACTGAATATCTGGCATTTGGCAATGTAATCACTTGCTCTTACAAACAGTCTGGAGAGATAAAAGGAGGTGAATTGGAAATTCACTATTATCCTTCCCCCTTCCATTTGACTCATCAAGCTTCAATAGCTTACAGATTTCTCTTCAACAACTTGAATAACAATTTCTGTCTCCTCTCACCTTGCTTAGATTGGATTTTTTTAAAAAAAGTTATTTCCAACAATTTCCTCTGACACATGTTGTAGGTGAGGTGGTGTTTTAGAATAACTTCTGTGTCCTTTATGTGCACAATGTTTGAAACAGAAGACTGTGGGAGGAATTGCCCTGCACAGATCACAGTAGCATTATTTAAAGATAATGAGGCATGTTCCCAACTTAATTTTAATTTGGTAACAATAGCAATACTAAAATTAGGGATAATATTTGCAGCAACATCAACAACAACAAAACCCTCCAAACACCTTCAGCTTTTAGAAAGCACAACGGGCATCGGGCAGCTTGCTAGAGTATTAGAAATAGAGTAACTGATAAAAGTATATTTGGAGAAAATTAACAGAAATATTGAGTTGGACCCAAAGCTTCCCTTCTTTAAACAGCAGGAGTATTTCTCTGATGGAAAGACTCCTTCCATCGGAGAAAGCGCTTCCTTAGATGGAGGACATATTGGATCAAGCTAATTGAAATTAATTAAAAGATCTGGTGTATTATAAGTGTTGTACAGGGACCACACAGCACTCTAAAAGCATAAGGGATATAAATGCATAAGTCAGGGTTGGGGAACCTATTTCAGTCCAAGGGCCAAATTCTAATCTGGGAAAGGTCTCAGGGGCAGCATTCCATCGGTGGGCATGGCCTAACGCAGAGTGGGCAGGGGTAAAATGAGATGGTTACTGATTTTTAAGCTTACAGAAGCAAGCAGGATAAGGCTTCTACATGTCTGTTCAGAAGTAAGCAGGACTGGATCACTCAGCAGCACTTTAAAATAGCATCCCACATACCAAGACTTGGCATTTTCACTCACAAGTAAGCATAATAAGCCTCTGCATATCTACTCGCAACTAAGCAGGGCTGAATCACTCCACAGCTCTTTCAAATAGCAAATTGCATTCAAATAGGAATGGCTCAAGATATCAATGGAAAATCATGGGTCTGTCCCAGTTAGGGTTTCTCCACATGATGTTGCACAAATATGCTCAGAGTTTCCCTTCCCAGAGAGACAATACTCAAAGAAGAGAAAAGCAGCCACCTTGAGTGAGTTTTCAAAGGTTTCTTCTGTACAGAGGGCTCAGCAGGGGCAAGTGCCCAAATCAGAGCTGAACAACGGGAAAAGGACATGTGCAGGCCTTTTTAATCCTTTTTCTTACACTCATTGGTTCATTCATTTTCAGCGAATCAAATGCATTTGCTTAAACATGCTAACCAATCACGTACATTCATTTGAACATGGCAACAACCAATCAGAGACTTTCATTTGAATGTAGTAACAACCAATCAGAGACTTTCATTTGAACATAGTAAGTATCAGTCTTTAGTTACATATAAGGCTATCTATCCCTTCCTCCCTTGGCTAGGTTGATGTTTCTCATGACCTTTGGGACACTTGAGACACCAGGTGTCTCATACACTTACTACTCTTGGTACCCCTTATCAATTGAAGTAACTCCTCTTTTGTTTGTACATCTGGAGTTGGCACAAGAAAATACACATTTGGGACAAGTTAGCGGCCAAGGAGAAGATATGGCAGTACTAGACATATGGCTTAGACAAAGAAGCGATAGAACTCTTCAAGGTTCTCTGGCTAAAATAGCTATTGGCAGATGGGCAAGGTTAGTTAGCTTAGGCCAGGAGGGAGTGGAACAGAGAGATTAATTCATCTAACAATGCATGCTATAAACAGCCTTGTTCATTACACGTGTATGATGGAACGTTATTCCTACACTTTGTATATGCACCATGTCCACTTTTCTAACAATGATGAGGCTTTTAACCTGCCACTTTACTGAGACTTCTGCTTCCGGATTCTTTGCAAGATTAAGATCGGCTCTTTTACATATGTTTTTTCTGTGGGGTTTCTTTCTTTGCCTTTTTAATATGTTCCATTATACAAGTACAGTAATACCTTGGATTGCAAGCATAATTCATTCCGGAACCATGCTTGTAATCCGAAACCAGAGAAACCAGGCTGGTGGGGACTAGGAGGAGGGCTTTTTCTGTGGCAGCCCCCAATTTATGGAACTCTCTCCCCAGTGACCTCCGTCATGCCCCTTCCTTGATTAGCTTCTGCCGGGCATTAAAAACATGGCTTTTCAGGCGGGAATATGGGGTGGGTTAGGATTTTTAATTGTGTTTTATACTGTGTCTGTGTGTGTCCCTCCCCCCTGTATTTTATTACATTGTACATCGCTCAGAGTGGCCGGTTGTCTGGCCAGATGGGCGATTCATAAATATAATAAATAAATAAATAAATAAATAAACACTCTTATATCAAAGCGAGTCTCTGGCGGGCATGAGCGGGGCTGATTTCGGCCCGCTATGCCCGCTCGAGGCGAGCGGTTACATCCCTACACTTGTCTTGCAAGACCTTGCTTGTTTATCAAGTCAAAAATTTTTAATTTTTTTTTGCTTGTCTTGCAAAACGCTCTCAGACCAAGTTACGTTGCAATCCAAGGTATTACTGTACAAGGTGGTACTGCAGTATAGCGGAATTGCGAAAATGTATGAGGTTCTCATTCTGGTTCATTCTGCTATTTCCAGATAATACTACACTTCCTACACTCTTAAAAAAAAAAAAAAAAGCCACAAAAATGCTTGGGAAGCATGGGAGAGGCCCTGGAGGATGACAACGTCATGTAAAGCAGGGGTCCCCAACCCCTGGGCCATGGACTGGTACCAGTCCGTGGCCTGTTAAGAACTGGGCCGCGCGACGCCCGGCCGGCTGCCGCGCTGCCCAGCTTTACAAAAATGCTCGTCGTCGGGGAGGTGAGCAGAGGGACGAGTGGCGGGGGGGACGAGTGGCCAGGTGGGGTGCTCGCGGCACGTCTTGGCGGGCGGAGCGCACCGCGCGAGAAGCAGCCCGTCCTGGCTCTCGGGGTGCTCGCGAGCTCTGGCGAGCACCCCCCCCACTGCTCATCCCTCTGCTCACCTCCCCGACGACGAGCATTTTCGTAAAGCCGGAAGTGACGTAAAACCAGTCACTTCCTGGTTCTTTGGTGCTGCCGCCCGGGCCGCACAGCAGGTGAGCGGTGGGCGACCCCACCCCCCGGTCCGTGGAAAAATTTATTCCACGGGACCTGGTCCCTGGGCCCAAAAAGGTTGGGGATCGCTGATGTAAAGCACCTACAAACTACCATGAGTGAGGAATCATGAGTGCACAATAAATGCCTCATGCAGAGAAGCCCTCAGCATCTGGATGGATGCACTCGTTCAGGGCACAGTTTGGATCTGGTTTTCTGTGTTGGATTGGGTGGGATTTGGGGGCAGGACTGACCTCCCTGCTGTGTTTGAGAGCACATATAATTTTGAAAAGTATCTTTTCCTGGTTATGAGTCAAGTCAAGTTTATTTACTTATATATTTATAATTCATTTACAGGCTTTACATACTGCTCTATATCTGACAAGATTCCCAAGTGCTGAACAATAAAAAGAAAAAGAAAAAAATCAAAATACAGAACTAAAATATTTAGATTATGTTATCTAAAACTGTGACTGGTCAATCACGGAAGGCTCGTTTAAATAAAAATATCTCTAGCATGTGCTGTGGGAAAAAACAATGTTGGTGCCAGCATGACATCAAGAGGCAGGGAGTTCCACAGTTTAGGGTCATTTCAATTATGTGATTTCTAGAATCTGAACTCCTGAAATAAAGTGAAGCCCTGAAGTAAATCTAAAGAAAAGAAAACCCCACCAAGGAAATACAACTTTGGGATCTCTTGACAGAGCTTATCTATAGTTGCACATTACATTTCTTCCTTAGAATATAAGCATTGCCTTACTGCAGGGGCAATTTTAGCCCAAGGGTTGGATTCCACTATGGCAAAGCTCTGGGAGGCTGCAATCCAGGGATGGGAGGGCCTGAAGGCAAAAGCAGCGGGGCCAAATACCAAATATATTTCAGCTTAAAGAGCTTACTGCCAGTGACTAAGCCTTAAGAGAGGCATTTCAACCTTTTAGAACAGGGGTCCTCCTCAAACTTTTTAAACAGGGGGTCAGTTCATTGTCCCTCAGACTGTTGGGGGCCCGGACTATAGTTTGAAAAAAATATGAACAAATGGATCAAGTAAAAAAAAAAGGACCAGGGTCCTTTTTTTTTACTTGATTAAATGGAAAGTTATTATAAATTAATTATAAATTAATTATAAATTAATTTGCTGTCTAAAATTGAAATACATTAAATTTTAAAAACTTATAGAAAGGCTTGATTTGCGCACTGCACAGGTCTTATTTGTAGTGCAAAAAAACAGGAAAAAACAATACAATATTTAAAATGAAGAACAATTTTAAGCTTATTAGTATTTCAATGGGAAGTATGGGCCTGCTGTTGGCTAATGAGATGGTCAATGTCCGGTTCCATATTTGTCACTGCTAGTCCTAACAAGTGATGCAAGTGTGCATCAGTTAGTCTGGATCTGGTTGGAGATTTCAGATGTTTCATTCGGGAAAAAGTCTGTTCACAGACATAGGTGCTGCCAAAGATGGTTGCCATTTTGAGTGCATGGTTCCTGAGATTAAAAGGCAGGCAGGCTGATGGAAGCCTTAACCCTAGTTCTCTGGAGTGAAAGTGAAGGAACACGTCACACACACAACCTTCAGCACTGCTTTAGCAGAGACTGTTCTTCCCTGGCTCATCTCCCACTCCAACAATGGGGAACCCACGGGGGTGAGAAAAAAGGAAGCAAGTAGCTGTTACGTGGGAAAGGCTTGGGCGTTCTTCACTCTTTGAACCAAGGTAGGCCAGCAAGGAATTCCCCAGAGAGAAGGGGAACAGGATAGAAGAGCTGGCAGTTATCCCACTCATAACCCATCGCAAAGCCTCCCACCAGCCACTGCCTCCGTTTCCCCCAAAACAAATGCAAGTCACAGCCGGATCCTGAACCTATTTTACTCAGCAGCGAGTCCCACTGAGGTCAATAGAATTTGCTTCCTGGAATCTGTACTGAGTAGCAGCAGCTGATGCCCCCCCAGAAGTCACACACACGTACCCCGAAACCCTTCACTCGCACTGAACCTTGCTCCTCCTGTTCCTAGACTCAGGGTTGGATCCCGATTGAGTCCTACTCCAGAGTAGACCCACCGAAACCAATGGGACTGCAGTTAAGAGTAACTGCAGCCCCACTGATTTCAATGGGTCTACTCTGGAGTAGGACTCAATTGGGATTCAGCCCGCTTTGCGGCTCTGTGTTTGAGTACTCACACACGCTGCAGGAGCAAATGCTTCCCTTCCTCTGCATCCGAGCCCCTCTGTGCCCACCAACCCGCCCCGCCACTGGCTCAGCCTCCCCTTACCCCACAGGGAAACAGGTGGGCGGGTGGGCAGGCAGCCTGTGCCCCGCCGCCGGTTCAGCTGCCACTCCTCCCCTTCCCCCCTGCAGGAGATGCAGGGCGGTGGGCGGTTGGTCGGTCCACGCCCCGCCGCCGGCTCAGCTGCCACTCCCCCCCTTCCCCCGCAAGGAGCCTCTAGATCGGCCACCGGGCCAGATGAAAAGACCCGGCGGGCTGGATGTGACCCGCGGGCTGTAGTTTGAGGACTCCTGTTTTAGAATGAGGAACAACTGAAAAAAAGCCAGGAAACCACTGAACAGTTGGTGGTTGGGGGAAAGGGGTGGGGCCAGAGGAAGGGGTGTGGCCATCAGGAGCCCAGGCGGGCCAGATATGGCTCCCAGACCTGAGATTCTACACCCCTTCCGTACTGGATGAGTGGAAAGGTCCAACCAACTAAGCATTCTGTTTCCAACTGTGCTGCCGGCCATATATCTCTGGAAACTCAGAATCATGCCATGTTGGTGTGGGTCCGATTGTTTGTCCCCAGCTTCTGAACATGTATTTTTCTTGTGATTGCAGAAAATCCAATGGGGAGATGTGTGTGTATGTGTGTGTACATATATATATATATATATATATATTGTTCAACAGATATTTGGCTTGCTCTCAAGAAATTTGCCATCTCCTCTGGAAAAGAAGGGTGTACCAATCTACCCTGTTGGGGCATTTGAAAATTCCCACCAAAACCTTCTATCAAAATGCACATGGGTGTGTCTGCACCCTATATACTGCATGGGATGTCCTGAAACCATGAATGCCCTTCGATTCTTAAACTAATCAAAGTGACTGGCTATCACCTATTTGTTGGTTATATTCAGCCAGGAGATTTTGACTGCTCTTTACAAAAAGCAATTTAAGTTCACCTAATGCCTACATTCTCTCTAAGCAGGAAAAGATAGTAGTCTGTCTTTTGCTGGTGATTTGCAGTAGATCAGCAAGGATTTCTCACACCCAATTGTTTAACAATACCAGCAACAAAATGTCCCCATCCCACCCTAAGTTATACTACTGAATGAAGAAAGCTTGGGGAGTAACCAGGGGAGGATTTTTGTATGTAAGGACTGTGGGCTCAGTTCTGTTCTGGCACTCAGAGCAAATTTTTTGGCTCCAAATTCTTTAATTCTAAGTGTATGTCTTTTGCACCAGGCTCTGGTTGATGGATCTTTGGGTTCTAGTAAAAAAGAACAAGCCATGGGTTCTAGGGTGGTTTGTAAACCCACCCTCCCTCACTGGGTTCAGACAAAATTAAAAACTGTGCCTGGTGAGGGTAATTATGGTAATTTGGTGGCGTGTGACCAGCATGCATGGGGCGGGAATGGGGAAAGTATGCTACAGTGGCTTATTTTCCTTCACTGATTATGCAAACCCGGTGACTGAGTACAATAATCCGAATACCTTACAAAGCACCTCTTTTACCAGAAGCTCTGTTGTGTGACTTAATGCCTAATACTACTCAGAGTTTGTGATACTTGCAAAAGGGTGAGGCAGAGGCACCATTTAACTTGAGTGACTCTAGGATCAGCTGGCCTTAACCCATGGATAACCCTGGGGCCTTATGCGGCAGTATCTCAACATATGCTGGTGGGCAAGGTCTTGGCCTTATATATGAAAGGAAGGTGGTGGTGAAATCTTTCCCATGAACCAAGGAAGAACGTGGCTCTTTGGATCATAAACCTCTGGCTGAATATACAAATATAAGTATGGTGAGGAAAGCCCACAACTCCCCTGAGGACTTTTACCCGCTTGTTCCTTTCTTATTTTTTCTTCCCTACAGCCTCAGCTCCCTGGCTGGTCCCCAGGGGCCTTCCCAGCAAGTTTCTCAAGGTGGAGAGATGTCATCCCAGAACTGTACATATCCAGGGGGGATCCAGGAAATTACAGGATGGTCAGCTTAATGTATTTTCCTGGTATATTGGTGGAAAGCATTATTAAGGATAAAATTAATAAGCATATAGAAGAACAAGCCCTGCTGAAAAAGAATCAACATGGTTTCCGCAAAGGTAAGTTCTGCCTCACTAATCTTTTAGAGTTCTTTCAGAGTATAAATAAACATGCGGACAGGAGTGATCCAGTAGGCATTACTTGGATTTCCAAAAGGCTTTTGACAAAGTCCCTCACCAAAGACTCCTGAGCAAACATAGCAGTCAGGGAACAAGAGGAGAGGTCCTCCTCTTATGGATCAGCAACTGGTTAAAGAACAGTAAGCAGAGAGTAGAAATAAATGGTAAATTCTCCCTGGAGGGATGTATACAGTGGAGTCCCACAGGGATCTGTATTGGGACCAATGCTTTTCAACTTATTCATAAATGATCTGGAATTAAGAATGAGCAGTGAAGTGGCCAAGTTTGCTGAAGTTTGCTAGGGTGGTTTAGGGATTGCAAAGAGCTCCAAAAGGATCTCTCCACACTGGGAGAATTGCATCAAAATGGCAAATGTGGTTCAGTGTAAACAAGCATAAAGTGATGCATGTTTGGGCAAAAAAATCTCAGCTTCACATATAAGCTGATGGGATCTGAGCTAGCAGTGACTGACCAAGAAACAGATCTTGGGGTTGTGGTGGACAGCTCAATGAAAATGTTGACCCAGTGTGCAGCTGCTGTGAAAAAGGCAAATTCCATGTTAGGCATAATTAAGAAAGGAATCAAAAATAAAATTGACTATATCATACTGTCCTTATACAAATCTACCGTGTGATCACACTTGGAATACTATGTACAGTTCTGGTCACTGCACCTAAACAGGGATATTGTAAAGTTGGAGAAAGTGCAAAAAAAAAAGGCAACCGAAATTATCAAGGGGCTGGAGCAACTCTCCTGTGAGGAAATGTTACAATGTTTGGTACTGTTTAGCTTAGAAAAGGGTGAGTAAGGGGAGAAATGATAGAGGTGTACAAAATTATGCATGATGTACAGGAAGTAGATAGGGAGACATTTTCCTCCCTCTCTCATAATACTAGAACCCAGGGTCATCCCATGAAGCTGACTGGTGGGAGATTCAGGACAGATAAAAGGAAGTACTTCTTCAAAGTTGAACTATGGAATTCACTTCCACACAATGTAATGATGGCCACCAAGGGAATTAGACAAATTCATAGAGGCTAAGCCCATCATTGGCTACTAATCTTACTAGTCCTACCTCCAGTATCAAAGGCAGCATTCCTATGTACACAAGTTGCTCGGGAACACTATCAGGACAGGAGGCACTATTGCACTCATGTCCTGCTTGTTTGTTTCCCGTAGGCAGCTGGTTGGCCACTGTGTGAACAGAATGCTGGATGAGATGGACCCTTGGTCTGATCCAGCAGGGCTCTTCTTATGTTCTTCCCATAGCAGTTTTCTATTAATAATTGAGCAGATTCCAAAGAGCATAGCTCCAAATTGCTCTGGAGCTTTCTTGCAAATATACATTACAATAATGATGTATATAGATAGCATCTTTCCTCCAGAGCATTCCAAAACCACTTTACACTTTGGACGAGCCAATATGCTGAAATGGTTAAGGTTGCTGGAGTATCGCTACTGCTAATCTCCAACATAACTCATAGTTTTATGATCACTTGGTTCAAAAATAAGACCCCTTTATCGTGTGACTTTGCTGTGATTACTTCTCTCCCTCAGAAATGGCTGCGTGGATGGACCCTCAGAATTGCGAAAGAAGTAATCAAGGAGAGATAACTATACAGATCGAAAACTCCAAAGGCACCTGGAGTTTGAAAGCAGCTTCTGCCTCAGGACATAAGAAAGCATCTCTGCTGCAAAACATCAGTGTGCTGGGGGGACACTGGAGGAGCAGATTTCCGGCCTCCAAGCAACATGAGAGCCCAAAATGATTGCTGCCCAGCACAAGTGGAGAAAGAAAATGATTTATATATATATATATATATATATATATATATATATATATATATGGCTGCATAGACTATGAAAGCCATTTAACCTACCTTGCAGGGTTGTTGTGAGGATAAAATGGAGAGGTGGCAGAGGATTATGTAAGCCGCCTTGGGTTCCTTGCAGGAAAAAAAAGGCGGGGTATAAATATAATACATAAATAAATAAATAAATAAATAGGCAAGCAGCATCCAAACTGCAAAGATACCAGCAGACAGCATAAGCAGTAGCATTTGTCACTAATGTCTGTACATAACAGACTTTTTCATAGGCTTCCCCAAAGGTTCAAAAAAATTAATCATCTTCATCATCAGGACAAAAATATTAAACGGCATAAAATAACTGGATGGGCAGTTGTCTGAATGTAAAACTTACATTTAAATGTGAAATTCAAACACAATCACATCCTTAGTTTGCATTACATTGTGTCATCCAGGTCTTGTGGAATGAAATGTGTAGCCATGGGAAGGAGTTGCAGATTTCCATCCCAAAGAAGCATTAATCCACCACATGACCTCATCCATGCTGGGGACCAGATGTTGTCATGTAACAGATACAGCATAATCCAGGAAATGCTTTACAAAGGTCAGATATAGAATCATCACCCATAAAAAATGGACAGAAGAATCTCTTGGTTGTAGCTAGCAACTGAGTATTATACATTTCATTCTGATTCTCAGTTTTTTAAATATAATGCCTCAGATGATGTGAAAATTCATTGTAACTTCTAACCCATGTAAATCTCATTCTATTGGTATTCTTTTAAAATAAAAGAAATACCTATAGAATTGGAATTGCATAGATTATTATTTTTAAATTTAAAAAATACATTGAAATACTTGTCATATAGTTCAAAGAAAATCCTAACTGCATTCAAACATTGATTTAAGGAATACAATGAAGCAAAAAAGACGCTTCAAAAAAGTGTTGATTAATGGAATGTAGTAGTTTAAAGCTGAAACTGCAAGTACCGTAGCTATGACATTGGTTGCTGGGACACTTTCATATCATTTCTTGCCAGGCAGACAAAAAGAGTGCCTGGGTTTATCTGGTGCTGGGGAGAGACATGACGAGGCTACCTACCTGCATCTTTATTTGTTAGGGTATAACATGAGTATGACTGGTTTAGATGGTCATGGGCTTCAGCTAGGAGCAGCAAACCCAAAACATCTTTCAGCAGCAAAAACAACCTCCCCCCTCCTAAAACCTATAATCCCCGTGTCTGTTCCAGTTCCAGGGACAGTGGCAACAACAATTTGGAAAAGGGAGACAAATAGGCAATATATTCTCTGAACAGTAAAGTTCTGTCATGCAACTGGAGTGAAAAAGAAAGAGATCTATGGCCACCTGTCAAGTGCTGTCAATGATGCTCTGCCAGATGGGTGGGGTGAATGGAAGAAAAAAGCAATTTATTGTGGACATAGGCAATTTCCCCCCCTAGCTTGCAATCCCCCCACCCCCGAAGTGCTGCCTTTGTGCTGAGGCAGAAGCTCAGACTACCTTATATCCTTCTAAAATCAATTCTGGAAACTCATGTGCAAATATCTGAAGTTCTCAAAGTACATACTTGGATTTTATTATAAACTGCATACGTTATAATTACTGATACCACTGGAATTTCTACATCACTATAAATTTATCCAGCTTGTAATAATTGCCCTAGGGGTGGGGTCTGGTGCATTGGGGACATTGCCTCTCTGTACAGACTTTTAATCCTCACAACTTCAGTTCAGGTGTGTCTTCAAATTATGCACCTCTTGTGTCTTCAAATTGTGTCTTCAAATTATGCACCTCTTCAAGACATATACCAAGAAAGCTCCCTTCTGCCTTCTCTTGCCTTGACCTTCTTTCTCTTGCTTGCAACTTCCACCAGGCTTCCTCCACATCCAGACCCTTGCCTCAGCCAAACATTATGTAATTGGCAATATTTATTGAGATGCTACTGTTCATGCAGCAGTCTTAAAATTTTGCCAATTAATAGCATAATGACCTCTGCAAATATCTAGGCAAATTAGGAATTTAGCATTTAATTGAATCCACATAATAAGGAAAAGGCCTTGAGTAGCTATGAAGAAAAGAAGTTCATGGTGATAGGCATCATTGTGAATTAGGCTGTAACTTAAATCAGTGTCTGACATTGGCATTGCTTCATTTAGTCATGTAACTTTTGCTGTATCTTTTTAAGTGGGCTCACAGCACATACCTATAATATCATCCATGTCTTGTTTAGCAGTTCCTTTATACTTACACGGAACAGCTGCCTTTCTGGTTTCCCCATGATCACCCTTAAGATGTGAATTCTGCTCTCATTCTTTTTTTAAAGCATGTGCTCTTTTGTCCTTAGACCTGCATTCACATGGCCAGTGGCAAACGGTTGCATTTCTCCAGTTGGTGCTAATTGGTGTGTGCTATTAATAGCATTTTTGTATAGTTCTCACTTTCAAAAAACTCCTTAATGGTTTTTCTGTAGTGGAAAGAGGAGGAACTCTGGGAAGTGGTAGATTAGTATGTACTCCGGTATTGTTCACATGTACATGCAGGTGGTGAGAGACGTAGGTGCATATGTACTCATTTTTATGAAAAAATGTGCAAAATGTATTTGATCTGTTTCCTTTCCACCCATTTCTAAAGATGGTAAACAGCTGCATAAATCAAGAGCAGAAAAGGCCAGTTTTCAAGAGGTATCATCACTTCTCTTTTCAATTATCTCTTCTTTCCTCTACCATTTTCAAATTAACACTTGACTAAAAATGTATCTTCAAAAGAGTGAGTGAGAGGGAGGTGGGTTGGGGGAGGTGATCTAATAGCAACTGTACCACTTTTGTTTCAAGATCACATAGTTCCCCTTCTAGAACACAGTTTAATTATTCCTGCTCCTTCATATCAGAGAAAACAAATTACCTGGAGGGTAGGCTGTCTGAAAAATACAAAGTGAATGCCCAAGCAGCATAAGCTTTGCATATTTTAAAGCAACCTATTCTTGAAGTAGGATTATTCTTTACTGAAGCAGTATGGGAATTAGGTCTTGGAAGGGCCGAGTTAACCCGTTGGCACCCTGTGTGGAACCAAAAAAAAAGCATTTGCGCATGTAAGGGCGAGATAAAGAAGAGGCAGACACAGGGTATATAGTTTCAAATCAGGGCCACATTTATTGAATTGAAGATCTGTGAAGGGTGAAGTGCAGTTCTAACCTAGCCCGGCTCTTGGCCGGGAAAAAGACCAATATTTGGCGAATGCATCCTAACTGAACTGGAGGCGGGATGGCCCGCCACCGGCCAGTTGCCCTCCATGTGGAGCTGGAGGGCCTTACCATCGTCACCTTACTTTGGCGCCTCCAGGCTCCCAAAGTAGGTGAGAAAGGTAAAACCCCAAAGCCGTCCCAATCTCCCTCGTGCCAAGCCTCATGGGCATGGCCTTGGCGAGGGCAGCCTTGGGTAAACGTCAGTCACCATAACTCTAATGGTGGATGATCACCATAACTCTAATTGTTCCTGCCTAAACCCGCACTTCCCGCAAATGTGACCAATTTAGCTAAGATCCCCCTGGCGGGATTGAAATCGAATTCAAAAAGTCCCATACCCTGCTTCACAGTGTAGAGTAGGTGAAACACGCCCAATGCCCCGGCCAATTGAGACAATGAGCCAAAATTCCTACTCGGCCCCCAGGAAACGGGCGGCCAGAGGAGCCTACACTGCTCAGAGGGCGGGAGTGGAGGGAGCTGGAAAACAGGAGCAAAGAGACTGAAGGCGGGAACCCAGGAGCTTAAATAAGCTCTTACCTGGGTCCCCGCCCTTTTGAGCCATTGGCTCATTTCTCGTGACCCACCAGACCAGGTGCTTGCCTCCTCTCTCCTCCCCCATGCGCAAGCCTTCTCCCTGTTCCCACGTAGGGGCCATTGGAAGTTCTCTCTCTCCAGATGAGCATCCTCATTTCCTGAGATCCTAAGCTGGTGACTTGCCCAGAGTCCCATCATTAAGGCTTAAGCAACCAGAATGCCCATTATCTGGTCATCTGATACTTGAATACTGTTTTCCACTCAGAATCTTCTGAGAAGAGAGTACAGAAAGCCCTGTTGTATATGGTTTTGGTCAGGTAAATTCCTAATACGTTGGAGAGGAAGAAGTTAGAATAGCCCTCCCCTCTGCAGATATAGGTAGGGAATTATGGCCAGGCACTGTGTGAAAGACCAGATTGTGAGAGAAACCAGCTCTTCTTCCCCCTGGATGGTCAGGTAGCAGCCAGCAGCCATTCAATCAGGCTATAGTAGAGGGAGAGATGGGGACTACAGCCTCTCCACTGGGTCAGCAGCTCCATTTGGCTTCTCCTTCCCTCACTTGTCATCTAGCAACAGCCATTCCATCAGGATGCAGTCAAGAGACAGATGGGAAGTGGGGCTGCTCTTTTCAGCTCTGCTGAGAAATTTGGCTGCTCCTCTCTCTGCATTGTTTCCATTCAAGTTTGTCATTCTAAGCATTTGTAATTTTAAGAATGGGTGTTTTCCTCTTCCTTCCTCATCTGCTTTTCCTTTTGTGTGGTGTCTTTTAGAATGTGAGAGTGAGGGCAGGGTCTGTCTTGCTTGTTATGTCTGTCTTGAGTGAGGGTAAAAATGCTTTAAATAAATAAATAAAGAGTGCAGCTTGTTCAATGTCCTGTGATTCTGTGGGTAGGATTGCTGTGTACCACATCTCCAAGAGGACAAGGTTAGACTTCTGCACCACAAGGAGCTGGCAAGAAGAATAGTTACTGAGGGCCATTAATCTGGTTGGAGATTTCCTGAGTGATACGAGGAGGATAGTGTGTGCGTGAGTGAGAGAGAGAGGGGGGAGGGGGGAGAGAAATCTCCTGCTTTCTTTCATTGTGAAGCCAGACATGTCTCATGGTTCATGGCCAATCGTGGAAGCAGGGGTATAGTTTGTGAAGTAAGACCACCTGTCAAGTGCAAAGCTACAATTTCCTTCCTCCTCTTTCTTGCTAGATTGGTGAAACACTAGCCCTTTTTTGCTGGAACAGTCCAAGGCCCTGCCCCGGTGCCAGGCAGTCCAGAAGGAAGGATACCATGGTCAATGGTTTTGAAAGCCACCAAGAGGTCCAAGAGAACTTGGATAGGGTTGTGCTCTCCCCATCCAGTTCCCAGTGTAGGTCACCCACCAAGGTGACCAAAACAATCTCAGTCCCATATCCCAGCTGAAAACCCAGCTGAAATTAGTACAGATAATCAGTTTCATCCAGACACATCTCAAGTTGTAATGCAACCACTTTCTTGATCACCTTAGCCAAGAATGGTATTTTTGAGACTGACCTACAGTTAGATGGATCTCCTGGGTCAAGGGAAGAGTTCATTATTAAAGGTCTTATTACTAGCTATTTTAAACATGAGGAAAGAACCCTTTTCCACAAGGAGGCACCATCAATCATTTCCCATAGCCATGGCATCAGTTCCACTTTGGCTGATTTAATCAGCCAAGAAGGGAAAGGGTTTACACAGGTGGTGGGCCTCACTGCTCCAGATACCCTCTCCACATCCCTGAGATCCACAAGCTGAACAGAATTCAAAACAATGGGACAAGTGATTGCTGAGGTTACATCACTCTGACTTGCTCCAATACTGGAGTCCTCCAAGTCAAGGTAAATCTGTGCAATGTTATCCGCAAAGAACAAAGCAAATTGTCCACAGTGAGCCACCAACTGCTATCCCTGTGTTTTTCCAGACCTGATTTGTGCCTCTGTATTGCTATAAAACAACTGTAGCAAAAGCCTGTCCAGTGTTGACAGGCAACACACTATTAGGGTTTTGAAAGGGAACTAGGTCCTTCATATTGAAAACTTCCCGTTTGCAGGTTCAACCCTTTCTATTGCTTTCCTAGTCAGTACAGCTAGGGAATTGCCCCATAATTGCCCCTTTATTTAGTCAGCTTTTATCTCCCAGGAAGCAGGGAGGGTATTACATGACTTGGTTTGTTCCATTATCCTCCCTCCACTCTTCCCATTATAGTGAAATACTGCAATTCAGCACTAATCTTCCAGCAGCTCTGATCAGGGAAGTAATAGAACTGGCTAAAGCTGCTAACAGGAAGCTTTGAATTAGCATTAGAAAGAACCTTCACTGAATGGAACTGACTTGTAAGTAGACATTATAGAAAGATCTTGGTCATAGGGAAGGGCATCACTAGTTAATGTAACACCACATTAAGTGCTATGTAGAATCTCTGTTTTAATTCCACTTCCAGCTAATTGAGGAAAAGTAATCCCTCGGCAACACTAAAATGCTCTAGGGAAGAAGCAACCCTAATGCATGGGCGTCTGCAGGAATTTTTCCAAGGGGCGGGGGCAAAGCAACACAGCAGTTTGTGCTTATAGCGCACACCACTACAACACACCTGTGCACTTTCCTTGTGTGTGCTCTTTGTTGCTTAGCATCACATTCCATGACATTTAGATGCCTACACAGGGTAGTAGAAGATCCTGAGAATTGAACAGCACTAATGCTGTTAGAAGATTATTATGTTCAAGAAGCATTATGAACTCCAACAAAAGTTTATTTGGAGTGAGGGATAACACACACACACACACACGCACACACACACACACACACACACCTAGGAACAAGAGAGAGAAAAAACCCAAATGCGCAAACACAGTATTGCTATCTTAAGAATATCATATTGTATATCTTATGGCATCACTGTCCTTATCACAGGGATGTTGAAGAGTCCTTGGTCTCGAGTCACGAGTCGAGTCACGAGTCTTTGGACCCGAGTCTTGAGTCCGAGTCCAAGTCCTTGGTCCAAAATGGTGACTCATGAGTCACAAGTCACTCCCAAAGCTGACTCCACGAGTCCCTATTAAAATCAATGGGGGTTTTCCCCAACAAAATAAGGCTCTGCAACTGATTTTGGCAAGAACAGACCAGGCAGAAAAACCCAAAATAACCAGGCAGGCAGAGGAGGCAGGGAACCCCAAAGCAGGCAGGCAGAGGCCTTTGTCTTGGACAATTCAACTGTTGAACTGGTCAAGAAGAGACCAGGCAGGCAGAGGAGGCTGGGAACCCCAGACAGGCAGGCAGAGGCAGCCAAACCCAAAATGTCTGAAAGGCTGCATTTTAGAAAAATGATTTTAAAAAATAAACTTGCTGTACTTCCTAAAACTTATCCATGTTGCATTTGAGGAATATGATTTTTTCTAAATGTTTGGCCCCCATTCTGGAACGGTGAGATCTCATCACAATTCCACCCTCACTGAACACCCGCTCCACTGGTGATGAACTTGCTGGAACCAGAAACACACTCAGAGCAGCCACACAGAGTAATCTCAGGTCCTTCTTCTGCCTCTCCCAAGTACGCAACACATCAATCAAAATAAATCTTGACACACTGTTGGGGCTGCACTCCTGGTAGCCAGTCCATAGTGGCGAGCAGAGGCACACCTCGCTTCCATGCGCTCTTCGCCGGCAATCACGCTCCTCTCCACTCCTTCTGGCACAGCCCAGGGATATTGAAGAGTCCTTGGTCTTGAGTCCCGAGTCGAGTCTCGAGTCCCATTAAAAATATTGGGACTCGAGTCCGAGTCGAGTCAGAGGGGGGACTCAGTCCGACTCACTGAGTCGAGTCCCCGAGTCCGAGTCCCCATCCCTGCCTTATCATAACATTGGCATACTTCACATGGCTCATCCTAGAATGAGTTCCTTCATCTTGGAAACACTGGTGAACACTCTCCAGAACAGTCTTCCCCAACCTGGTTCCCCCCCCCCCCGATGTTTTGGGCTGCAAGCCCAGCATTCCTGACCATTGGCCATGCTGGCTGGGGCTGGGGCTGGGGCTGATTGGAGTTGAAGTCCAACACACCTGAAGGGCAGCAGGTGGGGGAAGGGAGCTCTAGAGAGTAGCAGTGGAGTCTGTATGGAGTGTCTTTAGCAGTGGAAGGAGAAATGAGTATGCTTGATCTGGTTTTAGGGGTCTAGAGGAGCCTGGATGACTCACTTTACTTTTCACATTGTTATCAGTCGCTTTTTACATCAGGTAACAATAAACTTTTGCATGGCTTGAATTTTGAACTACAGCAATGTTCTTTTGGAATTGCATATTTGTCTTGAACTGTACATTTTTTGTGTGGTTGCACATTTTTAAAAGACCCTGATAGTTTCAGAGAACAGATCTACCATTTCTGGTAGATCTGGTGACTGAGCAGTGATAAGGCCTGGGCACCAGGCCTACCAAGATAGGGAGATCTAGCCTTTGAGAAATTTGTATAGCAGAAAAGTGTATACCCTCTGTTGTTTCTCAGTGGGTAGACCTGGTGACCAGACAATGTCTTTCCACCCACAGCTGAAACCCTCAGTTCTTTCCACGTCTCCCTTCACCCCTGTAATAGCCCTTGGGGCCAAAGGCCATTACAGGGTTGAAGGGCATGGTTAATATTGTGTGTGTGGGGTGTGTGTGACCTGCTTAGCTTGCAGCCTACTGTTAGGCTCTGCTCTACAAGCAACGCACAATAGATTCAGGTGCCTTCAAAAGAGGTTTCTTTATTCCTACAATACATGAGAAAAGACTTCCTTCTGTGGAGCTGTGTGGCACACTGTCTCAGCTCCAAGGCCAACACTAAGAGACAGATGGGGAGAAGTTTCACTTGGGCCTCCTGCAAGAGCTAAAAATGGCAGGTTCTCTTAAAGTTATATATATCTATCACGACAACCCATTCTAACCCTTAATAAATTGCAATGCTGCTACAATCAATTTCACAGCCCCATCTGCATTTCCCTAAAACACCAACAACACTGGACTACACTGCAGAGCTGTCATACACTACTCTAACGCACACACAGCCCTCCGCAAAATGAGAATAACAATCCTGGGCAACTTTGCAGGACTTGTGTAACCCACACTTTCTCATCTCCAGGGGGTCAGTTGCCCCCTTCCTTGCCCCTTCCTGTGGATGCCCATGAGCATGGAAGAAATTTGGAATGGCTATCCTCATAATGTGACAGCTATCTTTCAGCACTTTCCCAGCCTTGGTGGGTGACAGCTTAGGGTTTTAAGGTGCTTTCACATACCAGTATTAACAGCCCAATCCTATTCTTGCTGCTACCTCTTTGCCTTATGTGGAGGCACTCCTACAGTGCCAGTTAAACTCGAGGGCATTCCCCGCTCCTGTGTTTAATTTACTGACGTCCTGTCCTGAGCCTTGCCCACGTGGCTGAACACCAAAAGTAGAGATAGACGGGGAAGCTAGGGATGTGCGCAGAGCTCGATTGGGGGGTGGAAGTCTGGCGAATTCGCAGGACTCAGCCCCCCCGAGCTCCGCTCACCCTACCTTTCCCCCAGCTCAACTTGTGTTCTCGTGAGCCGAGCCGGGGGAAGCGACTTCTGGTTTCCACCACTTTCCAGCGCCACGTTGTTTAAGTAGAAAATGGTGTAAGATATGTTAAAAATGGCTGTGATTTGTGTAATTTGCGCAAATCACGGCCTAATTTGCACAAATCACGGCCGTTTTATGCTATTTTTTACGTAAACAACCTTAGAGCCGGGGACCTGGAAGTCCGGCGAGCACCTCATGCTGGTGCTTGCGCTCAGCTCATGCAGCAGGAGCAGTCAGCTCATGCATCGCAAGTCGAGTGCCAGGCAGGTCACCCACCCCTAGGAAGCACAGCACAAGAGCCACTATTGCTGCTCTCAGAATGACATCATGACTGGACTGGGGGGGCAGTTGCACCCCCTTACCCCCATGAGCAGATGCTTATGCCCTGATGTAAATCCTCCTGGCCTATGCCTTCTCCTGCCCTCAAGTTATTGATTGGAGATGGGTTTCCTTGCCAGTTATCCCTGGCTAGCCTGTGAACCCTTGCTAGCCAGCAGACTGCAGTGTTAATATCTGGGCATCACAGAGTTGCAGTTCACTATGAAGCTGGCTGGAAGGCTAGAATAACTAGTAGCAAGGGTGGGCACCTATACAGAGGGGAAGTGTGAGAGTCCTGGACTCATGGGAACCTTATACTAAGTCAGACAATTGTTCGTCTAGCCCAGTATTATTGGCATTGACAAGGGGTGGCTTTCCAGGGCTTCAGGCAGGAGTTTTCCCAGCCCTATCGTGGACATGCCGGGCATTGAACCTATGGCCTTCTGCAAGCAAAGCAAGTGCTCTGCCACTTGACCCTCTGCAAGCAAAGCAAGTGCTCTGCCACTGAGCTGCAGGCTCTGCAATTTATTTATTTATTTATTACATTTGTGAATCGCCCATCTGGCCGGTCACCCGGCCATCCTGGGCGATGTAGAATTCAACCAATGCAATAATAAAACAAACATACACAATTAAAACAGTCTAGATTTTTTTTAAAAAAAAATCCTAACCCACCCCATATTCCCGCCTGAAATACCACGTTTTTAATGCATGGCGGAAGCTCATCACGGAGGGGGCATGGTGAAGGTCACTAGGGAGGGAGTTCCAAAACTTGGCTACCGCCACAGAGAAGGCCCTCTTCCTAGTCCCCACCAGTCTGGCTGCTCTGGCTGATGGGACAAGGAGAAGGCCGTCCGTGGCAGATCTTGTTGAGCGGCCTACTTGATGTTGCTGGAGGCGCTCCTTGAGATAAACTAGACCGAAGCCATGTAGGGTTTTAAAGGTCAAAACTACCTAGGGAGGTGGTGGGCTCTCCCAATCTGAAGGCATTCAAGGTGCAGCTGGACAGACATCTGTCAGGGATGCTTTGACCTAGATTCCTGCATTGAGCAGGGGGTTGGACTCGATGGCCTTGTAGGCCAACTCTACTTTTCTATGATTCTATGACCTTGAATTTGGCTCGGCAAGCAACTGGTTGCCAGTGCAACTCCTTAAGCACTGGAGTGATGTGATCATGCTGGCGGCTGCCTTTAACCAGGTGAGCCACCATGTTCTGTACCAGCTGTACCTTCCGAACCGTCTTCCAGGGTAACCCCACATAGAGCGCATTACAGTAGTCTAGGCAAGAGGAGACCAACGCATGAACCACTGATGGGAGCAGATGATTAGGAAGGTAGGGGCGCAGCTGCCGTATCAGATGGAGTTGATACAGCGCTGCCCGGCTCACAGCTGACACCTGAGCCTCCATGGACTTCTGGGAGTCTAGAATGACCCCCAAGCTGCGGACCTGGTCCTTCAGGGGTAGATGTACCCCATTCAGCACCAGGTCAACATCCCCTAACCTCCCCTTGTCCCCCACCAGAAGTACCTTGGTCTTGTTGGGGTTCAGCTTCAGCATGCTCCTTCCCATCAAGCCACCCACTGCCTCCAGGCACTTGGACAGGGTCTCAACAGACAACCTTGGTGAGGACTTGAAAGAGAGGTAGAGCTGCGTGTCATCCTCATACTGATGACACCGCACCCCAAACTTCCTGATGATAGCTCCCAGTGGCTTTAGGTAGATGTTGAATAACATCGGGGAGAGGATGGAACCCTGTGGCACCTCACAAGTGAGCGGCCAAGGGTCCGAAGCCTCCCCAAGAACTACCCTCTGGTACCTTCCAGAGAGGAAGGACTGGAAGCACTGCAATACAGTGCCTCCCACGCCCAACCCCTCCAGGTGGTCCAGGAGGATACCGTGGTCAACAGTATCAAAAGCCACTGAGAGATTGAGGAGGACTAGAAAGGAGCATTCGCCCCTATCCAAAGCCCTCCTCATATCATCCACCAAGGTGACCAAGGCCGTTTCCATCCCATGTCCAGGCCTGAAGCCCGACTGGCATGGATCTAAATAATCGGCTTCATCCAAATGTGCCTTCAACTGAGCCCCCACCACTCGCTCAATCACCTTGCCCAGAAATGGCAAATTGGAGACTGGGCGGAAGTTGTTCAGATCTTGGGGATCCAAGGAGGGCTTCTTTAGAAGCGGTCTTATTGCTGCCTCCTTAAGGGCTGATGGCAGCATCACTCCCTCCTCGAGGGAGGCATTCACCACCGCCCTGATACCTTCATCCAGTCTCTCCCTGCAGCTCATAACGAGCCAGGACGGGCAAGGATCAAGCAAGCAGGTGGTCGGCTTCACAGATGACAGCACCTTGTCCACTTCATCAGAAGGAAGAGGCTGTAACTGATCCCACAAGACCGGTCTACCGCATTGGCCTCCTCCCGCTCACTTCCTGTATCCACCATGTGCGAAATCCCACTCCTAATCCGATCAATTTTATCTGCAAATTGCTTTGCTAAAGCCTCACAGGAGGCTTTGGATTGTTCCATCGGATCAGGAGCAACTGGACTGACTCTGCTGCAATGCCCATTATTCTTCACCGCTAGTCCCCATCATGTGAAGATAGGTCCTGTTCCTGGTGGAGGCTGGTGGCTCCAATGTCACTCTGGGTCTGGGGTGGTGTATCCACTCTGGGGTTTAATCTGAACATTCAATGAGCTATCCATGGTGCTGACTCCCCCCCCCCCAGATAGAGAGGTTCAGCACCATGGATAGCTCATTTAAAGTTCAGACTAAGGCCTGGGGTGGATACACCACCCCAGACCCAGAGTGACATTGGAGCCACCAGCCACAGCTGCCTGCTTCAGAGTTTACTGTGGCTGTGCTTTCTTACAGTTCAGGTATGTTTTTTCCAATGTGGCTGTACCCTGCTCAGTTCCCGGTGCTGCCCAGAGAGTTGTCAAAGGCTATTCATACTTAGGTTATAGGCCAAATGCAGCTTGCATACCACTATGTCTCATCATCTCCACTTCCTCCATTGTCTCTGTTCCATTGTCAAGCATCGTCTTCTCATTTTGCCTCTCTATGAGCCTATGCTGAAAGAGGTAGAAGCAAGTATCATGGAAACCCATGTAATTTGGAGGCAAATAATATCTTTAGGTTGGAACTGTACAGAACAACACCTAGAAGGTTACCGGATAGCTAATTGTAATCACAGGCATTCCAGATATATTGCATGGCTCCCCTGGAAGATTCTTGCTTGCAGCTCACAGGCAGCATGAATGCAGCACTTAAGGATACTGCTGCTGAAAGTCAAAGTTCTGTCTGTTCCTGCTGGTTTACAAGGAGTTAGTTCCGAGGCTGTTGGGCAAAAAAAGTTGCTGGTGGCTGCTGCAGGATCAGGAGTAGCTGGTCAGAGAATCTCTTCACTGGTTTTTTTTTTTTCCTGTACCAGCAGCAATATTCAGTAGTCTGAATGTGCTTCACTGTGTTAGGCTGAAGGCATCAACAAGTGCCAATCTACCTGGCCAGCTGCCCGTACTAATCCTCTCAACACGTTGGTGTCATGCTTTTCATCTGTCACCTTGAAGCCATTCCTTCTTATTTTAAACCGAAAAGAAAACATCCCATAGTTTGACAGTTACCAAAATCATGTTAGCAGAACACACAATGCCTGTTTTGCACCCCTATCCAGGCAGTGCCCAGGGCAGCAGTCCCTATTGCCCTAGCCTGGCTCGCTCATCACTCTACTGCTTTGCATGCTGATTTTAGAACACTTCCTTTGTCTGTGCGATGTTAATGTTGATTCTTAGAGGATGGGGAGATGAGAACGCTGCAGGATTTTCACTTGCCCGTGCACCCCAAAGCGCAGCCAGCTCCCTCTCCACAAGCTTTTATAGGGGGGGGGGAGTGGCGGAGAGAGAGAGAGAGAGAGAGAGAGAGAGAGCCTGCCAATTGCTTGAGTTGCTTAGCAACCGCCACCATCATCCATCCCTCGTTCCTCCTTTGCAACAAAACCCCTCCGAAAAGCGTGCGGGCTGGGCTGGTGAATCGGCCCCCTCGTTTTCAGGCGGAAGGTGCTCAGCCGCGGAAAGGGAAGGGGGGGTGTTCTCCCCTCCTCCTCACCACCCCCCTTTTGGGAACGCCGCTGACCCCATCTCGGCTGTCAAATGCAGCCCCGCGCACGTGTAAGCGAGGGGGAGGGCGAAGCCACCCCGAGCCCGGCGGACACCACGCATGTGTTGAGCTGTGCTGCAGCGGCGGCGGCAGCCGAAACAGCAGCAGCAGTAGCCCGTGCGCATTTCCACTTTGACCTCCGACTTGATCGGCATTGAGGCTGAAGCTTCCCCGCTTCTCCCCTCCTCCCTCCTCCTTCTATCTTCCTCTTCTCTCCCTGCGTACCCCGCTCCCCAATCCCGCCCCACCACACGCCCCTGTGTCTGTCATCCAGATCGGATCCATCCTTCTTCCTCTTCCTCCCTTGTCTGCTTCAGTAGAGTGTGTACGTGAGCATCCTCTCTCCACCCCCCACCTCCGCTTTCTTCCAGTTCTGCCATTCCTCTAAATTTGGAAGCGGCCGCATTTATTTATTTATTTATTGTTTAAGTATCTGTAAAGGGGTGGTGGTTGTTGTTTGTATCAGATCTGATTTTTAATCCACCCCCTCCCCCCTCCCCAACATCACCGAATATTAATTCGGCAGCTGGGAGAGCGCGCGCAATGTATCATCCCACTGGCGGGACCTGGTAACGGGAGAGGGGGGGGGCAGAAACATCCCCAACAACCCCACTACAGATCACTAAATAAAGAAGGGGACGGATCCGTCTGCAACCAAGAAGAAAAGGGGGCGGGAAAGTGTGTAGGGTGAAGACACACACACACACACACACAGATGAGTCCTCCAAATCCGCCAAGCCAAGGCAGCCTTTCACTGCTGGATGCAGCATCTTCTCTCAAAATGATGGTGCGGGCGCTACTGCTCTTCTCTCTCATCCAGGGGTAAGCTGTGCTTTCTGTTTGCTACGGAGGGCTGGGGTAGGCTGTGGGGGAGATCGAGTGGGAGGGGGGAGAAGGTGCCGGTTATAAATGCACAGGGCTGGAAGGAGGATGCTGGAGAGACGCAGAGAAATCTCAGCTCTTTCCATGGCTCCCCGCCGCCGCCGCCGCCCGGCGTCTAACTCTGTATGTTATTCCTAATCATCATAATCATGAACACACGATTCCCCCCCCCCCCTTATTGCTAAGCTGCAAAGAAGGGTGAACGGAGCAAATTAAACGGTGGTCGTTGGGATTTTCTGGGGAGGGGGAGAAGGGGGAGAGGTACCATTCCAATAAAGGACCCCCCCCCCCCAGTTTATCGGTTGCTTCCGTGCAAGGAATTACACTAAAGCCTCCTTGGGAAGACAGCATATGCTGCTTTAGGCAGCCATAGTGGTCTGTGCCATTGGATTTTTATTTTTTAGTTGTTCTGCATTAGCATGTCTTTTCTACTGGGCCAAGAGCCCCTAACAGAACCATCCCCCAAAGAGCAGGGATGCTGTGTCCCTGGCCTGATCTCTGCCCCTGAATATGTAGTGATGGCATGCAAAGCCCGTGGTGGAGGAGGCACCAGCATCTCCCCTGTCACTGGATGGCAGTTTATCTCTCTCTTAGGCAAATGTTTACACTGACTTTGTTGTAATGGGTGTATTGCTTTTCACATAGGCGCCGTCAATTACACTGTACATGCCAGCTATGTGTATGTGAAGGTATTACACACACACACACACACACACACACTGTTATATATACATGCATTTAATTTCAGGGCAGATAAGAGAAACAAGGTTGGAGAGAAGGATGGTGCGGGGTGGGGGGCACGGAATGGGAAGCGATTGTTCTTACTGCAGTGCCAAGCACTGAGCTGCTGAACTAGGCATTTTGCTCAGGAATTGTGAACTGTGCGTTTCGCAGGTTTGGAGTCAAAAGTAGTAAAGCATTGCCAAATACTCAGCCATTCATGTCCTCCTGAGAGGCTTCTCCACAGTGACACCAGCTCTCTTTCTATTGATGCATGAGGGCAGGTGGTCCCTCCTCCCTTTTGTTATAATATTTGGCAACAATAAAGCAGTTCCCTGCCTGCTTCACTTCTCTTTTATCTGCCATATTGAAGAAGAGCTAATATGTTTGGGAAATGGCAAAGCACAGCATGCTGCCTCAGTGGTAGAATTTATTTTATTTTATTTACAAGATGGGGTGGGGGTGGGGAGAGAGAAACAAACAAAAAAAAACCAATTGTCTTTGCTATCATGTTCATATCATTCTTATCGGTTTTTCACTTTATAAAACAGAAGTGAACCAAGTGCTTTACAATCCTTATTTTATTTTTCTCATATTCCCATCATCCTAAATGGTGGGAAAATCTGAAATAGTGCACTGGTTTAGTAATAAATCCAACAATAGAATGGATGGAGGGTGGGGTTATGTCTTTGTAAAAGCATGGAGTGTTTTTAAAGCTCTCATTGGTTTCCTGAGGAATACAATGTTTCTTACAAGATTTCCACCCGAATATTGAGGTACCAGTGAGGGCCCTAAGCAAACATATGGGCTAGCTTTTTGTTTGGATGGCTCTGTTTGAGTTTATTTTGGAGATATTTGTGTCATTGTTACATTTCTTTCTTTTTTCCCCTTTACATGTTTGGAGAGTAAGATGTTTGCACTCAGGAGTTCCAATTTAAAAGAAAAATGTATAAATGAAAGTATAATGTGTGATGGTTGTTTCTGGAGCTTGTTCCATTAGTCCTGATAATACATCTTCTGAAACCAGCTGCCTCCTACAGCCTTAGGCCTTGAGCTGCAACCACCATCAATTTAGCTCAGGGGAAAACTTGTTGAAGCCACTCACATGTTAAAGATTGTAGCCATTGCTTTCCAATTGCACTTCAAAATTATGACCTGAATACATTGAAAACAAAACATATTACACATTGTGATTGTGTCTGAAAATTATTCTCTCAGATCCTGTCACCTTGTTGACATCACCTTTTGGCAAATGAGGAGGCAATATACTGTGAGTCATCTTGAAACTTTACAGCATTTCAACAAAGCAGTATTTTAAATTTCAGAATATATCGTATTACTTAAAATATCCCACACAAAAGGAATCAGCACAAAACAAGTCCCCCCACTCTGATATTAACATATGTGGGTTTTTTGTTGTCAGAGCAAAGATCTAAAAGCCTTTAACCAGGGAGTAAGTTCCATATGTGAGGTGCCATAACTGAGAAGGCCCTCTTCCCACTCTCACACTTGTCCCACCTCACCTGGAAGAGGGTTTCCAAACATTATTCCAGTGTGTGCACAGGCAGATTGATGGGTACCCTGGTTGCAAGCTGTGTAGGACTTTCCAGCTAAACTTTGAATCATGCTCTGAAACAGACATGGTCTAGTTATGTTTCCATGACTGCTCCACGTTAGTAACTTAGCAGCAGTATTTTGGACTAACTGCACTTTCTGAGCAGCCTTCAAATCACAGAATAATAGAGTTTGAAGGGACCTTGGAGGTCATTTAGTCCAATCCCCTGATTAAGGCAGGATCTGCAAGACAGGATCTGGCAAATGGTCACCCAGCCTCTCCTTAAAGAAAGGCAGTTCCATGTACAATGCTTTTCAGTAGCCTAATGTGGAGGTGACCAGAGCATGGATAACCATGGCCATGCTATCTCTGTCTGGAGTGAATGGTGCTCTGTACCACTGATGTCATCTGGGCCTTCATTGACAAAGTTGGATCTATAAGCACCCCCAGTCTCCAAACATGGGCCCTTAGGAGGAGCATAGCCCTATCATCTGAGTGATGGGTTTCCTGTCAGGGGGTTATATGAGTGTTAGGGTGAAGAATTCTGCCTAGCATTTTTTTCAGGATTTTATGAGGGTTGGGTGAAAAAATCATGTGGGCAGGCATCATTTTCCCCTCAAGAATGCCCCTGGGAAAAATGCTAGATCATGATGTAGAGGCATTCCCCGGGGCATTCTGTTCCCAGGTATGCTGCTGCTTGAAACAATGGCATAACTTTTTTAAAGAATGAGACAAAACAAACAAACAAACAAACAAACTCTTGGCTAACTTGTATTTAAGGAAAGACTCTCCTTTTTTCTTTTTCTTTTTTAAGAATTTCACCTGCACCCTGAATGTCACTGAATATCCCCCCCCACACACACACACACCCTTTCATGAGGTTGCACAGTCAGTCCAACCTCATGAACTGTGTGGGATATTTGGCATACCTTCAGTTTATATACTGCTGTGGATGTGCTGCGATTTGGTGCAGAGTTAGTCAGGATCCTATGCTAGGTTGTAGCAATGTGAGGAGAGTGGAGGGAAGTGGGTTGTGTGTGGCTTTTAGCTCTCTTCTTAGTTCAACAGGAGCGTTTTAGCTTATACTATCCTTTTTGTCAGCATTATGTTACATTAGCATAGGGCAGTGTTCTCCAACCTTGGGTCCCCAGATGTTTTTGGCCTACAACTCCCAGCATGCCCCAGCCAGCATAGCTGGCTGGGGCATGCTGGGAGTTGTAGGCCAAAAACATCTGGGGACCCAAGGTTGGAGAACACTGGCTTAGGGGCAGGGGCTGAGGAACGTCAGGATCCCAAATGAGTCTGGTCCTCCCCTGACACGTCCCTACGCAGCCCTTTCAGCTGCTCCAGTGATGGGGCTACACTTCAGCATAACATTACACTGGCATATCCCAGACCTCGCTACTGATATCAGAGGCCTGGTGGTATATATCTCTACAATTCGCTGTTGCACCGCATCCTCAGGAGCTCCAGCTGGTGTGATCTGAGCATAGGATTGCACCCTTGGTGCTCAAAATTTGCAGCCATAGATCTAAACATAGTTTGTGAAAGTAATTTAATGATTACTCCATTGTGGGGAGAAAGATATAAATGTCTTTCCTTAAGTTAGTGTTTCAGTTGCAGGGAAATTACGTCTTCCAAGCATTCAAACTGTAATAGTTTGTATCTGAGAAAATGTGATTTCTGTGCACCCTCTTTAGCACTTATGTTGTGATGGTGAGTGGGCTATGTTTACACAAGTGTCATGAGAGCAGTTGGACACCAATAGAATAGTGCCTGTGACATCAATAACTAGAAGTGACACAGCTCCTCCCTTCATGCCAGTACAATTTCATGTACCATTAAAAATGATTTGTTTTCTGATTATCTCTCAAGTGAAGGGACATTCATCTAGCTTTTCAAACAAACTAAAAGGGGGCAGACACTAGCAAAGTCATTTCCTCCACTGAAGCTTCAGTTTCCCCCACTTCTGAGTCCTCCCACATGTGCAAAGAAGAACTCAGGAGGGTCAGTGGGTTCAGTCTCCCAGTCAGTGGGTTCAGTCTCCCACTTCACACTACTGGGCTTTGTAGACACTTGTAGCTTTGAGGACACTTGAGCACTTGTTTCTCTGCTTGTCACCAAAGTTTGGTGAAAAGTGTGAGATTAGCCTTTCTCTTCCCCAGAGTTCTCCCATATGTGCCAAAGTTCTCCACGTGTGCTAGAGAGTGACAATGTTGCCCCCATCGTGAAACTAGAAACCTTTTCCACCTCTGAGCTCTCTGAGACTCACAGAGAACTTACGGAAGGGTAGTGCTGGGCAAGCAGGGGCAGGTAGTTGTCAGAAAGAGATGTGTGTCTACTGCTGTCTAGCTGGTGGCCACATTTATGGGCCCCAGGACATGCCACAGTAGTGTGTGTTATCCAAGAACCCCATGGGGCTGGCAGATGATGCAGTTAGTTCTTGTGCCAGTGTCACCACCTTCCCATTGTCATTGACCCCCACTTTCTACCAGTTCCCATATGATTTCTGTACATAAATGTTATGGTGTGGCAGGAGAACTAGCCACTTGGATGAAGTTTGCATGCCACAATGGTAAGCATGAATTATGCTTCAATTTGCTTCGGATAGTATCCAAAATCAGCTTTTGATGCAGAGGATTGTTGATCAGAATGAAAGGCTATGATCCTACACCCAGTGCAAGGGTCTTTTTTTACATTGGTTGGTTTTCTGTGACCCTTACATTAGTAGAAATAGATTAATATGGGGGACATTCTTCAATAGCAATGTACTGAGATTTACACACACACAAAAAGGATCTGGCTATGACAGTAGCCAATAATATAATAATATAAATCAACTTACATATGTACAACTGAATAGTCTCATGTAATCAGGATTTAAGTAGTGTTTTGAAAGTAAAAATGAGTCAGTTCCTAGTCATGTCTAGTAATTTGGACACCTTCAAAGATGTCCAATAGTTTAATGAAGTTCGCGTGCCCTTACATAAAGAACCTGGTCTTTTGATGTCAGCTACTGCTGTAGTTATTTCTTTGCTATTATGCTACTAGAGTTATTATCTGTTCCGAATTATAACAGTGAAAGGTAAGGCTGCTCAAATGATTTCATACTGAGTCTAACAGCTAGATCACATACAGCCTCAGAATGCATGCTCTGTATATTATGGGGTCAGGGCATGAGCTTCATAGCTTATACACACTGCTTATATGAGTGTGTCTAGGTGCAGAGAATTAATATGCAAATATACCCTCTTTATGGGATCTCAGTTAATGCAACATGTTCTTCATGGGTGGTGGGTGAGACCATGTCTCTCTTCTGCATTTGTTAGGGCTGGGTTGTGGGCTGTAGTTTGAGGTGAGCCAGGAGGTGGGAACCAGGAGTCATGGGACAAACCAGTAATCATCACCAAAGAGCCAGTCAGTTAGGACTGCAGGACATACCAGCAACCAGGACTGAGGAGCAAGCCAGAAGTCAGGACTGAAAGACAACCAAAGAATATGGGAACATACCAGAGCTGAAGAAGAACTTGCTGCTTGAGCAAGGCCTAACTGGAGCAGGAAGCCCTCTTATAGTCCTTTCTGTTTAGGAGGATCAAATAGCCAGCCTGGGTGGGCAGGGTCAGTCCATCCAGAACCTTAGAATACTAAACTGTCTATGCAATGTGCAGTTCAGTGGATCACCACATGCAGTACTGCACACAAAGGCTCCAAGTTCAAGCCTCAGCAGCTCTGGGCAGTACCTCTCCACTTGAACAAACCTCAAGGGTTAGGCCAAAACTCAAAATAGGTCATTCCTTGCTAGAATCTATTATGTTCATAGTTCCTTTATATGTAACACGCCTGGATGGCTATCTAATAAACTTTAGTATTTTTGTTATTCAACCTGAGATGGATTATGAATTGATATCTATGTTCTACACCTGCGCAGTCTGCATGATTAAGTGTCACAAATCCACCATTTCTGTACACCTCCTGATCTTGGTTGGTTTAGTCCTTTACTTTCTGTAGGAAATATAAATGTTCCTTTTAGAAAGCTCATGCTTGTGGAATGATGTCACTTTAACCTAGTAGGGCACAATGCTGGCTGGGGCATGCTGGGAGTTGTAGGACTTTTTTCTGTCTAAATATGCATAGGATTGCACTTTTAGTTATTGTTTTCTAAACCAATCAGTGTAAAAGTTTGAATCTGAAATCCTGCAAGCAAGCTAATCACGTTTGAGGAAACAGCCATATAGGTTAGTATCAACCCCTAGTTCTTCAACATTTCTTTTCCAGTTGTGTCTTGGTTTGATTTCTGTATCCATTTAGTTAACTGAGGCCATTTCTCTTGAGTTTTGGACAGATTTTTTTTTCTTGTTTGGTAAGTGAAAGCTTACTTTAGACATGGGTGCTGGTGGGTGGTACTGTGAGGGGATACTGGAAAGGGAATTCAAGGATAAGGAGGTCAGGACCAGAGCAGCACAGCCTCAGACAGTTGGCAGGTGGGGAGGAGATCTGGCCTTTGGCTAATGGACGTCCTTCTTCTGCAGCTCCTAGTTGCACTACCTGCGCTGCCGCTGCTCATACCCCAGCTACTCACGCCGGCTCCAGCAGCTCCATGCTGACTGTAGAGTAAAAATAGGGCATGTGAAAACAGCCAGTCAGAGAGGGGAACATAACATAGTGATGCATGACATCATGGTGCATCACAGGATGTCATATTATAGTCTCCAAGATGCACTTTGTTGATGTGCATTCACAACAATTCATATATATATTACAGCTATATATATTAGCTGTTGCCCGCGGCTTCGCTCACGTGATGAAGAGTGAGCATGCCAGGTTTGGGGTAGATCTGTCAAAACGTAATGGAGCCTATGCGACGCCCCCCACCCACACACACAACAGTCATTCATTCAGTCAGTCATTTAAAAAGTTTCCCTCCCTTTTCACCCCCTTAGAGAACATTCTAAATGGCCTAGGGGAGATTTGCATACCCACTCCTATTGGCCCCTGCAGGAATTCATACAAACATTCTAAGTGTCATATGGGCTATTTGCATAACTGCTCCTCTTGGCTCCTGCAGCAATTATGAAGTGAGGCTGATTTGCATAACTGCTCCCCTGTTGTTTTGCCCATAGGAGATATGAGAGTGGGGCGATTTCCCCCCTTTTTCACCCCCTTAGAGACGGTATTTCCAAAAATCCTTCCTTAGTGGGTGTCTACATCATAAAAACAATGTTCCTTCAAAATTTCACAGTTCCTAGATTAAACGGTTTGAGCTGGGTGTTGATGAGTCAGTCAGTCAGTCAGGACTTCTTCTTTTATATATATAGATACACACACACACACACACACACACACACACAAGATCTCAAAAGAATGGAGAACCTTTGTCCGAGATTGTACCAAAGAACATGTAGCTTGATTAGCACAATGTGATTTCTGTTGGAGTAAGTTTTCTTGTCACTAGCTGATCCAGCTGTGTGAGCCAGGATTCATTCTTTTGTGGTCTGAAATTTAGCAATTGCTCACTGAAAATCAATTTCATGCTTAATATTTACAAGGACCCAAACAGGATTTGGGAAGATCATGATACTCTGAAGTCTGCTTCTTATAATTGCTTGCTTAAGTGATGCCCCTTTTCTGGAATACATGCGTTTTCTTTGGGAATGTATTTATCTGAGGTGACAAATTAAACTGTCCTGGTACAGTTTTATTTCTAGCTTTTGCAATGCCTGTTCTTTGCCTTATACTCAGTTCCAGAAGAAACTTGGCACCTCTTCCTATCAGAGCCTTGTTCAGATATTCCTCTCATGCATTCACAATGTATGAGGGGTAGTGGCATCCAGGGCCGGTGCTACCGCTAGGCAAACTAGGCTGTTGCCTAGGGCGCGTAGCTGAAGAGGGCGCAGAAACGCTGCGCTCCTCTTCGCTGCCGGCGCGCTCCTGCCCCGCCCGCCCTCCTCGCCGACAAAGCCAGGTCAGTGCGGGGGGATTGCGCCCAGAGGTAGTGGTGGGGTGGGGCCGAGCCTGGGCGCCGCCCCCCAGCCCCACCACCCCGCCAGCCGCCAGACCCCCACCACCTACCTTCTCCACGCCGCTTCCAGAGCCCTGCCCGTGCTCTGTTTTGGCGGGAGGAACCAGGGCAACAGGGCTTAAACAGCCCTGTTGCCCTGGTTTCCCCCGGCCAAAAACAGAGCGCGGGGGTCCCGTCGCGTCACTTCCTCTTCGGAGGAGGAGGCGGCCAGGGCGGGGGGAAGGTAGGTGGGGGGGCAGCAGCGGCGGGGGGGTCCAGCGGCGGGGGCAGCGGCGGGGGTGGGGGGGTCCAGCGGCGGCAGGGGGACGGGGTTTGCAGAGCAGGGCTGCTTTGCTCCGGAGCCCCCCCACGGCACAAGAGGGGGGGCGCTAAATATAATATAGCCTAGGGAGCCAAACTGCCCTGCACCGGTCCTGGTGGCATCATGCCTGCAGACTCTGCCCTCAGCATCAGCATGCCTGGGGCCACACCAATGACCTATGTGTATTCAGCTGAAAGGGACCGCTACACATGTGCAGGGGTGGGGGCTCTCTGGCCCACAGGCTGGATCACCAGGCCTGCCCATCTGGTCCATCAAGGCCCCAGTGGAGGCCTTCCCCTCCCCAAAGCCCCTCCCCTCAGAGAAGGGGGAGGAGAGATGCAAACTGTCCATTTATCATTTAGTACATCATTTTCTCTCTGTGTGTGTGTTCCCTTTTGCAGGGGATTGCCAGTCGTCAGACTGCCATGTTTTTTTCAGTGGTGGGGATCTTGGGGGTGGATGCATGTGGCCCACAGGCTACACTTTTTTGCACCTCTGCCTTAAAGAATCAGCTTCGTAGTTTGGGGGCACTCTTGGATCCAGCACTATCACTAGAGGCACAGGTGCCCCCTGTGGTGTGGAGCACCTTTTATCAGCTTAGCCTGATATGAACCTGTCTGGACAGAGATAGCCTAGCTACAGTTATCCACGCTCTGGTAACCTCTCATTTGGAGTGCTGCAATGTGTTCTGTGTGGGGCCACCTTTGAAACTGGTCTGGAAAAACTTCACCTGGTGCAAAATAGGGCAGCAAGATTGATAATAGAGACTGGCTGATATGATCATGTTATGCTAATGCTTTATGATCTACACTGGCTTCCAGTCCACTAGCAGGCCCAATTCAAAGTGCTGATATTAACTTTTAAAGCCCTGAATGCCTTGAGGCCAGGTTACCTGAAGGATCATCTTCTCTTATGTATACCTGCCTGGAACTTAAGGTCATCTTCTGAGATCCTCCTCCAGGTGCCCCTGCCAAATGAGGTGAGGCAGGTGGCTACTAAAGAGAGGGCCTTTTCAGTGGTTGCAGCATGGTTGTGGAATGCCCTCCCTGTGGAGGCCTAACTGACACCTACATTGTGATATTTTTGGCAATACGTGAGGCCTTTTTTTTAATTATTCTCCTAGGTTTCTTAGTCCTTCAATTAAAAATAAAATGTGTCACTATGTTTTAAGATCTTTGCACTGTTGCTGGGTTTTATTTTGGTTTTTATTCTAGTTTTATTCTGTTTTAAACTTTTTTTTAATGTTTTCATATTTGGTTATTATGTTATTGTGGCCTGTGGTGTTAAGTCTTGTTTTGTGAACTGCTGAGAGAGCTTCAGCTATTGGGCAGTATAGAAATGCAATAAATAAAATAAATAATATCAAGAGAGAATTTTGGAGAATTTTAAAACCAAAAGCATAACATTGAACTCTAAATTGATGAAAGCATTCAAATACATATTGTACCAAAACCCCCCCCAATATTAAAATGACCACTAAGCTATGAAAACAGTTATTTATGTATTAATTATATTTGTATTTAGAGAGCTGGACCAACAACAGTAAGATATCGCTTCGCTTGGATAAGGGACCTGGATAAAATAGGGGCACAGTCTAGTTACCTTAGCTGGATGTGTTTATCCCTAGTTATTTTATTACCCTATTGTTCATAGTTTTGCGGTGTGCGTGCGTGTGTTCATTCAGATTTTAAAACTTTTTTCTATTGACATTTTTTCCCAGTACATTTTTAAATTTTGTTTTTTGAAATGTTGTGGCCTCTTTTTTTGGTCACCCTCCACACACCCAATAGCCAACCCCCACACTACCTAAAGTAGAGACCTCAAGCAAAGGCCCAGGGCAAATCTACTCTAGAGTCCCTTTCCTTAATCAGGGAGCTGTGTTCATGCAAAACACATTCACTGCTGATGGGGCACATGCTAATGAATACAGGAAGTGATCTTGTGTCGCACACAAATGCAATTGCAGGAGAAGTAGGAGGAGTTTGAAAGGTGATGTGTGCAGGGGAAATGGCCCTTTAAGAAAAAGTGTTTTGTTTTGTTTTTCTTCATCTATGCGCAGGTGCGAAGGAGCAGATACTGTTTCTTTAAAAAGAAAAAAAATTGACAGCTTCTCCTGCCGCCTCACAAAAATCATGGAGATGAGGGGGAGGCTATGGTGCTACTGCCATCTTCCCACCTCCCATGGGGTGAAGCCAGCAGGATCAGTACCCCCATTCCCATCCACCCAACAGCAGTTCCTCAAAGCAGCCCCTCTCCTGTGCTCACTTTCCCAAGAGTAAGCACCATTGAAATCAATGTGATTTACATCTGAGTAAGGCCGTTGAAACTAATGTGAGTTACTTCTGAGGAGATGTGCATTTCAGCTTGTTTTCAGCTAGTTGTTCCTTGAGGCAAGGGGACCTTCCAAACTTATTTTTTTCAAAGGGGAGGGAGGAAGCAGCATTGCATTTACTCCAGTTCACTGGGAAAGAGAGAGAGAGAGAGAGAGAGAGAGAGAGAGAAGCTGTGCGGGGTGGGTGCAGGAGGCAGGAAAGCAACTGAAGGATCTCCTTCTCAGAGTTGCTGCTGTTTTGGCAAAGCCTCATAGGACACTTCCTCTTCTGCCCCGCCCAGCCCACTGAAGCCACTCCTCCTGGCCCCAGAACAGAACCACAAGTTCAGCACACACTGATGTGCTATATACCGTGGAAACACTGCAATGTATTAAAAAGTCGTGATATAACTGGTCTGAAGAAATCCGGGATATAATAGAAGAAATAGCACGAGGAGGGTGGTTTGGGGTGAGCATCATGTGACATGCCAGTCAGTCAGGCATTACAGTGCCGATAAAAACGCATGGTGTAGATCCAGCCCCAGTGAGTTTTAAGGCTGGTTTGTTGGAGGCAGCTATTGAAAAAAAGATTTACACCTGGTGGCAGCAGAAAAGGTCACAGGAAGGGAAGGGCAACAAGGAAAGTAGGCACACTATGTTGCCTTTTTCCTCTTATGCTCCTAGAACAGGGACACTGTTAACTTTAGTAAGGTTTCTTATTTCTCCTTCATTATGGGATCATAGTGAATAATGGATAACATAGTGAACTTCAAGTGTTATGGAACCACTTGAGTTAATCAGAATGTGATGATATCAGTGAGGGCAAATGAAGCCCTCATTCCCAGATTCCACCTAAACATCAGGAAAAATTTCCTGACTGTTAGAGCAATAAGACAATGGAACCAACTGCCTAGGGAGGTGGTGGGCTCTCACTCTGGAGGCATTCAAGGTGCAGCTGGAAAGTCATCTGTCAGGGATGCTTTGACCTGGATTCCTGCATTGAGCAGGGGGTTGGACTCGATGGCCTTGTAGGCCCCATTCCAGCTCTACTTTTCTATGATTCTATGATTCTAAGCCACATCTGCGACTGACACGGCCCTTTTCACTTCAGGACCAGGCACATAAACCCTTCTCCTACTAATGAGGGAAAAGATTAATGCTGGTTATTAAGGATCTAGCTTAAATTTATGATGCTCTGGGTACAAAGGTGTGTGTGTAGATTTGAAAGTAATGCAGGATTAATAACACCAAGCTGACACGTAGGATTTGGGTAGCAAATAAAATAAAAATAAGTTTATTTTAATTCTCAAAATCTTAGTTCCAGAAAATAACTTAAAACCTGCCTACCCCAAACACTTTATAATTAACCTAAGTCCCTACAATTCTAAATACTTTCACTCCTCATACAATCACTGATTCCTCTTAAAACTCCTGACAAGACACAAATAACCCACCTAACCTAACTCCCTAACACTCCAAACACTCTCCCATAAGTTACACACTAACTGCCTTAACTCGACTGCCTCTGACATCACTCAAACACTCCTTATATACTCCTCCCCCCACCCTTTCTAAGACATCACAAACCACACCCACTCAGTTCAACATTCTATACTCACTAAATATACTAAAGCAGACATACAGCAGGGAACTGAATTGTGGGGTTACTGCCACAACATCCCCCCTCACTCTGAACTCCTGATAGAGCTCTAGTCATGCTAAATATGATTTGGAATGTGCAATTGGATGAGAGGAATATAGTACAGATAGGAAATGCCTGCACTCAGATGCATATTGAAATGAACGTCCAGTTGCACATCCAGATACACATTGCTTTGAAGCATTGAGTGCCACATTACAGTGTGATGAAGCAGGAATAATTGATTCTGTTGCTAAAGCAATGGGGATACGTTCCTTCCCCAAAAAACACTTTCACACCCTCTCAAGTCCCACTCATCAGTGAAAATGGGAGCTGTTTGAGGGGTGCGTTTTATTTTTTTATTTTTATTTTTATTTTTTTGCAAAATTCAGCCCAAGGTTTAGCCCAGTTCTGCTTCAACCTGCTTTCCTTAGCCCCAGATTTTCTCTAAATTGCCTTGGAGAAGTTAGTATATCTTAACAGAACCTGCCTCACACTCTTGTATGGATAAAATCAGACAACATTACCCAGTATGACTCTCTAAGTTCCTTGGAGTGGACTACACAAGGCGGACTACACAAACAAGTTAGATAGATAGATCGTAGTCTTCTTTGTGTGTTTGGGTGAAGATGCATGGGCATAAGGTGGGGAGGGGTGGGGGTGCATACTTGCCCTGCCCGCAACATACCCAGTGCGGCCCAGCTCCACTTCTGAGACCTACCTGTATTTAGCACAGAAGTCTGAAGGAGGATGCTAAGCATGCTCAGCGGCTGAATACGCTTAGATACCTCCCCACCATCAGGAGCCCTGCTTTATCAGCATTCCCAACTGTGGGGAGGATTCTAGAATCCCCCTTCAGACCTCCATACTAAGCACAGGAAGGTTGGAAGTGGAACTGGCATGTGCTGGGAGGCCTCTTATGTATCACCAAAAAAGAGGAGATGGGTCACACACACACACACACACACACACACCAGAAAAGAGGACAGAGATTTGCATAAAATCTGTATACAGTAATTTATACTGATGGATGCAAATGTGGAAATAATTAATATCATATGTTTCACCATGGTGGGGAAGACTGTGGCCAGGGGGCCTGTGTGCCTGCTCAAGGCCCCTCCCTGCTTGCTCTTCTATGGTTCTTTCTCTGTAAACTGGCCTTGGACTGGGCAACCCTTCAAATGGAGGTACTATGTTCCGACAGCCCTTCAAATAGAAGACTGTCCTGTGTAAAGTAGGATGCATGGCCAGCCTCCTCTTGTGTATGTGTGGGTCTTCCTCTGTTCTTTTCTCTTTTCCAAACAATGCAGAGAGAGCAAGAGAATCAGAGAGAATGAAATGGGACCCCGTAGCTAATAATCTTTGAGGGAACATTTTAGGAGGCAGGTGGCAGGTGAGACTTTGTATCTGTGGATGTGTACACACATGCAGGCACACTATAGTTTTACAATATAAATAGTATATTCTGGTCATATGAGGCTTTTGCTAAGCTGCATCAGGATATCTTCAGATATAAGCAAAAGTCTGTACTCTCCGGCAGATTGAGGATTAACAACTAAATTGCATTTCCAATTGCCCAGTCTTTTAGCATAATGTGAACTTGTCAAGCCTTGCTAAATATAAAAGTGGCTGGTAGGTGAATTAATGAGAATGACATATTCATCCTGGGAAATGTTACTTGTTCAGAATGACCTTGTTTGACTGTGCATGAAAGTAAAATTGAGGGATAGTCATGTGAAACAACACATCTCCCCCCCCTCTTCCTTTCATCTCCTCTCATTTTTGAAGTACAAAAATAATTGTGATACATAAATATCATCCACTAAAATGTATATATTACATTCTATGGTTTCCACAATTCTTCTTAACATTCAGCTGCATGAGAAACTGTACACTTCCTTAGAGACCTGTCCAAAACTGGTATTGCATGGGCAGGGCCAACTGCCCATGTCCATTGTGACACCAATGTAGATCAACTAATACCATCAAGAGAGGTGAGCAGGCAAAGAGATTAACCAGTGGTGAGTAGACTAGAGATTGAATTGAGGAGGTTGGGGCTTTCAGGAAAGAGATTCAATGGCATTCATATTTCCTTGCACTGTATTTTTTTGAAGCATCTCTTTGACAGATATTGCCAGATTTGGGAGAAAAGTGGGTATTGAGTATTGAAAATAGTCATTAAGCTATTGGGTATTGGGTATTGAAAATAGCCTTGGGTATTGAAAATCACAATTAAGCCATATTACTTACTAATTAACATCTGGTACTACCTTCTTTGGGGATCTGAAAATATCTATGAGGAGTTATTTAAGACATGTGTACATGTCTTTCTTACAATAAATGCCCAAAACTTTGTGAATGTTGAATTTACCTGTAATTCTTACCCTGTAAAAAGCTGTTGTAAAATTAGCATTTTTAGCAGCCTCATCAACTGCTGGCTCATGTGATCCACTGAGATCCACTCAGGCACTTAGATCCTTTTCACATGTACTGCTGCTAAGCCAGGTCTCCCCCATCCTTTGGTCATGCCTTTGATTATTTATTTATTTATTTATTAGCTAAATGCAATATTTTACATGTATCTCTGTTGACTTTCATTGTTAGTTTCGGTCCAGTGCTCTGCCCCATCCAGATCCTTTTGAACAGTACTGGCTATCCCTCCTAGATGTGTGTCATCTGCAGATCTGATAAACCAGACCCTTTGTGCCCTCATCCAGGTCATTTATAAAAAATGTTGGATAGCACAGGGCCTGGGACAGGCATTCCACTGGACACCTCCCTCCAGGAGGATGCCGAGCCATTAATGAGCACTCATTGAATATGGCTGCTCAACCAACTGTTGATCCACCTAATAGCAGTAGCATCCAACCCACATTTTACCATTTTACCAACAAGCATATCATGGGAAACCTTGTCAAGTGCTTTGCTGAAATCAGCTATAGCCCTGTTCAGGAGACTAAACATGCTTGGAAAGGGAGCATGCTAGCCCTGCCCCCTCTGTCATTGTTTTTGTCACCCTCTACTTGTGGAGGGTGACTTTCTGAAGAGGAGAGCCTCCTGTATCCGTGAAGGCTCTCCACGTGATCCAGAATACTGGAAAATTAGTGTTCTGAATCATGTGGAGAGCCTCCACATATACAGAAGGGTCTCCTCTTCAGAAAGTCGCTCTCTAGGAGTAGAGGGTGATGAAAGCAATGACGGTGTGGCTGGGACTAGTATGTTCCCTTTCCTTGTGCATTTAGTCCCTGCAGATGTAGAATAAATCTATGGCATTCCCGTGATCTATCAAACTAATAACTCTATCAATAAAAGGAGTTAAGGCTAGTCTGGCATGACTTATTCCTCACAATCCCATGCTGGCTCCTAGTTATCAATGCATTATTTTCTAGATGCTCAAAGATTGATGGCTTAATAATCCATTCTAGAATTTTGCCTTGCTGGTAGCCTGTACCTATTGTGAGTTTCCAATCAGGAAATGAATGAGGTCCTTTGTGTTTCCCATTCCCCTTACTCTGACCCAAGGTCAATGTAACTGCTTCAACCGTGTTCCCTTCTACTTTCTCCTGCACTTATCTATTCAGTCTGCTCCTCATGTGGACCACTCCATGTCACCAGCACTCCAGCTCATCTGCATATGTAAGCCTTGCCTTATCCTTTCCACAGTGCCCTCTCTTACTTCTTATTTGGCAAACACTAATTCCCCCACCTCCATATTTCTCTATTTCTGTTAGGACTATTAGAGTATTAGAGCTATTGTTCCAGCCTATATACTAAGGGGTAGGCATACCAACAAAGCATTTCTTCTGAAAGGTAGTTGTTATAAAATAAAGCTTGTAATATTTGCTCTGCACTGCTGTTCTTGAGTCAATTTCCCCCGGGTTTAAGTAGCTTTGTCTCCACCTTGTGGAAGCACAGTGCATAATCTGCTGTGTGTGCACCACACCTCTGCAAAAGATCAGTTCATAAGAATGTAAGAAGAACTGTTCTGGATCAAATTAAATGCTTATCTGCTCCGATATTCTGTTCACATAGCGGCCGGCCAACCAGATGCCTGTGGGACGTCCACAGACACATTCCCATGTTCATTATGACACCTGTACCTATGCGAGTTTGCATACACATGTGGACATGGATACATGGTAACATGAGCAAGTTCCCCTCCAAAACTCAAGGACCCTTCAAAAGCACCCTCTGGTTCAGCACAAGGAGAACTGCATGAAAAAGCATAAAGAAGCCTTGATATGCACACACAAGTGTTCACATGCACCTTAACAGTTTATGTGGATTGTAGCTTGTTTATTCAGGTGGATTAAAAATAGCAAGGAGATGTTAAGAAATCTTGCAAAAAAATTAATAGCATTCATCAGTTTCCTACACATGTTTCAAAATGCTGGGGGGGCGGGTTAAAAGAGAGAGGAAGAGAGAAACAGGGGGAAACATGCACACACGTGAAATATTGATAATGAAATATTTTAAAAATATTTATCTTCATAACAGCACAACCTGGGCCATCAGTGTTGATTCTTACCTCCCCTTTCTTTTCAGTTGATATTAATAGTATTGCAACTCATTAATTGTGTTAGGCATTTGGAATTAAGAATAGGAATGCTTTTTGCCCTTCTCTTTGGTCTTTAACATCATTATTTTCTTGTATTCAAATGTAAGCTCCTACCTTAAAATGTAAAAGACATTAGAGTGGCAGCACAGTTAATGAAATTATGATCAATCCATCTCACATTCTTTCCTCAGAAGTCATTAAATAATTTTGTATGTAGCCCCCCCCCCTCCACACATTTCCTAATGCAGCAACTAAGTATGGGAGCAAACCTGGGGCAGATTAGCAGTAGTCCCTGAAGTGATGATAGTGCAAGCAGCTCACATTTGAAGTAGGAACACATCAGGATTCTCCAGAGCAGATTGGGAAGGTGTGCAGGGGGCTGCCTGCAGTGGGTGGAAAGCAACTTTAAACCACAGCTTCATATTCTGCCTTGCTTGGAAGACATTAACCATAGCTTCCTGGTTTGAACATAACAGGAAACCTTGGCTAGCTACAGTTCCTAGCTTGCTTCACCAGTCACATGAAGGGAAGAGTGAAGTGGTTTCATGTGGGTGCCTGGAAGCTCATGTGTGTCATCCCAATGCAGCCATACCTAAGTACATTTTAAAGATCAGTTTTCTAGTATACCATATAGCAGTGGTGTGTCATAATGCTATGTGTTAAGTGGTGTCCCTTATTCCCCACTTTCTTTCTTACCGAAGTGTGCCAGTATGTGGATCTAAGAACCATGAAAAGGGAGGTGGTCCTTCTTATTGCTAAATCTGTTATTCCCCCCAAAAGAAAAAACAGTCTGTACTTAATGGACAGAAACTGGAGGCAGTGGCAGGGGGGAGCAAGATCAGTCAGCACTATGATATGAAAAAAGGAAGTACTACGGCAAAGCCTGCTTGGGTGATGTAAAAAAAAGAGTACAGGCTAAGGGCAGTATCCAATGGTGTCATTCTTCAAACTCAAATAGCACTAGCGGAGCTCCGCCAAATCTTTTTGTTATGCAAGTATTTGCACACCATGCTTGCGCAAGCTGTTGCACAATTGGTTGCAACACTGGTTGGACCACTGTGTGCTTGCACAAAGATAACTTTAGTTGGACTCTCCTCTTGTGCATAGTTCGGAACCTAGTTTCTGCTAGTGCAATGTCATTTGCGTTAGTGGAATGACACAGCTGGATACTGCCCTAAGGACTCACCAGAGTCAGAAGTTTACTTAGGACTCTCCTACTTGTTTTGAAGGTGGAGGCAAAAAGGAAAACTAAGAAAGTTCACCCACTCACTTGCCATATGATGGTAACATAGCACATTGTTTAGTCTTCAGCCTACTTTGTGCTCGTTTGGGTTTGCAAAGTTCACTAGGAACTTATAAACTGTGGAAAAGTGGTCCCTACAGTTACAAAAGTTCTTTTCTATAGGCCAAAGAATATTGGGATGAAAATTCACTGGTCACTCTGGTAAATAACCTGGGAAGGGCATTCATAAAGCAACCTCCATTAAGAAAATAATAAGAATGAAAAAACTCCCCACTAACATTGAGATTACAGCATTGATGACAAGTCCTATGGCACCATGAAAGACTTAACAAGTTTGTTAGTGCTTGCCAGAGGTGTGTCTCTGATGAAGTAACCTGAATAACAGCCTACCTAGCAAGGGCCATATCTATCTCTTTTGCTTTCTACAACCTTCTAGTTTTTTGCAGCACAAGTTTGCTCCATCTTATTTCCGCATCAGTTTTCAAAAATTTTGGTTAGACATCCGCAAAAAAATGTGTACACAGTTTCATACATATTTCTCTGAATATATGCAATTTTGTATGCATTTTCCCTGAATACACACCTTTTTTTGGCAAGCAATTTCTCCTGACATATGCATTTTTGTGTGCCTTGTTAGATCGGAGGACTGCATCACCAAATTCAGGGAAGTGCAAACACTAAATGATATCTGCATTCTGGTTTGCGTATTAATTTGGGTAGTGCAGATTAGGCCAGTTTATATTAAATGTGAAACAAAGGAATCTCTCCCACATCCTTACTTTAGGGATGGTCCATTTCTTGAGCCTGGGTGGCTGCACTCCCCTTGACTAAGGGCACTATCCTATTCATGTTTTATGCTGGCTGGGGAATGCTGGAAGTTGTTGGACTTTTTTTTCCTGTCTAAACATGCATAAGATTGCACTCTAAACCACTCAAAGCTGGATCCATCTGGCGTATACCGTGGACACTTACGTGCATTTTACAGTTCTATCGCTCTTTCACATCTAATCAGACCTGAGGATTTGATGCATGCTGAAGAGAGAAAGATGGGACTAGAACTGTAGTATCCTTCCTGTCCTTTGATAACTAATAACCTACAGAACTCATATTACTTGTATTTTCTTAGGTTAAATAAAAATTGGAGAATAAACAAAATGGGGAAGAGAATATCTGATTGAACTATGCCATAATACTTTTTGTTTGTGAGACTGAACTGTTATTAAAGCAGTACTGGAAGTGATAGAATGGACTGGGAGTGTATAAATTCTACATAGCAAAGAAAAGAGCACAGACAAAATTGCATAGGACAAAATTGCAGTAGTGAAATGTGCAGAGCCAGCAGACATGAAGGGAACATATAATTGATAAGGGACTCTAGAGGGAAAAGTCCAGATAAAGATTGGCTTAGGTATCTTGCTATTCCCTGACAAACCAGACTGAAATTCTGTTGCATGCATTCCTGTTAAATAGAACTGAGTGGATCAGCCTAGTTTGCATGTGTGAAGAGATTCCATTTTTATTTTGTTTAGAATACTACTTTTCATAAAAGGTTTAACAAACTTTAAATATAGAGTTCTTTCTCAAACAGGAGAAAGTAGAGAGATAGAATGTTCTTCACTCACTCTGTAAATATTTGCAGAAAGAAAGTAATTGGTGGGTTTTCACAATCACAGAGGGAAAATGAGCTACAGTGCCTTATTTTCCTTCCCTGCATGTGCTGGTTGTGTGCTGCCTAATTAGCATAATTACCCTCGCCAGGTGTGGGTCATCATGATGTCTGAACGCTGCAAGGGTAGGTGGTTGTGATGGTTTACACACCACACCACTCTGAAACCATAGAACAAGCCATGGGAGGGAAAATAAGCCACTGTGGCTTATTTTCTCTTTGTGATCATGCAAACTCACCCAATGTATACAAGCAACCATTAGGGAAGTTTCTGTTTTCCATATTTTCTAGTTGTTGTTTTTGGGTTCCTGTACAATTTTTCTGACTCAGTCCAGAACATGGCAGTTAAGCTGGTTGAGGGTATGGTGAATAAAACCTCCTTCTGTTATTAAGACCCTTGTCATATTACATTATATGTGGCACCAAAAAAGAGCCGATGCCACATGTTGCCGATGGTCTTTGTTCATACATACACAAAAACTCACTTATGTACACAGAGACCTGAGTAACCCAGAAATATGTGAAATGCATTTCCAAAACATAATTTGGAATGGAAAGTATTATAACAAAGCCCCTCCTTGGACCCTAAGAAAATAATGGAGAGAGAGAGAGAGAGAGAGGAGAGGAGAGAGAGAGAGAGAGAGAGAGAAGGGAATTTAGGAAACTGAGGCAAGGAAGGGAAGCTAGCTAAGACTGAATTGTGCCTGGCTCAAGACCCTGGGAAACTTAAGCACAATGCCCTAGGCTTCCAGCTTGTCCACTGGAAGGGACAGTCTACAGCCTTAACTGCCTCATCACCCACTGTAATACATGGATTCCCAGTAGATCCAAGGGGAGAGCTGCCAAGGTCCACATCCCCATCAATGTGGCTGGCTACACACACAAAATGGAAGCCACCACCCACACGTCTTTTGGCTAGCAACCAACCCCCCAGGATGAGTGGGAGACCAAGCTGAAATGGATGCATTCAGAATGCAGCCATGGGTGCTTCTTCACAGGGTGTGAAACTCTATCGGAGGGTCCAAGGCATCAGACCTCTCGGTGTACAAGGCAGCAAGGTGGTGCACGTAAGAGGAGAAACTCTGAGCTTCTTCAGTGGGGAGGGGGGTGCTAGGAATAAGGGTTACAAGGAATGGGCAGCAAGCCAGGTGGACTCCTGGTGGAATTTGGAGCCACGCATCAAACTGTTTGTTCATGCCAAATCCCACAATCAAACAGTGCACAGGATGGCTGGACCCAAGGCCAGTTATAAGTTTAGCTAAAAACACACTAGGGCAACGACTTTGGGCATTCTCAGAACTAGGTTAAAACAAAGTGTACATTAGCTTGGTTTTGGTGACTGAAAAACAGCCTTCTTCCTCCTGCCTTCTTGGTCAAGTTAAAGCTGGCTGACTAAAGCTAAGAAAAGCATGCTTTTGAGAGACAATTATAGGTTGAGGTTCCTAGAACAAAGGATATCATGAGGTGTGCCTTCGTGGTGCTTTACCTACTGATTTACCCTAAGGTGAGGACACTTCAGGATTGGACCATTTTTCCCACCAAGGCTTGACTAATTCAAAAGTACCCTTGTGGATTGCTTGACTAAGATGATGACTTTGTAGCCAGGGAGGCATTTGCATGTATCTGGAATTCCCAAGCTTTGCATACTGCAGAAGGGAAACTCCTTTATCTCAATTATTTTACAGGACATACAGGTCATGAACTTCAATTGCAAGGTGGGCAGCCTAGCATTCCACCATCAGGATCCTTTAGCCGCTAAAGGAGGTGATAGTAGGGATTCCTCTCCCTGCCTACTTGGGGAATCCCCTGTGTGCTGCTGCCCCTCCCAATTGGATCTGTGGTCAGGGATAACAGTGGGGAATCCTCTCCCTGCTTCCTCCCCAACCCCTGGTAGGGGTATGGCTTGTGGAGGGGGCAGGCCCTCTGTGGGCTGGATGCAGAGCCTCCATAGGCCAGATCCAGGCTGTGAGCCAGAGGTTCTGCACACTTGCTTTAGCTCCCAGCTGTCATGGCTCCCTTGCTTATACAGGCCTTCCCAGAACAAAAGGCACATTAGGCAAGGTGCTAGGTTAATGCCAACAAAAATACATACGACAATAATAGCTAATTGTACATCATGGCTGAGATTATCAGTAACGTCATAGGGATGTCAGAGAAATTCACAATGGACTCAAATGAGTTCAGATGTCTAAGAATCTAACTGGCAGATTCCAGAGTGGACCGGCTTTTCCTGAGGCATGTGTATATTTACTATGATTTACTAGAAAAAGGGTGCAGGTATGCAAAGCAATATAAAAAAGCAATGTAACACTTTGCTTTAGATAGATATCACCTATCTATTGGAGGAGACTAGTCCTGAAAATATAGACAAGGAAGTAGCCTAAACCATCTACACAATAAATGAATGAAAAGTCTGAAGGTTGCTCCTATAGTATATATTGGATGTGATAAAAAAATAATAATAATAAGGCAAGCTTTGAATTAGACATGGGATTCAGTCAAGCTTCATATGAGGCCTGATGGAAGAATGTGGAAGTACCCTTACTGCAACACAAAACAATTAAATTACACACTTGTACAGGTGAATCTCTTAAGTTACCAGACCATGGTGACTGTCCCCTATCAGGACCGGTGCAAGGCAGTTTGGCGCCCTAGGCAAAATTATATTTAGAGAAATGCCTGCTCGCCCAGCGCCCACCCCCTGGCCCCGCCATCGGGGCCAGCAGCCCTCTGCGGGCCTGGCGGCGGCAGCGCCTCCGGCACCCGTTTCCAGGCAGCCACTTTCCCCGCTGCCAAGCCGGCCTCGCCAACCGTACCCACCGCGCGGAGGCTCCGCGCTCCGGTCGCCGCTGCCACGCATGCTCCTGACCCGGCCTAGCTCGGGAAGAGGCGCCCCCCGCCGAGGAAAGCCGAGCGTGACCCCAGTGATTCCCTAACGCGTTATATGTGTGTGTGTGTGTGTGGAGAGTAAGTCCGATTGATTTGAAGGGGTCCTTCTTATAAAGAAAAATATTCAGGATGGCAGCCTGAGGCACACACCTAACTTTACTTGGATCTTGTCTCAAACGCCTTTCTAAAATCTCTCAAAACTTTAGTATCCCTCCCACCTTGTCCTCCCCCCTTCATCTCTCTCTCTCTCTCTCTCTGACCTGGTGGTGCCTTTGTCGCCCATGGCCGGTGGCGTCTCCGCGGCTGCCCCGCCCAGCTGCCTCGCCAACAGATCCGGGCTCCGCGAGCGGCAGGCGGGCAGTGCGTCGCCCAGAAGTCCCGGGGGCGGCGAGGAAGAGTTGGCCGGCAGGAGCGGAGTGTTTCTGCTCCCGCTTCAGCCACGCGCCCTAGGCAGCCGCCTAGTTTGCCTAGTGGTAGCACCGGCCCTGTCCCCTATAAGTGCAAACGTGAAACAAATACCAGTGGTTCCAGGTTGTGGCCAAACTTATTTGGAGGAGGACGGTTATCTGATTTTGCCTTGGACTGGAAAGAAGAGTTTCAGCACTCCAAAATGGATGGAGAACTACTTGCAGATGGCATTTCTTAAAGCACACCAGGGAGTTTTCAAGGAGAAGTGAGGTGCTATGAAAGGAATATGGCAAAATTGTGTGTAAAAAATAAATAAACCTAACAGTGTGCCTTGTTATTTCAGACTCAAATCTGTGCCTTATGCAATGAAGCAAAATGTGGAGATGGAGTTGAAAAGCCTGCATGAAACAGATATTACCGAACCTTTACAATTTTCAGAATGGGCATCTCCTGTTTTAAAACCAGATGACTCTGTACACATATGCGGTGACTGTAATTCAGGTAGCATAGCTAGAGTGATACCCTGTTCTCAAAATTGAAGACCTTTTTTCAGCACCCGCAGGAGGACAGCTATTCACAAAAGTAATGTTAGACATGCTTATCAACAGCTCATATTGCATGAGGATTTCAGGCAGGATCAATATACACAAAGTATCATCGCTTACCTTTTGGACTATCTTCCACACCTGCTATATTTCAGGGAACCATGGAATGGCTGGTTCAGGAAATTTGTCAAGAAGTAGTACACCTTGATGACATATTAATTATAGGAGCCACAAACACTTGCAAAATTTGGTTGAGTTTTAAACAGAATGGAGGAGGTAGGACTGCAATTAATGAAAAGTAAGCATTTGTTTTCTGAGATCAGAACTTATTTATGTGGGATATATCGTAAATGCCTACAGTCTACATTCTGTGATAGACAGAAAAAAAGAATGTCTTTGAACTAAAAGCAATTCCTAGGATTGCTAAATTACTATGGCAAGTTTTTGCCTAGTTTATCAACACTTCTCAGGCGCTTATATACTTTGCTTAAGAAAAATGTCAAATGGCACTGGGGAGCTTTTAAAGAAAAAGCATTTGAGGATTCCAAACGATTGTTCTGGTGCACCAGCAACCTGATACAGAGTTGGTTTAAACATGTGATGCTTTCCCTTATGGGACTGGGTCAGTCCTGGCTCACTGGATGGAGGATGGAGTTGAGAAGCCAATAGGATTTGTATCATGAACCTTATCACCTGCTCGACACAATGATTCACAATTGGATTGGGAAGGATTAGCTGTTGTATTTGGAGTGCAGAAATTTCATAAATACAGATATGGATGGAGATTTGTGATTTGCACTGCCTACAACCCCCAGATGTCATTATTTAATGCAATGAAACCAATACCACAGATGGCATCACCAAGGTTCTAGATGTGGCAGTGACTTTGAGGGTCTATGAATACACCATTGTGTATAGAGCTGGAAAGGAAATGGGTAATCCAGGCACTTTGAGTCGACAACCATTGCCTGAGGCATACTGACAGTGGAAAATGAGGATTGTGCACTACAAGTGATTATGATAAACTAGTAAAGGCCATGTCAGCTCTTGTCTTCATTTGTAAAATGCATTTCTCACTCAGATGGCACAAAGCCACTTAACATGCTGTTCATTCCCTTTTTAGTGTCAGATGAACCTTATAATGAAGGAGATTAAAAACAAAACAAAAAACACCTCTGTATCCACCCATGCACATTCTGCTCTCTTAAGCAAGAGTACAAGTTGTCGCTACAACATTAATGGTATAACATCTAGATTAAACAGGCGCATACAATTTACTATAAGCCATATGTTAAAATTCATGCAAAATGATATGTCTCTAAAAAGATAGATAAGGCAGTTTTGCACTGAGGTTCCCCCCCTCCCATTTGCTTGAAACTTTAATAATGTAGTTTACTTTTGTAATAGTAGCATTCATTACTACTAACTACTACTAATACTAATACTCTAGGCAGCAGTTACACAGCCCAGAGCACTTTTGTGTTGGAGGGACTGGTGTATCAGTCAGTATTTAGAAGGTGCACACCAATCTCTCCTTGTATGTAACAGCAAGTCTGACCATGTCCGCACGCCTGAGGGCCAGTCAAAATGGAGAAGAAGGGAGGAGGGCTCCCTTCCTACAGAGGAGACAGAATGCTCACAGCTGCCAATTATCCTGTTTTGTTGGGGCTTGATAGCCCCAAGGGAAGAGGCAAGCTGAGGCAAGCAGCTTCAGGTCGAAGTAAGTCAGGTCCAGTCAAGTCAGTCAGGTTGAAGTCAAGACATAGTTGAGGTAAATCAAGGCATGCCAAGTCAGGTCAGGGAATGTCATGGGTGAGCAGAATTTGTTCATTTCTTCTGGACTGGGTCAAGGCCTGGCTTGTTCAGGTATAAGCAGTGGAATTTATGGATTAGCTGGGGCACACAAAAATGTGTGGCAGGCTTCCAGACCATATCCTTTCCAGTCAACAAAGTATGGGAGGAGCCCTGGACTTTAAATGTTTTTGCCATCTCTATTTGTCTCAGCCTCATTGATGAATGGGTTTTGTAGATCAGGGTAAAGAAGTGCAGGAGTCACTCCTGTATTCACTATTGTCACTAGAAGCCCAGGTGAATTTGTGACAAGGCGTGCCTATTAACAGTTTCAGTTGGTATGTCAACTATGCCCTTTCCTGGACAGGGGTAGTCCAGACAGTGTAGTACATGCATTGTTAACCTTGTGGGGTTACCCTTGTGCTTGGTCCAGAAGCTGCAGTTGGTGCAGAATGTGGTGGCCAGGACGCTGAGTGGGATGCCTGGCCTAGCACATATTACACTTGTATTGCAGTAATTGCACTAGATAGCTATTAGCTACTAAGCCAAGTTCAAGGTCTTGCTGTTGGCGTACAAGCCCTGAATAACTTGGGACCAGGTTACCTGGCAGATCACCTTCCCTGATATAGACTTGTGCAATTATTAAGATCATCAGAGGAGGCCTTGCTGATTGTACCATGACCTGCAGATTGCCATCTTGCAGAAACCTGGAAGTGGGCCTTCTCTGTAGTGGCACCTACCTTATGCAATTGATTAAAGACATAAATAAATAAATAAATAAATAAATAATATTCTGGGACCTAAGAAAGGGCATTGGACATTTTGGACATGAAGAATATACACAGTTTGAAAACCTAACCAAATGAAGAACAGGGACCACTGGATTTGATGTTGGCTAAGTTTTTTTTAGTGATCTTTCCAGACTGTCACAGACAGGGTGTCAATCTCCTAAGTACTGGCCCAGGTTTCAAAGACTGCCTTGATCACCTGTAGATGTTTCTTCCCATTGTGTGTTGCAGTTTCCAAGAGAAATAGGCACACAGATGGGAAGGCTCAGTGTCCAGTCTGGGTTGGAATGGTACAGGTTTGTCCTAATGGCTACATTGGAGGCATCAGCCTCAGTAATGAATGGGTTTTGTACATCAGGGTATGGAAGTGTGCAGGTGCCTTGATGAACTACTGTTTCAGGTGGTCAAATGCAGCCTGAGCCTCTGGGGTACACTTGAAGGTATGGGAACAGGACCAAGTACTACAGCTTGGGTGGCCTGCAGCTGATACTGAAGGTTCAGATTCTCAACTGAAAGTTTGGACTTGCAAGGCCTGATTATTGGCTGATAGGGCCTGGTTTTCAGTTGTCAGCCTGCACCTGTGACTGAGAGAAACTATCATGTTTCATCAGGGCTTGAGGCCCATGAGGGAAGAGGCAATTCAGGTTGAAGTCAGTCAGGTTGAAGTCAGTCAGGTTACAACAAGGCAGGTCATAGTAGGTCAAGCTGCAGCTGATCAAGGTATGACAAGTGAACCCAAAGTAAGGCACTGGTCAAATCAGGTCAAGCTTAGTCACTGGCATAGCCACAGCAGGTTCCAGTGAATAGCTGAATAGTTAACTCTGCTAGTTGAGCTGTAGAAAAATGTTGATGTCACAGCAAAGGACTGGAAGCCTTAAGAAGGTTGGCAGAGCATCACCTCTAAGTAGCTCCACTCCCCTAGAAGAGTTGTCTTATAGATTCATAGATCATAGAAGTTGGAAGGGGCCTACAAGGCCATCGAGTCCAACCCCCTGCTCAATGCAGGAAATTAGAGGAGGGGTCTCCCATGCTGTGCGGTGGTTGCAAAGGACCTGAGTAATAACCAGGCCTGACCCTGCTTAGCTTTCCACACTCAGACAAGCTGAGCCAGCATGAGCCACAGGCCTGTAATCCTTAAAGGGTCTGTGCCTGATTCTGCAGCCTCATGCTCATGTGTGGCTGTGGAACAGGAGGGCCTACAGGGGAGTCATCACATCCTTAGGCTGGAAGGGTATAGAGGGGTGACAATGGCTGCCCTCTAAGTTGTGTGGTCTGTGATTCAACCAAATTTGAATCTTCTTGGCACAATACTGGGATCCAGATGCAAGGACATGATACCAACCAAGAAAAAGCATTTTAGGCTTCACCACTGAATCCAGTATTAAATTCATACTTTGTTTCATTGAAATCAATGGTTTAAACGTTCACGACTGGATGAGCATCTACAGGCCAACTGATGGATAATTTATTGAAAAATGAAAAAGAGGGTGATTGTACTTGTATATTTTGAAACTTTTGTAGCCTCTGTTCTTCTTACATATGAGGTTGGTTGGGATTCTCATGAGATAGTCTGTCCGCTATAATCCTGACTGTGGTTTTTGCTAGATTTGTTTCATAACTTGAACAAAAAAAAAAAACCATTTTGAAGACAGGATAGCCTGTTACTAATAATATAGGCTTAGAGAGTCTTAAGGATATGTGTGGGCTGTAGTCACATAAATGATACTTTCACACAGATAATGCCCTGCACTTGCAGATGGAAATATAAAACACTCTCTAAATGCTGGACTATCACTCATCTGTTATATATGTTACTAAAATATAATTGCTGACCATTGGGTGGTTCAGCATTTGAAGACATTCTCAGTTACAGTGTCATCTGTGGCTGCAGCTCAGCAGAGTTGTCTCTAGACTTGTTGGAACTGATGTCAGTGAGACAGGAGTGATGAATTTTGTCCTGCTGTTGGCTTAGAGGGACAAAGAGTTCACAGCTAGAAACAAGAAGGGGACAAGATATTAGAAGTCAAGCAGCATAATAAAGCAGCTAACAGGAAGGTGTGAAAAATTCACAAGGTCTGTAGCCAGCCATAGTCTCAGGAGTCTAGGCAGGAAATGGGTTTGATACAATGCAAAGTGACATGTGAGCTTCTAATATCGTATCAGTGAAGTCCCTAGTGGCAAATGAATCCACTTCAAGGAAGAAGGAAGTACAGATTTTCACCCTATAATCTAATACACATAGATTTCATAGAGTTGGAAGGAGCCTACAAGGCTATCGAGTCCAACCCCTGGGCCCTGCTCAATGCAGGAAACTAGAGGAGGGGTCTCCCATCCAAGTAATAACCAGGCCAGACCCTGCTTAGCTTTCCACACATCAGACAAGCTGAGCCAGCGTAAGCCACAGTTGTATGGCAGCTAACGTAACAGGTACCCCCAAACCACTTCCCTTTGAGATGTCACAATGATATTTTATTGTAAATATTAGGTGTTCTATGCATTAACAAGATTGAAAACTCTAACTTCACAGGAGAGTCCACAAACCAGTTAAGTACAAATGGTTGTATCTAACTGGTAGTAGCTCAGGGGAGGGTCCATAGCTCATTGGTAGATCACTTGGTTTGCATGCAGAAGGTCCCAGGTTTAATCCCTGGCATCTCCAGGTAGGGCAGGAAAAACTCCTGCCTGAAGCCCCAGAGAGCCGCTGCCAGTCACTGTCAACAATATTGGGCTAGATGAACCAATGGTCTGACTCAGTATGAGGCAGCTTCCTATTGTTCCTATGTACAATACCTCGATTTAAGCCTACATAGACCATTTGGCCACAATCCAATACAGAGTTAAGTTCCCAGAGTCAAACCCTAGGTCATATCTTGCTTTGAATTTGTTTCACAAATATGTGAATGAAAAGATGGCATCGCTCCCCCCCCTGCCCCAGAACTCACTCCATTCTGATGACAAATTAAAAATTGCCTAGAAAATCTCCACACCAGAGGCCAATGGGAATGTTTGTTACTGATGTGGAGATTTGCAATATAGCTAGGGCTGTATCTATGTGTATTTGTTGTGCTTTATTGTATTTTTTTATGATTGCTTTATTTCAGTAGTAACCTTGGTTTGAGACTGTATACTTCCTTGGGTAGTGTCTTTAGAAAGGAGGTTAATAAATAATTTCTCAGAAAACGTAGACAACCGACAAATTAAAGTGATTTCCCATACATTTCCTGTGGAGTGCAAATATAATATTCTGTCGAACTATGTTCAAAGAAGCTGTCTTACCTGCTATGTGGGCTGGAGCTTCAGAGACAGTGTGAGATTTGTCTCCTTGAAATGCAATTAGTTTGTTGGAACTGCAGACAGCTTCATAAACCTGCCTACCTCGCCAGTTTGATTATCCATGCCCTGTCTGCGTGTACATAGAGGTATGCCATGTAGCACAATGCCAATTAAAAATCCTCATTTTTGAGTGTCAGTAAAACAAGAAAGGCTCATTACATGCTGTGCGGTGGTTGCAAAGGACCTGAGCAATGGTAGCTGGAGAAACATGATAGCATAATGACAAAAGGGTGGCCAAGGGATATCTTGGAGCGAGGGCTCAGCATAAGATAGCTGCTAAGCAGTTTTTAAAGTTACAGAGTTCTTAACACAGATTCTCAGGGCTTGCTACTGTGTGGAAAGCAGGGTGTTGACTGTTTACCCTATTTCTTCCTGCCCCTGTAGAGTTTAATTTAGGCTCCTCACGAACAACTTGAATGCCCAGGTGACCTTGTCTTAGGCTGGAACTACATGCTATGTGGAGTTTTGAGATTCTTTCTTGTTCTGGTTTTGTTCTGGGTTGTTGTTTTTGTTGTTGTTGTTTTTGTTGTTGTTGTTTTAAACATAAAGCAGTATGCACCAGGCAGTGTCTGAATGGAAGAAGAGTACCGGTAGTTGTGGAGAGGCTGCTTAACCCTTTCCCTCCGCAATGTCATTTTCCAGCTAAAATTACCCTCCCCAAGCTGCTGTTTAACTGTGAGAGAAAAGATACGGGGTTTCCACATCTTTCCCCTATGTGTGAAAAACTAGCTTGGGGAGGGTGATTTTGAGATGGAAAATGACATCAGAGGAAAGAATTAAGCATCCTCTCCTTTCCTCTTCAGATGCAGTCTGACCCACACTGGTTTGATTTTGTAAAAACAACAACCCAGCAACCAGCCCCCTTCAGGTGTTCAAACTAAAGCACACATGTATGTGTGCTTGTAATTAAAATTTCATTCTTTAGCTATGCAACTAAAGTAACACCTAGCTTGACACTCAGTCTCTCACTCTGTTTCTGAAGATACCAAAGAAAGACCCTTGAGCCCCCTTGAATCAGACTAAGGACAGTGAGGCCTAAACTACACAATATGTTAAATTCATAATGTGTAGTCTTCTCTCTCTTACTTTTTAACTTACAAATAAGTGTGCAGTGCCCCATCAGGATTGGGACCACCATGGGTAGGGGAGGTTTAAATCTTTCCCTCCCACCCCTTGTTTTCCTAAATCCCCCCCCCACAGAGGGGCTAAAAAATAAAAGAAAAATTTGAATTTCTTTAGCTCCTGTGTGGGAGAAGGGGGATTTTAGGATCTGGATTGGAACCCACATGCTCTTACTTGTCAGTAAAAAAGGAAAAGAGGGTAAGTTGTATGCTATGTATATAATGTATCATGTAGTTTTGGCCAGACATAGCAGTTTACAGGCATGGGAAGCAGATTTCCAGCACTGGCATGTGTACAATCTAATGATGAATGTACTAGCAGGGATGTTGAAGAGTCCTTGGTCTCGAATCACGAGTCGAGTCACGAGTCTTTGGACCCGAGTCTCGAGTCCGAGTCCGAGTCCTTGGTCCAAAATGGTGACTCACGAGTCACAAGTCACGAGTCACTCCCAAAGCTGACTCCACGAGTCCCTATTAAAATCAATGGGGGTTTTTCTCAACAAAATAAGGCAACTTCAGATGTGTGGCTTAAATAAATTCTAGGCAGAAGTGTGCCTTTTTATTTCAAAACTCTGCAACTGATTTTGGCAAGAACAGACCAGGCAGACAAACCCAAAATAACCAGGCAGGCAGAGGAGGCAGGGAACCCCAAAGCAGGCAGGCAGAGGCAGCCAAACCCAAAATGTCTGAAAGGTTGCATTTGAGGAACATGATTTTTTCTAAATGTTTGGCCCCCATTCTGGAACGGTGAGATCTCATCACAATTCCACCCTCACTGAACACCCGCTCCACTGGTGATGAACTTGCTGGAACCAGAAACACACTCAGAGCAGCCACACAGAGTAATCTCAGGTCCTTCTTCTGCCTCTCCCAAGTACGCAACACATCAATCAAAATAAATCTTGACACACTGTTGGGGCTGCACTCCTGGTAGCTGTCCATAGTGGCCAAGCAGTGGCACACCTCGCTTCCATGTGCTCTTCGCCAGCAATCACGCTCCTCTCCACTCCTTCTGGCACAGCCCAGGGATGTTGAAGAGTCCTTGGTCTCGAGTCCCAAGTCGAGTCTCGAGTCTCATTAAAAATATTGGGACTCGAGTCCGAGTCGAGTCAGAGGGGGGACTCAGTCCGACTCATGAGTCGAGTCCTCGAGTCCGAGTCCCCATCCCTGTGTACTAGACCCAAAGGGCCATAGGTGAAACCTTGTACCTCTTTTTTTTTAATTCATAAGAACTTTATCTGAAGAGTGGGTTTCAGTAGCAAGTCAGGCATAGCTTTAACAGAGCATCCCGTTTGACAAGCTCATGGCACTTTTTAAACTGTGGCTGCACAAAATGGTATTTGCGCTGCCCCAGCAAAAGCAGATTTATAGGAGCACTTTGCCCTACATTCTGTATGCTTCTAACTGGATCAGTATAGAATCCTTAAAAAAAACAAAAACACCCTACCAAAAAACTTCTTTTTTCTATTCCCCTTGTGTAGAAATGTCTTTTAGTTTTTGAGATAATATGATTCAGGGCTGCCTGTCATGTGATAAAGCCCATATCTGGCACCTTTCCCTTCTCATTTTCAAATGGGAAACAGACCCTATGTTAAAAACAAACAAACTCAAAACTCAAAATGTACCACATTGGAGAGAATGTTAAAATGGATGGGAAAGCCAGTTGTGTGATGTTTTTTACAGCCTGCCCCAATAGGAACATATGCATTGGCCTGAGGATTAACACATAGGAAAACAAAAACAAAAATCAGACATGAGTTGTAGTTCTTCTGTCTCAGTGATTTCTTGTTTACCCCGCTATTCCATACTTATATTGAGATAGCTCCCTTAACTTCTGATATACCTTAAATGCTGAGGCAGGCTATATTGTGTATTTGACTTTCTTCTGTAAAGGAGTACTGCAAAACCGAACCAATGTTTCTATAGTGAAAAGACTGCTGGACTTTGACATGGGGTACCTGGATTGGGTCTTTACTCAGGGTGGGTTTGCACATACATTTGGACTTCTCAGTGACTACTGTACCCTGGTATAACTTGCCTCTGTCAAAAGCCTCTATCACGGATCCCACCCCACATATTGTTCCACCTTACTTTAATCACAATGTTTTCCAGTAGTTAATACATTCAGTTTCAAAATGATCAAATGAGAAATCATAAATTGACAATGTATTATTGAGTGATGCACATGCATATGTGAATCAGTTTTCAACTCACAGAAAAATTGCTGTCTCTGTTTGCTAAGGTTAATCATACTTTGGTTTTCAAGCAGGACATATCATTGGATGTCAATATCATTTATTTATGTATTTTTTTACAACATTTATATACTGCTCCACATCTAAACAGATTCCGGAGCTGTGAACAATAAAAGATAAAAAGAATATAACACCATATTAAAACATATAAGAATAAAACAAAACATTACATGGTTTTAAAAACAATACCAGTAAAAACTGTGGCTGCTCAATTAAGGAAGACTTTTTGAAATAAAGATGTCTTCAACACATGCCAAAAACAACACAATGTTGGTGCCTGCCTGACCTCCAGAGGCAGGGAGTTCCACAGAGAGGGAGCCACCACACCAAAGGCTCTATTCTGGGTGGACTCCAATTGGTCCATAGGTCCATGCAGAACCACCATCCCATCTGATGACCTCAGTGATTAGGTAGGTTGATAAGGGAGAAGGCACTCTCACAAGTATCCTGGTCCCAAGTTATTTAGGGATTTATAAACTAGTAGCAAAATCGTAAACCTGGCCCAGTAGCAAATAGGCAGCCAGTGCGGTTCCCTCAGCAAAGGAATTACATGCTGAAAAGGGGCAGCTCCCGACAACAGCCAAGCTGCTGCATTCTGCACTAGCTCCAGTTTCCGGATCAGCCTTAAGGGCCACCGCACACAGACTGCATTGCAGTAATCCAGTCTTGAGGTTACTGGCACCTGTACCACTCTCACCAAGCTATCCCTGTCCAGGAGAGGCCGTAGCTGGCAAACCAGTTGAAGCTAGTAAAAGGCACTCCAAGCCTCCATGGCCACTTGGGCCTTCAGCAAGAGTGCATTGCAGTAATCCAGTCTGGAGGTTACTAGTGTCTGTACCATTGTGACCAAGCAATCTATGTCCAGGAGCCAAAGCTGGTAAAAGGCACTCTGAGCTGCCATGACCTCTTGGGCCTCCAGTGACAGTGATGGATCTAGGAGTGCCCCCAGACTATGAACCTGCTCTTTCAAAGGGAGTGCAACCCCACCCAGAACAGGCAATGTCAATGAGCCTGTCTCCCGGACTCGGGAACCACCCACCCACCCACAGGGTGAGTGGTCTTGCCAGGATTTAGCTTCAGTTTATTGGCTCTCATCCAGCCAATCACTGAGTCTAGACACTGATCCGGGACTTGCACAACCTCACCTGATTCAGATGTCACAGGGAGATAGAGCTGTGTGTCATCAGCATACTGATGGCATTTGGCTCCAAGTCCCCTAATGACAGCTCCCAGCAGCTTCATATAGATATTGAACAACATTGGGGCAAGATGGTACCCTGCAGAACCCCATAGCTCAATTGCCAAGGGGCCGAGGAATGGTCACCCAATGTTACTCTCTGAAGTAGACCCCGCAGGTAAGACTGGAACCACTGGAACACAGTGCTTCCAAATACCCAACCCACGGAGCTGATCCAGGAGGATACCATGGTTGATAGTATCAAAAGCCAATGAGAGATCAAGCAGAATTAACAGGGTCACACTTACCCTGTCCTTCTCCCTGCTAAAGGGCAACCAAGGTTGATTCATTCCCATAACCAGGTCAAAACCCAGACTGGAATAGGTCTAGACCAGTGTTCTCCAACCTTGGGTCCCCAGATGTTTTTGGCCTGCAACTCCCAGCATAGCTGGCTGGGGCATGCTGGGAGTTGTAGGCCAAAAGCATCTGGGGACCCAAGGTTGGAGAACACTGGTCTAGATAATCAGTATCTTCCAAGAGTGCCTGCAGTTGCTTCAACCCTCTCAAGTACCTTCTCTAAGAAGGGGGAATTTGTGACTGGCTGGTAGTTGTCAAATACTGTCGGGTCCAGAGTTTAGCTTTATAGATAAATAATTCTCTCTAAGGCTGATGTATTGGTGATACACTGCCTCTCCTAAAATGTTTACTCTGAACCAGCAAAAGAAATAGATACATTTAAAAGACAGAAGTGAGAAAATGTGTCTAGTCAGCTTCCTTGAAAAATTTACTAAAATGGAGCTGTAAAATGGAGCCAGTAAATGATATTCCCTTTACTGTTTCTTTCTATAAAGCCATTTCAGCATTTTGTACAGAACTGACATTAATTTGAAGGGGGTTATCCTGTCATGATGGTTTCTAATAGAGTTGTCTATGAATGCAATTGCCACACTCACCCATTATATGACTCCAGTGTTTTCTTCTTTTTCTTTTTAAAACAGTTCTAGCCAAAAAAGTGATGATGATTATGAAGATTATACAACCAACAAAACCTGGGTATTGACTCCCAAAGTCCATGAGAGTGACGTTACCCTTATTTTAAATGGCCTGCTGGAGGGATATGACAACAAGCTAAGGCCAGATATAGGAGGTGAGGGTATTTTATATTATTCTTTTAATAGAAATGAGGTGGAAGGTGATGAGAAGCTGCAAAATATATTGTTAACAAAGTTGTGAATGGGGGAAATGTACATAAACAAAATCTATTTTTATATACTTAACCATTGGCAATTAGTATTTCTGTTAGAGAATCTATAGCCAAAGTTCATGGGAACAAGTACATCTAGTGGAGATGCCAGCAGGATCCCGCTAGGGTTTAGTTAGATGGCAACCAGGAGCTGCCATTTGGATTGGACATTTTCCAATGGGAAAAATGTCCAATCCAAATAGCAGATAACAAGAAACCAGAAAGTGATCATTGAGCAGCCTGGGGCAGGAACCAGGAGTTAGTCCAGTGGGATTGCCAAGAATCAGGAAATTCAGGATCTGGGCCATGGTTGGCTAATAGTAGGAGAAGGGCTGAGGCCGCAACATTGCAAGGTGGGCAAGTGGAGGATTTATATTTATAACTGAGTTACCCTGACTTAGGGATGTACAGATGTTGTAAAATCTGTTCCATCTACTTTTTGCAGATTGTCAGGCACGTTTTGTTCCATCGTCCGGTCATTGATGAAATCGGATTTTGCACAAATGCATTCGTATGCATTTATGCACATTCAGAGGTGTGGAAATTGGCACTCCTGGAAATGCTCAGATCCCGCCCAAATATGTAAATCCTTCCAAAATCCCTCCCACTTTCACACTTTAGCTTATGGGGAAAATGCGCATTTTTGGTCGGTGGGATTTTTAAAAATTATTTTACATATTTTTCTATGACTAAATTTCCATAAAATTACATAAATTAAAAAAAATGGTCTGCAACTCCGCAGAATCCATGTGACTTGGGAAAAGCTGGTCTGCTGTGGAATCCATGAGTTGGATTCTTAGAAATCTGAACTCATTTGAGTCCATTGCTCATCTATTTTTCAGCTCGTTTGAATGGGGAAAATGTGCATTTCTATGTATATTTTTCAAAAGTGCACTCTTGCCCCCCCCCATTGACTAAAATACAATTTTTCAACTGTAATTGCAATTTTTGTGAATTTACAAACATTTTATTTATTTATTTATTTATTGTTTTTCTATATTACCCATCTAGCCGGTAACATCACATTTTGCTCGTGCTCACATTTGAAAATGCGAACATGACATTTTCAGATGATTTGCAAACATAAATGAAATTCTTATACATCCAGCCAGATATGAATTTGAGGCAGCATCTTCTGCCTTCTCCTGTTTTCATAGCCCATTCATAGCATAATTTCTTGGTCTGTGGAGCAGCTACATATGCCTCATTTTCTTCTTGATATCAGTGGGTGAGGAACATCCTCCTACCAGGGCTGCATCCACATAAACTAGTAGAGCATGGAGTGCCCCAGTTTCATTAGTTTTGTGAGTCGAGCAAGTACTTCCGCTAGGGTTGTATGAGAAATTCATTTCAGTACATTTTTGCCCAAAGTTCACCTAGTTCACACCTCCCAGCCAGAACTGAACGCGGACACAAATGCAATCTGCAGTCCAAATTCCATACATTTCCAAGCTTGCGATGCAATTCGCATACCCAAAAATACATTTGAAAAATACAAATGAAAGAATGCCTAATTTTGACTAATGTGCACAAACACACACTTTAATCAATGGGAGAAAATGCGGACATTTCCAAAATGCACACAACTGAAGTGTACGTTTGGAAAAACATCCATGAAAATATGCATGAATTTTCGTGCGTAAAGAAAAAAAAGCTCGCAATCAGAGGAGGACAAAAGACGGAAAGAGCTTGATGTAGAATTCAGAGAACTTCGACAAACTCACATTTTGCTGATTTGCACTTCCCTACATATGAATAAAAACAAGAGACACTTGTAATTGCATTTTGCTATGAAGGCCATTTGTCGTTGCATTTTGCTCACTCACCTCTACCCACACATGGCTTGCATTGGCTTGGCTTGGCTTGAAAACAATCCATCCAGGCCGTTTCTCTAAATATCGGGAAATGGCTCTGACTCATCTGTTTTCCAAGGCAATCCAAATTTGGCTGGCTCTACCCCTCTGAACCTGAATCCGTCCTCCCCATTCCCTTTCACATTTCACTTAGCTAGTTAGCAGAGCCAGTGGCAGCATGCATCTGCAGGAAGGAGTGCCTCTCCCTCCCTCCCTCTCTGGCATCTGAGCTGCTGCACAGTGGCATGCAAGAAGGATGCAAGGCCCCAGAAGTCTCCATGAAATGCAATTTTCCCAAAGGCTAAGGCTAAGGTAGTAGCCCTTGGGAAAACACATTTCCCAAGTGCTATTGAGACCTGACAGAACAAGAGGGGGAAGTGAGAGGTCTCCCTTCTTCCCTCTGCCTGTGGCTGCTTGCTTCTACTAAGCACACCAGCCAGATAAGTGACATTTAAAAGGAAAGGAGGAGGGAAAGGGTTTTGTGGTAGATTGGAGGATGGGTGGGGAAAGGGTCTGGATCTTGGGTGGGTGGGCTTTTGGGTGGGAAGTCTTCTCTGTCATCGATTTTAATCCAAGCCAGTGAAGAATTCAGAGCTCCTAGCACTTACCTCCTCTTATGAGCCCCTGGAACATAATTATAATCAAGCTCTGGAAGTATGAATGTTGCTGGCCTCTCTACTTGTGGAAACCCTGAGGAATCCATGTAATATTAGCAGAGGATAGGCCAAGGATCCCCCCCCCCCGGAAGAATCTTGTACAATATTATAAAACACATCCCTATTTGTAAAGGCCTTTGCGGGTTACTTAGCCTAAATAGTGGAGAAAATCTAATTCAAAATCAAATAAACTCATAATAATATGAGTTTATACATGGCAATCCTCCAGATATTATTGCTGTGTTGTTATTTGTTCCTGGACTTTTTATATATCCAGTACCCTCTTCAGGTTATGTCTGTCATTTTGCATTCATCCTCATAATGGAAAATGTCTGAAGTGTTGTATCATATACTGTATTTTTTTAAAAAAAAGAAAAGGTGCAGCTCGACAGCCATCTGTCAGGGATGCTTTGACTTGGATTCCTGCATTAAGCAGGGGGTTGGACTCGATGGCCTTATAGGCCATCGAGTTCCAACTCTACTTTTCTATCCTGTGTGGCTTACGCTATCTCAGCTTGTCTGAGTGTGGTAAGCTAAGCAGGGTCAAGCCTGGTTGTTACTTGGATGGGAGACCCTCTAGTTTTCTGCATTGAGCAGGGGGTTGGACTCGATAGCCTTGTAGGCTCCTTCCAACTCTATGATCTATGAATCTATGAATTATTCTATGATTCCATGACAGGGATGGGGACTCGGACTCGAGGACTCAACTCGTGAGTCGGACTGAGTCCCCCCTCTGACTCGAGTCCCAATGTTTTTAATGGGACTCGAGACTCGACTCGGGACTCGAGACCAAGGACTCGTCAACATCCCTGGGCTGTTGACGAGTCTTCTGGCTGTGCCAGAAGGAGCGCGATCACCGCTGAAGAGCGCATGGAAGCGAGGCGCACTGCTGCTCGGCCACTATGGACACTATGGCAACGATGTGTTGAGATTTATTTTGATTGATGTGTTGTTGTGGGGGGTTAGGGTTAGGGTCAGACATTTGGGGTTTGGCTGCCTCTGCCTGCCTGCTTTGGGGTTCCCTGCCTCCTCTGCCTGCCTGGTTATTTTGGGTTTGTCTGCCTGGTCTGTTCTTGCCAAAATCAGTTGCAGAGTTTTGAAATAAAAAGGCACACTTGTGCCTAGAATTTATTTAAGCCACACATCTGAAGTAGCCTTATTTTGTTGGGGGGAAACCCCATTGATTTTAATAGGGACTCATGGAGTCAGTTTTGGGAGTGACTCAGGACTCGGGACTCGTGAGTCACCATTTTGGACCAAGGACTCGGACTCGAGACTCGGGTCCAAAGACTCGTGACTCGACTCGTGACTCGAGACCAAGGACTCTCCAACATCCCTGTTCTATGAAAAGGAAAAGAAAGTCTAGCTTTATTCCTACCCTTACCCCATGCAAAAACACTGGCCTGATTATAATCTCTCTAATAATACAGAAGTATAAATGGGGTCAAAATCCACCCAGTTTCTTTAGTACTTCAAGTAACAATGCCAGTTTATTCATACTATAATTGTTGATAGAAAAATATTAACTTTCACATACCCAAGTGCTGTATATGCTCTTTCTTCTTTTTAAAAAAGGACGAGATCCTTTTTTCAAATACAGAGATCAATTCTATCCCTCTGCATTTAGAACGATTGTTCCTGTCCAACAGAAAGTGAACCACTGGCCTTCTTTCGTTAAATGTCTATTTTGTATATATGAATTTCAATCATGTTCAAAAGGTTTTTCCTTCGGCAGTACTAGCAGCTCTTATTGTTTTTGTTACAGTGCAACCAACAGTAATTCACACGGATATGTATGTCAATAGCATTGGTCCGGTGAATGCGATCAATATGGTATGTAACATTTGTTCATAATTTTCACCGTATTTGTATGGTACATTACTATGCCACTGTTGAATGCCAATACAAACTTACATTTAAATATATATACATTGGCTTGGATCCAGTGACATGATGGCAGAAGGTGACTTTCTGCCCCTCCCCCCTCACTCTGAGTGGGATGGGTTATGGTGCTGGAAGCTGACAGGAAGTGGTGGTCACCAAAAATTGGGTGGCTGCACCTTCCATGAGCAGAAGCGAACTGCTGTCCTTTAATTAATCCCATCCTGTATCTGAGATCAACCTGCTCAATACTTACATGGTATAATTCATGTAAGCAACATGAAGGTTTGGTGGCTATATAAATATGTCAGAATTCCCTTCCCTTGAAATATCACTAAACTCTTAATTGCTCCTTTTATACTAAACTTCTTCCATCAGTAATATTCCTTTTAGTTTATCTATCTTAGGATGCAATGCTATGGCCGCTAGACAGAGTCAAGATGGCCATAGGGTAATTTGGAGTCCCAGCGCCAACCTCGGAAATACACTGTGACATCAGAGCTGGGACTCTAAATTTGGAGCGCCCTCCCACCACCCTTGCCACTGGTGTGGAAAGAACAGCATCAGCTGCGGCTTCGAGGTTGGAAGACCAACCTCAGAGCTGGAGGTTTGTGGGCGTTCCTGGGTATGGGGTGGGGAGGGGACAGGCTCCACCAGCATACATTTATTTATTTTATTTATTTCTTATATTTATTAATTGCCCATCTGTCCGGTCACCCGGCCACCCTGGGCGATGTACAATTAAAATACAATAAAACTATACAATAAAATATAATAATTAAAACAATATAAAAAATTCTTTTAAAAACCTAGCCCACCCCATATTCCTGCCTGAACAGCCATGTTTTTAATGCACGGCGGAAGCTCATCACGGAGGGGGCATGGCGAAGGTCACTAGGGAGGGAGTTCCATAACATGGAGGCCACCACAGAGAAGGCCCTCTTCCTAGTCCCCAGCAGCCTGGCTGCTCTGGCTGATGGGATAAGGAGAAGGCTGTCTGTGGCAGATCTTGTTGAGCGGCCTACTTGATGTTGCTGGAGACGCTCCTTGAGATAAACTGGGCTGGAGCCGTGTAGGTTTTTAAAGGTCAAAACCAACACCTTGAATTCGGCTCGGCAAGCAACTGGTAGCCAGTGCAACTCATTAAGCACTGGCGTGATGTGATCAGGCCGGTGGCTGCCCTTAATCAGGCGAGCCGCCGCGTTCTGTACCAGCTGAAGCTTCCGAACCGTCTTCAAGGGTAACCCCACATAGAGCGCATTACAGTAGTCTAGGCGAGAGGAGACCAAGGCATGAACATAGTATCCTGGCGGTGCCTCAGCCTCTCCTTGCGCTCCAGGGCAAAAGACTTAGATGGGCGAAGTCAGCTGTCTAAGTCTTTTGTAGGGTGGGAGAAGCACAGAGGCAACCTTCGCCTCCATGCTTCTCCCTCCCTCCATAGGATGCCCGTAATTGTCCAAGTTTGGAGGGTTACGGGCAGCCTCATTGGATCGTGTTCCCCCATGGTACATCTCGGTGCATTTAAAATATAGCATTTGGGTGTGCGTAGCCCAAATAAGAATGATGGAAACACCACATAGGCAGCTTGATCCACAATCCGGTTAAGCTAAAATATTCTGATTTAAAACCCAACACTGAGACAATGTTTTTCTCCGCCAAACATCAGTGTTTAGGGAAGGTGGAAAGTCAGCTCAATCAACAGTGTCTTTAACTGCTGCATTAAGTTAGGATTGCAGAAAAGGGACAATGGCCCCAGATGCAGAAACATCAGCTTAAAATAAGGAGCCTGGTTCAGTTGTGGATTGGGCCACTGATGTGACTTGGTTGGCCTCCTCTCTGAAATGGCCATAATACCTTTGTCCAGCAAGACTGCAAGATTTTGAAAGTGATACCTGCCTGAGCTCTTACAGAGGTTTGTTTGATATATTTCGTTAACACTGCAGGAATATACAATAGATATATTTTTTGCCCAAACCTGGTATGACAGACGACTAAGATTCAATAGCACTATAAAAGTGCTGAGGTTGAACAGCAACATGGTTGGGAAGATCTGGATACCTGACACTTTCTTCCGAAACTCAAAAAAAGCTGATGCTCATTGGATAACAACACCCAACCGGATGCTTCGGATATGGAATGATGGCAGAGTACTATATACGCTAAGGTACTTTTACCACCTTTAAAATTTTGTCCATATACTTATTACGTGTGTCCAGTATATATGAAAAAAGTATAGACAGCATGGGTGGGCAGCCTCCAGCCCCAACTTCTCCCCTCCCCTAACTTCACCCTGTGGCCTGGAGGCTACCAGGAGCTTTGAGAGGAGGCTGGGAGGAACAAGGAACCCCCTTGTTCTCTCTGGTCTGTGATAATAGGGGGATTCCCCTGGGGGAGTGGTGGCTATGCGATCCCCCAGCACTCACAGGAGCTCCCGCAAGCCCTGGACAAGCAAAGCCAGGCCGAGCAGCTTCATCTACCCAGCACCCTCTCCCCAGTGGGAGAAGCCCTGTGTGTGTAGCCAAGCCCGTTCCCAGCTAATGCTCCCAGCACAGCATCTGGGGGCCAAATGATGTCGGGGGATGGCCCCATCCCCTTGATGTCATTTGGCTTGCAGAGGGCTGTGTGGGTGGAGGTCATCTGGCCCCCACCTTCTTTCACTTGCCCACCTCTGCTACACAATGAGTGTAAGTATGTATGATCTCACGAATATTTAAGACAACATATGTGAAGCAGAGCCAGTATGATGTAGTGGCTAGAGTGTCTGACTTGGCTTAGAGTAACGCATATTCAAATCTGCGCTGGAATGCCACTGAGTGGCCCAGGCCACTACTATCTCTCAGCCTAACCTATCTCACAGGGTCATTATGAGGATAAAGTGTGTGTGTGTGTGTGTGTGTGGTGAGGGGGACCATATGTACTGCCTTGAGCTCCTTGGAGAAGAGGCAGGATATAAATGTAATGAAAATAAATAAATAAATAAATAATGTATAAGATAAGGAAGGATCTCATCTCAGTTTTTAATTCAGAAATGGTGTCCCCAGTGCATAGGGGGCGGGGGGAGCCTTTTCTTGAGCCTCCTCAATAGAGTAAAGATGAACACATTTAGGGTGGATTTCCCTGTTGCACTAGCATGACCCTCGCTCCTTCTCCCCCATGCTCCACAGGGAGCTGCTGCCCTGCGAAACTCTAAACATAACTGGGGCCATGAATGCGTATGGCCCAGGTGGCATTAGCAACAGTCTGCACTGCTGCAAGCAGTTGAAGCTGTTACAACGGTACCAGCTTGAGGACAAGGGTACATGGGCTTGTGACTGTTGCAGTGGCTCCCAACAGTCATAGCAATGTTGTCAATTGTTGTACATCTGCTGGGCTATATAGTCTCTCAACCCCAGACATTACTTGGGTTTGCAGTGCCTTAGCACAGCTTTCTGCAGTGCTGAACAGGCCAGCACCATGCTGGATTGGGGACCTTACAGCCCAACCTTGTCTAATTTTGAACCAGCGCAAGTATTGTGGCTTCCCACAAGGGAGCTGACAATTCTATGATAGCCCCTTCTAAGACTACATTTCCCAAAGATGGCTCTGGAAGATAATCAAGTCAACTTAACTGATACAGCAGTCACACTTGAAGGCATATTGGGGGTGGGGCAAGGCTCATGCAAGGCATGGCAAGTTTTAAGGATTCCACTGACTGGATGTACCCCATGCGTAGGAATTTTTTTCATTGGCCCTTAATGCTATTAGTGACAATAGTAGTATTAGTGACACAAATAAGCAGGAAAAGGGATAGGAGGATGGATTGGCATTTTCCTTCACATTTTAATTAAGACACATTAAAACAAAGGTTGGAGGGAATGGACAATATGGATTCTGAATATTCTCTGTGAGCACATACTCAATATTTTCATAGCTACAGACTTAGAACTTCTAGAGCTATGACCATTGCAACTGATTTGTAATCCAGCCAGAGAACATTAGTTATTGGGCAAATTAGAAATGTAGTAACCAACCAAACAACCAAACAAACAGATTATAGAAATAATGTTAATATTTGTTTCTTCTTAGATTGACAATAGATGCTGAGTGTCAGCTACAGCTACACAACTTCCCAATGGATGAACATTCTTGTCCGCTGGCATTTTCAAGCTGTAAGTAGTAAACTCAAAAACAATGGGCTGCTTTTGGAAAGAAAAGAAAAAAAATAAAATTTAAAATAAATTGATCAGCAAATGTACTGCATTCTATCAAAGTAAGGCTGCAGTCTTATGGTCCCCAGGAGAGCATCCCAGGGGCCAAAGGATTTTTCAGATCTCTGCCAACTGCAGCTGCATCTAAGCCAGGCTTTCACAACCTGGTGCCCTACAGATGTGTTTGATTACAACATCCAACATTCACAGCCAGCATGGAGGATGGGAATTGTGGTCCAACACATCTGGAGGGCACCAGGTCCAGAAAGGCTGATCTAAGCACTAGCCATATGTAACTGAGTAAATTAGAGGTTCCCAAGAGATAACAGTAGACTGATTCTAGTGAGAAGAGATGCTGGTGCCACAGAATCCCCTTCCCCCACCAACGCGTAGCTGTTGGTGGGAGGACTATTTGCACGCGTAGAGGAATGAGAGGTGAGGCTGTTTAATTTAGAAACCACCTATGGGCTCAAGGCGGGGGGAGGAGCGGTGGAGGCCTTTATTAGGCAGCGTTGCTCCACCCTCTGCCTCTTTTCTCAAAGCAGCTCCCTCCCTCCCTCCCAATTCACAGTGTGGGATTTCTGGTCGCCGGTTGACGGGGCCGAGTAGGAATTTTGGCTCACCATTGCTGATTGGCCTGGTGGTGGTGTGCGTGTTTCGCCTACTCTACACTGTGTTCTTGGGTTGGGTGCTTTTTTGTTTTGCGTAGTCTCCCTGATTTGGTCACATTGGCGGTAAGTGCGGGTTTTAGGCAGTGGGGTGAGATTCGGTGATCATCCCACGGCACCTTTCAGGTGACTGGCGATACCTTAGCCTCACCTGAGCCCAGTTTCACGGCACGGCCAGGGAGATAGGGTCCGCCTTTGAGGCCAATTCCTCTCACCCGCATGGCGTTTCAGGGCCCCGTGCGGTGACATGGAGGAGGCCTTCCGACACCGCATGGTGTAAAATTGGGGAGTGGCGAGTTACAGCGCCACACCTCCGATTGGGATGCTTCGCCCATTGAAGGGTATACTGGCTGAGAGCCGGTTTAGCTAGCACCCGCACTCGTCCCTTCCCAGATCCTCGAATCAATAAATGTGGCCCATAATTTCACCATCATTCTGTGTCTCGACTCTTATTTCCTCTTTTGCGCGTGCAATAAGTTAACAACCCAGAGTTAGTTTGTTTATTCTTTGATTACTTAACCTTTCTCTAAGCTTATGCGAGCTGATTATACATGGGGTTATCCTATTTTAGCCTCCTTACACAACAGCCTGTGAAGTGGTCTAGACAGAAATAGTGAGTGACTGGCCAAAGCACACTCAATAAGTTTCACAGATGACTGGGCATTGGAACCCAGCACTCCTCCCAAAGCCAGTACTATATGGAATACACCACACTGGCTCTCCCCAAAAGTAATACATTCATACTGAAACTTGCATTGTATGTCTTAGCTGTATCTTTAGTTACAGTTTTAGTACTGGGTCTATCTGACATATAGTGGGGTATTCAATGCTTGTAGTTGGAGGCATGGGTCCCCAGTAAAGCATTTATCGGTGTAAGTGTTCTACATGTGACCCATCACATTTAAGAGCATCTTTAAGTATAAAAAGACACTGCAGTAGTCTTCCCCAACAGGGTGCCCTCCAGACGTGTTGAATTACAACTCCCATCGCCCCAACCACCATGGGTGGGGATGATGGGAGTGATAGTCCAACACGTCTGGAGGGCACCCAGTTGGGGAAGGCTGCATTACAGAAACAATTCACCATAGTTTGGGGATGGGGGTGAACCTGACTGCTTTCATCTTTAGAAGCAAATCCTTGGCAGCAATACAGTGCAGTGGGGACTGAAAGAGACAGCGCATGGGCATGCCTTTCCATGGATGTTTGGAACTGCAAGGTCCCTTTCAGAAGACTTTGCTCCATCTGCATTTCAGATGAGTGCAATAATCAGTGTGCCATAAGGCAGTGGAGGGAAATCATGTGAATTCATCTATAGTGAGTGTCATTCATACCCATGTGGACATAGGAAATATTGATGGAATAATGATCTCCGTTATTTTGAAGATGGTTACCCAAAGGAGGAAATTATCTACATGTGGAAGCGCAGTTCAGTGGAAGTGGGAGATACTAGGTCCTGGAGGCTCTATCAGTTCTCATTTATTGGGCTCAGAAATACAACTGAAGTGGTGCCAACAACTTCAGGTAGGTGAAGCAACAATACTTTAATCATCTCTGCTTCATGAAGGATGCTATGAAATACTGAAGTGGGAAGAGGTCAATACTAGGGAAGTATGATAATTTCATTTTTGCTCACAAAACAAAGGAGGTTTGTGCGCCTTCTTCGAAGCTCCAAATGCGAGCACAAGCACGTGTCTGCCAAAAATGTTTGCAAATCATTGAACACATGCTTGCATTTGCCTCATTCCCAATTCCAAGTTTGATTTGTGCAAATTTCTTAATTTGCATAAATTTCCTCAGTAGACTAAATCACCCCCACTTTAGCCTATGGAGGAAGTTTGTGCAAATTAGGAAATTTGCGCAAATTTCAGGAGATTTATGCCTCGTTTCGGGATATTTGCACAAACCTCCTGTTCAATCACTGCTCCATTTGTGCAAATCTCCCATTTGCACAAAGAAAGCAGTGATCGCAAACGGGAATTGAACATGAGACGAGGGGGAAGATGATGTTCAGGGTATCCTAGCAATCTCAAACATCACTTGTTCACCCATCTCTAGAATATTATGCTTGCTATCTAGCTCTGCGCAGGCATTAGCCAGAACACGTGTGAGGGCTAAGAGTGGGGACTGGGCATGGGGGTGAACACACTAGACCCACCCCCAACACCAGTTCCACTCCACCCCAACCTTCATGATGGTCTGAAGGAGGCTTCTATGTGCACTTCGGTGAATGCACTGAGAAGCCTCCAGTGTGATCAGGAACCATGCTTGATCTGGGCTCCCAATAGCATGGAGGCCTCTAAGCATGTTCATTCCAAAGCACATAGGAGCCGTCTTCAGATCTCCACACTAAATACACAAAGGTTGGGGGTGGATGAGTACAGTATTCAGGGATGGGGACTCAGACTCGACGACTTGACTCGCGAGTCCGACTGAGTCCCCCCTCTGACTCGAGTCCCACTCGAGTCCCAATTTTTTCAATGGGACTCAAGACTCGACTCGGGACTCGAGCCCAAGGACTCCGCCACCGCCGCCACCGCCGCCACTCACGTCACCGCCGTCGCTGTCTCCCTCGCCGCCACCCGCTCACAGCCACCGCTGCCGCCATCGCACGCCACGCCGCCATCATGCCGCCGCCGCCATCGCACGCAGCCGCCCACGCCGGTCCCGTCATCACTTCTAAACAGAGCGGCGGCGGCCAAGTGCGCCGGAGCAGGGTCCCGGCGCGTCACTTCCGCTGCGCCCGAAGTGATGACGGGACCGGCGCGGGCGGCTGCGTGCGATGGCGGCGGTGTGGCGTGCGATGGCGGCGGCGTGGCATACGATGGCGGCGGCTGCGAGCGGGTGGCGGCGAGGGAGACGGCGACGGCGGTGACGTGAGCGGCGGCGGCGAGCGGGTGGTGGCGAGGCAGCGAGGCGGCGGCAGCGAGGCGGCAGGCGGCGGCGGCGGCGACTCGAGTGGCACGGAGAACACTCTCCGCGCCGCTCAGAAGAGCAAAATCGAGCCGCGCCGCCGCCGCGGAGAACTACAAACCCAGGAGGGCTCGTAATGCATCCCTGGTGCAGCAGCAGCGGCGCAGGAGCAGGGACGAGGGAAGGACCCGCCCATGGTAAGTGGGGGGCGGCAGCGGTCGGCGGCCCATGGAGGGAGCGGGAAGGGGTCTCCGCGGGAGGAAGGGCAGCTCTTCTTCCTCTCGCGGAGACCCTCCCGCTCCCTCCATGGGCCGCCGCGTTGGGGAGTGACTCGGGACTCGAGACTCGAGTCACCATTTTGACCTTGGACTCGAGACTCGACTCGAGACTCGGGTCCAAAGACTCGTGACTCGACTCGTGACTCGAGGCCAAGGACTCTTCAACATCCCTGGTATGTAGGGATGTTGGGGTGGAGCTAGTGTATGTACTTCCATGCCCTCTCCCCACTTTCAGTCCTCACATGTTTAGGCTAGTGCCTGAATGAAGGTACTATTGTCAGCTTCATGGGATGTTTACATTGCTGGGCTGTACCATTTTAGAGTGCAGGTGTGGGATCAAAGGTTTAGATGCTCCCCCATATATAAAATACATACAAAAGTAGCAGGTGGAAGGGTCTAGCCTAGCCTAGATTGTAGTTTTGTATTGACAGGGAATGCTTTTTTATTGGGCAACATTCAGACAGTTGATCTCCCTACCTGCAGTTTGAATTGAAACAGCCCAGCAAGAGATACATCCTAGAAAGGTTCACAATGTAGCTTAGGTCCTCAGTGTGAACCCAGCAGTTTCAACTTGAGTCAAAACAAATATACTCTGGTTGACCATTACAGTCTCCTGTGGGTGCTTCCAGATGAAGCTTTTATCATGTTGTCATCCTGCCTCATTCATGGAATTCAGAAAGCTTTGTCTTCCACTTATCACCCTCCCATGTTTTCCCATCACTTTTCCCAACTTTTTTTTTCTTACCATGGGAAATTCATTAAGGGCACGATCCTGTGCACGTTTAGACAGGGGGGAAAAAATCCTACAATTCCCATGCTGGCTGGGGAATGCTGAGAGTTGTAGGACTTTTTTTTTTCTTTTCCTGTCTAAACGTGCATAGAACTGTGGCCTAAGGAGGAAAGATGGAATGCCTAACAATGACTTCTGACTGTTAGCCCTAGGACCCCTCCTTCTGGAAACTGCCTTGCATACAGCTGGATGTTGGGCAAATGAACAAGGCTAATCCAGAGGGAAATTCTTGGTTGTGCCTGCTCTGTCAACAAAACAAAAAATCAAGCTGCAAGATAAAAGGGATTTCAGGCAGAGGTTTTTTGTGACTCAGTATCACAACTCCATTTCTAATATGCTTCTGGAGCTACAGTGCTCCATTTTGCCTTTGCCTCAGGGTAGGCAGTAAATGGAGCAATCTAGGACTAAATTGGTGATTGCATCTCTGTGCTAGGTGGGAGATATGTCTTATAGTTACATCTTTTCTTTCCACCTATTTGTGTCACCCTCAGTGTACACTGAGAGTGACACATGTATAAGACATTACAGCAGAATCTGTAATGACAAAAGATTAGTGACTCAGAAGAACAGCAATGTTACCTCGTTACTTAGCTTGGAAAGAAACACACAAATTAGGGTCACAGAAATGATTGCCTGGCTGGAGATCAGTGACAAAATGTAGAAGAGGATGTTGCATAATTATATTCTTTTATGTGCCATAGGTCCGTTATCTTTGAATTCATATTTTAAAATAGAGTTCAGAAGAGAAGAGATTGTGCCCTTGCAAGTTTGATGTTGCTCTCTTTTATTATATTAAAAACCACACTATTGTGCTGAGAAAGCTTTACTCTAAATTCTACTGCCCTTATTTGAAGCAGAAAAAATATATCAGTAACTAGTAGCAGCACAATCCTATGGTCTCTCGACAGTCTCTACATGGCCATAGGATTTTTCAGAGACCCAGCTAGGAGGTTGGAAAATCTCTCCAACTTTGTAGCTGGGGATCTGCGCTCAGACCACCCTCCACCCCCGCTCACAGCTGACACGGAAAGAACAACACTGCCTGTGTCTCTGAGGTCATAAGAGTGACCAGGGAGTGGGGAGGAGAGGAGGCAGGCACCGCCAAGATAGGAGGTGTCTTAGTGGCACCTCAGCCTCCTTCCCTCCCATTCTGAAGTGCCTCAGCAGCTAGATGGCCAAAATTGGTGAAGATCGCCTCTGAGCTCCATAAGATGCCTGTAATCCAGAGTGTTACGGGCATCTCGACTGGATTGTGCCCTAGGTAAATGATTCAAAGCAGCAACAAGTTTTGGTCACACCACTACTTGAACATTTGAATAGGATCCCACATGTTGGGGACAAAAGCCTTCAACATGTGCATTATGTTCCAGGACAGAGCCACCTCCAGGATTGGGAGGTTGGGGGCAAGGCACCTTCAAAGATTCTCTTAAACTGATAAGAGGCAGGGTGTGCCAATGAAGAATATATTAATGCCGCCTCTGACATTCTTGTGGGCATCTTGGGTGCACAGTGAGATTAGGGGATACTGTGGTGGTGGTGGTGGTGGTGGTGGTGGTGATACCTTTGGCAGTGTGGGTACCCCAGAAATATCAGTGGAAAGTGAAATGTTTATGGCTGAAGGAAGTGATTACAGAGAGAGGATGGCTGAGGGAAATGTCTGGAAATAAGTGAATTCTCATGAATCCTGAGGCCTTGTGCAGTCATGAAGGACACGTTTTCTCTTTCACCTGCTTGATAGGGAAAGGGAGGATTAGTAAGTTTGGAACTTTCCTAGTCATTTCCTACAAGGTAAAGGACCAAAAGGAAACAAATTAAAGCCCTCAGTGCAGCTTCTCAACCTGGACAAATGAGCAACTATGTAAAAGAATACCTTGCATAAAAAGATTTTCTTTGTTCTGCTTCTATTCCAGTAAAGATAATCTCACAGTGACAACAGTAAGAGCTGTACTCCATCTCACATACAGTTCATGTTTCTCGCATTTACTGGCTCCCATCACCCCCCTCCCCTCCTTCTGCTAATGGAGTTGTGTTCTGTTTTGCCATTAAGGAAAAATCAGTACATTTTGGAAATGCTGCGAGCTTCAGTTCCTTTGTTTCAGAGCTTTCTGTAGATACATATTTTGGTGAATCAATTTTATGAGGTTCTGTGCAACGTTAGAAGAGAGTGTTCATCGAATGAAACGATCCATTCCCATTAAGCCCGCACGGCCTTCCCATGGGACCATTAATCTCATTTCAGAAACCACAGTAGTGGTCTAACAGGGCCAATGTAATTGAAAGATCATATTTGTTATTAATGCACTGATGCACACTGTCCCCGTCCACTTACTTAAACAAATAAAGTGATCAATATTCATTGTGCATCCGTACATGGTAAAACCTCACTTTAGCCAGGATTTCTATCAGTAACAAGAGACGCTTTCCAAAGCTGATCTAGTCCTGATCAGGGGACTGGAAACAAGGCCCTATGAAGAGAGACTGAAAGAACTGGGCATGTTTAGCCTTCAAAAGAGGAGACTGAGGGGAGAGATGATCGCACTCTTCCAGTACTTGAAGGGTTGTCACACAGAGGAGGGCCAGGATCTCTTCTCGATCATCCCAGTTTGCAGGACACGGAATAATGGGCTCAAGTTACAGGAAGCCAGATTCCGCCTGGACATCAGGAAAAATTTTCTGACTGTTAGAGCAATACGCCAATGGAACCGACTACCTAGGGAGGCGGTGGGCTCTCCCACACTGGGGGCATTCAAGGTGCAGCTGGACAGCCATCTGTCGGGGATGCTTTGACTTGGGTTCCTGCACTGAGCAGGGGGTTGGACTTGATGGCCTTGTAGGCTCCTTCCAACTCTACTATTCTATGATTCTAACTTAGCCTGCTGGGAATAAACCTCAGAAAAGTGGCCGAGTCCTCTCCCCCTGTGAACATAATTCTTCCCTCTGGAAAACAGGCAGAATTGAGGCCAGTGGAGGCTGGTGGCTCCAATGTCAGTGGGGTGGTATGTCCACTCTGGGCTGCAGTCTGAACTTTAAGGGAGCTATCCTTGGTGCTGAACCCTAGCCCCAAATAGGTTCAGCACCACGGATAGCTCCTTTAAAGTTCAGACTTAAGCCCAGAGTGAATACACCGCCCCACTGACATTGGAGCCACCAGCCTCCACTGCCTGAGCCTATCACAGATTCAAAGGACCCTGCATATAAACAATACAGAAGCCACAGAAGCCAATCAGGTACAGAAGCCAATCATTCCAGCAAAAGCCATTGAAGGGGGCACTTCTTAACTTTCTCTGTAACCCAAGCGTTCCACATGGCCAAACAAAACACGGTGGGAAACAGTGTTTTATTGTCATACTTGGAACTGCCTTCCAGCTGCCAAGTTCCATATTCAGGTAGCCAGAGCGTTTGGAATTCTTATCCCAGTTTGGCGCTATTGACTTTGGTGGGCAACTGTGCTCTGAAATTAATAGCTCTGCAGCTTGCAATAAGAGCAGAGAACTGACTTAAATGCAAGCACTCACTCCCTGCTTCACTGATCTATGGACTAAACTGGTAATCCGGGTCTCCGTCAGATACCATCTGCCGCTTTCACAGGACTGCTAACTGGAGAGATTTTATTCCACATATAATTTCACTGTGTTCTAGAGATGGAGAAATCAACCTATTTCCAGTCCATATTACATTTGCATGTCTGTATCCATAAGTCCCTTTCCATATCAGTTTGTGATATATATATTTAAAATCTGTATGAAAATCCACATATAAAAATACTATTTAAATATGCATTTTTAAATGAATTTTCTCTCAAAATAAGTATTTTAAAATGTATTTGGATATGTTTTTGGGTAGAGAACATTTGGGAAGTACAAAAGCTGGTAGATAACTAAGTTTGCAGCCTACACTTTCTAGTCCAGGGTATGTGTGGATCAGATCGATTCGTATAGGACAGTGATGGCAAACCTTTTTGAGCCCAGGTGCCCAAACTGCAACACAAAACCAACTTATTTATTTCAAAGTGCCAACACTGCAATTAAACCTGAATACCAAGGTTTTCGTTTTAGAAAAACAACTCATACAGTTGTCCGAACTAATTAACATATTTTGTCTTTAAAGAAAAACACAATAACAGCTTTCAATGATACAGTTTTTTGTTGAAAAAAAATCAACTCAAAAAATTATTATAGTACTACATTGTACACATAGCCTGAAGGGAATTTATACAAACTTTTTAAATAATTAGGCACATGTATTTTTGGATAAGGGATTCTCAACTTGTAATATGATTATATGCCAGACTGAAATTGTATGGGGCAAGCTTTACCCCGGGTCCTTTCCCTGCTTCTACAGGTGTTGGATTAGTAAAAGTAAAAGTCAACCTGTACTAGGATGAGCAAGATAAACAAGAAAACTAAACGTGCTTAACACATTTTAAACACTTTATGTCTTGGACTGCAAACACTGCATTAGGTAAAAGTTTGCATTGGGCATGCTTTTGCACAATTAATGTGATTTTTGCTATTGCATGCATGCTGATAATTTGTCAAACCTTGGCTCATTCTCCGTTAGTTTGAGAGCAACACATGCAGCACTCAGGTCAACAGTTAGGGCTTTACATCCAAGCCATGCTCTGTACTTCATTCTTCAAAATCTTTTAAATGTGATAACAATGTAGAAAAGAATTCTGTAACAGGAATTCTAGAATAAAATCATTCTGTTCCACACTGTGAGAAAGAACAAAATCATTAGTGTTTTGCAGAAGGGGACAGTCTTTTCGCGATATATGGTGACCAATGGCTTGAGTGCCCACAGAGAGGTCCCTGCGTGCCAGCTGTGGCACCCGTGCCATAGGTTTGCCATCACTGGTATAGGACATCCTGCCACAACCTGGGGTCCTCCAGGTGCTTTGGATTATAACTCCCAGAATTCCTTACTATTAGCCAGGCTGATGGGAATTGAAGTCCATAATATCTGGAGGGAATCAGGTTGGGGAATGCTGATACAGGAATTTGCAAATATCGAATTTCTCAAGTATCCTACTGTGTCTCAAGTATCCTACCTTAGTTCTCCCCATTCAAACAGCTTCTTACTCAGTGGTGTAGTGATAAAGCTGCAATGCAACCTTTAGCTTTAGCTTTTAATTAGAAATGCAATCAATATTATAAAGAAACACTACCATTTATATTGCTGGTATGAAGGAAAAACCCCATCAAAGAAAAAGAAAGAGTATCCAGCCTCTGCTTAATTATTTTCTTAATTCTCTGACTCCCTCTATGCTAGTCTGTCAAAAATAAAATAAAATAGTAAAACTTGAAAGCTTCCTTATCACCACATTCACTTGCCAGAACAAGGAGGATCCCTTAATTACCCTGGTACTCTTACAGATCATATCATGGCTCCAAAATAGTCTCAGAGCTGTACTCCCCCGCATTCCCCCTCAGCTGCCCCACTGATCTTAGGGAAGTATGCATACAAGAATGTTTTCCCCTGCAAAACCAAATCTTGCTTTTTTCTTCCCATTTGCTCACATATAGCACATTTTAATGCTAGCCCCCCAGTGTTGCATGTTCCTTGTATGTGCTTAATTTTTCACCAACTTGAGAGATGCACAACTAGGACTGAAATCCTTTACCCACTTACCTGGGAGAGAGCCAGTGTGGTGTGGTGGTGAAAGTGTTGGACTGGGACTTGGGAGATCCGGGTTCTAGTCCCCGCTCGGCCATGAAACTCACTGGGTGACTTTGGGCCAGTCACGGACTCTCAGCCTAACCTCCCTCACAGGGTTGTTGTGAGGATAAAATGGAGAGGAGGAGGAGTCATAGATTTATAGAGTTGGAAGGAGCCTACAAGGCTATCGAGTCCAATCCCCTGCTCGATGCAGGAAACTAGAGGAGGGGTCTCCCATCCAAGTAATAACCAGGCCTGACCCTGCTTAGCTTTCCACGCTCAGAGAAGCTGAGCCAGCGTGAGCCACCTTGGGTTCCTTGCAGGAAAAAAGGTGGGGTATAAATATAATAATTAAATTAAATAAATAAATAAACTCAATGGGACTCACTTCTGAGTAGAGTTAATAGGGTTGCACAGTAGATCTTTCCTGTACTAGTGGGAATACCTACTCATGTGAGTGTAAATGGTAGTGGTAAAACATGAACTTTGGCAGGGTGTTATTAATTTTAGTACAGGTGGTATCAATGTTGGTTATTTGAATGCAAAAAGGGGGGACGGACTAATTTAAGATATTGCTGAATCATAGTTGAGAAGATTCAAAATATATCAATTCTGCTCAGTATCAAATGAATCCTTATTCATCCTGCCTGAAGGCTCAAGGAAAATGAATGATACTGCCTTGTTGATTTGTGATACCACCTTATCAAAATCATGGCTGAGCCAGCCTCATTGATAGAACAGCTCAACTGAGTGGGCCAAGTGGGGGTGCTCTTATAAAATTAAAGTGTGAAGGCCCAGGAAAGGAAGAAACCTCCCCACAAAACATGAAAACAGCCTTTCCTCCTTCTCCAACCTATGACTACTGTGATTCTTTTTTTTTCTTCTTGTTTTCCCTGATCCTGAAGCAAGTGGAACAGGAAGGTCTTTGCCTGCTACCAGAAGCTTACAATGGAGGGCACCACTCTAGCCTCCATGGGGAGGGAATTCCAGAGCGCTGGGGCAGCCACCGAGAAGGCCCTCTCCCGTGTTCCCACCAGGCGTGCCTGTGATGGTGGCGGAACCGAGAGAAGGGCCTCCCCTGAGGATCTCAAAGTGTGAGCAGGCTCGTAGGGGAGAATACATCATGTGGTAGCAAATTCTATAGTTTTACTATGCACTGTGTGACCGCAGAACACTCTAGTCCGAATTGCACAAGGTGATGGGGTAGCGAGTATGGACCATCATGTAGCGCAAGATTACCTTTCTGTCCCACTGCTAAGATTCTCTGGCCAGCAAAAGTATTTGTAGTACAAACCTCTGTAAATAACAAAGCAAACAATCTCATTAAATGATCATTCTTTTAAAGTTCACTCCCCTCCCTCTCTCCTGCTCTCCAACAGTTTTAGCCTCTTTGCTGCTGTTTGACTGGCCTGTGCACATAAACTCATCACACTGGCTTTAAAGCATATCAGTGTATTGACTGCAGACCCTTAACAATATGATCATCAGGGGGTCTAGAATTAAGCTTGCTTGTGCACTCGCTATTTTCTCTGGAACCGACATAGTTTGTTCAGTCAGTTATTAAGGAGAATCTAGATCAGGGATGGGGAATGTGTGGCCTTCCAGATGTTGATGTACTGCAACTCCCATCATCCCTCACCATTGCCTATGCTGGCTGGGGCTGAGGGGAATTGCAGTTTAACGATATCTAGAGGGCTACACGTTCACCATCCCTGATCTAGGAGATGTTGCTGCCAAACCACTGCATCCGGGTGTTTCCCGCATTGTAAAACCTGGTTTGTTGTGTTTTTTTCTGGCTTTGAATGTAATTGCAACAGCCTGTCTGTCTAAGATGGATTGGCAAAACCCTATTGTAGCCTATCCAAACTCCAGAAGTGTAGGGCTTCAACTCCCATCGACACCAGCCAGCATTGCCAATTGTCAAGTATGATGGAATTTGTAGTCCAAAACATCTGGAGGGCATCAGGTTGGCCAGGCTACCTAATTGGAGCACTTTGTGAGTAGAGTGCTTGGTGACAACTTGCCTTTTGTTGGCAGTTTTCTCTGCACTTTCTTGCTGTACTGCCTATGTGGTCCCTTCCCTAATAGCAAGTGTTCTGCATTTTGCTTTTTAATCTCATTTTGCTACATTAACCTAATAAAACCTAATAAAAATAAAAGCTTTTCTTTCTTTCTTTTTTTTTATTTTTCAAAACATTCCTTGCTTTTGCTGAAGTGCAGCTGTACTAATAACAAGAAAAGAAAAGAAATAATGAATCAAGCAAAATGATTGCTCAGACTTAGGTAGGGTAGCCACTTAGGGGTACCCAAAAAAGAGGAAATGCATCATCAAAAAAAGAGGACAATGATTTGTAAATAAATAAATAAATAAATAAAATGCATATGCTGATTTATATGTATAGATGCCAATTTATAAATACAGTCCATCTCACCATAGCGTGGAAGCCTGTGACCCAGTGACACTCTGCTGTCCACATGCTGTGACAGGCAACTTCACGGCCCAGCTTTTCCTTCTGATGGTTCTTTGTCTTTAAACTGGACTCGGACAGGACAGCCTTTCAAATAGAAGACACCTTCAAGATACAGGACAGTCCTCTGGCAGCCATTCAAATAAAGGCTTATCCTCTGTAAAAGAGGACACATGGCAAACCTATGCAGACTGCAAATAGGAAACAAGTAATTTAAGGGCCAGTTTCAGTAACAGTGGCATATGGGAGGGGACAGGAAATGACTGATTGAAGAGCTGTTTTCAATTATGTCAGAAGAAACAGGAATTATTTTAAACCATACCAAACGGAGACCACACTTTTAATAACTGAATGGGACTTACTTCTGAGTAAACATACCTATGATCTTGCCCATGAGAATGGGGAGTGTATTCTAGATTTAGATGGAATATATGTTGGAGGATATGGAAAGGAGTTGGTCCTTTACCAGTTAGGACGAAGCAGAGATTTCCCCCTTATATGCGTAGCCTGGTTACTGAAACTGGTTATCACCACGTGGGTTGCTAAACCCTGCTAAAAGGCTCTTAAAAGGAAATGGATTGTCCAAACAAGGTTTGAAACTAATAGAGACATTTATTAGTTTTACTTACAGTTCGTTTATTCATATATGCAGGATGCATATAGGTAGATTAGAATCTTTGGTGTTAAGAGTCTGCTTCATTGGAGATCACTGGCTGAAAGCCAGCTCAGATCGTGTGTCCATCAGGTTGGAGAGGCAGAGAAGAGAGAGAGAGAGAGAGAGAGAGAGAGAGAGAGAGAGCTGGTCACAGAGAAGCCAGAAGTAGGGAGGAGGGGTTACAAAACATGCACCCTGGGGATTGTTCAATTAACCCTTTCCTCCCACTCTAACTAAGCGGTTACATTACCTCATTGATTTAAGCAGGCAATATTACAATTTCCATCAATATAATGTTACTTTGTGGAAGCATTGTTTTAATTCTTCTTGCAGCTGATTGTGGAAGAACAATGCCTCAGCAGTGCTAAAGGGCCCTGGTATGGAAAAGGCCTAAGAGAAAAGGAACAGGGAAGGAGGAAAAAAAGAGAACACAGTTTTAAGGTGCTGCTACAGAAAGAGTATGTGAGAGGGAAATACTTCTACTCACATTACACTAATTCAGTATTTATCCCATCTATAAAAGCAATGTTCTGAACAGATGAAGGTGGTGATAAGTATTTTAATACATCCTGTCAGAAGTGTTTGTTCTCCATCCTGCCCCCCACCAAAAACAACAACCGCAACCCAGGAAGAGGTAATAAGCAGAAAGTAGCCAAAGATATAAGGAGACTCAAGGCTGCAATCCTACACAGATTTGTCTGGAAATAAGTCAAATTGAACTCAATGGAGCTTACTTCTTCTTTTTAATGATATTTTATTGTATTTCCCCCCAAAGAAATAATGTAATTAAACCAAACAAAATAAAAGCATAAATCCAAGGAAGGCCATAAAATGTGATGCACATACAGTAATACCTTGGATTGCAAGTAACTTGGTTTGAGAGCGTTTTGCAAGACAAGCAAATTTTTAAATATTTATTTAAAAAAAATTTACTTGATATACAAGCGACGTCTTGCAATACAAGTACTGTAGTACGGCTTAAATTAAAAATCTCTGTACAATTTTTTTGGGGGGGATTTCGTTTTGATATAAGAGTGTTTTGGATTACAAGCACGTTTCCGGAACGAATTATGCTCTCAATCCAAGGCATGACTGTATAATCAAAACTGAACATTGTCACTAATTAAGACAGAATTAACACTCATACAAAATTCATAGAGTAATCAAGTTCTGAATCCAAAAAGATCTATGTTGCAGCTGTACTAATAAAAAGAAAAGAAAAGAAATAATGAATCAAGCAAAATGATTGCTCAGACTTAGGTAGGGTAGCCACTTAGGGGTACCCAAAAAAGAGGAAATGCATCATCAAAAAAGAGGACAATACCTGAAAAATGGTATACTGAAGAATTATTGTTTATACATGTAAGTAACACAAACCTTCTTCCAATAAATGAGTCCGTCTGTGTTCATCTATCCGGCACCAAACCTGTTTCTTAGCAGACATGTATAGGAGTGCACTGTAAGTTTGTTTCTGAAAGGACAATAGGCCTGTTGGGAGGAGATTATATAGCTGCAGGTGGGAAATAACTGGAGATAGAGGGGAAATACTTTGGAAGGTGGATCCCTTCATTGCAGGGCAAGGGAGGAATCGGCATCTTGCTGGGGATGGCAAATGAACCTACTTCGTTGTAAGGTTGCAGTAGGTCAGAAGCGTAGCATATTGTGCTGCAGTTGGACCTGTGTGGGAAAGCAGCCATCTTAGCTCTAACCCTTCCCTCTGTATGCTCCATTAGTGCACCCTGTATCTCCCATTGTCTTATGCATTTCCTACAGAGTTTTGAAGTCAGCTGATTTTTTAGTTTTCGGCTGGATAGGAAATGGGACAGGGCTGGTTCATGCATGAATGGGTTGCCATTCCCATTACAGCCCTTCCTATTTCCAAACTGAGCACATGTATGTGCAAATATTTAATTGTGTGCTTAGTCATGTTCTTATGAGTTCACCACATACAGAGATAGATGCATAAAATTTTCAGCAATCAATTTCTAAAAGACATAACATAAAATAAATAAATCACTCATCGTCCAAATAGAACAATCCAATCTATTTTTCCCTTATGCAAAGTGAGTCATCTTCGATTGAGAGCCTCTTTCTGTCAGCACTGAACTTTTCAAACAATGTTTAATGTGCTGGGACGAGAAAAAGCCAGACAATGTGAACCTGAATTGGTTCTCTTCCCCCTTAGTATCTGATTATTTCATTTCTAACAGTAATATATTAACCCAGAAAGTGCAGTTTTTCTTTTTCTGTTTTATCTATTAGCATTACTCTTTTATTTCAGTGAAATCAGCATAAAACATTATTTATAAGCATACCGGGAATATTTGGGTGCTTTCAGGCAGCTAATGAATTTCCCAAATTATCTCACTGCACTGTGGCATACTGCATTTCAGCATTTGATTCTGAAGTAAGAATAATTATATTACAGCCATGATCAATATTGTTCCCTGGAGTTATAATAACTAAAACTATTGCACTGGGGCTTACGACTATGTGGACATGCATAGAACTGAGCTGCACTTTGCATGCAAAAATGTGCTTATTTCTTGGTAAGAGTGTGTGAAGTTTATTTATTTATTTATTTATTATTGCATTTATACCCTGCTCTTCAGCCCGAAAAGGCTCTCAGACTCAGAGTGGCTTACAAAGATTAATAATAAGACAGTCCCTGCCCTCAGGCTCACAATCTAAAAGACATGATGCAAAAGGGAAAGGGATTGGGAGGGAGGAGGAAGAATGCAAAACTCAGGCACCAGTTCTTAGTTAAAAGATTCTTATAGGTTTTCTTTCTTTTTTCTTCTTTTTTTGGGGGGGCAGGGAAGGGCAAAACAAGCTCCCTGCAGCTGCTCCCTCTCCAGCTGATGTATGGGGCCAGGTTGGTCTCCCCCTTGCTGTGATGCTACTCCTGGGAGGCAGGGGGCGCAGCCTCCCAGTGGCCCTTGGTTCTCTGGCCGATGGATGAGGCCAGAGTCTGCCGTCCCAGGGAACTGTCCAACTGAAGTTGGCTGTTGTTGAATGCTATTGAAACAGTGAATTTAGTTCATTTCCTGATATGACTTTTCCATGAACCGGTGTATACTCATAACTCATAAATAGATATAGCAGCAAGGTATGGCAGCCCATGGCTACCATTTAGGTATTATCCTCAATGCATGAGTCACAATAGAAAGATAAACAAATTCAGTCCCCTTGAAATAGTTTCAGTCTGCCTCCACTTCTGTTTTCATACCTGCCGAATGTGCCCAAAGCAAATATATCTGCATATGATTCTCTTCTCAGTGTTTCTATTCAGTTCCCATCTTTTGTGTCCAAGATCCCATTGTTGAATTCCATAAGACATTGCATGATAGCACACACTATTTTCCTACTGGGGATCTCCTAACCACTATAGTTATCACTTCATAGCTTCTATATTTAATGAGTCTAGAATGATAGGTTATTTGGCTGAACTTTCCCCCCTCCAGTAAGCTGAAATAAGTGAGAGGAGGTGGTGATAACAATGAAAGCAAATCAGATTTTAAGTTTTGACGTGGAGAATTCCCAGTCTTCTCCAGCATTTTTTAAAAATGTTGGTAACACTCCACTGACCATCACTGGCACATGGTCCTTATATAAAATAAAAGCAAATGATGCAGCTGCTCTGGTCAGTGCTTCTTTTCAACTAAGGGAAGTAGAGTGCCTAGACAATCCTCTTATTTACTTATTTAATACATTTTTATACCGCCCAATAGCCGAAAGCTCTCTGGGCGGTTTACAACAGTTAAAATCATAAAATATAAAATTTAAAACCACAGATTAAAAACAAACAGCAGAGCTAGCAGCAGCAGTTACAATAACGGAATTAAAAACAATTACAAGATTAAAATGATTAAAATGCCTGGGAGAACAGAAAGGTCTTCACCTGGCGCCGGAAAGAATACAAAGTAGGCGCCAGGCGAACCTCTTTGGGGAGCTCATTTCATAACCGGGGTGCCACAGCAGAAAAGGCCCTCCTCCTGGTAGCCACCTGCCTCACTTCCTTTGGCAGGGGCTCTCGGAGAAGGACCGCTGATGCAGATCTTAGTGTCCGGGCATATGGTACATATGGGAGGAGATGATCCTTCAGATACCCTGACCCCAAGCCGTTTAGGGCTTTAAATGTTAGCACCAGCACTTTGAATCGGGCCCGGAAACAGACTGGCAGCCAGTGCAGACGAGAAAGCACTGGCATAATATGTTCTCGTCGGCCAGTCCCCGTTAACAATCTCGCTGCCCTATTTTGGACCAGCTGAAGTTTCTGAACCGTTTTCAAAGGCAGCCCCTCTTGTCCAAGTTTTCCTTGCCTGAAGCATTTATGTGGAGGAAAGAAGCAGGGGAGCTGGTATCATACTTGGAAGCCTAACTGGATGAAAAATGTAGCTGTAGCTGCTCAGTGTCTATTTCCAGATTTTCGTATAACAACAAGATGAAAGCAATGGGTGATGTGACATCACTATGTTCATTGTCCCACGTCTTCCACTGAATGTGAGGCGGAGGTTGGACAGTGCACAGCCTGATGATCTCATGCCACATCTGCATTGTGTTCAACTAGGGAAAGAGACACACATAACAACTTGAATGCACTTGTGCATTGGCTCTGTCCACACAATCAGGGATCCTGATCTGTTCAGGCCTTCTGCTGAGCACATGGAGTTCTGGGGTGGGCTTGCCATTGCAACCCCATTCCCTTCTCTCCCTGTTCTTTGTCTGAGCAGGTTTTTGAGTTGCAAACACTATTGGATATACCTTATTCTCATATATTATGAAGGTAGAGTAGCAGTGAAATCTTACGCAAACTCAGAAATATGTTCCAATGTGTTCAATGGAACATACTCCCTATAACTGTGTTCAGTAGGACTGAAGGCTCCTAAACACACTTACAAGGGAGTAAGCCCCATTGAACACAGTGGGTCTTCTGAGTAAACATTTACATGGTTGTGCCATGAGGTCGATAGCTGTAGTATAAAAATACTTGCAAATATAATTGTTTTCCAGAGCTAAGAAGTAGATGACCATTGGGCAGTATCCAACAGTGCAGGGATGGGGACTCAGACTCGAGGACTCGACTCGTGAGTCGGACTGAGTCCCCCCTCTGACTCGACTTGGACTCGAGTTCCAATATTTTTAATGGGACTCGAGACTCGACTCGGGACTCGAGACCAAGGACTCTTCAACATCCCTGGGCTGTGCCAGAAGGAGTGGAGAGGACCGTGATTGCTGGCGAAGAGCGCATGGAAGCGAGGTGTGCTGCTGCTCGGCCACTATGGATGGCTACCAGGAGTGCAGCCCCAACAGTGTGTCAAGGTTTATTTTGATTGATGTGTTGCGTACTTGGGAGAGGCAGAAGAAGGACCTGAGATTACTCTGTGTGGCTGCTCTGAGTGTGTTTCTGGTTCCAGCAAGTTCATCACCAGTGGAGCGGATGTTCAGTGAGGGTGGAATTGTGATGAGATCTCACCGTTCCAGAATGGGGGCCAAACATTTAGAAAAAATCATGTTCCTCAAATGGATAAGTTTTAGGAAGTACAGCAAGTTTATTTTTTAAAATCATTTTTCTAAAATGCAACCTTTCAGACATTTTGGGTTTGGCTGCCTCTGCCTGCCTGTCTGGGGTTCCCAGCCTCCTCTGCCTGCGTGGTCTCTTCTTGACCAGTTCAACAGTTGAATTGTCCAAGACAAAGGCCTCTGCCTGCCTGCTTTGGGGTTCCCTGCCTCCTCTGCCTGCCTGGTTATTTGGGGTTTTTCTGCCTGGTCTGTTCTTGCCAAAATCAGTTGCAGAGTTTTGAAATAAAAAGGCACATTTGTGTCTAGAATTTATTTAAGCCACACATCTGAAGTAGCCTTATTTTGTTGGGAAAAACCCCCATTGATTTTAATAGGGACTCGTGGAGTCAGTTTTCGGAGTGACTCGGGACTTGGGACTTGTGAGTCACCATTTTGGACCAAGGACTCGGACTCGAGACTCGGGTCCAAAGACTCGTGACTCGACTCATGACTCGAGACCAAGGACTCTTCAACATCCCTGCAACAGTGTCATTCCACAATCTCAGATAGTGCTAGCAGAGCCTGCCAAATCTTTCCATTGTCAAGTGATTGCACATTATGCTTGCGCAAGTAGTTGTGCAAGCAGCTGCACAAGCATAATGTGCAACCAGCTGCATAACCAGTTGCACAAACATAATGTGCAATTGGTTGCACAATGAGTTGTACAAATGTAATGTGCAACCGGTTGCACAATTGCGCAAGCGTAATGCACAAACGCTTGCTTACCCGCTTGTGCAACCATGCTTGTGCAAATGTAAGTTTAGTTGGATTCTCCTTTTGCACATGGTTCAGAATCTAGTTTCTGCTAGTGCAACATCATTTGTGCTAGTGGAATGACATGGTTGGATTCTGCTCATAATCTGTGTTTTCCCTAACTGATGATCAATTCAAAAAATATTTTAAATCTGCGTCTTGATAGCAGAATCGTAGGCATATTTACTCGGAAATAACTTCTACTCTGTTAAGAAGGATTCCTTCCAGGTAAGTGTGCATAGGATTGTAGTCTGAGACTGCACTGCTATGCACATTTACCTGGGAGTAAGCTTCCGTGAATGCAAATGGGATTTATTTTTGAGTAAGCATGCATAGGACTGTGTTGTAAGTCACCCAAAGGTACAGCAACATCCACATATTGGTGATGCACCTTTGTAATCCTTCCTTCCTGCAAATAGTTTCTGTATGTATAACTATGAAGCCCTACCAATCAGCAGCTTTGATCAATTGAAGCCAAATGAAGAAATTCAAATTTCTTTTGTATAAAGAAAGCAGATCAAAGACAGATAAAGATCAAAGGCAAATAACAGTTCCCAAAGTCCATACAAATAAGGCATCAAATGGCTAATTCCTGTTCCAAGAACTAATGACCTACCTGTTTGCCATGATAGTTGTCTTGGTATTGAAATTACAAGATCAGTAGTTCAAGTAATTATATATGTATGTATTTATATTTATATGGCCACTCTCAAAATACCTTTTCTTGGCAGCTTACAAAAACAAGAATACAATACAATCTTAAAATACAATTCAGTTATTAGACACAGTAAAATACAGCCTAAAAAATCCTTCCTTTCTGTCTGTGGAAAAAATAAGATGAATTAGCAGCTCAGACCTTTAAAATGTTTTTTTTTTTAAGATATAAAAATGAAAATGCAAGATGGTTTAAATGGCCTGGGTGAATTAATTGGTTGTCAAGATCATAAAGGTACCAGGTGGGACACCATTCCTTAGCTGGGGTGCTACCACCAAGAAAGCTCTCTCCCTAGTAGCCAACTGGTCAGGTAGCCAGCCAGCCATGTTACTTCACTTGGTGCGGTGCAGGGCTTCTGAAGAAGATCTAAAGGTCTGGTTAGGTATATGTGAAAGAAAGTAATCTTTCACTTAAGTTGGTCCCAAGCCATTAACACCATTAAAGGTTAAAGCAAACACTTTAAATCAGGCCTGGAAATGGCAAAATACCATCTAGGACCTCCCCCTAAATGAAATGGAGACTTCTCTTAGGACCCAAATTATGTATCACCCTGATGTAGTATCATGGCCCTGTTGGGCAGTTATATACTGTGGTAATGTTTCCCACTTGGGTAGTTGCTTAGAAGGCTTTAGTGGCCACAGTTCAAAATAAGCTCTAGTAAGCAACTAGAGTGATGAAGCCGTCAGATTTTGTAAACATCTCAATTTCGTCTAATGCAAGCATATTTAAACAGAGCAACTAGGGAAGAAGACCACCCTTCCCTCCCCAATAGCATTTTCCCTGCAGTTAATATAATTTTCTGTATTACAGAAAGACTTCGTGGATGGGGAAAAAGTGACTGAATGGTTTAAAGGGTTGAAATATAATTTGGCCTTTAAAAAAGAGAGGATATTTGAGCTATAATAAAATACAGAGATATTTTTTTTCTAGACTGCGTTGTCTTTAATTTGTTTTTTTTAAAGCAACATTTGCAGCCTGTGCATGAATTAAGAATAATTTACCCAAAAGCAGACAATTTAAAAGACCTCAAGCTTCTTAGCCCCCCTAGTTTAACTGGGAAACTGTTGCTGTAAGTATTAATGACACTTTGTGACACATTCTTCAAATTACACATTGTGAGAATTACATTCTCTCACAGTCTACACTCCTGTTTTTATTGAAATCGCAACACTAAATCTAATGATTGATTTTCATTAAACTGTTGAGGTGCCACCAAAGAAATGCATTCTAATTTGATTACTGAGGTTTGCAACTAGAGCAGGGCTCTCCAACCTTGGGTCCCCAGATGTTGTTGGCCTACAGCTCCCAGCATACCCAGCCAGCATGGCTAATGGCAAGGGATTCTGGGAGCTGTAGTCCAGCAACATCTGGGGACCCAAGGTTGGAGGGCCCTGAACTAGAGAGAGATGTAATAAAAACAAATTGTGATGGAAAATCTTTGGTTCAACAAGATTATGGAACCATGTTTAATCGTTAAAACTCCAGTCCTGCTAGGACAACAATGCAATCCTGTACATGTCCACTGAGAGGTAAGTCCCATTGAGTTCAATGGGACTTACTCCTGGGTAATTGGGCATAGGATAGCAGCCTGACAATGGAACTCAGAAGGGCCACTGTTTTCAATGGGGCTTATTCCCAGGTAAGGATTACATAGGATTGTAGCCTAAGTGTCTCTGCAACAAAATGCATACCAATCTACATTGAATCAAAGATTTTATTTATTTATTATATTTATACCCCGCCTTTTTTCCTGCAAGGAACCCAATGTGGCTTACATAATCCTCCTCCTCCTCTCCATCTTATCCTCACAACAACCCTGTGAGGTAGGTTAGGCTGAGAGTCAGTGACTGGCCCAAGTCACCCAGTGAGTTTCATGGCTGAGCGGGGACTAGAACCTGGATCTCCCGAGTCCCAGTCCAACACTCTCACCACTACGCCACACTGGCTCTCAGATATCCCATCAAAGTTCATTTTAATGGCACCTGTTTCCATCTGCCAATTATAGCTCAATCCACACATCACAACAAACCATAGTTAGCACAAACAATGGTTTGCAAATCCAAAGCACAGTTACTGAAGCTGGTTTGCTGGTTGGTTACAAACCATTATTATTTATTTTATGTTTTATTTTACCATAAAGCATGGTTTATCCATTCCAACTTTACACACCAAATAATATTTGAGCTTTTTTGACCATGGCTTGAATTGACTCGGCAAGAACACAAATTAGGATCTTTTCTGTCCTGTCCCCTGCAATTGCCATTATCCAGAGGATCTGCTCTGAGTACAGAAACAGATGCAGAAAAAGCAGCTTTTGTGATACATGGGGAAACTGACCTGATCCAAACACCAAATATCTCATGACTGTGCCGTATATATCCAAACATCCATTGCAGACCAGCTATTGAATAATCATTTCATATGATAGTATCCTGCTTTCTCCTTCCTTTTCACCCCTTTCCTCACTGTAGGTCCTAGAGTTGAACACTAGAACCCTGTTCAGCCCCTCTGAAGCACGATTCATCACCCAATGCACATATGACGGGGGGGGGGATCACAGGAGCAGATTCATGGACAGCCTGAATAGAGCTTCTGTTTGTACAACTGGATACACAGGGACACCATTCAGGCAATCAGATGCACACTCTAGGTCCAGGGAGGACCCTGCTTCCTGCACCCTACATGTATTCACTGAATATGCTTTGAATGACTAAACAGGGCTTAGGCTGTTGCCCAAAAAAGGTCCCACTTTGATTCACAACAGAAAACCAGCTGAAATGTTTCTAGGCAATTCAGGGTGAAGATCCTGTTTGAATGAAAAAAAGAGAAGGGATTGGCCTCTGGCATATATATGTCCTCGATAATAAACACAGATGCCTCCAAGGCTGTTCTTGCCCAATTAAATCCCTTCACAATGTAACTGAAGTTGCTGGCTTCTCAACTTCACGTTGTTATACAGCATTTTTGGTAACCTACTTAGCTCACATGCTGAGGCCCTTCCTCGGCCCCAGCTGAAGTGAGGAACTTTAATTGAGAGCTGGGCTGAATGGGGAGCAGTGAAATAGAATGCTCAGCCACACGCAAGCAGCCTAGTTTGGGGCAGTGGGGGTGGGGTGGGGGGGCTGAAGCGACTGAAGCCAATGGAAAGAAAATAACATTGATACTTTTATATACCTTGGCAATACTGGGTTGTGGATTGAGCTGTCACCCACACAACATTATTACCAGCTGTGATAATGTATGTGAACAGATGAAATGGCATGCTGTGAAAATCTATTATCAAGTGAATTTAAGACCTTGGAAAAAAAACCAGATTGCCAATGAGTCCAAATTACTAAAGCTTAAGTGGGCCTTGACCCCCCCCATCATCGTCATCGTCATAATCATCATCTTATTTTTTAGGAAACAAATAGAAGTACTAACTAACTTAAGCACCAATGGGTACTTTGAGTGCAGGCTGACTATATTCCCGCTAGCCGACCTTCTCTGTAGCTCTGCCCTGCACATCCTGTTAGCTTCCATTATTGCAAAATGTATTGTGAAATTCCGCACAAGAGCTTGCCTTGCCTTTGTAACATTGTAATCTCCAGGATTTAAAAATAATTTACCATGCAGTAGACACTCCTTGCAATAGGATTTTTCTGTGTTCTGTTCTCACCTTTTCCTTGCTGTGCTTAAATGAATTATTTGTGGCATAGAGCCCCTTCCCTTAAGCAATCATAAACATAAAAGGCTTTTTAAAAAATAAAAAAATTAAATATATTTAAAATGACTATATAAGATGTGAGCCATTAGATGATTTTTTAAATTTTATTTTACTATTCTAAGCAAGGTGCACAGTTATTAGAGTCAAGTGGCAGCTATATAGCATTGTTTTAAAGTCCTTGAGGGTTTTTAAGCTTTAAAAAGCCCCTTACCTATTTGAGAGAAACAAAAAATGATGGTACAACTTAGATCACATAGAAACACAGGATGTTGCCTTATACCAGGTCAGACTATTTGTCCGTCTTGCTTACTCTGACTGGTGGTAGCTTTCCAGGATCTCAGCCAGAGAACTTTCCCATCACCTGTTACCTAATCCTTTTACCTATTACCTTGGGAGGCTGGTGATTCATATCTCAGTGGGACTCCTTATCCATTGCAGCTCTTATTTTGAGCTTTATAGGAGCTATCTATGGTCCACCTCCATGGTGGTGAACCTATTTTGGGGATGGAGCTCAGAACCATGGATAGTTCCTATAAAGCTCAAAATAAAAGCTGCAATGGATAAGAAGCCCTGCTGACATAGGAGTCACCAGCCTCCCTTGCCTATTACCAAACTCCTTTACACGCAAAGCATGTGCTCTGCCACTGAACTACGGTGTCCCACCTCCAAGGTCTCAAGTTTGTTTGCCTGTTTGTTTTGCACACTTTAAGGGATTAGGACAGTTTAGTGTGGTGACTATTCTTCTTCCAGCTGATTTTTCCATTAATGTTTTGATCAGCCAGTTCTTTAGCAATAGAAGCCAAATGGCAGGGAATGGCATGTGCTTGGAAAACTGGTCCCAAAGGTTCAAGGTGGGTCTGGGACTCATTCCTTAAATATTTTTAATCCCAACCATTACCAAGTGATTTTGGCCAGGATTTTGGCATTCTCAATGATCCAGTCTTATTTCTGAAGTAGAACTAATTCATTAAGAATTAACTCATGATTTCGGTTCATGGAATTTCAAATTTTGGACATACAGGCACACTTTATTGAACCTTTCCATTTCATCTTCCCCCCTTCTACATGACTGCTGTGCATGTGTCTATTGATGAAATATAAACAGGAAACCTTGATATGATCTCATGTATGTGAAGATTACAATCAAGGCTCTTTTTGTAGTGTTTTACCGGTTTACATATGCCAGTGATGGCGAACCTTTTTGAGCCCGAGTGCCCAAACTGCAACACAAAACCAACTTATTTATTTCAAAGTGTCAACACTGCAATTAAACCTGAATACTGAGGTTTTAGTTTTAGAAAAACAACTCATACAGTTGTTCGAACTAATTAACATCTTTTGTCTTTAAAGAAAAACACAATAACAGAGCTTTCAATGATACAAACAGTTTTTTGTTGGGAAAAAATCAACTCAAAAAATTATTATAGTACTACATTGTACACATAGCCTGAACGGAATTTATACAAACTTTTTAAATAATTAGGAACATGTATATTTGGATAAGGGATTCTCAACTTGTAATATGATTATATGCCAGACTGAAATTGTATGGGGCAAGCTTTACCCCGGGTCTTTTACCTGCCTCTACAGGTGTCGGATTAGTAAAAGTAAAAGTCAACCTGTACTAGGATGAGCAAGATAAACAAGAAAACTAAACGTGCTTAACACATTTTAAACACTTTATGTCTTGGACTGCAAACACTGCATTAGGTAAAAGTTTGCATTGGGCATGCTTTTGCACAATTAATGTGATTTTTGCTATTGCATGCATGCTGATAATTTGTCAAACCTTGGCTCATACTCCGTTCGTTTGAGAGCAACACATGCAGCACTCAGGTCAACTGTTAGGGCTTTACATCCAAGCAGGACCGGTGCAAGGCAGTTTGGCGCCCAAGGCAACATCAAATATTTAGCGCCCCCCCTTCCCACTTGAGCCCGCCCTCTCTCCCTCCGGGGGGGGGCTCCGGAGCAAAGCAGCCGGGCCCGGGAAACACCTGCTCGCCCAGCAGCCCCCCCCAAGTTCTCCTTTGGAAAAGTTTTTAGGAGGGGGCGGCGGCGGAGCTGCGGAAAGCGCGCTGGGCTCTCGCGGGGGGGAGGCGGGCACGGCCGGGGGCGTCTAGCTTAGCCCGGGTGCCCACTCACTCCTTGGGGATGCGCTGCTGCTGGCGGGGAGGAGCGGGAGGCCGGCTGCCCGCCACGCTCCTCTTCTGCTGCTGCTGCTCCTGGTGCGGCTGCCTCTGCCCGGCGGAGCTGCGGGTGTGCGCACGTCCCGCTCCTCTCACCTATAGGCGCCACCAGTCACGTTCTCGCGCCCCCGCTCGGCCTTTCTTCCCCTCAGCCCGGCTTGACTCAGCCTCCGTTCCGGACTGCCGAGGAAAACGACACCGCTCTCGCGAGAAGTCCTCTTCCCATTCCTCCACCCCTCCCTCTCCTCTCCGAAGGAAAGCATGAAGGCTGTAGGGACGGGAGAGAAAAGATGCGCTTCAAGCAGCCATCACTTCGGGTTCTCATTTGAACGACGCCCTGTGCGGGGCAAGAGCCTTCATGCGGAAGCACGGACCTAAGAAAGCCGCGTGAATTTTTCTATCTCTATGTGCATGGGCTGCCCCGCACGTTCAGTTGGGAATCGGAAGTGTCACATTGCTTTCGTTGTGTGTTTCTGCGCCCCCTTAGCCATGCGCCCTAGGCAGCTGCCTAGTTGGCCTAGCGGTAGCGCCGGCCCTGCATCCAAGCCATGCTCTGTGCATCATTCTTCAAAATCTTTTAAATGTGATAACAATGTAGAAAAGAATTCTGTAACAGGAATTCTAGAATAAAATCATTCTGTTCCACACTGTGAGAATGAACAAGATCATTAGTGTTTTGCAGAAAGGGATGGTCTTTTCGCAATCTGGTGACCAATGGCTCGAGTGCCCACAGAGAGGTCCCTGCATGCCAGATGTGGCACCCGTGCCATAGGTTCGCCATCACTGACATATGCGCTTGTATGTACTGATAAAACACCACGAAAACAGTCTTGATGTCGATGGACAGTATTCTATGGTGTTACACTAGCAGAAACTAGGTTCTGAACTATGTGTAAGAATCCAACTAAAGTTCCACTTGTGCAACTGCTTGCATAAGTGGTTGCACAACCACTTTCAGGAGAGTAGGCCTTGTGCTCCACTAGTGCATGCTCTGCTAGTGCAATGTGCAAGTGCTTGTGCAACTGAAAGATTTGGCAGAGCTCCACTAGCACTTCTTGAGTTTGTGGAATGACACAGTTGGATATTGCCCATTGTATCTATGGTTATATCAAATGTTTTATCAATGTGTACTTTTGCATTAGTAATGCATGTGTGAGACGAACTGTAGTGCCTTCTCCTCAAGGGTCATCCTAGTGTTACAATACCACTGCCTGAAGTAAATAACTGCAAGTTATGATTAATGGGAATTCTGCACAAAAACTGCATATTTGTGCAGCCTTATCTTCAATCATAACAAAAGGAAAAAAGAAATAGTTAATACTTGTAATGTCATTCACTAGTTTCACAAATTGAGGGCGGGGAGGCTGAGAAGTACAGACTGAAATTGTCTTTCTTCCTTTTGAAATAAACTGGGATTATATATTATAGGTTCATTTGAGCTCTGTGAGATTTAACTAAGTAGTGACCCAGATGCATTTCAGAAAATCTCTATAGGCTTTACCCTATATTTGTAAGCTATTCTTTGAAAACTATTGTTAGGCTAGTTATTGGCAAGGTTATGATAAGAATGGAGTCGATTAGGGAGTAGAGCTTCAAAACCAAGTGAGACATTTGGCTAAGTATGCCATTTATGTCCTGACTTGGGATGTCAGAGAAATCTGCAATGGATCCAAATGAGACTGAATTTCTGTGAATCTGACCTGCAGATTCTGCAGTGGGCTGGCTTTTCCTGAGTCATGTGGTTTCCACAGACTTGCAGACTGTTGTTTTTTTAAACGTTTGGGTGGGATTTGTGCAAATGCGCATTTGCCAATGAATGAAATTCTCATATGAAAAAATCCAGTTATGTCAATGAGCGGATGATGGAATGAAAGACACCTGACAATCTGTTACAGGGATATAACATGATCCAGCACTGCAATATCGGGATCACTGGGAAGGTGTGAAAGGGACCCAAACAAAGTACATGTTGGAAGGATTCCTGGAAGCCCTCTAAAATAAGTGAGGATGCATGACACTCCAGTCCTCAAGTATTATGACCAAGACTCCCAGAAGTGATTTGGACACGGATTTAGGGGGAAAGGGGCCACTGGGAGTGCCAATAGCACAGCCCACAGATATGGATCTGGACCCTGGCAACAGTGAGCCTGAGTCCAGCAACCAGGGATCTTCCAGATCTGATCCTCTGAACCAGGAGCTCCAGTCATGTAGCCCCTAAGCCAGATCCTACTGAGAGACCTGCATATTTATCCCTAAGTCCTTGTGCCTATGGGTTTGTGCACAACCGCAGGCAGTGTGCCTGACAAGAGTTAGCAGAGACAGACAGAAAGCCAGGCTTCAAGCTAGAGGGCTGCTGCTTTGAAGATCTCCAGCAAGGGGCTGGAGCCTGAAAGGCATAATCAAGTTGACAGACTACAGAAGAACTCAGTCCGCATCCAATATACTTCGTTGGAATGAGTCAGTTGCCTCTTCCATGGGAGCTGTCCAGGGTACTGAAGAACTCTCTCTTGCCACTCATGCTTCCTGAGTACGGTTGACCTGTTAAGCTGCTACACAGTCCCTGCCTGTTGGTTCCTTGCTCTTGCTAGTTGGTCTGGACCACTGCCCAACTTGCTGCTGACTCCCGGCTGCACCATGAGCTCATCCTTGTCAGTACAGGACACGAAGTATCTTACTTGTGCTTAAGGCAAGCTGTGAGGCTACTGAGCTGCCAAATAAAATTACCCAGGGGCCCCTGAAAAAAATATTGAAAAATATATGCTAGCCTCTGATCATTTTAAACATGCATAACGAATGCTTCCACACACACCCTAAGAATGTCCATGTCTAAAACTAGGCAAATAATTTAGAGTGAAAACTAGGGATGGGTGAGAAATTTGTTGAGTTCGTTTTTTGTTTTATAAAAACTTACCAAATTTCACAAAGTGCCTCAAAAAGAGTTTGGAAAGAACTTGATATTTTAAAATTTTGAATGTGGGAGAAAGCAAAACTGACAGGCTTGTCCATCCCTGTGAGAATGCAAGCCTTTGTCCCCTGAATGCTAAAATGGGAGTGATACACCTGGAAGCTTAGGGCTAAACTAGATGCTACTATTAAATATGTAGCATGCAGCTGATCCTCAGGGCCCTGATCTGGATCAAGTCCATTGTGTGTGGGTGGGGAAGGTTTAAACCTTTCTTCCCAGCCACTTCCTGCTCCCAAATTCACCCTCCTCCCCATGGGGTCTTAAAAAGAGACAAAGCCTCTATTGGCATGTTTATTTCAAAGTAAAAAATGCAATCAGCTACATGCTATGTACAGTCATGCCTTGGATTGAGAGCATAATTCGTTCTGGAAACTGTGCTTGTAATCCAAAACACTCTTATATCAAAACAAAATCCCCCCAAAAAAATTGTACAGAGATTTTTAATTTAAGCTGTACTGCAGTACTTGTATTGCAAGACGTCGCTTGTATATTATGTCAATTTTTAAAAAATAAATATTTAAAAATTTGCTTGTCTTGCAAAACGCTCTCAAACCAAGTTACTTGCAATCCAAGGTATTACTGTATTTAATGTAGTATAGTATCTAATGTAGCCCTTATTTTTGCATGGCCATTGCAGTTTGTATGATTTCCATGTATATTCTCACACTTTTCATGCTATAGTTGGATTTGGTATAGGCTACTTGCTGAAATGTTCTGGGGTTGTTTTCTTCTTCTATTGGCATAACATTGGTGTAATGTCTAATGTTAGATTGCAAGACACAAATATAGCCAGTTAGGCCTAGCCCTGTCATTAGGCAGTTTGTTGGCCTCCTACTTTCCCCCTGAGTCCCCTAAGCTAGCCTGCCCTGCACCCTCTAAGCTGCCCTGCTGCCCTCAGGTGCAGTGGAAGATGCTGTCCCATCACCAGTGTTGTAGTAAGATTCAACAGTCACTCTGGTCAGATTCCGTATGAGGAATGGGGGTGGGGGGATGCCATCTTGCCCTTCACAACTGGCAGGAAAATGTCTTGGGTCAGCCCTGTTCTTTCTGCCACCAGCCACATGCATCAAGCATCTTTCAATGCCTTAAAAGGGGCTGTAAATAGCCTGCCTAGTATTTCCTTGGTTCATAGTATTTCCTTTCTCTTGTGCATTCCTGCTTCCTCATTTTGCAGGTAATTGAGGACTAACACTGATTCCTTAAGGAACTGTGTGTAGTCACCTGTGTGTAGTCACCCCATGTATCCCACCTCCCTTTCTGAATCTTTTATTCACATGGCTGGCCTGAAATTCAGCTCCTTCTAAAACCACACTGCCCTGAAATGCCTTGCCATTAGCCTGACTGATCACAGTGAGCTTCCAAGAAAGCTGCTTTTGATCTGCACGTCTTTTGTTTTGCCCTCCAGAATCTTGTATCGAGATAAGTTTTACTCCTTGCTTACTTGCTTCGATTGCTTTCCTGGGGGGATTTAAAACAAAATGTTCCAGCAAAAATGGTGATACAGTCCTCTGAAATATTTAAAGGATGGAAGTCAAAAAATACATGGAATTGAGTTGGGGGGGGAGTGGGAGAGGAAGAGAGATTACAGGAACTTGAGCAATAAAACAGCTTTTCATCTTGTCTGCATCCCAGAATCCCTCTGGCCTTCTGCTTGAGACCTTCTTACCAGCTTGATGCTAGTGCACTTTCTAATGGCACTACAAGTATTTATCCTGATGTGGGTTGAGGCAGAATGAATCTGTTAAGATCTATAGCCTTTCTGCAAAGCAGCTACCCTGAACTAGAAGGGAAATTTCCAGTTTTATTATGTAATCCTGTCCCTTGACTTTGAAAGTAGCTGGAAATATAAACATCAAAGATTAAATGCTCAGCAACCTTGCATTTCCCTGCTCTCTGGGAATGGAAGGCTTTTAGAGGAATGTTCAGCTGGCTTTTATCCTACCTCAGGCAATCTAGAGAGACATGAAAGAGAGTTGACAAAGCAAAATTCTAAGCATTAACCTGCTTGGGCAATTTGTGTCTGTGCCTTTGGCCTTTTACATGACTTTCCTTGCATTAATTCTAGGGATCATTGCTGTCATAAACTCGCATAGATTTGTGAGGTGGGCAGAAGCTGGAGCTCATGTGTTTTTCTCACATGTGTGGTCAACAGCATTATCTTCTTCAAAGATCTTTGCAAAATTTGAATGGATAGTACATTTTACCAGGGAGTTCAAAAGTACAGTCAGTCAAGAAGGTGTTCCATAGTAAATCAGGATTCCCTGGGCTTGCCTCTCACAGAGACCCAGCAGTTAACACATTGACATGAAAAACCTTCTTGCCAGATAAAAACTTCTACTGGTGGGAGGCAGTGCTCGCTTGGGGACTAGGAAGAATTAGAACCATGTGGTGGGCTACTTCTCCATCAGTAAGGTCACAATGGGAATGTAGCATGATCCAGATGGTCTGAGTTAATTCCTATATTTATGAGGATCCACGAGTGTTATTTTAATTTGTGGATCTAGAACTCAGCCAAAAAGGGTTGGGAGGAGGAAGTTCTATGAACATTTTTACACCCCCATGCACTTTCACCAGTGTGGACAGGAAAGGGTAAAGGAGCATGGCACATGTCCCCATTGCCAAGACAGCCCTGCCAATACCCCCTTGCTCCAGTACAGCTCAGGTCATGCCATAATCTGTATTGAGATGCACACCTGAATGTGCGTTCCATGGAAAGTTGTTAATATGGATAGATGACATCTAGAAGACACTCTATAAACTATAAACTAGTACTCAGAGGGCTTGCTTCCAGTTACCAGGGAAAATGTGTATGTTGGGAGTGGGATTGTGTGTGTGTGTATGTATGTAGGCATGCATGTGTACGTGTGGGACGCTTGTGTGTCTGTGTGTGCTCAACTGATACCATATGTGCCCTTAGGGCCGAAAAGGTGGAACACCCCTGCCTTAAAATATAAGGTGGCCAGTGCTTTTGCTTTTGTTCTTTTAGTAAGAAACAAACAAAACCCCTTCATTGCTGCCACTTCAAGCAGCAGCTTGGCTGCTCCTCTCCATTTCTGGGACAGAAAGCCCCTGGGAGTACTGCTACATCATGAAGTAGTGTCATTCTCAGAGGCATCACTGGCGAGGGAAAAAAATATGTCTGCCCATTTGACTACAGGGGGGCAGCCATCTTTTTTCTGCCAAAGAATGTCCCTGGGAATGATGCTGTGTCATGACATTCTGTCCCACATATACAGCAGAACAGCCAAGCTACTGCATGAAGCAGTGGCAAGGTTTCTTGGCTTTTTGATAAAAGAAAGAAGGTGGGGGGAACCCTTGGCTACTTTGGATCCTAATGTAAGACCATGACCCCCTAAAAATTCTTAAAATTCACCTGCATCCCCAAAAGTCTCCAAATGCCCCCCTTTGTGGGGAAATGAATTGTCCTGTTAAAATGGGGGGGGGGATTTGGTCCAACGGGACATCATATTCACAGTTAGTCATTAAAAGAAATCAATCACATACCCAGAAACCATTGGTAGACCCACTTGCTGCAAGAACAAATCAAGCTCTGGTTTTAGCTGGTGAATCTGTTGGCCAAGCTAAATTCTTTTTGTTGTTGTTCAGTTGATCAAATATCAGGGCATCAGGGTGACACTAGATCTCACAAAGTGGTCCTAGCAAAATAGCCTTGAATTTGGCTCCTGCTAGAGAGAGAGAGAGAGAGAGAGAGAGAGATTTACAGCTTCTTTTAGTTTACAAGAATCTGAAGTTCGAAACAGCTGAGCTGTCAGTACTGAATCTGTGGCTCCAGTTTTGGAAAATGTTTTTGCATTACACATTGTGTGAACTGGAAATGTTTCTCCTCTAAAATCTCATTTATTTCACAACTGCAAAGCAATTTCCTTGAATATTATTGGTAATAAAAAATAAATAAATAAATAAATATAATAGTGAACCATGCAGGCTAATTGGAAAGTAAATCTCTCAACCAGTCTGAACAGCTCAGAAAAGGAAGGAGGTTCTCATCTAGCGGTAGCTTACCTTGGCTTGGAGGAAATAAAAAGGAAGGAAGCAGATGCTTCTTCATTTGTAGATTATTTACACATTGGTGCATAATGGTACCTTCAGAGCTAACTCAATCTATTACATCAGTGCTTTTTCTTCACATAGACGCTAATCCCAAACACCAAAAATCTTCCTGACAAATCTTTGCTAATCCCCAGGCAGGCACTGTGCTGCTTTTCTAAATTAAAAAGGCTCATTTATTTTTAATTGTGTCCCACTTGCCTACATAATATGTTGAAAGTCTTAGCCAAATGTAGAAGTTATGCTTTGCACAGCAACCAACCAATGCTCTTTTGTAACCATGTCACATGAAACTGAAAAATAAAGTGCGCACACGCACGCATACACACACACTCCAGGAATATACACAGATACACAAAATTACACATTTCACTCCAACTCTAAGAAATTGTGGGTATGTGCACTACCCCAGGGCCCACATTCCAGAGCTCCATGGGTGCGCCATCACATATAACGCCTGTCCTAACCAGGGCCGGCGCTACCGCTAGGCAAACTAGGCGGTTGCCTATGGTGCGTGGCTGAAGAGGGCGCAGAAATGCTGCACTCCTCTTCACTGCCGCGGCCCCCCCGCTGCCGGGCCACCCCCCCTCGCCGCCGCTGCCGGGCTGCGCCGCCGCTGGGCCGCCCCCCCCGTCGCTGCCGCCCCCGCCACCCTGCCACCTACCTTCTCCGCACTGCTTCCGGAGCCCTGCCCGCGCCGTTCTGGCAGGAGGAACCAGGGCAACAGGGCTTAAACAGCCCTGTTGCCAAAAACAGAGTGCGGGGGTCCCATCGCATCACTTCCTCCTCGGAGGAGGAGGCGGCCAGGGCGGGGGGAAGGTAGGTGGCAGGGGTCCAGCGGCTGCGGGTGGTGGTGGTTTGCAGAGCAGGGTTGCTTTGCTCCGGAGCCCCCCCCCCCACAGCACGAGAGGGGACACGCTAAATATAATATCGCCTAGGGTGCCAAACTGCCCTGCACCGGTCCTGGTCCTAACTGTGGGCAGTCTTCCTTCTTACATAAATGACAGACACACTGTGTACCACTCAGGAGTTTTCCAGTTCACTTTCAGGAATTCACTTCCTAGGATCATTTCCTCATGTGCAAAGAGAAGCCATGAATACATTGTACTGAAGTGAAGTGAGAAGTTCTTGGATAATCTGAAATTCCTGAGCATGTAAAGAGCTACTAGGCTGTAGTGACTGTATTGCATTCATTGGTAATAGATGTAAGGTTGCATTTTAACTGTCTTACATTTAAAGAGTGACTAGAGGTAACTTATAATTTAGTTGGGAATTCTTACACCATAATGTGAGAAGAAATAGCATTTATCCATAGAATAATATATTAAAAAATGGAAATGTTATTTCAAGCCAAAGAGATTCACTAAAAAAACAAAAACAAACCCACAGTGCAGTAAATCTTACCTGCAAAGTCCTTCCAGCCATTGGTTTTGACATTGATTTAACGTGTGATGCTGTGGCCATGTGATCAACTAGGATGTGGGTACACATATGCAGACAATTTTATTCCTGTAAACTGAACACATCTGATAATCACTGGCTCTCCCTCGCAACAGACACAGTGCATAAACACACATGAGAGTAATTGAGAGAGACAGAGAGACAGAGAGACAGAGAGAGAGTGTCACAGCATATGGTTGGGATGTGTTTTTACACATATCTGAATCCCAAAGAGAATCTTAAGATGTATTGCTGACTCACTTCTTTACATAATGAAACCCTAACTGTGGCTTGGAAATGGATGTTTGGAAGGGACAGAGCACGAATGTGTAACTCATGATGCCATGCAGTGCCCGTGGTAATTGTGGGAAGCTTTCCTCCTTACATAACTGACACACGAAAACTATGTGCAATGCCACTCATCAGCTGTACAATTTCACAGGTGTTGGGTGCCTATTGCTATAAGCAATAGTTCAGAGTTTCAAATCCTGGATCTTAAGTTTTTCATTTGAACAGATATTTGTTCAGATTCTTAATGAATGCTGCCAAATACAGTGACACAAAGGACAAGGATTTCTCTCCCCCACAAGATCATGCTAAATAATATTTTGCCACAGTGCAGTTAATTCAACTGAACCTCATTTTTTCATTTATTTATTAAATTTGTATCCCACCTTTCCACCAAAAATGGTGCTCAAGGTGGCTAACAGTAATAAAATACAGATTAGAACAAAATATTGGCTAAAACATGCCATAGAAACAAAGCAGGTAAAAAGACAATTAAAAACAAAACAATAAAAGACAAAGCCAGTACTGAACCAGTTAACCCCCCTTCAATAACAGCCAAAGGCGTGCCTGAAAAAAATGTATTTGCTATTAAAATAGAATGCCCACATTCTAAATCATTCCCTTTCTCCCATCCTTTCCCTCCCAGTAAAAAACAAATGCTTGTTAGGATAGCTGGTGTGTATCTGGGTTCCTAAATGCCTTGTGGACATCAGTGCCAGTAAAACTGTGCTGATAGGTTATCATCTAAAACAGTGACCCATGTTTACTCCAGCTGTTAAACTTTTGATCGGTCCTTAAGGAACAATTTATAACCCGCAGGTGAAACTTTGAACCAATTTGGGGCATGCATCATAGATTTTTCTTCATTTCTTTCCCCATCCATCTGTTCTGGCAGTGGCACCATTCATTGTTGAAACAAACAAGGGGGACTCCTAGGACCTAAACCATGCAAAGCACTTTGCATTGTATAACCTCCTGTGGCCTTGAACAGATACAGAGCCCATTTAATCTGCTGGATTCCAGACTTTCACTCATGCTTGTGCATATTAGATAAAGGAGCATTTAAGATGTTAAATCTTTCTGTAAGAAGCAAAATTGATTGGTTAACTGTAATTGGTTACAGTATTTCCTTTCAATAGTAAAGGTGGTGATTATAAAAGATGAATTGATGCCCAGAAAATTCTGACAGGTGTATTTTCCTTCTTCCCTTCAGCCCATGCTGGAGGTATGCAGACATTGCTGTATAGCAACCTGTCAGGGCTGGATCCTGCATCCTACTCCATGTCCCTTTGCTATGCACAGCCTCCAACACGACCTCCTTTGGATGGTGGGAACTTCAGGAGGAACACTGCTTGGCCCGATAGCCTGGCCCCTATGTGGGTCAGCCAGTCCTTTTGGCCTACCCCCTTCCCCATGGCAACCTCTAGGGCTCTACCCCCTCTGTGTTGCCTAATAGGCAGACCCTGCTGGGTAGCATCCCAGCAGGACTTATCAACTCTTCATTACCATTCCCTTCCCTTCCCCTTCTCATTCCATCTCTTCTCCACCCCCACAGCCCCTGGCAGCATTACCCATCCCACCTATGCACCTGAAGATCCCTGCCCCTTACTCCTGTATAAGCACAGGCTGGAGGTGCCACTTCCTCTGAGCCTACTCAAGTCCCATCCTTAAGCCAAGTCAAACTAGGGTGTGGAACACAGATCCTTATCTATCACTCCCTAGAAACAAGACACAACATATGTGTCGAAGTGACAGCCTTCATTGGACAGCATTGGGGATGGAGGAGATCCTGAAAATCAAAGACACATGTGGATGGTTGCCAACCATTCATGGCAACAGGACTCCTGTGCCTCAGACAGTAGATCTATGGACAGCAGGGTGGAAGGAGCATTGTCCCCTATGGCACCAGCTTCAAGCTGGGAACGTCTTCACCTTTTGCATAACTGTCTCTTGTGGAGCTTACAAGGGACCAGGAGCCTTTCTGCTGCAAGTAGGCTAATAACCCCACAGATGAACAGATGGGAGGATCCTGGCCACTGCTGCTGGCCATGGGGTGGGCCTCCCTCCTAGGCTGCTCAGTATGGGGCGTAGGATGCATCCTGTGCCTGTGGAGAGCAAAGGGAGAGCGCAATGATCAATAAGCAGTGGCTGGAGCACATTGTCACTGAATCCACATACACAGAACCTGCACATTTGTGAGGGAGAGAGTGGGTAGTGCACCTGGGTGCTGAACCAGTGCTCATGTCTCAGGGGCCCCCTCCATGATGTGGGGAAGAAGGAGACTGCATTGACTGCTCATGTTCTTGCCTTTCCCCGTTTGAGGTTGCAGAAGAGCTCTGTGAGTGTGATGACAGCTTCCTCTGCTCCCTGCATCTGGACTGTGGCCCTACAAAGCAAACCAGAACTGAACACAGTATTCTAAGTGCGGTTGCACTATAGATTCGTTTAAGGGGAGTATGATATTGGCAATTTTATTTTCAGTTCCTTTCCTAATTGTGCCCGACATGGAATTTGCCTTTTTCGCAGCCACCACACACTGGGTTGACATTTTCATCGTCCACCACAACCCCAAGATCTCTTGGTCAGTCACCGCTAGCTCAGATCCCATCAGCTTATACTTGAAGTTGGGATTTTTGTCCCAACGTGCATCACTTTACACTTGCTTACATTGAATCGCATTTGCCATTTTGATCCCCAATTCTCCAGATTTGCAGAGATCCTTTTGGAGCCCCTCTCAATCCCTTTTTGTTTTAACCACCCTAAATAATTTGGTTTCATCACCAAACTTGGCAACTTCAATACTCTCTCCTAATTCCAGATCATTTATGAACTAGTTGAAAAGCACTGGTCCCAATACAGATCCCTGTGGGACCCCACTGTTTACATCCCTCCATTGAGAGAATTTACCATTTATTTCTACTCTCTGCTTTCTGTTCTTTAACCAGTTGCTGATCCATAAGAGGACCTCCCCCCTTATTCCCTGACTGCTAAGTTTGCTCAGGAGTCTTTGGTGAGGGACTTTGTCAAAAGCCTTTTGGAAGTCCAAGTAAACAATGTCTACCGAATCACCCCAGTCCACATGTTTATTGACACTTTCAAAGAACTCTAAAAGGTTAGTGAGACAGGACTTACATTTGTGGAAGCAATGTTGATTCTTTCTCAGCAGGGCTTGTTCTTCTATATGCTTACTGATTTTATCTTTAATAACACTTTCAACCAATTTATCCAAAACAGACGTTAAGCTAACCGGCGTGAATTTCCCGGATCTCCCCCTGGATCTCTTTTTAAAAATTGGTGTTCCATTGGCCATTCTCCAGTCCTCTGGTACAGAGACTGATCTTAGGGACATGTTACACATTTTTGTTAGAAGATCAGCAATTTCATATCTGAGTTCTTTAAGAACTCTAGGATGGATACCATCTGGGTCTTTGTCAATAAGGTTGAGAATGTCATCATTTGTTACCACTATTTGCCTCAGTTCCTCAGACTCCCTTCCTGAAAACATTAGTTCAGGCACAGGTATCTGTTCTATACCTTCTGCAGTAAAGAAAGACAGATTAAAAGAATTCATTCAGCTTCTCCGCAATCTCCTTATCCTCCTTTAGTACTCCTTTAACTCCATTGTTGTCCAACTGCCTCCCTAGCTAGTTTCCTGCTTCTGATATAAAGAATTCTTTTTTTTGTCCTTTTTGTTAGCAATATGCTCAAAATGCTTTCTCCCCCCCCCTTTTCATCTCTTAGCATCTGCTTGCATCTCCTTTGTGCAAGCTTGTGCTCCCCTCCCCCCCCACCCTGTTTGGGTAAGACTACCATTTCCCGAAGGAGTCTTCTTTTCTTTAATAGCTTCCTTGTTAACCATGCTGGTAACCTCTTGGACTTGGTGCTACCTTTCCTAACCTGTGGTCCACATTCTAGCTGAGCTTCTTTTATTGTGGTTTTATTATTTAGTAACTTTCAAGCATTTTGAAGGGATTTAACCCTCTTGACTACCCTTTCAACTTCCTTTTTACCAGGTCTCTCATTTTAGGGAAGTTTCCTCTTTTGAAGTCAAATGTGACTGTTGCACTTCCTTGACATTTTCTCACATAAATATATATTAAATCTGATAGCACTGTGGTCACTGTTTCCAATAGATTCAACAACATTTACATCTCATACTAGGTCCTGGGCGACACCACTTCGGATTAAATCCAGGGTCACCTCTCCTTTGGTTGGTTCCATGACCAACTTTTCTAGGACACAGTCATTTAGGGCATCAAGAAATTTAACCTCTTTGCCATGACTAGATCATGCATTTATTCAGTCAATGTGGGGGTAATTGAAGTCACCCATTATTACAGCACTTCCTCATTTGGAGGCCTCCCTGATTTTGTTTTCCATCTCAAGGTCACCTTGAGCATTCTGGTCTGGGGATGATAGCATGCTCCTAGTACTAAATTAGTTTTAGAGCCAGGTATTGCCACCCACAGTGCTTCTGTGGAAGAGTCTGCCCCTTTTAGGTATTCTACTCTGCTCAATACCATGTGCTCTTTGATATACAGAGCAACACCTTCTCCAATACGCCATTCCCTGCCCTTCCTATAGAGTTTATATTCAGAGATGACCATAACTGACTGGTTTTCTCCATTCCACCAGGTTTCTGTAATGTACACCATATGTTGGTTCTCCTTTAAAGCCAGGCACTCCAACTTTAGGGGTGTACCGTCTCACCTCGCGCAGGAGTAGCGGGCCGAAATCGGCCCCACTCACGCCCGCGCAAGGCTCTCGCACACTTACCTTTTCTCTGCGGCAAGCTGCCCACACTGCCCGTGCCAGTCCCGGCACGTCACTTCTGGCACGCTGGAATTGACGCAATGGGACCCTGCGCTGGTGCGCTGGACCCCCGTGCTACGTTTTTGGCGGGGAAACCAGGGCAACAAGGCTTAAACAGCAACAGGCCTTAAACAGCCCTGTTGCCCTGGTTTCCCCACCAAAAACGTAGCGCGGGGTCCAGTGCGCCAGCGCAGGGTCCCATCGTGTCACTTCCGGTCTGAAGAGCGGTATCAGGCCGCCGCTGCTTGCGGAGGGCTGAGCCCGGAGCGAGCCTCCAGCTGACTCCAGGCTTGGCCCCACCACTAATTACAACCTCCGTCGTGGAACTTCAGTATGCTGATGATAATGTGGTCTCCGCACATTCAGAGGATGATCTCCAAACTATCCTAAATGCTTTTGCAGAAGCATACGAAAAACTTGGTCTCTCACTTAACATCAAAAAACCCAAAGTGCTTCATCAGTTAACCCTGTGGTGATGCCATCGATCCAGCTTGGCGGGGCAATACTGGAAAATGTCGACCATTTTCTCTATCTTGGCAGCTATCTTTCTGTTACAGCTAACATTGACAGTGAAATCCAGCATCGTTTGAGCTCTGCAAGTGCCGCGTTTTCTCGAATGAAACATAGAGTGTTCGAGGATCGGGATATTTGTAAGAAGACCAAAACACTGGTTTATGAAGCCATTGTATTGCCAACTTTATTGTATGCCTGCGAAACATGGACTACCTATAAACATCACTTCCACCTCCTTGAAAGATTTCATCATCGTTGCCTCCGGAAAATCCTGCGAATTACTTGGGAAGATAGGCAAACAAATGTCAGTGTACTGGAAGAAGCAAAGACTACTAGCATTGAAAAAATGATCCTTCAACGCCAACTTCAGTGGACCGGTCATGTTGTTCGAATGTCTGACTGCCGTCTCCCAAAGCAGTTACTTTATTCCCAACTCAAGGATGGAAAGCGGAATATCAGTGGTCAGTATAAGAGGTTTGAAGATGTTCATAAGGCTAATCTAAAAAAATGCAATATGAACATCGAAAACTGGGAAGCTCTGGCCCATGAACGATCTAACTGGAGGTTGGCCTCTCACAAAGGTTCCATGGACTTTGAAGAAGCCCAAGTGCAAGGCGAAAGGGAGAAACATGCTAAGCGAAAAGCACGTCAAACGAATCCTTCACAGGACCATCTTCCATCTGGTAACCTGTGTCCTCACTGTGGGAAGCTGTGTGTATCTAGAATTGGCCTCCACAGTCATGGACCCATCGCTAGAGTCTACACAATTTTCTTTAGAATTTCCTCCTTTTAAAATTTTTCTTTTTGTAAAAATTTTTATCCTGGAAGACAATCTTACTCGGTCATGAGTGATCGCCTGATGATGATCCCAAGCTCTACCATTTCAGGGTAGGAGGTGGGGAGAAGCCTTTTCTTTTAAGTGTTTCCCCTCCCATTACCTTCTATGGGCTCACTGAAACTGTGTGCCCTTGTTGAAGGCATGTCTGTCCTGATGGGGCTTAGTATGTTGTGTAACTGTGCCATGCCCAAGTCCTTCCAACAGAACACCGTGTTTTGGGGCACCCTCCAGTTGTAACTTGGGTGGCAGAGCATTTCTGCAGGTGGAGTATTCCTGCTGGGATGGGGACCCACAGGGATTTTGCTGATGGACATCTCTTTCTGCAGGTGTAGCTCTCTCTCCACCAGTGGGAAGGACACTTCCACTGGATCCTAAAGCCCCTCAGTCAGCAGATCTCAGCCATAGGATTGCTTCCTTAGCCTGAATAGGTTTCTCTGGATCTAGGCCATATTCTCTCTCTCTCTCTCTCTCTCTCACACACACACACACACACACCAACAGAAGCCAATTAAGAATCATTTGGATAAGACCTGCTGGTGGAAAACCAATATTTTTAAGTAAAGAAAATAAGATAAAGTTCACAGGAGTGACATGCGCTGAACAAAGCTAAATGCAAATATTTTGTTGCTGTTAATTTGGACTGCTTTTACCATGGTGGTGTATAATTATTTTCCGCATTGCTTCAGTGGTTGAACAAAAGGCAAGCATGGCTTCATTGCCAAGCTCTGGGAAATTTATTATTTAAAAAAATAAATGAATGGATTGCTCTGTGTTCTGTTATGGGGCAAGCATGTGGCTTTATTATGCTCTGTTTTGGGATGTATGAGAGTTTCATTCTGTTTGCAAACCATGCAAACATTTCCCATTCACAATCTTGAATGTGAACATAGCAGGAGTGCTTTTTTTTCACAAGTTCCCAAATTTGCAACCATGTTCAAAAAATGTGTGCCTCAAATAAAATAAAATAAAATAAAATAAATGAAGTCTACAGAAGAAAACAAGTTGATGGAGTTACAGCTGCTCTATAATAAGTGGTACCAGAATCACTGGGCAATCCTGTGCATGTCTATTCAGAAGTGAGTGTCACTGAGTTCAATGGGACTGTGAGTAAGTGCATATAGGATTGCAGTCTAAACATAAGTGGAAAAATAGAGAAATATTTTTACTAACCCAGCATACAAAATGTGTGTGTGTGTGTGTGTGTGTGTGTGTAGCTCAGGCAGTGATCTTTGGTGTGAAAGTAATATTCCTGTTTTCATCTGTGAAATGTTGTCAGTATAACCACACCCATGTTCTTGGGTACCTCCAATTCATTTTAATGGGGCTTACAGAGAAGAAGTTCATGGTGGGTTATTCTTCTTTTCATTTCTTTTCTGTTATTCTTCTTTTCATTTGCAGCATAACTTTGCAAGTTGAGTATTCCATGTTAGGCATGCATGTTTCTTTGTTTTTAATCTAATTCTTCAGGAACAAAGTTTATTGTCACTAATATACAGTTAGAGAATTACTCTAATTAAGTGTAACATTTTAATTTAAGTACTCAAGATTCTGAAGATCCTAACTCAGGCTAGTCTGATGCACTCATGTTGTGCCTCAGTTGAGATTTATGGCAGTTCCTGTTATTTAAATTCAAGCCTTCTTTGAAAGATGGGAGTCCATTCTCACAACTACTTGAACATGCAGTGGCTAAAGATGAAGCTTTGCCCCTGTTGATCCTCACTTGCCTCAGCCCATGGTGAGCTGTCTGTGGGCATCTGCACGCACACACAAAATTCAACTTTGGGACATGCCCTTGTGAATGTTGATTTGTGAATGATTACAGAAGCATGCCAAAAGCTGAATGCTGCTGTATGTGATGCACACAGCTGGCTCACCAAGGACTGAAGCATTTGGGAGCCAACACTAAAAAGGCTTTGCTGTGGCTACCACAAACTGCAATGACCATGTAAGTCAGTCCTCAGATCAATTAAATAAGTGATAAACATGATAAGAAAAGGAAAGTACTTTCCACAATGAAAAAAAAAGTTATATGAATGATTAAAAATCAGTATCTACCTTTTAGTTCTGGCTCAGCTTGTCTGAGCGTGGAAAGCTAAACAGGGTCAGGCCTGGTTATTACTTGGATGGGAGACCCCTCCGCTAGTTTCCTGCATTGAGCAGGGGGTTGGACTCGATGGCCTTGTAGGCTCCTTCCAACTCTATGATCTATGAAATCTATGAAACATCCCACACTCGCCACACTCTCCAGTGTGTAGTGTAGTCCTGCATAGATAGCCCAGACAAGTTAAGGATATTACTAAAACTCCTGTGGGGGAGTGTGTTGCCAAGAGGCAATGGTTCTTTTTAGGATTCAGAATACAATAAACACACTAATGGGTGAAGGCTAAAGATTTATGAGCAAATTAACAGAATGCAAGAAAGCTGAACATTTCAATGGAATATTGCAGTGAGCAGAGCAACTACAGAGCAAGATCATAAGCTTACGCCCCTTCAGCTTGCCGGAAACCCCCGTAGAATTAGTGATGAGTGGATCCCAATAGGCCTGGCATGCAGCATGTTCTAGATCAGCTTGCATCGAGATTCTGAATTGGGAGGGTCTCCTCTGGATACCTATACTATCCCATTGATCCTTCCTATTCTGGCTGTACTCCACTGACTTAGAGAATGTTTATACATTCCTACAAACTGAGAAAACTAGCCCGAACAATTGGCAAGCAGCCAGCCAAGCACAGATAACTCCCATCCCAGCTACTCTGCTAACAAGTGGCCAATCTTGAGATCTTGCCAGAGGCTTATCTACCAGCCTTGAGCTGTACAGTCTCAAACAGATAATTGGCCCTGGAACTAGCATAGCTAACCACTAAAAGCAACAGGCTCAAATGGAAGTCTAGACATGAGAAGGAGTTATTTGTGCACCACTAACTCCTCATCTTCTGCATTTCCACTACAGGGAGGACAACCAATTGTCCCCAATCTCTGAAACAGCACAAAACTAGTATATGCTGGGAGTCTTTTGGCATCTGAGTGAATGTGCAGAAAGGAACATGGGGAGAGGGTCAGTTCTGTTCCTCACCCCAAAATGCTTCATCATCCTTTGCCATCCCTGCATGCACCTCCCCCACCCACCCCACTCTGCAGCGTGTTTGGCTGTGATGGCTGGAGAAAGTGATTCCAAGGAGGAAGAGAAGGAGGGAGACTTAAGTGGGTGATAACAAAACCAAAAAAATGGGCAGAGGAAAGAGAAGAAAGGAAAGTGAGAGAAACTGGAATGGAGAGAGGAGGGAAAGAATTAAATTTCTTCCCTTTGTAGTAAGTGCATATAGGATTGCAGTCTAAACATAAGCGGAAAAATAGAGAAATATGGGGGAAGGAGGCCAGAGGAATTCTGGCCTCCTTCCCCCACCAGAATTTCTAGATTGTATTAACCTGCAATCCATTGAGCTTTGTATTTAGTCATGTGCTATTGTCAGCTAATGAATCCAAACATATATGAGTGCTAATTGTTCCATGACTAGCAATGGAAGCTCTGGCTGTGCTTGTGGCATTCATTTGCTGGGTCACAGCCGTTAATCTTTAGCACTGATTTCCAGCACATTGCAATAAAATGTCTAGCAGGCATGGGGTTGACTTCTTGCTATCAATATCTTTCATCCATGATTAATGATGTAAACAGGACTCCTGGATGCAATGGACAGCTAATGTGAGCAGGATGTGACAAACTGCAGTCTTGCAGAGTCTTCTGGAAGTAAGATTAAAAAAAAGTGAGAGCTGCCATACTGAATTAGGCAAGTTAGATCACTAATCTGACATTGAAGTGTAGGATGTCTATGGAGAAATGTAACAGGAGCTGGGCAGATATGGGATTATCCTTCCTGTTGTTCATTTGCAGCTTGTGGTGGACAAAAGGTTAATTGCACCCCAATTATCTTGGTTCGTTATAACTAATGGACCAATCCTCTTAAATTTATGCATATCATTCATGGGGGTGCTCTTGGGCAATTGCCAATTAGCTAGCTAGTCCAACTGGAAGGAGCAAAGGTCTAGTGAAGCTGGGATGGAAGGCGAGGAAAACACTTCTTATGCTGGATAGAAATATTAACTTCTTCCAAAACCACAGTAGAGGTTTGTTTGTAAACCCTGGATTATCAGCAAGTGATAGTGAAGTCACTGGGCTATATCATGTTATCGTGTATAAAATATATTTTACAGGAGATTATGTGGTCATGGCAGTCTACTTTGATCTAAGCCGAAGGATGGGCTACTTCACTATTCAGACTTACATCCCCTGCACGCTCATTGTGGTGCTATCCTGGGTTTCTTTTTGGATTAATAAGGATGCTGTTCCAGCCAGAACATCTTTAGGTAGGTTATTGCTTCTTTCTCTTCTAATTGTTTGTGTTCCTAAAGCACTCTGAAATCTACACTGTATTATGGCCATTACTGAGTACATGGAACCAAAATGTCATAAATTTAGAAAATTGTTTAGAAACCTTTCCCCCATTAAATTATCTAACCTAATTGGGCTCCAGCTACAAAACACTGGCATCCTACTGTATAACTGGAACACCTATTTGATTTAATTTGATATTTTATCCGCTGTCTTAACCAAAATTATTTCCAAGATAGCTATAAACTACCACGTTTCAGTAGAATTAAAATTGTATCCTCTCTCTATGCCTAGATTTTCTCATTCATGAAACTGTGTCACTCACTTTGTCTATGGATACAGTAGCTCCATAACATGAAAAGCACAGGCAACATTTGACACTTGACTAGAAGCAATGACACAGTTGAGGCTGATGTTCTACAGCCTCATCTTCAGCTGAAATGGAAGATGCAGCTCTTTTAGTTGAGGCACTACTGTCCGTAAATGTTGCCCTGTGTATTATAAGCCTTGCCATTTACAATGCTGTGACACTTCAGTTCTTATACATCTGAGCAGACTTGAGTGAGATGTTTACACGGACCAGTGGTCATACATAGATCTTAAGTGAAAGAGGGCTATTTGGAAGCTCAGTTAATCAATATCTGTAAATGCTTTGGAGAGGCGAGGAGAGTGAGGCAACACTCACAAAGACCCAAGGGCATTATTATGATGTATTGCTTACCTTGTCCAGAAGTGCCAAGACCCCTGCTTGTGTTTCTCACAGGAATTTCACAGAATATATATATATATATATATATATATATATTTATATATACACACACATATATATATGTTTATACACAAGCACCTCTGTCAGCCTTAGTCAGCTGCAGTGTATTGCTGAGCATTATAACTCCCACCAATCTCAGGAACATCCCATAGGGATTCCCTGTTAGGAATGTTAATCTGGAATTAAACACTAAGAGGTTTAAACACCTGAGCATCCTCACATGGTGAAGGCATGAGTGGGGAGGGGGTCATGGGGTTGTGCTGGCTAGCCCTGCCCTGGCATGCACACTAAACCTGTGCTGAATATTTCCCCACTTTTGGGGGGGCAGTACTTGGATGTGTGGGGGTGGGGGCGAAACAAAGATGCCTGCAAAGCAGGTTTGGGATGGGGAGAACCTTGTTCAAATTTGTCATTGGGGGGCAGTGGAGAGCAGACGTGTGTGCCTACCTCATTAAGTTACAAGATGGCCAAGTTACAAGATGGCCAAGTGGTCCTCTCTCTCTCTCTCTCTCTCTGTCTCTCTGTCTCTCTCTCTCTCTCTCTCTTACTTTTAAAATGCCCTGTATGTGCTCAGTATGTGCTCTTCTTATACAGCCTTGCATTCCGGTCACCCTTCCTAGAATGCCCATGTGACCACATGACATCATGTACTCACATGGGCATTCCAGAAAGGGCTGCCGGAATGCTGGCCTCTGTGAGAAGAGCCCCACACCGCTGTGGATGCATAGGTGGGTGGGGGTGGGATCTAGAAGGTTTTTTTTTTTAAAGGAATAAAAGTTCACTAGGCCACTTCATACACTTATTAAGATAAGCACACACCCTTGCCCCCCCCACTGCCCCACAATGAGACATCTTGTTGATGTTCTCTCCCTCCCCATGAAAGACACAAAAAACCCCAATGCCTCTTTTACAGGGAGTGAAGAATTTCACAAGAGTAGGAGAGAGGGCTTGGCACAGCGCTACTAGTGTACGTTGGCTGTGTGTTTGGCAGCAGTGTGAGGAGGCCCTATTCCTGTGCTCACATAAGCACACAGGGAACCTCCATGCTTTCAGAAGAAACTCAATTTCTTCATGCAGTGCAGTACACTGGACATAGTTCTTTTGACTCAGAGGAGAAATGTGGCCTGAAACCTCAAGTCAAATGCGTTTATTATTAGAATTATGCTAATTCTATCAGAAGTTGTCATGATGAAATTCTGCCATGCAGTTCGTCAGTGTTATTCCGTGTGTAAGCTGGATCAGAAATGTTAAAAGATGTTTGTGACAGAGATTTATTCCCCCCCCCAAAGTGGTTAATGTAAGTAAGAATGCACAGTATTATGCAACAGAGTGGATACACAGCTATGGACATGCTATTTACACCTTTGAAGACTGGGTTTGCACCCAAAATAAATGGAAATAAGGCTGCAGTCCAGTGTTGCAAGCAATTTCCCCTTGTGCATGGAAGCTTTTCAGCTCCCACCACCACAACCACCAGTAGAGTCTCCTCCAGAGTGCCCTCGAAAGCCTCCTAAGTTTGCGGGTCCATCCAAGTGGCACCCTGCAAAGGGAAAAGGCTACCACAAGGAGAAAATATGCCTCATACATATGCATAGAAGCACTTTCTGTTGATGCTGGATCTCCACCATTTTGTTTATCGGCCTAACAGATAAATTATATTTCCTTCCCCCCCAAAACAAAACACTCCCAAGTTTTTAGTAAGATTTCATATTCGTAGTACAAGTATGTTTAACTAATTTGCTCCTAAATAGCTAGCCCCATGACTGTGAGCCTAAGACAGAAGGTTATGGCCTGTGAATTCTCATTTCAGAATCCAAAAAGAATTCTGGATTACATTCATGGAGATCTACCTCCTCCCAAGCAATCCTGTATTGTCTTTCAGCAGTCTCATTCTATGTGAATAGTCTAGCTTTGTAATCATATGAATAATACTAACATGATGGAAGTAACTCCCATCATAGTCAAATGGCCTTGGTTCTTTTGTGTAGCACATGATCAGACGGTGTGATGTGACATCCTTCAGAACTAGCTACTACGAGACAGATGACAAAATAATGGCCCCCGCGACCCTGCCAAATCTATATGTGTCTGTGTAGGGGGCAGGGAGGGCAGTTTTGCTTCCACTCCTTTGCCAGAGTAGAGCACAGATCTGAAAGGTGAAGCCAAGCTAACTAGTAACAGCCTCATGCCAGTCAGCCAATAGGGAGGCAACACTGACTGGCATGCCTGTTTAAAGGGCTCACACCTCCTTTGTGGTCTCAGTCTGAAGCAGAACCCAACTCCCACCCCCACCACACAGTGCAGGATTAGCTGGTCACAGGATGGAGGCAATGAAGAATTAGGGGACTCTCTGTTTCTAGATGGATTAGGGAATGATGCTGCTTTTACCAACTCTGCACTGCTGAAGGGTTGAGAGGAATGTAATTTGACCAGTTTGGACTAGCACACTGCAATTTAATAAGGTCACAACAGCCAAGTTCGGTGGGAGTCAGAGGGGAGGCGAAGCTCAGGATACTCCAGTGAGCATCCTTAGCCATTATAATGGTTAAAAGAGGTTTTTGAAAACCGACCTTTCACCACTTACAGATTGGAACTGGAACAGTGAGTATCTTTTGGCCCTGATGGCCTCAATAACTCCAAGACTCACTAGTGTCCCCACCCCACCCTGTGCCTGATCCTGATGGTTCCAAGACATCTTTGGCACACCGTTAAGATATATGTGTATTGAGAGCAAACTAAAGACCCATTTTAAGGACTGAGCTGATGTCTTTGTTTGAGCTGAGGTCTATTCGCTTCAGCAAGGTAGGCAGCAAGATACATTGTTTCCTTGCTCTCACCTTGGTGCCAGGTATCCCACACCAAGAAAGGAGAAAGGCTGTCAGCTAATTAGTTATTCCATTACGAATCAGTTAATGTATTTAATAAAGGTATGACCCTTAATTCAATCCATTTGCTGCATCTTGTGTCTTCTTTTGAGGGTGTGGGGACAATGAGGGTTGCTACCTTAAGTTATAATTTATCTTCTGAACATTCTTGTCCCCTTACTAGGTATTACAACTGTCCTGACAATGACCACTCTCAGTACAATCGCTCGCAAATCTCTCCCCAAGGTCTCTTATGTTACAGCAATGGATCTCTTTGTATCAGTTTGCTTCATTTTTGTTTTTTCTGCACTGGTGGAGTATGGGACTCTTCATTATTTTGTCAGTAACAGAAAGCCAAGCAAGGATAAAGACAAAAAGAAGAAAAACCCTGTATGTATTTTGTTACAATATAAACTGATATGTTAATTATGCTTCCCATAAGGGAACACTTTGTTGTTTAGTGGAAGGTTTGCTTGATGACCAGACAAGGGAAAAGAAGGGAACTGCTGATCACATGACTCTATTTATGTGCTCACCAGCCCCAAACAGGGCAGGCTTTAAGAGCCTAACTCCTTTAGAGTACCTAACATATGGAGGGAGAGCAGCATATCTTTTATGAGCTTAAACAGAATGCAGAATAGTTCTGGTTGGTTGGAAGTGGTGGTGCAAGTCATGACCACAGGTGTGTACTCATTGGGTTGTATCCAATGTTGGTCCTACTTAGAGCAGACCTATTGAAATAAATGGGACTTAGGTTAAATAAACATTGTGCACAACCCATTATTCTGCCAATTCAAGTAGTGGTCGGGTTGGGACGGGGTGCATTGGGAACAAGCAGCTAGGTCATGCTACCAGCATCCCACAGATTCTGAGGAGCATCTTTAAGAAGGCAGGCCTGTCATCCTTTGCTTCCAGGGAATGGGGCCCATTCTCTTTATGGGTTTCTCTGACACCCCACCCCAACTTCTATTAAAAGTTGAAAGCAAGGAAGGGCAACCTGGGTAGTGCCTTTGCCTGATGATACTATAGACCTTTTCAACCATAACAGTAAAGTGTATAAACTGCTAAGGACTGAGTGTGCAGGCTGTTAATCTGAATTTTAAAAGATGAAATGTCTCTTCTTGTGTATCTCCCCCCCCTCCTTTGTCGCCCTTCACCTTTCTTTTTTATTGACTTTCACTCTTTTCTCTCCTCCTTTTCTGCCATTTACAAATATAAGGTGATTTATTAACACCATGCAATTGTCCCTGTGTTTGTAAATGCACATTTGTTAGTGAGTTCATATGGGTTTTCCATCTACATGGACCTTGCTCACCTGCCTGGGGAGCTCATTGTGGTTTGAACAACTGTACAAAATCACCAACAAATGTAGATCTAAATATATAACACCTGGAACAAAGAAATTTGTTGGCTCAACCTTCTATCTTTTAGGTGCCAGGGAAAACCATTTTTACTTATGCATCCATTTAAATACATTCTTTTAACCATCTTAAATATTTTACTCTCTGACTATTACCCTTATATCCTCTGGGAGTGAGAGAGGAAGAATCCAAGGCAGAGGAATTGCAAAGTCTAAAGCCCTACCAGGCTTGAACTGCCAGGGCTGAAGTTGGGGGGGGGCATTTTTCTGGGGTTTTCTTCTTTTGCCCATCCCCCCTCCCATTTCATTCTTTCAATGGGATGGAAAATGGTACACAATTTGCCCCATTCCCAGGGTGTGCTGGAGGAACAGGAAGGCTTTGGATCTGGTGAATCCAGAGCCTCTCCCATTCTGCCCCAGCATGTTCCCCTTTTGCCATTACCACCATCAGAGCAGGAACAGTGCAGCAGCAATGGCAGCAGAGGCCTCCATGCCTGCAGTGGAGGGGTTTGTGAAGGCCGACCTCCTCTTCCACCAATGGACTTCCCCCTCTGTGAATGAACAGGGGGATGTGCTCTGTCCTTTGGCCCCTGGGATGCCATCCTAGCGGCCTTAGAATTGCAGCCTTAATTGTGTGGCTTTTATCTGATCTTTGTCTTACAGTTTAAATTTATTTCTGTTTAACTTGTTTCAATTTTAGTAAACCACTTTGAAATAATTAATGGAAGGTGGTATATAAATGTCTCAAATAAATTGAGTTTCTCTCAGTTTTCTGCAACCCATCTTGTGAACTGGGATGGTGGAAGGGCAGGAACAGTGGACTAAGGACTATTACCCTTGAAGAGGAATAGTGTCTCTTCAAGAGTCTTTTCCCCTAGTAGAGGAGTCATCATGAAAATAAAAATAAAAATGATAACATTTTAAGTATATCATACTCTGGTTTCTCTTCAGATAGTATAAATCCTTTACCTTTTACTAACGATAACATTTGAATATCTAGCCCACAGTGGCACAGTTCTCATACGACGACAACCCAGGTTTGTGTTTTTTTTAAAAATAATCTTAATTATTGTGAACAAGCCAGCATGCTAATTACCATGGTTCAAGCATTCCTGCTTGGTTTCTCCTTCTGGTGGAAGCAGCTAAACAACCCAGGAATGCTCCAACTCTGGTTTCCAACTCTGGCTTTTCAGGGGAGAGACAAGCCAGAGTTCCATGTTCAGACACCACAATAAACAACTGCTCGGTGCTTAGCTGCTTTTGTTGGCAGGAAGAGCCAAGTGGAAGCGTTCAAGCTGTGGTGACTAACATGCTGGCTCATTCGTGACAACCTGAGGTTTAAAAAACAAACAAAAAACCTGGGTTGTTTGTGTGTGTAAACCAGGCCAATATCTTTCATCTAACCCTGGAAATGGCTGTGAAGAAACCACAGGCCCCTTCACTCTCAACATATTTTAAATTGGAATTCCAAGTTTTGTAACTTAGATCCTCCTTTATATATGAATCACTTATAAATACAAGTTCTTATTTAAAATTCTATCTTACATCCTTTTCCTGATTTTTTTTTAATAGACTTGATATAGTTTAGCAAAGTATCTTTAATTTATGCTACTTTTTGTCTCCTTCCCCCCCTCCTTTCTTCCTTTCTTTAATTTGAAAACTCTGATTCTTTTTTTTTTTTTCTGTCTACAAAACCAAAGCTTCTTCGGATGTTTTCATTCAAGGTATAATTTTTTGGTATAGAAATCCACTGCATGTGACTGCTGAATTGAACAATTAGAGCTTCAATAAAGACTTATTAGATATTTATGCATTCTACTTGAAGTGGTCTTGCAGTGAAGTAGAATGGCTAATATTTAGAAATTAAAATGAAGTTGATTCAGCAGCCCAAAAACCAATTCACTACTATTTTGAACTTATGATGAGTTCAAAGGATTTTAACAGGTTTGGATCGTATGCATAAAGAGAGCCAAACATCTGTGTTGCTTTCTTTATTTAGTTATCCATGGGATCCAATCCAGTGCCACCAGCTACACTGAGAATCCACCACCACCAAAAAAAAAAACCCTTTTAGAACTCAGTCCTTATTCTTAATTATTCTCGTTTGAAGATATGCAAACTACAAACGTATGAAAGATCTGTACTGAATTATCAGATACCATTGGAATGATCCTAATATTGTTCTTACACAAACTCAGAGTTTTGAAAGGGTGTAAGATGCCTACATTTAATTATCACTAGCTCTTCAGACACTTGTTATCCAAAGTGGCAAATACAGGTAGCTGTATAAAATATTCATCATTCTGAAACAAAGATATTTAGTTCTGTGTGAATATATAATATGTGTCTAAATCAAAGATTAATTAAAATGATCATTTTAATTAATTTTAAATGAGTTTCTGTCTCCAGCCTTAATTTTAACAATCCACTCTTTTCGATCACTCATGTGTCAGCTGCTGTTTCATGCAGCATGTCTACCAAAGGATCGAAAGAGTTTCTTGGCAAAACATGATTCAAGTGATTATTATATATGTACAGCTGCTGTATACTGTGTTGGCATTACAAAGCTTTTAGCTGGTGAATAGTTGTTAATCCGGAGCTGCATGTTGTCAGGAATGCTTAGTAGCAGAGATCATTACAGAGAGCCACCTAACCTATGATCAAGTAATTCATCTAGTAGTATCCTCTTCCCCTTAACCAATCTTTAGGTATCCACCCATGCGGAAACATAAAGCATCATTTTTTAATTTTTTTTCACTGACAGTGATATTTATATATTTATTATATCCTGCCTTTTTTCCTCTTGCAAGGAACCGAAAGCAGCTTATATAGTCTTCCTGCTCTCCAAGTTATCCTCACAACAACCCTGTGAGGTAGGCTGAGAGTCAGTGACTGGCCCAAAGTCACCCAGTAAGCTTCATGGCCAAGTGGGGACTAGAACCTGGATCTCCTGGGTCCCAGTCCAACCCTCTAAACACTACACCACACTGGCTCTCTAGACTGATATGGCAGGGGGTGGGGGAAGGATATAGGACATATGCCTTCCTATACCCAGCAGTCATTTTACAGCTAATAGGGCAAATGAATCATGGCGCTCTTTAGGCTGCATTCCTATTTGGAATTAAACCCTACTGAGCCGCCGCTATTGAGTGAAATGTGAATTTAAAGTGTAAGTGTTGGATTGTTGCTTTGAATAAGTTCAAAATTAAGGGTTCATCATCATAACATCCTTAAAACCTTAGGAATTCCCTCATTCAGCCATTACGCAGAGCAACAGATTTCCACAGACCAAATGCTAGTTGAAATAAAAGTCTGTAAGAAGGAGCAGAATGTTTATTCTTTCCTCTTTCCCTTCTTGCCACTCATTTGTCCTAGGCACCTACAATTGATATCCGTCCAAGGTCAGCTACTATTCAAATGAATAATGCCACACACCTCCAAGAAAGGGATGAAGAATATGGCTATGAATGTCTCGATGGCAAGGACTGTGCAAGTTTTTTCTGCTGCTTTGAGGATTGCCGAACAGGAGCATGGCGGCATGGAAGAATACATATTCGCATTGCCAAAATGGACTCATATGCCCGCATATTCTTTCCAACTGCCTTCTGCTTGTTTAATCTGGTCTACTGGGTGTCCTACCTTTACCTTTAAACAAGCAGAAAGTAAATCGGTGACATGAGCCTTATTCTTGTAATTTATTAGAAATGATGGTTTCCTGCATAAATCCACTTAAATGGCATGATCTAGTGGCTGTAGTGCAATGTGCACATGAGGGGACTTTCCTGCAAGTACGAGCCACCCCATTCTCTTCAATTCCAGGAAATACTCTGCACATGCACCATTATGCACACAGAGCATTCCCTAACATGTGGAGGGAGTGGGTCAGCCCCAGCTTATTTAAGCTCCTTTGAGCGTCAGAGTTTCATGGAACGTTGAACGTTATAACACACTCTACAGTGGTCTGAATTCTTTAGTGCCATAATAACCCAGTAAATATCAATCATCATATCATTTGTCTAAGACTACGGTAAAATTATTGTGATTTGAATGCTATCATTCTATATTTGAAGCAATTTGATACAAAGAAAATCATGTATCGCATGGAAAGCCACCAATGAATCTGAGAGGGACAATGGACAGAAGACCTACATGAACTCTGAAAGTTTGGGTACTATAATTTCAGCTATGAATGATTACAGTTACAATTACAAAGGTAAAAATACTGTATAGTTTGTTAGCATTGACTATAAATATGTGATATCTTTGTCCTCTGTGGGCTTTTCTTTTTGGAAGAGTCATCTCTCACTTCAGATCAATGTAACTATTCTGGGTGGGAAAGTAGCTTTTCTTTACACCCAAATAAAAATAGAACTTTTGGGTGCCCTCCCTAAGAGCACATGTACAAATGTTGTAAATATTTCACTACCTTGTAGTACCTGGGTCTAGTGCATGAAGATTTTTTTTTTGGTGGGGGGCAAAATTAATGGAGCAAAGGTACCATATACAGTATTGTCTTTTATTTTGTAACCCTGGCTTTGCTGTTGTAGCAGAAAAAATATGGATTAAAATCCACCCTATTTTTATTTTTTCTGGCAGAAATGCCTTCTCCCTCATGCATGGAAGATTTGAACAGACAGACAGCACTTTTGGTAAGAAGTTAGACAAGCCTTAAGGTGTTGAACAAAGCATCATCCATTCCATAGACAGAGCAAGTCAGTAAAGCCAAAATAAAAAATACCTTAGCCTATAGATTAGCTCCAGATGTTAGCTGCTGCTTTATTCCTCACTTTCCATAGCAACTGAAACTGCAATTATTAAGTACTGCAAGACTGGCTGTGGTCATGTGAAGCATTTGTTTGCAATGAACGGATCTTTCCCCACTCCAAATGCTGATCATTTTCACCTGGAATACTTTTGCTGGGCTGCACAATCCATCTGAATGAACCCGAGTTGAATATAGCTCTTGCTGTATTTGCTTTCCACAAATACAGCACACATTTATTTTGCAGGCAGATGTTGGGGCATTTGTGCCAACATACAGACACACATGCTAGTGCTACTTTCCCCTCCCCCCTCTCTGAGTCCCTTGATTATGATATAGCCATAGCTAGCACGCAACTTAGAGACATATGAACAAACAAAAAGGAACGAGGAAGAGTGTTTTTGCTAATAAACCAGGTCTGTCTAGTATATGCATAGTAAAACAACAACAGAACCCACCTGGTTGGATCTTGAAATTCATTAAGCTAGCTACTGATTTTAAAACACCTGTGCAATGCTCAGTTATGCAACCTTAAGCACATGTAAATACAACTGACTTTTTTTACGGTCATAGACGGAAAATGCCATTTCATCCAAAGTAAGTTTGCAACTGGGAATGAGGAATAATCTATATGTATATTATCACTGCAGAATTAATGATAGCCAATACAGTGATCTAAGGACCGTTTTCCAATGTCTGTATAGTTTTGGAAATAAACATGTATAGAAAGGTATAACTAACTCCTGATCATCACTTGCTCCTTGTCTAATGTATTTTAATGAAGGAAATGCACATACCCATATATATTTTTTTTTCCAATAAAATTGCTGCACTCAAGCTTATAGTAGTTTTTGTGCCTGGCTTCATTAAAGTAAGTTTTTGTTTGTGTGTCTGTGTGTGTGTGTGTGCGGCACGCACGCGCGCACGCATGTATGCATTCGGTACATCTAAATTCTAAGCACTTTTAAATAACTTCATTTTTAGTTAAATAACTTATTTTGTGTTGTCGTTTTTGAGTTGTCTACTTAAAAATGACAGCAATTAAAAGCCTTTGCTTTTTAATCCATCTTTTTAGGCTTGTACTTAACCGCATGCATGCAAAATTTCCCATTAAATTCACAGCAGAGCTCTTTATGTTTACAAGTGTTTGTGGAGCTCATGTCCTGCAAATGTCACCACCTAATTGAGGTTCATGGTGAAAACGGAGCACGTACAGTAGCAGCCTGTGTTCATAAAGGGATGGAAAAAGACAGCAAAGATATAATAGGAAGGAGTGTTATGGGACTGGGGATGTGGATTCATATTATCTCCCTCACACAGCACCATTAATGTATGGCCTGATGGCTATATTCAGTACTTTAGAATAACTGAAGATGAAGCACTATAGACAGGGTCCATTTAATGCCATTTGCATGGCATATAGCTGACATAGCGTTCCCTGGCAATTTCTCTCCTCTGTTTTTATTTATTTGTTTGTTTATTTATTATATTTTTGAATCGCCCATCTGGCCAGTCATCCGTCCACTCTGAGTGATGTACAGTCCAATAAAATACAAGAAAAAACAGAGTGTAAAACACAATTAAAAAACAGTTCAAAAGTTAAAAATCCTAACCCACCCCATATTCCTGCCTTAAAAGCCACGTTTTTAATGCACGGCGGAAGCTAATCAAGGAAGGGGCATGGTGGAGGTCACTGGGGAGAGAGTTCCACAAATTAGGGGCTGCCACAGGACTTCCCTGCTTCAGAAGAGTAATTTCAGGCTCATAGGAACCATACTCCTTGGAAATTTGTCAGTGATTCCTCAACAGGGAGATCAGTAGTGCCAGATAGCTTCCCTGAAAGGGCATACCCCCCAATCTTCCCCCGCGACACGCACAGGAAAGTGTGCCATCTCAGTTTGTGCGAAGCAGCTACAGCAGAGCCCAACAGGTCTTGCCAATGCTGTCCTGGGAGCCTTTAAGAAGTTAAATTCAGCTGCTGTGACACACAACTCCCTTTTTCAGAGGGAAGGGTTTGCGCCAGCAGGTTTGAAATCAGCTAGAACACATAGAAACTAGGAAGTCACTCCACAGAAACAGCCTCCCAAATGCATCCACACACTTTTGGTTGTGTGTCAAGTGTATTCATCATAAAGACTATGAGCCACATTGTGATTCATATCTCTTGGGCTTTAGTTGCAACTGCTTCAACCAGCTTTGTGAAGGGTTCTGCAGCTATTACTTCCCTTTATATTACTCATGTGCAGTCATGAGCATGATCCAATACTTTTCTGATAACCCAAAGATGTACATTCCATTAGGACAGGAGCCCCACCCTGGAAAGAATTTCACTCTGAACTATTTTCCCGCTGACCCACCCACATCCAGCATTGACTCCCTTCCCTTGGCAGTTCTGTGTGCTCTCCTATTACAGGGCTTCAGCTTCCCTTGCAACGTCAGTATCCCGTGGCTTAGCCCTACCAGTTAGCCTACAGTTTCCAGATTTTATACTAGGTATATACTGCCTTTTTACATTTGTTTCCCTTTTATTTTGCTCTCCATCATATATATAGTAGTAGACGATCACTCGTGACCGAGTAAGATTTTCTTCCAGGATAAAATTACAAAAGAAAATTATAAAAAGAGGAATATATATATATATATATATATATATATATATATATATAATCAATGACAGCCTTAAATACAATCATATACATCTATGAAGGAAAACGCTGGCAGCCTCCACTGAATTTTTAAAATCCATATGGCCCTTAGAATAATTTAAGAGCCATGACCAGTTTGGTGATAAAGAAATAAATGGCTACATACCAGAGGACCATGATTAGCCACCTACAGGTCCTCAGAAGTTTCTGGAATGGAATGTAACATGACAGCAATCTTTGCGTTATGAAAACAAGAAATGCCACCACAAGATGTTCAATTTTCTCTGTGGTGTTAACAAGTCACAATACTTATGCAATCTCTGTTTACAGCAGCAAAGTTTGGAACAGTCATAGGGATTTAAAGACCATTCAGCTAGCAAAACACACACACACACACACACACACACACACACCTCTATCAGGAAACACTGCAAAAAGTAGTTCTAGAATTAGTATGGCCTGCATGTTGCAAGACATCGAAGGTCTGAGAAGGGTAAATCATAATGAATGAAAGGGAAGCCTTTAAGAGCAATTCTAAGCACAGATGTGATCTATCAGGGCCCAGAGCCTTTGGAAACAGATTATTTTTAGTCACTTTGTGTTGGATCCAGTGGAGGCTGGTGACTCCAATGTCAGCGGGACTGCATATCCTCTCCAGATTTTACTCTGAACTTTTAAGAAGTTATCCCTGGTGTTGAACCTATTTTGGGGAGAGGGTTAAAAGCCATGGATAGCTGCTTTAAAGTTCAGAATAAAATCCAGAGTGGATATGCAGCCCCACTGACATTAGAGTCACCAGCCTCCACTGGTTGGATCCAGATTTAAGCTGGATCAACTCTGCTGCCCGAGATGGACTTCCCACCTTTCCACAGAAGCTGCTTCAGCCTCCTGAAAAGGCTACACAGAGAGTCAGGTGATCCTGCTGAATGGAGTGAGCTGTGGTGTTGGGTGGATGGAGATCCCTCAAAATTGGGTACAGGGACCTTCATAAACGGAGCTCTTCTTCTCAAGGAAGTCAGATGCTGGATCCAACCCCTTGACGTCCAGCACCTCTGGACTGCAACTAGCCCAACACATATCAAAGCTCAGAAGTGACTCTGATGGGCCTTATTAATGTTCCAGAAGGCTGGATTTAGACTTCTTCCCTTCAGGTTATCCAGCAGAAATAAACATAAGTTGCAGAAGTATCCAACAATTCAAGGTGCTGATTCTCCAGTGGCTCACCTGTGTTTCAGACAGAGGTCTGTCCTCTGAGATCCTTTAATTGGAAATCCCAGTGCTTAAACTTGGAACTTTATAGGCTCTTTCTTGCTGAGCAGTATGATTTATTCTGAGTCAGACCAATTCTCTTTATAGTTCATTCTAGCCTGGCCTGCACAGCTCATGATCCTTTATAATTTGAGACAACAGTGAATGGACATGGAACTTCCTACATAGGCAAAGAGCCTGTTCTCTGCCCACTCCAGATTAATTTATCTTTCTTAGCTCCAGTACAGCTCCATTTTGGCTTAAAGTAGGATCTTTATTACTTTGAAATCTGAAGACCAAACGTAAGTATGCAGGTGGTCTGGTTATCCACGGTCCCATCCTTCTGCAGAATTCCCAATAAAACGTCTCTCTGTTCCTGCTGCACACAGCCTGCTACCTCACTCTCTGCAGAAAGTCATCTAGGGAGAGGAGGCTTCGGTTACACCTGCCCATGCCCTCTACATGTTCATCTGACCTTCTGTGCAGAGTACATACTTCTTCAAGCTGTACACAGGGTCTGCACCCTCTATTACTGCAAAGTACTGCATTATAGGCTATGTGCAGAGGTTTGGATGAGTGCATGGAGGTCGAGGCAGGGCAAGTGGGTGCAATCCCAATTCACAAATCCATGTGTCCATTATCTCTATGTTGTGGTTGTTGCTGTTGCTGTTGTCGCTGTAGTCACTGTTGTTGTTGCTGTAGTCACTGTGAAGGAGGCAGATCTTACACCAACCCTCCAGGGTAGGCCACAGTCCCAATGTTCCCTGGACTGGCACACACCTCCCAAGGTCCCATACACCAAACCGGTGTAGCAGCCCCAACCTTTAGACAAGGAACACACACCAAGATTAAGTTGGAGACTTTATTAAAAAGTAAAAATAACAAGTTAGTCAGTGTAGGGTCTCCAATTGTCCAATATAAGTAAAATAATCCCTTATAAGAAAGGGCTAAAAGAAGGTAAGGGAAAAGGGGTGAGGTAGTTGTTGTGAGGAAAAGGGATTGGGAATAAAAAGGGACTCTAAAAGAATATAAAAACAAACCGCAAGAGTCTGCAAGAACAAAGCAAGTCAAACCAGGCCTAGCTTTTCCTAGCTAACCTGTCAGAGTGGCATACCTGCCCAGATGGAACTTCCCAGCATCCACGCCCCAAAGGAAGAACCCTGAAGCCTTTTCCCCTAGCTCCTTTATTGCCACCAGGGTCCATTTTCCCACCCAGCGTTCACCAATCCTGTCTTCCTGCCTGTCGAAGGAGGGCCCCCCGCCCTTTCTCAGCTGTAGACACTTTCTCATGACTTCATCCCAATTAACGCCTGACCTTGCTTCTCAGCTCTGCAGCTCACCCTTATCTCCCAGGTGCTCCCAACCACCCTCCCAGTACATTCCAAAAGACTACAGTAAAAATCCGTTAGCTAAACAGCAATAGGGGGAAGGGACATCTAACAGGGTTTCCCTAAAGTCCCAGCTACTACAAGTCCCATCTTCACATCCCCCCCTTTAAGGAGATGAGACTGGGAGGGAATTCCTGCCAGACCTCATCTTCTACTTATTCTTCAGTGTGAATCCGAGACAAGCTATCAGCCAATACATTTTCCCTTCCCTTAATATGAACTACGGAAAATGTATAATCTTGTAAGGCCAGACTCCACCGTAACAATTTCCCATTCGAATTTTTCATTTTGTTTAGCCAACACAAAGGAGAATGATCTGTCTGTAATTGAAACGACCTCCCCCAAAGGTAAGGCCGTAATTTCCTCAAAGCCCACACGATGGCTAAACATTCTTTTTCAATGGTGGACAGATTTCTTTCCCGAGGGATCAACTTCTTACTCAAATAGGCCACCGGCAGCAGTTGCCGATCAGGTCCCTCCTGTAACAACACAGCCCCAACCCCAGTTGCCGATGCATCTGTTTGTAACACAAAAGGAGAGGAAAAATCAGGGGCTCTCAAGATGGGTGCTGCCGTTAATTTGTCTTTAAGTAGGTCAAAGGCCTGCTGGCACCTTTCTGTCCAAATTACTCGCACTGGTTTTCTTTTCTGACACAAGTCCGTCAAAGGCGCAGCAATAGTACTGTAATGTGGTACAAATCTCTGATAGTAGCCAGCTAGCTCCAGAAAAGATTGAACTTGTCTCTTAGTTTGGGGCACAGGCCAATCTCGGATGGCTTCCAACTTTGCTTCTAGAGGCTTGATATTTCCACTCCCCACCCTGTGGCCAAGGTACACCACCTCCCCCAAACCAAATTGACATTTTTGAGCTTTTATCGTTAACCCAGCTTCTGTAAGCCGCTCAAACACTTGTCGAAGATGATCCAGATGCTCTTCCCAAGTCTGCGAAAAAATGGCTAAATCATCTAAATAAGCACAGGCAAAGGCCCCCAGCCCATTCAACAGTTTATCCATTAGACGCATGAAGGTTAATGGTGCCGATTGGAGACCAAACGGAAGGACGGTGAACTCAAATAGCCCTTTATGAGTAACAAAAGCAGTTTTGGGGGCGTCCTCTTCTGCCAGAGGCACCTGCCAATATCCCTTAGTCAAGTCCAAAGTGGTAATGTACTTGGCTGTTCCCAATTGTTCTATCAGATGATCTGCTCTGGGCATGGGGTAAGGGTCTAGATGTGTCAATTCATTAATTTTTCTAAAATCTATACAAAATCTCACTTCTTGGGTCTGCTTCTTCTCACAGTACAATAGTGTACTGGTATACTGCTCACCATACAATCGTAATTAGGTGGATAAAGATTTTTCGCAATCCCCAAAACAACTTAAAGAGACTTGCATACTCCCCACTTTGGAGAAGTAAAAAAAGCCATAATCCAGAAGAACAACAAGCTAGTGACCAGATGGGATTCCTCTGAACTTTAAAGAAGGGGCCCCGAAGTACAACATCTTCATAAACTCATCGAAAAAATCTGATAGAGAGAGATCCGAAGACTTCAGGTGCCTAATTATCAGCCTCTTAGAGGGTGTGAACAGACGGAATATCGGGGCATTTCTCTTACAACGCAGGAAAATATTTCTAGATTCTCGCAAACCGTCTTCTATCTATTCAGAGAGATCTCCTACTCATGGTTTCCGCCCCTCTAGAGGGACAGTAGACATGATTTTTACTGCACGCCAGCTCCAAGAAAAATGCCGGGAGCAAAATCAACCCCTTTATATGGCATTTATCGATTTGGCTAAGGCCTTTGATACTGTAGACCGTACAGCTCTCTGGACTATCCTTATGAAAATTGGATGCCCCAATAAATTTGTGAATATCTTGCGACTTCTCCATGACAACATGACGGCAACGGTTTTGGACAACAACGGCTCTCATGGTGCTCCATTTAAAGTGGGATCAGGTGTTAAACAGGGATGTGTTATCGCCCCAACATTATTTGCCATTTTCATCGCCATGGTTTTACATCTTGTCAAGGGGAAACTTCCCACCGGTGTGGGAATTATATATCGAACAGATGGAAAGCTTTTTAATCTCAGCAGGCTGAAAGCAAAAAGTAAGGTAATTACAACCTCCGTTGTGGAACTTCAGTATGCTGATGATAATGTGGTCTCCGCACATTCAGAGGATGATCTCCAAACTATCCTAAATGCTTTTGCAGAAGCATACGAAAAACTTGGTCTCTCACTTAACATCAAAAAAACCAAAGTGCTTCATCAGCAAGTGCAAGCCAATCCTTTGGTGATGCCATCTATCCAGCTTGGCGGGACAATACTGGAAAATGTCGATCATTTCCTCTATCTTGGCAGCTATCTTTCTGTTACAGCTAACATCGACAGTGAAATCCAGCATCGTCTGAGCTCCGCAAGTGCCGCATTTTCTCGAATGAAACATAGAGTGTTCGAGGATCGGGATATTTGTAAGAAGACCAAAACACTGGTTTATGAAGCCATTGTATTACCAACTTTATTGTATGCCTGCGAAACATGGACTATCTATAAACGTCACTTCCACCTCCTTGAAAGGTTTCATCAACGTTGCCTCCGGAAAATCCTGCAAATTACTTGGGAAGATAGGCGAACAAATGTCAGTGTACTGGAAGAAGCAAAGACTACTAGCATTGAAAAAATGATCCTTCAACGCCAACTTCAGTGGACCGGTCATGTTGTTCGAATGCCTGACTGCCGTCTCCCAAAGCAGTTACTTTACTCCCAACTCAAGGATGGACGGATATCGGTGGTCAATTAAGAGGTTTAAAGATGTTCATAAGGCTAATCTAAAAAAAGCAATATAAACATCGAAAACTGGAAGCTCTGGCCCATGAACGATCTAAATGGAGGTTGGCCTTTCACAAAGGTTCCATGGACTTTGAAGAAGCCCGAGTGCAAGGTGAAAGGGAGAAACGTGCTAAGCGAAAAGCACGTCAAGAATCCTTTACAGACCATCTTCTATCTGGTAACCTGTGTCCTCACTGTGGGAAGCTGTGTGGATCTAGAATTGGCCTCCACAGTCACTTACGGACCCATCGCTAGAGTCTACACAATCTTCTTTAGAATTTCCTCCTTTTATCCCGGAAGACAATCTTACTCGGTCACGAGTGATCGCCTGATGAATAGGAGAAGACCACATGCTCTGGGACGGTCTAATAACACCCAGATCTAACATAGACTGTAATTCCTGTTCAATAATTTCTGCATGTCGGCCTGTAGCTCGATAGGGATAGGAGCGCACGGGAGCATGTTCCCCTGTCGGAATGGCATGTTGTACTAACGTCGTTCTCCCTGGAATGCTGGAAAACAAAGGAGCAAAATCTGTAATTAATTGCTGCAATCCTTGGCGTTGCTGGAGGGGCAAAGTTAAAGGCCAGTGTATTTCCTCTATCCCTCCTTTCTGTTGACATTCTTCTAACAGATCCAAAGGCCCATCCAGCTCTTCGGGCCCAGGCTGCAGGGGAAACACAAATTTTTTCCGGTCCACATACCGCTTAAGCATATTGACATGAAAAACCTTCGGCAATCGCGAGGTCTCTGCATACTGCAACAAATAGTTGACTTCCCCCAGCCGTTCTTTCACAGTCAAAGGCCCTTCCCACTTAAGGGTTAACTTATCGGGCTTAACCGGTTTGAGAACAAGAACCTGGTCTCCGGGCTGAAACACTCGGACTCGGGCAGTTTGATCATACCACGCCTTTTGCGTGCCTTGAGCTTGGGCTAAATGCTCCTGCGCCACCTGTTACCTCTCTCAGAGTATTCTGTAGCATTTGCATAAAACTTATAACATTCTGAGAGGAACTGGCCACTTTTTGTTCCCACTCTTCTCTAAGCATAGTCAGAGGACCTCTGAGTTCCCGGCCAAACATTAGCTCATTCGGAGAAAACCCAAGCTTTCCTGAGGGGCATCTCGATACGCAAATAAGAGCATGGGAAGCCCTTGATCCCAGATCTTTAGGGTGGTTTGTCACATAGGCTCGAATCATCTTTCCCAGGGTCTGATTGAACCTCTCCACTAGCCCATTTGTCTGATGATGATAGGGTACAGAGAAACATTGCTCTACCCCTCCCAGTTCCCACATCTTTTGCATTAGTTGAGACACAAATCCAGGTCCCCGGTCTGAAAGTACTACTTTGGGCATACCCAGCCGGGCACAAATAGTTAATAAAGTCTTAGCCAAAGTAGAAGCAGTAATTGATGTTAACGGTACAGCTTCAGCATAGCGAGTTGCGAAATCCACAACCGTGAGAATGAATTTTTTGCCTGTCTTAGTGGGCGTCTGGAAAGGCCCCAATATATCCACAGCAATTTTTTCAAAGGGAGTCTCTATTCGGGGAAGGGGCTGTAAAGGGGCTTTAGGGTGATCTTTATTGAACCCCACTCTTTGGCAGGTGTCACAAGAGCGACAATAGTTTTTCACGGCTTCGGCCACTGAAGGCCAATAAAATTCATTAGATACCTTGTGCAAAGTCCGTTTCCTCCCCAAATGCCCCCCCCCACGCAGTGGCATGAGCCAACTGTAAGACCGGTTCTCGAAACCCTTGTGGCACCACTAACTGGCGATAAATCTTCCACCTTTGTCCAACTCCTTTCAGTGCAAACTCTCGATATAAGACTCCCGCCTCCCAAAAGAACCGAACAGGATGTTGAGGCGTCACGGTAGCCACCTGGTTTTCAGCCGCCTCCCTGCACTCCTGCAAGGACGGATCTTGGTTTTGAGCCTCTACAAAGGCAGTGGAGCGAAGATTCCCTGAAAGGATTTCTTCTCTCTCCACCACATCCTCTTCGCCTGCCGGCAGTAAATCTTTTTCCCTGCTGTTTAGCTGACTCTGGCTCTGCTGGGTCTCCGTCCCCCTCCCTTGCCCGTCCGTCCGTAGCTGTCGCCTCCCCCTCAGCAGGGGGGCAAGATTCTACTGTCTGGGCAGGGAATACGGGGTCCGGGGAGGCCTGCTTCATCTTAATTGTTTGACTCCGAGTCACCGCTAAAACAGGGGCTTGACTGGCCAAGAAAGACAGATCATTTCCAATAAGAAACATAGTAAATTCAGTTTCATGTACTAACAAGTCCAATTCTCCTTTCCAATTTTTGTATTCTAACGGTATTCTGGCCAAAGGCATGGCAATGGGGGGAGAGTTATAAGGAGTGATAGGTAAAAAATTGTCCCTCTAGCATTTGTCCTGGCTTCACCAAACTCCAGTCAATAGCGGAAAGGGCAGCCCCACTGTCTCTCCAACCCTGTCCCCATTGCCCATTAATTTTAAGAGACTCACAGAATTGTAGCTGGCTCCACTTGACTTGTCCCGGTTGAACCAAAGCCATCGCCGACTCCTTTCTCTTCCGTGACGGTGAATGCCTAGCCGCTACTCCATTTCCCGGAATACGCGGGGCTGGATCTTCTCCCTCTCCCTCGCTGGCCCCACTCCAATCCGAGGCTTCTCCGGGGGAGTCAGTGAGAGGCACTGGTCTCACAGCACCCACTTTAGCAGCTGCTTCTTTTTGCAACTTGGCTTTTAATTTGGGGCAGTCTTGACGCATATGACCTTCAGATTTACAATAAAAACACCCGGTCGTCGTCGGGGTCGAAGTAGCTTTGGGCCCAATTCCTCCTCCAGTTGGTCCTCCCGACTTCGTTGGATTCGGTGTTTCACTCTTTCCGCCGCCTCCCGCCGGCTTGGCTGGGGTGGTTCGATTGCTGTTTCCACCCTTCCGATAAACTCCCATCTGGTCCGCAAGCAGCGCCGCTTGCCGGAGGGTGGTGGGCCGCTGATCACTCACCAGCGCTGCCCTTCCTTCGGGAAGAACAGCTCCCGCAAATCTCGAAAGGAGGCAGCTTGAGCCGTCTCCAGCCATAAATCCAGGGACCTCCGCAGCCTCGTTGCCGTGGAGACAAAACCCTCACCGGACTCAGCCTTAATTTCTCTGAAACGTTGCTGACACCTCTCAGCCGAAAGGCAAAAAGTTTGTCTGACTAGTTCTTTAAACTGTCCATAGTTATGCGTATCCTCTCGCGAGACGCTGTACAACAGTTGAGCCAGACAGCCAGAAGCTCGTGATCGAAGGGCCGACATCCAGCTGCCATGGGGAATACGCTCATCTTCGCAGGCAATTTCAAACAAGCCCAAATATTCCAGCGGATCCTGCCCCTCGTGAAAGCAGGGCAGATCCTTGAAGTTTGGCTTCTCAGGATGAACACTTCCAGTGTGTTTTGCCAACTGGTTTTGCAGAAGGTCAACTTGCTTTTGTAATTCTCTTTCTCTGGACGTAGGCCTGGGGCGAGGCAGGTCTTTTTGTCTCTCTCTCTCTCCTTGGAAGTAGATCTGGGACGAGACAGGTTAGTGATCCTCCGGGTCCGCCGGAGGGGAACCGCTGTTGCTCCCTCTTCTTCTCCTTGGTCACTCCCGCTGCCCATACTCCACCTCCGGGACCTGGAGATCTCCCCTTGGCCCCTAGATTCCACCATCCAGTCTGCCAAGCGAGATGGGATCGATACCCTTCTCTCTTTGCCCTCCTCGCCTTCCCAGTCAACAGTCACTTCAATAGGAGGGGCGACTCGAGGAACCTCGACTGGTAAAATTTCCTCCTGGTCCAACACCGGCGGATCGTCTGCCGCCTCTGCTCCCAGCAGGGGTCGGTCCTGATCCAACAGAGCAGACTCCATTTCTGCCATAAAAACTTTTCCCTATCTGGAAAATAACAAACCCTTGCCTGGTTTGACAAACAAATGTTCCTCAGGTGGGCTGCAAAAATCCGACCTCTAAGCCACCATGTGAAGGAGGCAGATCTTACACCAACCCTCCAGGGTAGGCCACAGTCCCAATGTTCCCTGGACTGGCACACACCTCCCAAGGTCCCATACACCAAACCGGTGTAGCAGCCCCAACCTTTAGACAAGGAACACACGCCAAGATTAATTTGGAGACTTTATTAAAAAGTAAAAATAACAAGTTAGTCAGTGTAGGGTCTCCAATTGTCCAATATAAGTAAAATAATCCCTTATAAGAAAGGGCTAAAAGAAGGTAAGGGAAAAGGGGTGAGGTAGTTGTTGTGAGGAAAAGGGAATGGGAATAAAAAGGGACTCTAAAAGAATATAAAAACAAACCCCAAGAGTCTGCAGGAACAAAGCAAGTCAAACCAGGCCTAGCTTTTCCTAGTTAACCGGTCAGAGTGGCATACCTGCCCAGATGGAACTTCCCAGCATCCACGCCTCAAAGGAAGAACCCTGAAGCCTTTTCCCCTAGCTCCTTTATTGCCACCAGGGTCCATTTTCCCGCCCAGCGTTCACCAATCCTGTCTTCCTGCCTGTCGAAGGAGGGCCCCCCGCCCTTTCTCAGCTGTAGACACTTTCTCATGACTTCATCCCAATTAACGCCTGACCTTGCTTCTCAGCTCTGCAGCTCACCCTTATCTCCCAGGTGCTCCCAACCACCCTCCCAGTACATTCCAAAAGACTACAGTAAAAATCCGTTAGCTAAACAGCAATAGGGGGAAGGGACATCTAACAGGGTTTCCCTAAAGTCCCAGCTACTACAAGTCCCATCTTCACAGTCACTGTTGTAGTTATTGCGTATCCCAGATAGGGAAGGACCACACCATCCACTCCATTTTCATATGCAATGGAGAAGTAGGTGGGTGGACCAAAGGGGAATCTGTAGGAGCAGCAGAGACATGCCAATACTTAGTTGAGTTCCTCTGATCCTCTTTCACCTTGTAATGCTTAAGATTTCACTGACTGAGGATGTGACCATGGGACAGGGACTGTGTGGTTTCATGGTCTTATGCAGCAGCCTATCTCCACCCATAGCATAAACTGCATTATATGGAAAATATAACAGAGTCACCTAGCCATTCACACCCTTATTGGTGCACTGTATTACTTGGAAAATGCAATCAGTAAGATCCTATAGCTTTCATTGCCATTTCTTCTCTGCACATTGAACATGCCTAGGTTTTGAGGCTAAAAAGACGACACAATTCCTGTTAGATCTGACAGTATGCACTGACCTGTCTATGGTTCACTTTCCAACCAGATCTAACCTAATTTTCTGTTGCAGCAATCTTTCCTATGGCAAGACAACTGTCACTGGACAGTTTCCCCACTCTTTCCACTCTGCTGTCACTCAGGCATGCCTATTTGCCAGGTTGTTTATCTATAACCATATCAGTCTATTGTCAATCAGCAAGAATGGATCTTTTGAAAACTGCAACCCTTCCCAGCATTCATATCCTGTTTTCTTCTCATTCTGAAGCAAAAGGAAAAGATTGTAAGAAACTAAAAGAAACAGAGCTGCAGGTTTCCACAATAAGGGCTCTTTTTGTAGGGATAAGTGTGCATTGATGGCCATATATAAAGCTGAGATGCAAAGTTTTCAGGCACATATAGGTGTGCCATTAAATCTCCTCTCCTTCTTAAGTTTGCAAAATTTTGAAAATCTCATGAAATTTCTCACATCACATTCCACCCCTTTCTTCTTGCTAAGGTGATGCTTCCAAGATCAGAAGAAAAGGACAAACTATCCTTGTTCCACTTTTCATTCTTCCACTAATATTTCCTCAAGGCATGGATGGTGGGTGAGTGTGGGGAGTTCTTTTACTCCCACCTGAGTACTAGATGGAAACTTCAAGCAAAGTAGTTTTCAGAAACAAATGGAACAGAGTGTAGAAATTCTTTTGGAGTGGGGTTTGTACAAACCTAAAAGAAAACTTAAAAAAACAATAATTCAATATCAGTAGTACTTCACATATGCACTGTATATATGAACCAAATAGCACCACTTTCCAGCAGTGGTTTTTGCATGAGGGCAATGTCACCCCTTTTTTAACCAAATGAATTGCTCTTGTGAAATGGCACCTGTCAGCTTTCTCACTCTGGGTCAGATATTACTTCTTCTACATAGCTCTGTCCATGGGAATGCTGTGTGTGTGTTTGGTTTTAGAGTGCCCAGATCAGGCCATAGATATTCAGAGAATATGGAAGTCCTTTTTCACATGATTTGATGAAGATCATTCCAAGTCTACTGAGCCCAGGCACAAGGGAGATCCCCCCCCCCCCTCTGATCTTCACATGATTCCATGGAGATTGCTCTCTTGCTTTTGGATTCAGAGCTGCCTATGTTTCTGGCAGCTTTAATGTACCACCACACCTCTTCTATTCTATACTGTCTAGGGCAGCTGCCAAGGAATGGTCAAGTCCAACACAAGGTCCCTTTTTTAATTTTCATTTTGTGTTCTTTTCGTGGGTGTTTCCTCAGCTTTGTAGTGGACTAGCATGTTCTTTTCACTGTTCCCAGATATATTGAGTGATGTGACATCATCATCATCATCATCTTAAACATTCTTGAGGTTAGTTTTAGGACTTCAGTGGTTGGCTTTATTGAGCTCATGATTGACACAGTATGGCTTCAGAAGACTGTGCCCCAAACCTACCCCTCTAGCTTGGTCTTGTGAGAATTTGGTCCTTCCTACAGTGCTACATGCTTTGCATGCAGAAGGTCCCAGGTTTGATCCCTGACATCTCCAGATAGGGCTGGAAAAGTCTCCTGCCTGAAGCCCTGGAGAGTTGCTGCAATCAGTTTAGACCAGGGGTGGGCAGAAAGTAGTTCTCCAGATGTTTGTTTACTTCATCTTCTGGCATTCCTGACCATTGTCCATGCTGGCAGGGGCTTCTGGGAGCTGAATTCCAAAACATCTGGAGAATGTACCCCTTGTGTAGACAGTACTGAGCTAGATGGAACATTGGTCTGACTCAGTATAAGGCATCCTCCTGTGCTGTTTGTTGTTTCATTAGTAAAACACAAATGATGCATAGTTCAGGTTGCAGTAAAATTATTTTGAAATATGAGAATTTGTCATGTTCTCCAGTTTCAGCAGATTCCTCCTGCCCACCACCCTCCCCACCACCAAGTAGGCTTCAGTGATTCTTTGGTAGGTATTAATCAGAACAGACTATACCCTCAAGGGACTTCAGATTGTTAATATCCTGACTGCTGGCAGGCTAGGCATACACTTATTGTTAAATGATAGACACTCAGGCATCTGACAGGTGACAGAAAGCTGTGTAAGTAACAAAACATTTATTAAACTGGTATAGCAATACAGCATTGTTCTTGCACTCAACCTAAGGTAATGAGGGTTGGCTTAAAATATGGCTTCATGACAAGACCCTCAGGATATAAAACAACTCTGGAACTCCTTAATGAGCACACAATCATATCTATAGCAGAGGCACGTGCAGGAAATGGACAGGGCGGCAGTGCGGTACTTCCGCCCGTTCTTTTACCCAGTATGTGTGTCTTTATGTTAAAACTTGCATCAAGTGAGGTTGAATAATACAAATCAAAGGACCAATCATATAAAAAGGCAAAACAAAAATAACAACTGGCAGGATGGTACAATGAGTAGCTCAAGAGCTTTAAATGTTTGCCAACTAAATAAGGCAATTTATTGGTTTACTTGGAAGTTAGTCTTTATGGAATTAAGTGGCATTTTCGCCTGAGTATACAAGCTTTAGATTGTGCTACAAAAGGCCTTACCCAAGGGTTGTCAACTATTTATTGACTTCTGTTCCTCTTCCTTCTGTTCCTGTCCCTACTTAACAGCTTAATCTATAGACTGGGGGTGGGCAACATGTGGCCCATGGGCCACATGCAGTTGCCACCCCTAGCTGCTGCCCTCATGCTGACCAGTTTGGTGGCATAGGTGGAAAAGAAATGCCATTTTTAGTGCTACAGAGCACTAAAAGGGTCAAATTTAGCGTATGAACAAGCCTTTTGATCCTTTAGTGCAAATTTCAGTGACAAACCCCTGATTCTCCCCCACCCAATGCCCTATGGCATTTGGCCAGCAGAGAGGGGAGGCCCGGGGCATGAACATAAGCCCCTGAGCCCCCCAAAGTCGCCCATTCCTGCTGACACTCGCAGCTAATAATGTCTGTCATTATGCCATTAAAAGGTTCTCCTGTTGATTTCAGCAGATCAAACTACTGTTAAAAGCGTAGAAGTAAACCAGGCCAAGTTTTTTATAGGCTGCTTGGTAACACTACCATAGTCAAGGGTTTGAAAAAATGCTTAACATAAATAGTTGTGAAGAACCCTACTACAATCTTCACTATGTTTCAATAACCTTGTGATGTATGAATAATCAAGCTTGTGTCCATAGGATGGCAACTTATAGTCATATTGCTTATTGTAGAAATACAATAAATATTGTATTTATTCTTCCTCAACACTTTGCAGAACCAATTCAGAACCTTACTATTTTTCAGTTATGACAGAATTTAAAAGTGCCATAAACATTTATAGGGCTATTTACTAGCTTATGAGACAATTCTATCAGCCCACGCCAGCTATGCAGGTCATAAATGATAAATCAGAATTCGTAAACAGTTGAATTATTCTTGAGCTACTGTATATGCAACATTAGCACAAATATACAATAAATGATCATGTTATATAAACAAAGTACACGATATGGATTGAATCTCATTTGCTGTTGTTCTTCTGCCCATTCTGCTACTTTAGAGAAGTCCTTTTAGAGATCTTTATAGCCTGCTTGGGGTTTTACCACCCTGAATGTCTTGTTGCTATTCACAAACTTGGCTACCTCACTGATCATCCCTGATTCCAAATGGTTTATTAATAAATTATCCTTCAAAAACTCCACTGTTTACTTCCTTCTGTTGAGAAGATACTCAATTTCTTCCTAACTTCAGCTTCTGATTCTTTTACTAGTCACAAATACATAAGAGGACTTGTCCTTTTATCCCACAACTGCTAATTCCACTCAGGAGCAAACGGGGCTGTGAAAACTAGGATTCAGAAAAATTTGGGAGATGTCTGAATCCAAGTGAGGGTCATCCAAAGTGGACTGAATCTGAACTCTCCTGAACCTTTGTTAGCAATTCAGAGTTCTGGAAGGACACAGTGTGCCTGCAAAAATTGATACATTTCCCCCCAAGCGCTCTCTCTCTGTCTGTCTGTCTGTCTGCTCTGTCTCTCTGTCTCTCTCTCTGTCTCTCTCTCTCTCTCTCTCTATATATATATATATATCACCGCGGCTACGGTCTTGGACAACAACGGCTCTCATGGTGCTCCATTTAAAGTGGGATCAGGTGTTAAACAGGGATGTGTTATCGCCCCCACATTATTTGCTGTTTTCATTGCCATGATTTTACATTTTGTCGAGGGGAAACTTCCCACTGGTGTGGGAATTATATATCGAACAGATGGAAAGCTTTTTAATCTCAGCAGGCTGAAAGCAAAAAAGTAAGGTAATTACAACCTCCGTTGTGGAACTTCAGTATGCTGATGATAATGTGGTCTCCGCACATTCAGAGGATGATCTCCAAACTATCCTAAATGCTTTTGCAGAAGCATATGGAAAACTCACTTAACATCAAAAAAACCAAAGTGCTTCATCAGCAAGTGCAAGCTAACCCTTTGGTGATGCCATCTATCCAGCTTGGCGGGACAATACTGGAAAATGTCAATCATTTTCTCTATCTTGGCAGCTATCTTTCTGTTACAGCTAACATCGACAGTGAAATCCAGCATCGTCTGAGCTCCGCAAGTGCTGCGTTTTCTCGAATGAAACATAGAGTGTTCGAGGATCGGGATATTTGTAAGAAGACCAAAAAACTGGTTTATGAAGCCATTGTATTACCAACTTTATTGTATGCCTGCGAAACATGGACTATCTATAAACGTCACCTCCAACTCCTTGAAAGATTTCATCAACGTTGCCTCCGGAAAATCCTGCGAATTACTTGGGAAGATAGGCGAACAAATGTCAGTGTACTGGAAGAAGCAAAGACTACTAGCATTGAAAAAATGATCCTTCAACACCAACTTCAATGGACCGGTCATGTTGTTCGAATGCCAGACTGCCAGTCTCCCAAAGCAGTTACTTTATTCCCAACTCAAGGATGGAAAGCGGAATATCGGTGGTCAATATAAGAGGTTTAAAGATGTTCTTAAGGCTAATCTAAAAAAATGCAATATAAACATTGAAAACTGGGAAGCTCTGGCCCATGAACGATCTAACTGGAGGTTGGCCTTTCACCAAGGTTCTGTGGACTTTGAAGAAGCCCGAGTGCAAGGTGAAAGGGAGAACCGTGCTAAACGAAAACCATGTCAAATGAATCCTTTACAGGACCATCTTCCATCTGGTAACTGGTGTCCTCACTGTGGGAAGCTGTGTGGATCTAGAATTGGCCTCCACAGTCACTTACGGACCCATCGCTAGAGTCTACACAATTTTCTTTAGAATTTTCCTCCTTTTAAAATCTCCTTTTTGTAAAAAAAAAATTAAAAAAAAAATTATCCTGGAAGACAATCTTACTCGCTCATGAGTGATCGCCTGACTGACTGGTATCTGTCTAGATATGGAGTGGTATACAAATGCTGTAAATTAATAAAATAAGGAAAACATGTGGCTGGAGGGATGGAGGAGGGAGAAGAGGGGCACTGTACTTTTATGACTGACAGCTCTTGCTTCTAATCACAGTGCAAGGGTTTACTATGGCTTTCTCCTTACAGTGTTTTTGTGGCAGGGATGCTGAAGTAAGGTAACACAGGGCTGTTCCAGTGTTCAGTGCTCTTTGTTAGTTCTCTCTCTTAGGAGCAGGAATATTAAAACAGGTCTGTGAAATCTGTGGGACTTGGAAGGGTGTGGCACTGGATGCTTGCCTGGAAATTTTTGGATGTTCAAGTCCTGTATGCTATACATCCATCATCCACCGCCGTCCTATTGCACTTTCTGTGACTTTGGTGCCAACTGAGCAGAAAACAACAAGTCTTAAACTGTTTTTCATTCATCATAATAATAACCCCCTAGTCCCTGCACCTCTCCTCCTGAAATATTGCAGGTTTCTTGCCTAGGGACCCTTTTATGACATATGCCATTTTCATAACAATTGCTCACAACCATATAGGGGAATAAGCACATACTTTTTGGAAACCTCCAAACTGTAAAGGCTGTTCTTTCACAAACTGCCTGGAGCTATTAATCTGAAGTGTGGCAGGCTTGATCACCTCAGAAGGGGCAACAACACCTGCAAATGTCATCCAATTCTGCCATGAAATAAAAGATAGCAGTTCCCTTTAAAAAATAAACCCAAACTTCAAAGGTATCTAGCACAAAACTCCCTGTATATAGTTGTCTGACTATTGGCTGGTTTCATCCCCTCACAAGGGGCTACTATGCCAGAAAATTCCATCCATTTCTGTTAAATGGTATAAACATTATAGCCATTTGTTGACTTCCAATGGTAGACAATCTGGCCACCTCCGAATCAGCCCAAGGTGAGTCAGGCTGTTTTCTGCATCACTGAATCAGCATCTGAACTGAATCCTGTGGTTGGTGCATACCTCTAGTCAAAACCTATCTGAAAATTCAGGTACTGTATATTATTTCCTATTTATTTGCATGTATTAAATTTATATCCTGCCTTTCCACTAAATACTACACAAAGCTGCTAGCAATGAAACACAGGGGGAAAATGATGCAGTTATAATTAAAACATTTAGGGCACAATCCTATGGCCCCCTGACCTTTTCTGGAGGGGGCACTGGATAGGTTGGAGTTGCCATTGCAACCTCGCCTGTGGAGTGCCCTCCCACCCTTGCAGCTGCTGCGGTTCTTTCTGTGTCGGCTTGGAACCAAAGATGGAACACTGTCTTCGGTACCGTCATGGGGGGGGGGTCCCAGGGGTGGTGAGGGGAGGAGTGAGGCATCACCACCCTCCAAGGAATCCAGGTGGTGCCTTAGCCTCTCCTCCTCGTGAGGAAAGGAAAAACATTTAGATGGCTGAAGTTGGCCGTCTACATGTTTTGGAGGGCGAGGGGAATGCAGTGGCAATCCTAGTCACCATGCTCCTTCCACCTTCCATTGGATGCCAGTAATCATCCGAGTTCAGAGGGTTACAGGTTCCCACGTAGTAGGATGAGGCTGCCAAACTCATCAATTAAAAACATCCAATAAAAACCACATAAAATTAAACACAAATTAAAAACATATAAAAACACACCAATAAGAAAAAAAAAATAACAGCCCCCACCAGATTAAAAGCCTAATTCAACAGCTATTCAGCATCTTAGATTCCAAAAGCCTGCCTGAATAAAAATGTATTTGCCTCCCAATGGAAGGATAACAGAGATGAACCTAGAGTGGCCTCCCTTGGCAAAGATTTCTGAAGCCTGGGAGCAGCCACCGAGAAGGCCCTCTCTTGTGTTCCCATTCAATGCTGGTGGGACCAAGAGATGGGCCTCTGTCCTGAGGTCCTTAAAACCTGGGCAGGCTCATATGCAAGAATGCAGTCTTTTGAACAGTCTTGTCACAAGCTGTATAGTATAGAGCTGTTATAACCACCACTTTGAACTGTGCCTGGAAATGGACCTGTAGCCAGTGGAGCTGTCATAACAAGGGAGTCACACAGGCCCTGTAGCTGGCCCTGGTGAATGGTCTGTCCACAACATTTGGGACCAGCTGAAGTTTTTGAACACTTTTCAAAGGCAGCCCCACATACAGCATATTTCAATAGAACAAATGGGATGTAACTAAGGCATTTGCCATCATGGCCAGAGCCTGACATCTCCAGGAATAGTTACAGTTGACGCACTAACCTTAGCTGTGCAAATACACTCCTGGCCATTGCTGAAACCTAGGGATCCAGGTTCAGGGCTGAACCCGAGAGTTCATCCAAACTGCAACCTGAGTCTTCAAGAGAAGTGTAACCCCATTCAGGACAGGCTGAATCTCTGTTCCCTGATCTGCCTTTCAACTGCCCAGGAGAACCTCCATCTTGTTTGGATTAAACCTCAATTTGTTCACCTTCATCCAGTCCATTACTGACACCAGACACTGATTTAGAACTAGAACAGCTTCCATGGATTTAGGTGGAAAAGCAAGATAGAATTGGGTGTGATCAGCATACTGGTGGCACTCAGGACAACCTCTCCCACCAGTTTCATGTAGATGTTAAATAGCATGGTGGGCAAGAACACCATAAGCCAAATATTGATCAGGCTATTTGCCACTGTCACGTGCAGTAGCCTTCCACAGGGGTACCATGTTAGTCTGTTACAGCAAAAACAATGAAGAGTCTTGTGGCACATTAAAGACTAATACATTTATTATGGAATAAGCTTTCAGTGGACTAGAATCCACTTCATCGTATGCATCAATGTGTCCCTCAGTTGACAGGAGAACACCCCCCCCCAATGAAATATAAAAGGTACAGGCTGTGAAAATTCAATTAAAACTTAAATGTATGAAAACAAGTACAGTGTCCATTCACAATAGCAGTGGTGATAACACAATCATCCTAGCATTGCTAAGTTAATTAACATCTGACATGCCCCAAGGATGGCTATGTATCCTGCTGCTTTTCTATTTTTTAGACTCAAAGAAGCTAACACTCTGGTTAAAAAATGTCATCATAAAACACAAACATCCAAAACAAACAAGCCATTGATAAAATCTCACAATTAAGTTTACAAGGCAAGATTGTAATCCTATACACCATAATAAGCTCCATTGAACTCAGTGTCGTTTATGTCTGACTGCATATAACACATTGAGCTTCTTTAACCAAAGATCTTCAGTCAGCAGAAATGCAACCATTGGCTTTTACTTAGAAATGCAAACAATCTTGCAAAGAAAAGTTGGCATTTAAACTGTTAGTTAGCATGAAGTAGGAATCCCATCAAAGAAAAGAAGAAGTAACCAGCCTCTGCTGGATTATTTTCCTCATTCTCTGACTTTTTCTATTCTAATTTGCACAAACAATAGCAAAACTTGAAAGCTTTGATATCACCTCATTCACATGCCACAACAAGGGGAGGGGGTGTCTATTAATTACTCTGGTGCTCCTGAAGCTGACAGCATCACTCCTGTTCTGAAAAAAGTCCTGGAGCTGTGTCCCCTTGCATTCCCCCTCCAGTACACCACTGGTCTTTATTCATGCCCTTATTCAAGGGTAGAAGAGGTAAGGTATGGGGCAGGAGGTTCAATGAAAGTTTGGGAAAGATAAGGAGTTTGCAAAGGGTTTTGTTATGATTGTGGTGCCAAAAAGTCAGTTGTGAAGAACAAATAATGTAGTTGACAAAAAGGTCAGAGGAAAGGCACAGGGATTCAGCAGAAATTTAGGGCAAAATGTGAACCCTCCTGATTGGTCAAAGTTACATGAGAACAGGCTATCTTTAACATATAAAAGCCAGAGGCCAAGAAGAGAGTTTTAGAGAGGCTGGAAGGAAGAAAGAATATAATTGAAAGGTTGAGAGAGAGCTGAAACCTGGAAGAGGATGCTGGTCTTCTGATAGTAAGATATTGCTGGGAAAGAACTTGGATAAAATAGGGACACAGTCTAATTAGGATAGCTGGATGCATTTAGCCCTGGTTATTTTATTACTCGTATGTCTCCCCCCCCCCATCCTGTGTGTGTGTGTGTGTGTGAGTTGTATCCATTCAAATGTTAAAACCTTTTTCCTGTTAGCAAAGCTTTTTCAGTAAACTTTTACATTTTGTTCTTTAAAATTTTGTGGTCTCTTTTCTTGATGGCTTACCCACCCCACACCTAGTAGCTAATCCACACACCACCCCAAAAATATGTTACTCTGTTTGGTGGAAGCAACTGGAGGAAAATAAGGATTTCTACATGGTGGCACTGGAAAGAGTCTTAGGAAGGGAAGGGCAAAATGGAGGGGGTCACAGTATTTTGCCTGGTCTCCCTTCCATACATGAATCAGAATGCTGTTGGCCTGTGACAGGTACATAATCCACAGCAAAGGAAAGAGCATGATTGTATTGTTCGGGGCCTCTAGAAAATAAGTGTTTCAGGGCACAATCCAATCTGGATGCCTGTATTACTTGAAGTATTACGGGCATCCTATGGAGGGTGGGAGAAGTGTAGAGGCAAAGGTCACCTCTGTGATCCTCCCACCCTCCAAAACACTTAGATGGTTGATTTTGGCCATCTATGTGTTGCTCCCTGGAGCGCAAGGAAAGGAGACTGAGGTGTCACCTGAATACTTCCTATCATGACAGTCCCTGCCTCCTCCCCTCCCCTCCCCACGCCCCAGAACACCCACTCGGCTCTGCCTCTGAGGTAGCTCTTGCGAACTTGTTGGAGATAGAGCCAGCCTGGTTCTTTCTGTACCGGCTGCAGGGAGGGGCAGGTGCTCTGAGCTCCGAGTCCCAGCTCTGACCTCAGAGCAAGGTTCCAAGGTCAGAGCTGGGTCTCTGAATAATCCTATGGCCATCTAGATGCTGTCTAGTGCCCATAGAATTGCGCTGCCCATTGTGTTTCAGACAGTACTATATTTAACATGAGGATTATGATATTTTATGTGTTTTATTTTTATTTATGCAATTATTTTATTATCTGAATAATTATAAATTATAAACTTATAATTATAAATAAATAATTATTTTTGTCATTATTTTATAATTTGAATGAGCAGCATTAAAGTAAAAGGAAACACTCAGAAGTCAAATACAAAGGAGGGCATAGAATAAAAGACAGGTGAATTTTTCTTCCCCGGCTCCTCCTCCTCCTATGCTGCTCTCTTCTAAGATTATTTTGATTTCTTTTCTTTCCCCCCCCCTTGGTGATATGCTTACCTGACCTCTACTGCTGCCATCCCTTGTGTAAGTAAAGAGAAAGGAATCTTTTCTGACAGACAGAGGTGAATGTTGGGCTGCTGTATTGTATATTTATGCACACACACCCCACAATATCACTTGCTGACTAGGACATTTGTAAACATCAAACACAACCCAGTGTTGCTCTCATCAGTGTGTCTTCTTCGGTGCTCTGCAGTGCTCTTATTTAGGAGAGGATGATGTGGAAAGTCTAAAAATAGAGGATAGAGAGCAAAATGGAGCGATTTGCTTGCCTCATTTAGTTAAACCTTTATTTGCAAGACAGAATAGCAAGGTTCTTTAAAGAGTCCTTCTTCTAAATCAGGGCTCTCCAAGCTTGGGTCCCCAGATGATGCTGGCCTACAGCTCCCAGCATACCCAGCCAGCATGGCTAATGGCAAGGGATTCTGGGAGCTGTAGTCCAGCACCATCTGGGGACCCAAGGTTGGAGAGTCCTTATTTTAAAGTCTTTCTGAGGTGCCCTCCTTTCACTCCCTCTCTCCCTTCTCTACATATATCAACGTTGCTTGCTCATTATGATCAGAGGAGGCTATTCTCTGCATTCCATCTATAGGAGGAGATGTGCACCATTATGTCTGTACAAAAGAGAGGGCCATCATAAAACACATTATGGCTCTGTGGTGGTGCCCTGGACTTTGGAATACCCTCCCAAGGGAGGTATGCCTGGTGGTGCCACTACTGTATTCCTCTCGGTGCAAGGTTAAAAGCTTTTTATTTCTCTGGCCTTTTTGCTTTGTTTACCATCTTGCCCAGTGAAGAATTCTGGAGAACCTGAAAGATATTATGGTGCTATGGATTTGGGAAATTTTCCTTTGGATTTTTTCTTTTGGCCAACCAACACAGCTACCTTCACTTTCTGTCTCTTCTCTTATCTGTTGACTTGATTTATGTTAGATAATTGCCATTTTGGAGCATTTTGGTGCTCAAGTGATAGGCTATCATTGATGAACGCCACTGACAGAACTTGCATGACATCGCACATTACCGCAAACACAATGGAGTAAGCTCACACATTCAGCAGCCAGTTGCCAAATATTCAATAATCATGTTACAGCAGAACCAAATGGGGTACAAACATGTGTGAAGAAAGCTTTCATGCAGGCCTTCACAGGAAGCTGAATGGACAGGCCCCCCCCCCCAGGTATTTATAACAGGCAGGCCACCAGGAGGTCAATACATCTCTAGGAACTAAAAATACAACCATGGGGGGGGGGTCACAAGGCATGACTAAGGGGGTCAGAAGACATGACTACATTCTTCTTGATAGGTCACAAGTGGTGTAGTAGAGCTGTGCTAACTTATTGCCACCATGAATAAACAGAATAATGAAGACAAGAAGCTGCCTTATACTGAGTCACACTACTGCCCCATCTAGCCCAGTATTATCTGCTCTGACTGGCAGCAGCTGTCTAGGTCTTAGACAGAGGTCTTTCCCAGTGCAGCTACTTGGGATCTTTTTAGAACTGGCCACAAATTATAGTGTTGGTGTTGGATAAATGTGCAACAGCTTCAAATGAGTTCAAATTTCTATGAATCCAACCAACATATTCTGCAATGGACTGTCTTTTCCTAAATTGTACAGATTCTGTGGATTTGTAGGCCAGTTTTTTTACATTCCGTAATTTTATGCAAATGTAGCTGTAGAAAAATATGATATATATATATATATATATTAAAAAAAAATGTGCATTTTCCCCATAGGCTAAAGCATGAAAATATGCATTTTGGGGGGATTTCTGTATTTTGGGGGGGATTTGCTCATTTTTGGAAGTGGGAATTTGCGCAAGTGTGAACTTGCACAAATGCATATGAACACATTTGCGCAAAATCCAATTCCATCAGTAAGCAGATGACAAAATGCAAGGCATCTGAAAATGTGCAAAATGCAAATGAAATGGAATTTACAAAGTCCATACATCCCTAGCGTTGGTCTTCTCTCTTGGAAAATATTCAGTACCAGTACAAAATTGTTTGGCATAGAATAAAGAATACAACATCCACATTGCCCATTCATGCATCAGGAAATATCCTGTGCATTATTTGACCTTCTAGAATACCCCCAATCTATTTGACATGTTGCATGTAGTGGTCTCTTGTTCTATACCATACCCTTTACCATTGTTCACTTTCTACATTTTGAGCAAACTGTTAGAATCATTTTGTAGGAAGAGAGAGAATATCATGGTTAAATTCAATGCAATTGGAATTGTGGTTAAAGAAGTGGAGGACAAGAACGGATAGTGAAAGAGAACTAACCAATTTTGAAAAGATAGTTTTGACTAGAGAAGCTATAGAAGGTAATGTTTCAACAAGAGGCACAACAAAGGCTTTATATACGATGTTGCAAAATGAAGAAGAGCATAAAGATTCTCTTAAAGTGTTATGGGATAATGAATTTGATGAGGAAATATCGAAACAAAGTTGGAAAAATATTTGGGATAGGCGTATTGTAAGAGTTATGTCAACTAGGATAAAAGAGAACTTTTACAAAGTGGTATGGAGATGGTATTTAACTCCAGTAAGATTAAATCGGATAGATAAAAATTGCTCCACATTGTGTTGGAGAGGATGTAATGTAAAAGGTACGTATGCCCACATGTGGTGGAGCTGTAAAAATGTTCTGGAACTTTGGCAGAAAGTATTTGCAGAAATATCAGAAATAATTGGAATGGAATTAGAAGTCTGCCCAAAATTAGCATTGTTAACAATTACAGAAAAGTTAGTTTGTTTAAAAAATACAAAAGAATTGATTGTGAATTTGCTAACAGCAGCAAAATTAATGATAGCTAGGAATTGGAAGGTTCAACATGTGTTTTCAATTAATGAATGGTATACAGAGGTATGGGATATCGCGTTAAATGATAAATTAACTTGTAATATTAAGTGTCAAAAAGGACAATTGGAGAAAGACACCTTTGTGAACATTTGGGGTAAATTTTTGGATTATGTGTTGGTAAAGGGGAAGGGGAACAAACCTTGTCAAGATTTGTTATATTTTTGGAATATAGAATAATAGTTTGTAAATATACACATTAAAAAATTAAAAAAAAAAATGGGGTGAGAAATATAACTTGGTCCCAAGAGGTGGGGGGGGGGTGCACAATGTTTATGTTGTATTTTTTGTTGTTGTATTCATTATTTTAAATAAATAAAAAATTTATAAAATAAATAAATAAATAAAAAAGAATCATTCAATAAGCCAGAATCATTCATTTTAGTTTAACCTCCATTCTTGGCAAAGGTGTCATAATTTGATTTCAATTATGTACATGTCCCAAAATGTGTTATGGAATGGAGAAGGAACAAACATGACAAAAATATTGGCAGAGACCTCCTCCTCCTCCTCCTCCTCCTCCTCCTCCTCCTCCTCCTCCTCCTCCTCCTCCTTCTTCTTCTTCAGAAATTTAATTCACCAAAGGTACATAGATGGTTTTCTATCCTTGTCTGGATTTCCAGATCATTTCATTTGGCTTTTACACACGCATGATATGAATTACTGCTAACTAGGGTTCGAAGTTTGTTTTTAATTAATATCCATGCTGAGAAAAAAAAATCATTAACCGAAAACATTAATAAAAATTACAGTTGTAACTGGGGAGAAACATCATCTTATATTGTAACTTATTATTATTATTATTATTATTATTATTATTATTATTATTATTATTATTATTTACATTTATTTATCGCCCATCTGGCCGGCAAACCGGCCACCCTGGACGATGTACACAAGATAAAAACAGGATAAAATACATTTAAAACAGTATAAAATTTTAAAATCTTAGCCCACCCCATATTCCCGCCTGAACAGCCATGTTTTTAGTGAGCGGCAGAAGCTCAGCAGAGAGGGGGCATGGCGGAGGTCACTAGGGAGAGAGTTCCACAGTACGGGGGTCACCACAGAAAAGGCCCTCTTCCTAGTCCCCACCAGTCTAGCTGCTCTGGCTTAAGGGACAAGGAGAAGGCCGTCTGTGGCAGATCTTGTTGAGTGGCCTACTTGCTGGAGACGCTCCTTGAGATAGACTGGACCAGAGCCGTATAGGGTTTTAAAGGTCAAAACCAACACCTTGAATTCGGCTCGGCAAGCAACTGGTAGCCAGTGCAGCTCCTTGAGCACTGGAGTGATGTGATCCTGCCAGCAGCTGCCTTTAACCAGGTGAGCCGCCACGTTCTGTACCAGCTGTAGCTTCTGAACCATCTTCCAGGGTAACCCCATGTTGAGCGCATTACAGTAGTCTAGGCGAGAGGAGACGAAGGCATGAACCACTGATGGGAGCAGATGATTAGGAAGGTAGGGGCACAGCAGCCGTATCAGATGGAGTTGACACAGCGCTGCCCGGCTCACAGCTGACACCTGAGCCTCCATGGACAGCTGGGAGTCTAAAATGACCCCCAAGCTGCAGACCTGGTCCTTCAGGGGTAGATGTACCCCATTCAGCGCCAGGTCAACATCCCCTAACGTCCCCTTGTCCCCCACCAGAAGTACCTCAGTCTTGTTGGGGTTCAGCAGCTTCAGCATGCTCCTTTCCATCAAGCCACCCACTGACTCCAGGCACTTGGACAGGGTCTCAACAGCCAACCTCAGTGAGGACTTGAAAGAGAGGTAGAGCTGCGTGTCGACCGCATACTGATGACACCGCACCCCAAACCTCCTGATGATAGCTCCCAGCGGCTTTAGGTAGATGTTGAATAACATCGGGGAGAGGATAGAACCCTGCGGCACCCCACAAGTGAGTGGCCAAGGGTCCAAAGCCTCCTCCCCAAGAACTACCCTCTGGTACCTTCCAGAGAGGAAGGACTGGAACCACTGCAATACAGTGCCTCCCATGCCCAACCCCACGACACACAAAATCCCACTCCTAATCCAATCAATTTTATCTGCAAAGTGCTTTGCTAAAGCCTCACAGGATGCTTTAGACTGTTCCATTGGGTCCGGAGCGACTGGACCAACCAAACTCCGGACCACTTGGAACAGCCTCCTGGGGCAGCACTCCACAGACACAATGGAGGCAGCATAGAAATTCTTTTTTGCTGCCTTCACCGCCACCTGGTAGGCTGTGAAGTACGGATGCCACACATATTAGACAATGACACATTAGAAATTAAGAAATGGATCTCTGGAGTAAGGTCTTATCTCCTATTAAAAGAAGTAAACAACAACAACAACACAAAACACAAACAAGCCTGGGGCACACCCTGCTTGCCTTGTATGCAGAGAGAAAGATGTGGAGAGGCTGCATTCCATCAGAAACCACAAAACCCTCCACAACCACCCACATACTGCCTCAGCACCTGGCCATCTCTCTCTGTCACTAGATGTACACTGAATTCAAAGTACAGCCTTCCCATGCCTCATAATGAAGCATTCAGCAACTGTTTCTTTGCCAGGACTCTGGCAGACAGACTAGCTCTGCAGAAGTTGCAGTAGAGTAGAGCATCCAAGAGGAAGGGTAGCCATTTACACATTGCCAGAAAAAAAAGAAAGACAGAAAGAAAGAAAAGGGAATTGGATCACTAAAAAAGAGAACAAAAGAGGGTACCAATTTGCATAAGCAAATTTATATGAATAGGTGCAAATTTAGAAATAATAATTATAATTTAAATAGAAATACAATGTATCTCAGCAAAGTGGAGATGACTGGCCAGGTGACCTGTGTGCCTGCCTATCTGCTGTCCAGGTGCCAACTTCTGATAAGTAACTTCAACAAGGGCTCTGCTCTCCTTCCTTATGGTTCTTCCACTTCAAACCTGACTTGGACTGGACAGCCCACCATATAGAGGGCACCTTTAAATAGAGGACTGTCTTCTATCAGCTCTCCAAAATAGAGAACTGGCATCTTAAAGTAGGTCATCTGCCCAGCCCAGGGGAGACCCAAAAAGAGGCAGGTGTGAGGCCCAAGGGAGTCTTGAAGTCAAAGTTCTGGTTGCGAGAGAGCACACCCAGGAAGCATGCTAGCGAAACTGTTGGCTAAATTGGCTTCTAATGGATTCACCCGTGCCCTGCTCTCTGTGCATGGAGCAAGCAGGCCTGTGCCCCTGGGCACTATTGCTAAAACATAGAGGAGACTGGTGGACTTCTGGACAGCCTTCTAAAACCATTAGGAAAAGCAGAGTTCCACCCGAGGGTTGCCACAAAGCTCTTTCTACTGCAAAATTGGAAGCAAAATGAGAAACTCTGCTAATGTGTAATTGTGCTTTGAAACGCTGTCTGTGTCAACTGAGAAGTCACCAAAAAGGGGTTCATACAAAGATGTTTGTGCTCATTATTCATCTATCTCTGCTGAGCAGAGGATTCATTTGCTGACTGTAATGGCATCTACCATATGGCCTCATTATTTTATTGCTACCCGGCCTTTGTTTCTTTATCAATGCAGAACCTATTCTTTCAGAGAGAAAGGACAGTCAGTTGATGTCTCACATTCTTAATAAATCAAACGACGGAGTACAGTTGAGGAAGTATGCCCTTTCTCATAGTGTCAGGATGATTTAAAACAGCATGTCGGATGCCCATGAATGAACTCTGCTACCCTGAGAAAAGAAGATGATCCTATTAAGGCCAGAATGAAGTGTATGAGGAGAAAAAAAGCAGCCTGGAAGAGATAGGTTCAGTTTCATTGTACGAAAATGGCAATGCTCTTTTCACTGGGTGTGAGATCTATATCTAGATATACACATACTCACACACACACACACACACACACAGGCCAGATTCACTTCTACATACTGGCTCATTTGTATTATGACACTGCAGCTAAACCATGCATTCCATACCTGGTTTACCTGGCATCAGGTATATCTGCTGAGTTATGAGTTATGGGGTTCTCCAATGGCACAGATGTTGAGCAGAAGCTCGTAGGTCACTTGCCATTGTCAAGTGTTATACAGCCTGCAAAGGAATGTGACGGCCGGGGAAGACTGAGATGTTCAATCAGAAACACTTGGCCCCTAATTCCATTAACCCAAAGTAGTGTCTCTCCGCAACATCATTTAAATCATATGTGGGCAACTCATGGGTGACATGAGTTCCCCAGGGGATCTCCCCTGTGGTCTGCCAATGCCCTGGCTGCCCTCTCCAAATTCCCCTCTCTATACTTCTCTCATGGTACCTCTGTTCCCCTGGGAATTAAAATGGACAATCACGCCACTCTTTCCCACCATATTCTGTGAATTTTCTTTAGAGTGGCAAAAGATGCTCCAGCCCCTCATATTTTGTGGGTCCTCCCTCAAGAAGCTTATTCCTAAGGGAGAAACCATGGAATATGATTGGCTAGAGCACCTACATCTTCTCTCCAGGCAGGGAGAAGTAAGACTTCGCTGCACAGACAGGAAGAGTAACAGGGGACAGGGAGGCTTTACCCTTACCTTCCCCAAGATCATGATAAAGATTCCGCCTATGGGGGAGAAGTGGAAGGAGTGTGTGTGTGAGAGAGCGAGAAAGAGGGGAAAGAGAGAGATAATGAGAGAAAGAGAGCGAGAAAGAGAGAGAGACTGAGTGAGGATGGAAGAGTGTGTGTGTTTGCCTATGTGTATCGGTGTGCATGTCTGTGAGAAAGAGATGGGGCAGGGGAAGCTGAGGCCTCTCCCACCACTGGTTCTGGCTGTGGCCACTGCCAGCATGCAGCTTTCAGATGTAAAAAGGGCCTCCGCCTGGTTTAAATAGATGCACTTAGACCTCCAGCACATAAACAATTTCACTGTATTCCTGAATAAAGTATTTGTAGTAATTTGATGTAGTCCTTCTCATAGCACTTAACTTCTGCCAGTCGCATAGGCCAGAAGGTGACTACCTGCCTACCTAATTGGCAGAAGGGAATCATAGCAGCACTACCATGGGCGGAGTTGTCAGCATGGCTCAAGGTGTGACATTAGTGTGGGGTTCTCTTTCACCACATCTTACCAGCTTTTCTCGGAACTTCATCTGAGTTGGAAGATTAGAGGAAAATAAATTCTGTGTAAAGATAGCCTTACTATCTTAACATTGATTAGACACTAAATGGTCAAAATGCCTTTGATTCCTGTATTTTTTCATTTATACTTTCAACTCTTTGGCCACAAATTGGGTTTATGATTTTAAAAAAAGCAAGAACTGAGGCAAGACAATATAGTTCCTCATTGCCATAGCAATGTTGAATCAAACGGATCTATAAGCAGTATGTAGTTCTGGACAAAAACTGGGTTTGCAGTTTACAATAAGCTCAGGATGACTGTTTCATGTTTCACAACTTAAATCACCCACAAAGGCTACATAAAAGATGGGGGATCAAGGGAGTTGAATTATTTAGCACCTCTGTCTCCCTCACATTTTCATATCACTCTCCAAATCTGTAAGTTCTGGCTTTGGTAGCCTTTATAATCTATAGATTTGAATAATGATAGCCCCCAAACCTGTGAGAGAGGTAATCACCAAAATGCATAGGAGAATAAAGGTATAACAGGGTCAGGGTAGAAACTCATAAATTTACAATGCTATTTCTCACTTGAGACAGTCTGCTCAAAAGTATGTTAACATCTTTTCCAGATACAGTCATGCCTTGGATTAAGAGCATAATTTGTTCCAGAAATGTGCTTGTAATCCAAAACACTTGTATATCAAAATGAAATTCCCCCCAAAAAAATTGTACAGGGATTTTTAATTTAAGCTGTACTATAGTACTTGTATTGCAAGACGTCGCTTGTATATCAAGTCAAAAAATTTTAAATAAATATTTAAAATTTTTCTTGTCTTGCAAAATGCTCTCAAACCAAGTTACTTGCAATCCAAGGTATTACTGTACTACCTACAATGACAACTGGAGACACAGGAAGTTCTCTTTTTAACTGCAGCCTTATTCCCCCATGCATCTGAACCATCACCCAACATCGCAACCTGTTTTTAGCAGTCCCCTTAGTTTCAGATGTACCTCCTGAGTGAGTGCAGACATTTAGAGAGAATCAGCACTGAATCACACCAGTATAGTCCATCTATCAGCTTTACAGGTAACATCTAGCATATTTTATGTGCTATCAGAAACAAATTGATCAGTCAGCTTTAGTTCTTAATATTATTATTTTTTAAAAAAGGCTCATCACCACCACCATCATTGTCATCATCATGCATCAACAGACTTTCTTTTTTTTCTTTATCTTGCAGGCTTTCCAGAGAGGAGAAGGTCTCACCCAACCAGATCCCATGGATTTGAGATTAGCAACCTGTACTTCCTGGTTCCAAAGACAGCTGCTTTTTGGTTGGGTGGAATACTGCAAGCTCTTACTTTGAAAATTAAATGTAGCCTACAGACGTGTCTTGCCCTTGAAGCTAGTGAGATGTTCAGCTTCTTGCTGCTCCCTGCATCATGCGCAGTAATCTATCCCTGCAAAGAATTCTTTCCTTTAATCACAGCTGCATCTTCGCCCCTTTCAATTCAACTTCACCCCTGACCCCATGCATATTTATAAGTGACAAAAGCAACAGAACAGTTGTTCCCAGAGTACACTGTGTTCTCCATGAAAAAAACCCCTTTTGAAAATATGACTTCAAGTGATCCAGTCTAAAAACCAAACAAAGACTGAAAATTCATCACCAAATGTTCATAATCTTTTCTTTATGTTTCCCCCACAGCAGATTCTGACAGTCTGCCGGGTTAAATCTCAGAATGTGTCAAATGAAAGATAAATCAATACTACTTGACTATTGACATTCAGAGAGCAAAGAGAAATTCATTCAGGTGCTGCCAGCTTGTCAGTTATCTCTTCAGAAAGTGCAGAGCTAGAGGTAAGCATTTGGGGTTTCAGTTTGCCTATGTATCCTCCTGTCAGTGTGTAGCTGTGTGGAAAAAAAAGCCTTCTGGGGAAAAGTTAGAACTCTCCCGTTGCTAGAAACAAGCTAGGGCTGTCCAATGCATACATAATTAAGCCTCTGACATGTTCCTTTTGGGATCTTCTACCAGAGATATTGAAAAAGATTGCTAGACTATACCCCATATGGCTTCTCTTCACACCCCCTGGGTATCCAGGATTTGCTGGTTCAATCTGAAATGTCAAAAATAGCTCCCCTCCAATTGTGCAAGCATTATATAAATGCACACGGGGCTGGTCCAAGACATTTTGCTGCCTGAGAGGCAAAGAACACGTTGGTGCCCCCATCCCATTCCTTGTACAAAAGGCGAGTGGACTGGCAGTTGAATCCTTCTTCAACAGTGACAACAGGACAGCATCCTCCGTCACATCTGAAGTCAGGCTAACTGAAGGGTGCAGGGCAAACCACATGGCGCACAGTTCTCTCCTCTGACACCTTGCTCCCACCTCCCAGCATTTGCCACCTGAAACAACCATCTCACTTTCCCTAATGCCAGGGCCAGCCCTGAACACACATTAGCTTCCTAGAAATTCCTCACGTATTTTGCCTGAGGAGAAACCTCCAAATTTGGCTTCTTGTGAATTCTGCTGAGACCACTCAAATGTGTGGAACCTCTATAAGAAATTTCACAGATCCTCTTGAACCCCCTTTGGCATCCCTTGAAATTTCAAGTGTTTCCCCTGAGGAGGAGTCCTCAATTTCATCTGTTGTCAACTTGCCCAGTAAATCCTACGTTGGAACCCTCAAAGACCTGCTATGATAATTTTGTGAGGCACTTTGTGGAGAAAATTGCTCAGCTTCAGAAAGAACAGGTACGTTCTTTGGGGGCGCTCCTGAATTCATCATTGTCATTAGAGGTCCAAGTGGCTTCTGTGGCAAAGAGCACCTATTACCAACTCAGGCTGGTATGTCAGCTACGCCCTTTCCTGGACAGGCCATTGACAGTAACAAAACAAGGCCTCAGGTCTATTCAGTTACATTATTGCCTCACAGAGGCCACATCAAGTAAACATTCATCCAGCAGGGTGACCAAAGTCGATTCTGTCTCCAAACCAGGCCTAAGGCCAGACTGAAATGGGTTGAGATAATCAGTATTGTCCAAGAACATCTGCAGTTGCCCAGCCACTGCCCTTTCAAGCACATTGCCCAGAAAGGGGTTTTTAGTTACTGGGTGGTAGTTGGTATAAACCTCTGGATCCAGGGATGGCTTTTTCAGGTGGGCACCACTCCATCATGCAGAGACACATTCACCACTCCCTGGATCTACTCAGCCAACCCCTTGAATAAGCCAGAATTGACAAGGGTTGAGAGAACAGGTCACTGGCCGAACAGCTACAAGTATCTTGTCCACATCCTCAGCCCTCAAAAACTAAAATTGATCCCATATAGCTGAACCAGATGGTGCATTGGCTGCCTCACCAGATACTGTACTACAAGCAACATTCAAGTTGGCATGAAGCTGAGCAATTTTATCCTTGACTGCTGCCCCCCAAACTCAGCTCTCATGAAAGCTTGGGCTGAAAGCTAACGCCCTAACCCTCGGGCATTCCTTGCTTACATCCAGGAAAAGTCACAACTAACAGCCCAGATAAAAAAATATTCACTGCACAGGGGGACATGCACTTGCTGATGTTGGTACTGTGACATCTCCTTGGAAGCAGGGGGGCAGATGTACTCAGTTCCAAGCTACCTTCAGCCTGTCAGTGCATCTCATGCCCTGCCTCCTACCGGCTTCTTGCCTCGGCTGAGAGCTGCACGACGAGAATCCTTCAGCTCATGCCAAGGGCTCATGCCTAGACAAAGGCGTGCTCAGTGGTTCTGGAATGCTCACCGACTGTTCGGGGAGTGTGGGAGGAAACCATGTGGGAGGGGACTGGCTGGCTGCAACAATGAACGGGAGTGCCCCACACAGTGCCTTGTACAGTGGAGGCTGATGGCTCCAATGTCAGCAGGGCCGTGTATCCACTACAGATTTCACTCCAAACTTTTAAGGAGCTGTTCATGGTGCTGAACCCTAAACAACCAAACAAACAAACAAAAAAGGTTCAGAACCATGGAGAGCTCCCTTTAAAGTTCAGAGTGAAATCCAGAGTGGATACACAGCCCCGCTGACATTGGGGCCACCAGCCTCCTCTGGTCTTGCAGTGCCCTAATAGCTAGAAGAGTATTTTACAGAAAAAGTTAGCAGCAGCTGCTAATCTAGATAAACTGCTGGGTAAGAAGAGTAAAGGTATTCATGAGAGTAAAAATCCCCTTCCCAAGATACAGGGGTCCACAGATTTTTGGCTTGGCTTAGTAGACAACCATTAGTTGTGGTTGCCCACCACTGGCACTGACCCTTCCCATCCCCCAAGTCTTCTTCTGCACATGAGAATGGGGGAAGTGAGGGCTCCTTTCCCTCACTTTGCTTTGCTATAAAAGGAGATGCCTACCTGCCACATTTCTTGATTCCTGTCACAGCTGGACCCAAGCCAACCCCAACCCCTGTGCCCTGTCTCCCTCAGAGAATGGCAACACAATCCCATCCTGCCTTGCCACTTGATTGCAGAGAGACACTAACGGTGGGAAAGGTGAAGGAGGAGGCTGAGAAGGAGCCAGCTAAAATAGAAAGGGGGCATTTCCCCTTTCTCAGAAGACAGGTTCCTCAGATTTGCAGCAGTCCAGGAGCAGCATCGAGCGCCTCTCTCTTTCTCTTGCGCCTGAGTTAGGGATGAACTACTGTAATCTGTCAATTTCATATTCTCTCCATTTCTCATTTTTTTCCTGTCTTAAGTTCAGTTTGTCCCAAACTCTGAGACTTCTTTGTGTGCACTTTCCCCTAATATATACATTTGTGTACACATTATTTGATTGAAATGTTCTATTTCAAAATTCGGAGAAGTGCAAATTTCAGAGGATAACTGAGTCCTGGTTCACGTATTGGTCTGAAAGTGCAAAATGAGGTAAGTTCACTTATCATTTTTTTTATTTATTTAAATGTATATACCACCTTGTCTGCTAAAAAGCCATCAAGGTGCTGTCTTGATTATAATATGTATGAACGAATTTCTCCCCCATCCCCCTTTTGGACACAGACTATACCCTTTTCCTTCAAACATTTCTGAAGAGCCTGCCATGCCACCATGGCGGCGGCGGGGGGGGGGGGAAGTATCTGATACCCTTTTATTTAGCTCCTGCATTCTTCTGCAATGACATACTCCCTTTTCTTCACCTGCCCGCCTCAGTTTCTCATGGTTTCTCCACCAAATCAGTGCCCCATCCATCTATCTACTCATGGGTAGCAGTGCAGGAATTGGGGCTGTATTATTTATTATCCACTGGAATGGAGTCTCATCATGTAGAAATGATCTAGAGTGCCATTTTTTGCAGAAAGGCGGGGTATAATTTAAATAAATAAATAAATAAATAAATAAATAAGATGTATACGAGGCCGGCATTTGAGTCAGAACTGGCAGGGGCCAAGGCTGAGATAGGAGAGAAGAGGCACCCTGTACAGCCATGCAAAGTGAGAAGGGCCAACTCCGTCTCTCCCCCTCAAGTTGTTTGCACATGCCAGAGGACTCACAGGGGATGGGAGGTTTCTTGCACCCAGCATAGATATCTTTTTCTCATCTAGGTTCTCTGCAATGCACCCCAACTGTCGACACATGGTTCTTTGTGCTGTCTCTTTGTGAAATGCTGAGCAGATTTGTGGAACCCTATAACCTGAAACTGGAAAGTAATATGGGGGCATACACTGGCATATGTGCTAGACAGTATTAAAAAAAAGAGCCAGCGATACATTCTTAGTAAACATGAGTACAAGTCATAAAATAAAGATGAAATGCAGGAGTCACTCACTCATCACTAGTGTAGAGGATGCTCTAGCCAATTTCTGTGATGGATATCATCTAAAGAAACAACAACAGCAAAGCTACTGCAAATTCATAATACTGAACTTTTAAATTATGCAATTAAGAGATAGCAATTGCCAAATACAATTAAGGAGTTGTTGGGGACCATGTGAATTTGTACTCCTGTTCTAATGTTTAGCTAGGCCTGACTAGAGAATCTTGCATTCTTGTTTTCTGCTTTCTGTAAAATTGTTTCTTGCTTTCTTGCTGTTCTGTGAAACTGCTTGCTAAAGTTGCAAAGAAATCTGAATTGAAATGTAAGAGAGAGAAAAGTAAAGTTGCAGGCAGCCTTGGTCAAGGCTGCAGTAAATGGGAGGGGGAAGAGGCCGGAGAATTGGCAAAGTGTGTACAGAGGGCACTGATAAGGGAAAAGCAAAATACAATGTGTGTGTGTATGCAGTAAGTAAAGAGACAGAGAAAGGCGGGAGGAGTGGGGGAGTGGGGTGTGTGTGCTAGCATCAGACTGAAGCACTGTACTTTCCAAAGAACAGGACAAGATAGAATTGAACTGATAGACAAGGAACAGGAGGAAATGTATGTACCAAAGAAGGGCAAAGGAAGTTGTTGAATGTATGTGAAAGGGGTCATGATAAGAATGTTTTTCTACGCAACTGTATGTAAAATGACTGTATGTGATGCAAACCTGTATCTGATTCCATGCTGTATAAAAGATCCAGGAAGAACTTGAAAGGGGGCTCTTGATTTGAGTCACGGACTCCTAGAGCCTACTTGAGGGCCTCAAATAAAGTTGGTTTCCCTTCTCCAAATCAGTGTGTTTATTGGGCAGGGCATACACACTGAGGCCCGAATCACTTTGCCGGGAGAGGACACCTTTTTGGTGCCGGCAACAGTTTTGGCGTCCCTGGGTGGACCTCCTCGTAAAATTGCCTTGCCCGGATTCCTGGAGGGGCCTTTGAGGGGGAGAACGACCAAAGTCCAGCGCGCACCGGCAACTTGACCGGAGGACCTTGGCGGATAGCCCTCAAAGACCCCAAAGGGACATGATGGTGCAACGCCAGCTGTAAGTGGAGAAGGGAGTTTAAGAGCGACGGTGAAGAACCAGTCTCTCACAGGGAAGGTCAAGGGCAACGGTGGGGAACCGGTCTCTCGCAAGGAACGAAGGAAAGAGGTAGGCTTTTTGGTGAAAACCCCTCTTCATTTCTCCCATTGGTGCTCAGGGGACGCCCTGAAGGGTAGGAACCAGGGAGATGGGACAGGAACAGAGTAAAGGAAAGGAGTGAGGTGCACTCCCTTGGAATATGTGTTAAAGAGTTGGAAAATCTTTGGAAAGGATCCAAAGAGGAAAAAGGGAAAAGAGAAAAAGTGGAGTGGTTTTTGGTTTGGACACCGGTGATCCATTTGCCTCCTCCCAAGGTATGTTTCGCCTTTCTTTCCCATTTGGCCGTGATTCTTTGGGATCTCGGGTTTGGGTGAGTGTCAGTCTTGCATCTGCAAGTGTCTCACATTTGGAGGGAAGCAGGGGGGGCGAAACTACTGAAGGAGGAGAAGAGGGGTGACCCTTTGAGATGCATGCTTTGGTATTTGGTATTTGGGAGCTGCAGCAAGAATGACAAGATCTGAATTAAGTTTTGCAATAAAGAGTGGCCATTGTTCAATGCCGGCTGGGGGAATCTTAGAATGTAAAAGTAATTGTTGTTGTTTATGACATAGGGAGGGGCACGGGGATTAGTTTAATTGCATTGATGTTTGTGATGTTTGACAGTTTGTGACACAAAGAAAAATCTTCTTTGGATTCAAAAAGTGTAAAATGAACTCTTGTAAGGTCATGATGATAAAATCTAGGTCAGGTAATCCTCAACCCCTTGTTCTTCCAGATTCAGGGCCTCAGTGGGGAAGTGTGTCTTTTGATCCAGGGTATGATGCTCAAGGGATTCCAGGTGCAATTTGGTTTGGGGTGCAGGGAGGTGGCTTGAAAACCCCATCCCCTCATCCAGGGGAGGCTGACTTAGAACTGGCTAGTAGGGGAGGTGAAGAGAGAGGCAAAAGAATGTGGGTACGTACTGTAAGGAAAGAAGACACTGAGAGAGGTTGCCCTGAATTGCAAGTCTCAGATTGACAAAGGTCATGAAGAAAGGCCCAGCTGTGTAAGCGTGAAGTTGTGTTTTTGGGGTACAGATTGGCAAAAGAAACTTTTAGGGAAGGAAGGGTGCAGGCTATCCAACAAATGCCATGCCCTAAAGACCCCAAGGCCTTAAGAACATTTTTTTGGAATTTACTGGGTTCTGCAGATTGTGGATCTCAGATTATGGCCAAGCCCCTGTATGAGTCGCTTACTAAAGAAAAATATCAGTAGTTGGAGATGTACCAAAAAGATGGAAAAGGCTTTCCTTGAATTAAAGCAAGCTCTGTTGTCTGCCCCTGCATTAGCAATCCCTAACCCTTGTAAAGGCTGCATGTGCATGAGAAGAAGGGAATGGCATCAGGTGTGTTGTCTCAGAGAATGGGGAATACCTGGAGACCTGTGGGATAGCTTTGCTGGTAGAAGATGTGCAGAAGATTGCTATGGGTGCAGATATGGAAGTGCACACACCACATGGGGTAACCCAAATACCTGGAACTACAGGAGATAAGTTTTTGAATCCAGCTAGGCAGTCCAAATATGAAGTTTTCCTGTTGCCAAATTGAGGTCTGTCATACAAGCTCAGCAAGGCTTTGAATTCAGCTACTTTGTTTCCTATGCCAGATGTTAATTGTGATGACTATCTTCAAGTTTTAGAGCAAACAACTCTGGTGAGACCTGATCTTACAGATGTGCCATTGGAAGAACCTGAACTTGAACTGTTTGTTGGTGGATCCAGCCAGGTTCTAGATGGTAAGAAGTGTACTGGATGTGCTGTTGTGACAGAGAGAAAATGCTTGTGAAAGAATGCTTACCAAGTCACTGGTCAGCCCAAGCTGCTGAATTAACTGCTCTCACTTGAGCCCTTGAATTAGCTGAAGGGAAGTAAGCTAACATTTACAGACTTTTGATATGCTTTTAGCACAGTATGTACATGCGAATGGAGTGCTGTGGAAAGAAAGAGGGTTCATCACTGCATTGGGACAGAAGATTGCAAATGGAAAACAGATACTGGACCCTTTTAGAAGCTTTAATGAAACCAAGAGAAATTGCTGTGATGTATGTGCTGACACATGGAAAGGGAGTTACTGCTGAGACACATAGTGACCCCAGTCTTGTATGTGGGAACCCAGAGAGTTGCAGCCAACTGCCCCTCATGTTTGAAGGCTAACCCAAGACCAGCTGAACCTCCTCCACTGATGGGAGGCAGGCCATGGGCTTTCTACCCATTTCAAAGACTTCAGATAGACTTTGCTGAACTACCACGCTCACATGGATATAGTTATCTACTTGTTATTGTGGACCAATTGACTGGATGGGTGGAAGACTTCCCAACTTGCACAGCAACTGTGAGTTTTTGAAAACTATGTTAACAAAACACTCTGCACAGGACTCCAAGTCCTTCCCATCGTTTTACCTAGGATCTGGTGTCAGCCAAGGGGAGGGTTGAAATTGTCACCTTTTTGAGTTACTTTATGGGAGACCCCCTAGAATTTTGCTCATGACCATTGCTCAGAATGTAAAATGTAAGTGTTGAAATGAGAAATAATGAAATTATTATTTCTTTAATGAAGTTAAAGAATATGTTATTACTTTGCAGTTTGTTTTGTCTTCTCTTTCCAGACAACTGAGAGATTGGGTGCTGTTTAAGTCCCAGAAAGACAACCCCCTTGAGAAGTGGAATTACACCCGGCTGAAGAGAGTGCCAACCCCACCAACCCCAGGGAGGACTGAGGAACTGGACTGTGCAAAAAGGAGACTCTGATCTGAAATTGTTGTATCGCACAAAAGAAATCTGTAATGCCAGAGCTGGGATCCCTTTCCGGCCCCTCCCTAGCTTGGTCCCTCATGTTCCCCTCACCCTGGGGAAGAGATAATGGAAAGGGTAGCAGGGCTCTACCCTCTCTTGGTTGAATTGCTGGAAGTGGCACAAAAGGCATATAGATCATGAGCAGAAGAAAAGGAAAAGAGGATAGCAATGGCAGTAAGAGAGACTCAGAATGATCCCCTTGGAGGGCAAGGGCAGAGACAGCAGGGGCAGCAAGGCAGACGTGGGAGAAGGCGCCCTGGGCCATGGCAGCAGAGGCTAGGATGAGACCATTGTGCTCTGTGTCTCAAGATTAGACATTGGGAAAAAATAAATGAGTGCCCCGAAATGAGGCAGACCCCCATGATGGCACAGCAAGAAGAAGAAAAATAGCAGGAGGAGGGGTTGCCCCAACCCTCCGAGTTACAGTGAGCCTGCTAAGTTTTGTTGGACTATGGAAGATTGCTTTGGGGATCTTCACCCAAACCCTGCCCCCCCCATACTTGTATGCACACCGCACATGGTAGAGGCTTTGCTAGGTGCAAAAGGAGGGTTGTGGTTGGCTCAAGCCTGAATGGCTCGCCACCAAGCCAAGCTAGTGGGGGGGGGGGCTAGAGTAACTCTCCTTCCTTGCAACACACTGAACCCTGTCACCCTCTTTCCTGAGACAGGAGAAATTGAGCATGTTTACAGACTGTTGAAATCCCGTTTCCAGCCGAGTGAATTTAAAGGACATTCCTCTTGAGAATGCAGATGACTGTGGAAGCCAAAAAACCCTGCCTCCAGAGACCTCAGCGCAAGTGGCAGAAGTGGCTGCCTGGACAAGGGCACTGGAACTGGCTGAAAAGAAAGGAGTCACCATCTGCACCGACAGCTACGCGTTTGGAGTGGTGCATGCCCATGCTGGACTGTGAGAAAAGAAGGAGGCAAAGTGATGGAAGCAGCCCTCATTCCTTCCAGTGGAATTGCCTGGCAGCAGAGTACCTAGAAGAACGAAAAAAAGTTGGCCCTTTTGCCTGTCAGAACCCTGCCAAGGGGGAGGATGGGGTGTCCCTTTGAAACCATGTTTGGAAAGCCCTGGTCAATTGTATCCCAGCTCCGGTAGCTGAATGGGTGGAGGAAGGGCAACTCATTGCTTCCTATTTGTGTTCTGTGTCTGCTGTTTTGTTTTGATTTCTCTTCACAGGAATGTAAGAAATGCCCAGCCCATGCCCCTGGATGGCCGGGAGACTTTGTCTTAGTCCGGACGTGAGAAAAATGAGCCACCGAAAGAAAAAAAATGAGAAAAGCCTCTTCAAGTGTCGTTAATCAACTATACTGCTGCAAAAGTGGGGAAAAGAAAGTTCCAGCCCTGAGTAGTGAACTGTGTCTCCTGTAACATCAATGGATCCAGAGGACTTGGGACTCAAGCTTTTTTTTTCAAAAAGCAAAAATAATGGGCTGGTGGAAAATATTGATGCTGTTGGTGCTCCCTGTAAAGGTCGGGACTGTACATCCTCCACACCTGAGAGCACTGAAGACTAGTAATGTAGACTATGACTGCTAAATAGGTAGAAAAAGAAAAAAAATGCAAAAAGGGGGAAATTAGGTGAGAACACTCGGGCTGTGTATATGGGATTGAGTGTTCTCAAAAGGAGGGAGTTGTTGGGGACCATGTGAATTTGTACTCCTGTTCTAATGTTTAGCTAGGCCTGACTAGAGAATCTTGCATTCTTGTTTTCTGCTTTCTGTAAAATTGTTTCTTGCTTTCTTGCTGTTCTGTGAAACTGCTTGCTAAAGTTGCAAAGAATTCTGAATTGAAATGTAAGAGAGAGAAAAGTAAAGTTGCAGGCAGCCTTGGTCAAGGCTGCAGTAAATGGGAGGGGGAAGAGGCCGGAGAATTGGCAAAGTGTGTACAGAGGGCACTGATAAGGGAAAAGCAAAATACAATGTGTGTGTGTATGCAGTAAGTAAAGAGACAGAGAAAGGCGGGAGGAGTGGGGGAGTGGGGTGTGTGTGCTAGCATCAGACTGAAGCACTGTACTTTCCAAAGAACAGGACAAGATAGAATTGAACTGATAGACAAGGAACAGGAGGAAATGTATGTACCAAAGAAGGGCAAAGGAAGTTGTTGAATGTATGTGAAAGGGGTCATGATAAGAATGTTTTTCTACGCAACTGTATGTAAAATGACTGTATGTGATGCAAACCTGTATCTGATTCCATGCTGTATAAAAGATCCAGGAAGAACTTGAAAGGGGGCTCTTGATTTGAGTCACGGACTCCTAGAGCCTACTTGAGGGCCTCAAATAAAGTTGGTTTCCCTTCTCCAAATCAGTGTGTTTATTGGGCAGGGCATACACACTGAGGCCCGAATCACTTTGCCGGGAGAGGACACCTTTTTGGTGCCGGCAACAGAGTTCAGCACAAAACTGTAAAGGTTATTCTGAAGTCAATGACAGGGTTTGCATTGTTCAAATGCTTTGTGCGCTGTTCCTCACTTATCTACAGGGAGGATCATCTTGTGTAGCCGGGTGGGAAGAAATAATACTGAGACCCAGTGTGGCGTAGTGCTTAGAGTGTTGGACTGAAACTTGGGAGATATGGGTTCTACTAGTCCCCACTCAGCCATGAAGCTCACTGAGTGATTTTGGGCCAGTCACTGACTCTCAGCCTAGCCTACCTCACAGGATTGTTGTGAGGATAAAATGGAGAGGACAATGATCATGTAAGCCAACTTGGGTTCCTTGGAGGAAAAAAAAATGTGGGATATAAATGTAAAAATAAATAAATAAATAAATGCAAAAATAACTAAATAAAGTCCCAATTTTCTCCTTGATTTGTTCTCTAGAGAGGAAGTGCTTGTGGTTTCCATGGCACCAGGACAAGTCGGTGAAAGAATTCAGTTTTGCTGATGTTATCATGAACAGGCAGTTCAAATTAGACTAGAGCTCGATCAGGTGTTCATTACCAAACTCATGAAAGGGCCAGTTGGAGTGCGTGGGGCTAGTCCTGCCCCACTGACTATGCTGTGTGCATGCCAGCCATTTCTCCCAGCCCTCTTGCATGCAGCTCAGTCTGGGGGATCTGCTTCAATGTGAGTAGGGCTTCCTCCGTAGGGACAGAAATCCTGACCAATCAGTCCCGCAGATTCTTCCCCATTACTTACTGGCTGTAAGAGCTTGAAACCAAAATATACTGGTAATGTTGGTATTTTAGCCACACCCTCTTTTGCCTTTGCCCCCTCCCCCAGTTTGCCTTCAACCCCTCCCACCACTGGAATACACCCCTTGAGAGCTTCTCTGCCATGCCCCTGCCTGAGCTGAAAGAGGTAACACCCCTGTTCTATACCCAAATTAATAATCTGCAATACTGGCCACCACTATCCCTTACTTCTAATCCAGTTCTTCTTCTTCCTTTAACAGTTATCACATGAAAGTCAAGATTCTTCAGATCCCCTCATCCAGCCTCTGAGGAAGCCCAGTAAGGATGCAGTAATGTTATGTATACTGTGCTAGTATAAGCACCTGCTCACAATGAAATTCCTTCCTGGTAAAATTCTTTCAGGTAGCAATAAGAGATTGGGGTCTAATTGTGCCTTGAATACATCTCTCATATTCAAACTCACACAGAAAAATAAAACCATCACATCATTTCCTTACAGATGTACTATAGATGGGGAATTTTATCATCAATAGTTAGGTATTGCCAGCCTGCTGCAGAACTGCTGCTTGCCTTAAGAGGCATTGACTCTGGGCTTCTGCTAACATTGTATCAAAACCACAATAGAAAAGCCACAGGCGTATTCTCTTTTAGAAAACTTTTTTCCCTAATTTTCACAAACTTTTAAATATGTCCTTTTCAATCAGGCGCACAACAGTATCAGACATTCTGTTCCATGTAATTTATTCATGTTCATTCAGGCATTCCACTGTGCGTGTTTAGTGACTTCATTCAGATGCAGGCTGTGTACTTTTCAGGATCAAAAAGCATTTCTATCTTTTTGGTTGTACCATCCAGACTGGATTACAAATGAAGAGCCATTGACCACTCTCAGCCCTTTATTAATGTTTGTGAAAGCTCTATTTTTCTGAGCAGCAAGCTGTAAAATGAAAATGTATTCAGCGTGTGAGACCACCGGCCAGGCTGAGGCTTGCTGGCACCCAATTCAGTACCTGCTTATGATGACTAGATTATGCCAATGAAGGAGTGCTGTTTGCAACTGAATTAAAATCAGATTTATTCAGACAACATGAGCTGTAGGTTTAACATTTCTAGGCTTCTTGGTGGTCTTTGGAATGAGCACTGCCTTTTGGGAAGTGTGGCTGCAATCTGAGACACACTTACCTTGGAGTAAGTGTCATTAAACTCAATGGTAATGTCTTCTGAGTAGACATGCATAGGATTGTGCTGTGTGGCACCTGTTTTTGAACAAGCAACATTTTGCAAATAACAAATTGCCTTTGGGTGTTCAAGCTTGAGAGCTTCTCCCAACTTGCCCCTCCATTGCTGCTTGGAGATGAAACTCATTTGTCTTTTTAGTATCATTGTCATCATAATGGTGATGACTGGAGAAAACAAATGAGAAAACCAACATGAGAGATCACAGAGTGGGATTCAACAGGTTAACTAGGGATGGGAGAATCTGCTATGCTTGTCAAGTTCCTCTGAGTTCCACCTTGAAGCTCAGTCTTCCCCATTCCCAATCCCAATCTCCCCCCACCTTTCAAATAGGAAAAGTACGCATTTGGGTTTGTATTTTTAAAATGTGTGCACCCAAAAGCATGCATCCCTCCATTAACTAAAATGTGAAAATGCACCCCCCCCCATGCACATTTTTAAAGTGCAGATTTTTCTAAAGTACTCATTTTGCAAATGAGCATCACATGCTTGGGAATGTACAAGCTTTGCCCACAAAATGCGCTCACATTCACTTTGGGGAGTGTGAATGGAGCAAGTTCTGGTCTTAAGTGAATGGAAACAAAATTCTTGTACTTCCTTATAACATTGTGTACAACTGTATCTGTTTTGGGGGATTTTCACCCAGACATTCAACCTGTCCTTTCCTAAAGGGCCAAAATGCTTGTTGCAACTATTTCTTGATCTTTGTTTGCCTCTGTCCAATTTCCTAAAGCGGTCAATTTCACAGGCAAGTTCCTATAAGTGTACAACCCACTCTTGTGTTACCGTAAGTTTCTTCAGCTGGAGTTGGCAAGAAGCTATTCTCATTGGATTCCACTGTATTTTTCCAGGCAGGCAGAGGAGGACTTTTGATTTCTAACCCAAACCTACTTCCTGGTGCTAGGGGTCATCATCTAGCACAGGGCTCTCCAACCTTGGGTCCCCAGATGTTGCTGGACTACAGCTCCCAGAATCCCTTGCCATTAGCCATGCTGGCTGGGTATGCTGGGAGCTGTAGGCCAGCAACATCTGGGGACCCACGGTTGGAGAGCCCTGCTCTAGCACTATGTAAGGTACAGCCTACCAACCTATTTTAACAGCTAGGGAAATATTAGAAGTTAGGATTGCCATGCCACAACTAGAGGATTCCTCCTCAGATGAAGACCTGGAGGCCTCAGTAACTGACAATGCCCAGGAACTGTCCATGCCAATATTACAGGAGTAACTTGGGCCCTCAGGGGGCACTACCAAGATCCGCCCCCCAGGATAAAGCAAGCTCTACTTCAGAGGCCGGGGCAGAATGACCACCCTGCCCTCTGAGAGCGACGACACCTGAAGAGGCAGGCTCAAGTCCTTACACTCAGAAGAAGTCCATGATTACAGCAAAGGACTCTTTGACATGTATAGACTTGTGCTGTTAGTTGTCAAAACCAGCAGCTGTGATCTGTCAGAAAACATGCACAGCAGATAGGACAGCCTGGTAAAATGAACTGGAACCCCACCTACCAGTTATTTGGCAAGGAAGGGACTCAATCTACCTTCCACTTGCCCTCCAAAACAGCTAATTTTATAGATTCTAGATTTGTTTACCAGGCTGCAAATGTATAGCCCTAATGTCTGGATTCAGCTGTATGTGCAGCTATATGCATGCAATTCCCTGCAATTATGGAGATGCAGATGTATAGTCACTAGCTGCATCAGGTCAAGAATTTTGGACAAAAGCTACTTCAGCAGGAATTTATTCCTTTCAAGGAAAATGTTACTTTAATCATGCACAATGAGGTGAGCATTACTGAAATGGTCAGCAAAGGATACAAGGCCAGCCAAAGAAAGACAATAATTTCATGTAAAATGGATGGGAATTATTAGGCTGACTGAAGCTCAACCCAGACAAAACAGAAATGGGCTTAGTAGGGAGAACTGCTCTGGGAGAAGTGAATTTATTTGTGATTGGTGGAGTAAATCAGATCAGGTATGTAACCTGGTGATGCTTCCTGATCTAGCCATACTGCCTGAGAAACAGGCATGGTCTGTGGTGAAGACTGCCAGTTATTTATACCTGATATCCCAGGAGAGTCAATCCTTAAAATAAGGATCTTACCACTATAATCTACACCAGGAGTGGGCAACTTGTGGCTCTCCAAATGTTTCGGTGTACAACTCCCATCACCCCCACGATTGACTGTGGTGATTAGGGATGATGGGAGTTGTAGGTCAAAACATCTGGAGATCAAAACATCTCCTGCTCCTTCCACCCTGCAAGTCAGCTCCCTACACCCCAGAGCACCTCTTTTACCCCTTTTCTGAGGTTGGTCTTATGACCTCAGAGAAGCAGCCGGCGTGGTTCTTCCCACACTGGCTGCAATGGGTGGGTGGGGAATCCAAGCGTGGATTCCCAGCTCCGAGGTTGGAGCTCTTGTTTAGCCTCAGATCTGGGAATCCAAAAAATCCTGTGGCCCCTAGTAGGGTTGTGTGAGAATTTTTCAGGAACCGTTCAGCAAGAGCAATCTTGCCTTGTTCAGCTCACGTGAGTCTGTTCACGAACGTTCTCCTTTTGCTCAGACCAGCTCACCGTTCATGAATGCAAAAAAAACACAACAGGACATCCCTACCTATATGTAGATGCTGTCTAGGTGCCATAGGATCACTCTGTTAATAGGATAACTATATTGTGAGTTGCGAAACCAATGAAAAGCTATTTTGGGCAATTTTCCACTTCTTGATAGGATTTATATATTTTGGAATTAGAATTCTTTGGCTGCAGATTTAAAAATTGGAAACTGTTACCCACTTCTCCTTTCCCCCCTTGTATATACAAGTATCAGTTTTCTTTTTAGCTCTTGGCTTTTTCTGGATGGCTACATATCTTCTAATATTGACTTGAGTTCCCATGAGTGAAACTCCATAGGGATGGATGAATTTTTCAATTTTAGTTTCTCTCTGTTTCTTATTTTTCCTATCTTAAGTTTGCTTTATCCCCAACTTTCAGATTTTTTTAAAATAAAAAGTTTGCATGAACAGTTGTACACATTTTTGTGCATATTTCTCCTAATACATGCATTTTATATGCAATTTTGCCTAATATTCACACTTCTTTGAAAGTATGTTTCCTAATATAATGAGTTTTTTAACATTATTTTCAGCAATATATGCATGTTTGTGTGCATCCCCCCATATATCCATTTTTGTATGCATTTTTTGATTGGAGAGCACCACTGCAAAATTTGGAGACGTGTGAATTTTAAAGGATAACTGAGTTTTTGTTTACATATTGGTTCGAAAGTGTGCAATTAGGTATATTTGCATTAAAATGCAAACTGAACAAATTTCTCCTCCATCCCTACCATGGGATGCTCCCACTTGAAGAAGGGGGGGGATTTTTGCTGATTCCTCCTTCCCCCTGTACCCACTGAAAATCTGCTCCAAGTTGAGAGACACTCAGAAGAATGCAGGAAGAATCTCAGGGGTCTGCAGGAGGAAGGAGAAATTGGCAAAAATGGCCTTCCCCTTCCTCCATTGGGCACCTTTGCCGGATTGCATTCCTTTCCTTGAACAGATACAGCCCTTCCATTCACAGAAGGGCAACACTGGATCCAACTTATTATGTCTTATATTTTTTCAATAGCAATTTATAATTTAAAACAGTTTGTGTATGTTGCACAGGGTCAGAGTACTGCTTAAAACATGCCCCCATTCAGCAGCAGTAGGAATCCCACATATATAATGAAGCCATCATATAGACAATTATTAAGATATAATTGATACGTTGAATATTTAATGCCACTTTCTCTGTTCCTAATATTGCAAATTTGATTTTGCCAGCATTGTTGAATCTCTGGTTAGTTTATTCATTTGCTGCTTTAGCCACAGACCATTACAAATCCATTACAGATTTCAAAAAGGAAATTAAGCAATACAAAATTGTAGTAGATAAAAATATATACATAAAACATAACTAGTTTTACTCCTATCCATCACACTGTAAACACACACACACACACAACGCACACTAAAAATATAAATGGTCTCCACATCAGCATCTTAGAAAGGTAAAAAAATTAATTTAGGACAACATTAGCTTTCACAAACTATTGCCTGGTTTTGTTAGCTGCACACATACAGGATGCTACAGCCTGAACAGGCAAGTAGCACAATCCTTACTCGGAATTAAGCCCTATGTTCAATGGGACTTGCTCTGTAGCAGGGATGGGGACTCAGACTCCAGGACTCGACTCGTGAGTCGGACTGAATCCCCCCTCTGACTCGAGTCAGACTCGAGTCCCAATATTTTTTTAATGGGACTCGAGACTCGACTCGGGACTCGAGACCAAGGACTCGTGTTCCAAAATCGTGTTCCTCAAATGCAACATGGATAGGTTTTAGGAAGTACAGCAAGTTTATTTTTTAAAATCATTTCCCTAAAATGCAACCTTTCAGACATTTTGGGTTTTGCTGCCTTGCCTGCCTGTTTGGGGTTCCCAGCCTCCTCTGCCTGCCTGGTCTCTTCTTAACCAGTTCCACAGTTTGAATTGTCCAAGACAAAGGCCTCTGCCTACCTGTTTTGGGGTTCCCTGCCTCCTCTGCCTGTCTGGTTATTTTGGTTTGTCTGCCTGGTCTGTTCTTGCCAAAATCAGTTGCAGAGTTTTGAAACAAAAAGGCACACTTGTTGTGCCTAGAATTTATTTAAGCCACACATCTGAAATAGTCTTATTTTGTTGGGAAAAAACCCCATTGATTTTAATAGGGACTCATGGAGTCAGCTTTGGGAGTGACTCATGACTCACCATTTTGGACCAAGAACTCAGACTCAAGACTCGGGTCCAAAGACTCGTGACTCGACTCGTGACTCGAAACCAAGGACTCTTCAACATCCCTGCTCTGTAGTAAGTATGTTTGGGATTGCAGTCCACTCACCTGGGAATAAGCACCATTGACCTCAGTAGGGCTTACTTCTGAGTAGACATGACATGTATAGAATTGCACTGTTAGTATGTTTGCTTGTTAACAAATCCTCTGAGAAGTGGGGGGGGGCACTGTAAAGCAGGGATTAGATTTCAGTAGTAAATGCAGGATTCCAAATTCTGTGCTTGTCTCAAATGTGTGAAGTGGGGCAGGGGGAGGGGGGTTAACCTATCTCCCCACCACCACACACTCCCTTTGCAATCTCATTTCCCCAGCCTGGCTCTGAGATTGAATGTCATGATTGGGGGCTGAGGGGGGGGGCTGGGGGGAGGGGTTGTAAACGAAAAGCATTCGGTGAGGATTGGAAAGGGTTAAACCTTTCTCCTCCAGCTTGATGCATCTACCTTGCAAAAAAAGCCACCCTCCTGTCCCAACTTTTTATTTTGGTTGCAAACACAGAACTGGAAACCCTCGATGTAAAGTGTCTGGTTCTTGTGTATCTCCATTCCCAAGACAGCAGGCACATGATTTGAATGTTTAAGGTTGAAAAAGATCTTAACTGGCTATGACCGAGGCCAGAAAGATAGTTTTAAAAAATGAACAAACTGTAAGTAGATCTTCTGTACCAGAATGAAATGGGAATGCTGGGAACAGAAGTCTGCATGGGTAACTACTGCTGGATTCATGGCAGGGGGCACCCTGTACTTTGGCTGTGTTCACCCAGTAAACAACCCCCAGGTGCATTTTAAATTACTGCAGCAGTTCATGGTTCTGTGGGGAGCAATTTAGTCCGAGACACAAGCCAAAGCACTTACCACATTAAAACTAGCAGTGAATGCTTGGCAGGCAACTCTCCTGGCTACAAAACAATTCAGATACCACTGTGCCGAGCATTGTACAATACCATTCTGAATGGAACCCAGACCTCTGGTTCTGGATAGCATCAGAAAGTAACTACCTGTGGCAAGCAACAAAGGAAGAGTGTGTGAGGGCATATTTGCACCCACCTCCCCAGAATGAAGACAGGAGACAGTGTATGGGATAAATCGACCAGACAACAGCGTTATTAATTTCCAAGGTCTGCAATGAGCTCAAACCTCTTAGCAACAGGCTTCCGTGTAGGCTGCTGAGCTTCAGGGGAGAGCTGTGAGTGTACCTCTCCCACTCTCTAGCTTGCATGGGTGACTGCACCCTAGCTCCAAGCACCAGACCAATCTGCTGACTGATCTGTGCTTGTCCTCATCTGCTCACTCGCTAAGGAGGCACCTGACTATTCCATGCCGCTATGGCTGGAAAGCCTTAGATGTGATGAGACTGCCAGAGCCCAAGGGTAGCTCCCCTTCTGTAGCCCCTTGGACTAGTCAGCTGTGACAAGTCAGTTGGGTAAGCACCCCTGCACCATGAAGATGCCTCAGGGTGCTCACCTAATGCAGCTGCATCAGCATCTCACCCTCCATCCTGTGAAGGTAGGGCTGTCCTAAGACATTTTGCTGCCTTAGGGGAGGAACAAGATGGGCCCTCCCATTTCATGTACAACTGGGCTGACAGCTGAATCTTCCTTCCACACTGACAATGGGACACCAATTTCCACCAGATCTGAAGGCAGCAGGCTAGCTTAAGGATCACAGGGCAGTCTGCATGGTACACTGCTCTCTCTTCAACACCTTGATGCCACTTCCCAGCATCTGTCCCCATTTTGTCACTCTGCATAAAATGGTAGGGCAGGCCCTGCATGAAAGGGGTGAAGGGAAACTCGCTCCCTGTCTGAAGCTATGGGAGGAGCACCAATCCTCTGGGGATGGAGGGAAGCATTTGTCCTGACAGACCCCTCACAGCTTCCTGTCCTTGTGGCAACATCACCATAGTATCCAAGGCATCTTTTAGCAAAATCAGGCTAGGCTATGTCCAGGTGTTTGGGCCTCCCTCTTGAACTCCACAATGAGTGTGAAGAGAGAGGCAAATTGCCAGGGCCCATGCTGTGTGTAGAGGGGGAATCCTGCTGGGCTGTTGGAAGAAGGCAGTGGGTTGCCTTCTGCTTCCAGCTGCTATGACAAGCTACTGCTGTGATCAGCTCCATCCTTCTCTTGGGAGGCGCTTTGGTGCTTCAGTTACTTGACACAACAGAGAAGAATACCAAGGCTAATCCCCACAGCTGCCTATTCTGGATGACAGCTCTGACATCCCATGTGTCTCTTTCTGCAGTGTAAGTATGTCAGGGTTGCCTTTCCCAAATGGCCAGTATAGGCAGCCATGAGGTGGGAAAGGGAAAAGGAGGACGTCTTCCCCCATGGGCCCTCTCACATAGCAGTAGTTTACTGCTGCACTGCCTTGGAGACAGTTCTGTAGCAAATATCTTGACCGTGGTGTTAATGCAGATTTGACTATTGTTTTCTGGGAATTGTTGGTACCCACACAACCTCAGAGAAATTAATCACTATTCTTTAGGGCTCCTTCACACATTCCTGTGTGGGAGGGAGCTGTTTCCCTGTAGCCAATTCCCAGATATTTGAATGAGAGATGCAGGAAGAGGAAGGAATTTGATCTTGTGAATTCCGATCCAAACTGATGTGATCCTCACCTCCCAAACTAATGTGCAGACTGGAACTTAGTTATCCACCGGCTTTTGCACTTCCCAAATGTTCCAATGCCATTTTTGGCTAAGAAAAATGTATCAAAAATACATTTAGAAATGCATGTTTTGAAAGAAGCTCTGCATTGACATTCCCCTCCCCCCACCAATGCGTAGCTGTTGGTGGGAGGACTATTTGCGCGTGTAGAGGAATGAGAGGTGAGGCTGTTTAATTTCGAAACTACCTATGGGCTCAAGGCGGGGGGAGGAGCGGTGGAGGCCTTTATTAGGCAGCGTTGCTCCACCCTCTGCCTCTTTTCTCGAAGCAGCTCCCCCCACTCCCTCCCAATTCACAGTGTGGGATTTCTGGTCGCCGGTTGACGGGGCCGAGTAGAAATTTTGGCTCACCATTGCTGATTGGCCTGGTGGTGGTGTGCGTGTTTCGCCTACTCTACACTGTGTTCTTGGGTTGGGTGCTTTTTTGTTTTTGCGTAGTCTCCCTGATTTGGTCACATTGGCAGTAAGTGCGGGTTTTAGGCAGTGGGGTGAGGTCGGTGATCATCCCACGGCACCTTTCAGGTGACTGGCAATACCTTAGCCTCACCTGAGCCCCGTTTCACGGCACGGCCAGGGAGATAGGGTCTGCCTTTGAGGCCAATTCCTCTCACCCGCATGGCGTTTCATGAATTTCATGGCCCCGTGTGGTGACATGGAGGAGGCCTTCCTGACACCGCACGGTGTAAAATTGGGGAGTGGCGAGTTACAGCGCCACACCTCCGATTGGGATGCTTTGCCCATTGAAGGGTATACTGGCCGAGAGCCGGTTTAGCTAGCACCCGCACTCATCCCTTCCCAGATCCTCGAATCAATAAATGTGGCCCTGAATTTCACCATCATTCTGTGTCTCAACTCTTATTTCCTCTTTTGCGCGCGCAAGTATATGTTAAGGGGAAAACACTTGTTTATAGATGTGACTTTTGAGAGAAAATACATTTAAAATGTATATTTAAGTACATTTTTTGGTGTGGATCTTTTTTAAAAAACACTGATCAATGCAAAAATGGGATGAATGGATTTATGGGTAAACATGTGTGAAACTGGCACAAACAATTTGAAGCTTTAGAGGAGAAAGTCTAGTTCAATATATTTCAACCACTATACTGTGTTTACTGATATAGATAGATAGATAGATAGATAATATAGAGAGATATTTTACAAGGGGGCAGGAGGTAATATCAGCCAATCCTTATGAACTACTTTTGTAACTAAAATGGAATCTGACAGCTGTCCTGATGTTTGCCTCAATGTGCCAGTGAAGAGCTTTCAACAAATCTAATAGTCTCCAATCAATATCACCTTTTAGCAATTTCTTCCACAGGTAATCCTGTCAATGAAATGAAATGTGGATCTTAAAATCTACAAAGACTGTGTAAAAATTCCTCTTTTCAGATAAGGACTATTTATGGATCAAATGCAAGAGCAAAGAAACTGCCAATGGAGGAACACACATTAATGAAAATGGCTTCTTCTTCTTTAACACAGATATTATTGGTTCCAGACAAAATTTCTAATTTTCACACTAAATATCTACAACTCCTGCATCAGAGAGACTAACAGGGCTATGATTTGGTCAGCATTTCCCCATCTTCTTTTAAATATAATGGTATAATAATGTAAGTACCCAAACTTGTGGGGGAAATCCCATGCTGCCAAAGGGGGGGGGGGGAAGGACTTGCCAATCAATACTGTCTTTATATAACCTCGCATGTATAAAAGCTTCTCCTGAGGCTTTATTCATATTTTTTGGAATCATTAACATTTTAACTTCCCTTGGTGTAACTGGAGGCCATCCTAAATATGTAGCCAAAGGGGAAAACGTTTCCAGGAAAGGAGAGCAGCTTGTTAGGCAGGGAGGCATGGGGGTGGGGAGAACCCCTATACGCTTCATTAATGGCCTCATTTTATTGGCTATAAATGTTTCCTACCAACAAGGGACAACAGCCTTTTATGATTCACTATGAGCTAAGATGCAATATTTAACAGACAAATTGTCACTACGTTTGAAAGCTTATTTAGGGTGCAGTCCTATGGCAATGCTCGTAAGCCCCTGAACTCAGAGGCTTATGGTCATCCAATGCAGAGCGGGAGAAATGGTGCAGGCGATCTTCGCCTCCTCATCCTCGTCCCCTGCATTTTCACTAGACAGGCTTTTTTGCCCATCTGGTTGGGGCATCTGAGAGGGGGAGGGAAGGAGGCTGGAGAGGCCTCAGGACAGCTCATATCCTGGCCACTCCAGTCTCCTCCCCTCTCTGCCACCAGAAATGCCCCCTTTAACCCCTCTCCAAGGTTGCTTTTCTGACCTCGGAGAGCAGCCAGCATGGTTCTTTCTGTGCCAGCTGCAAGGGGGAGTGGGAGGGGGTTAGGAGCTCTGATTCCCAGCTCCGAGGTTGGAACTCTGCCTCTGACTTTGGGAATCTGAAATATCCTATGGCCCTTCAGACAATGTCTAGAGGCCATAGGATTGCTCCATTCTTTCTAGCTCTTTAATATTTATTTAAGACAGGGGTGTTGAACCTCTTATAGCCCAAGGAAAAGTGGTGGGTGTGGCCAAAGGCAAAAGGGGTGGGGTCAAAATACCAGCATATGTTAGCTTAAAGCTAAGTAACTACGCCTTAGGAGAGGCATCTCAACCTTTCATAAAGGAGAAAAAACTGCACAAAAGCTGGGAAACCACCAAACGACTGGTGGTTGGGGGGAAAGGGGTAGAGCCAGGGGAAAGGGGCTGTGGCCATCTGGGGAATCCCAGTTGGCCAGACTGGGACCACAGGTGGGTTGGATTTGGCCCCCAAGCAAGCCTGAGGTTCTTTGCCCCTGATTTAAGTGGTTAGCCTCTCAGCTCCACTTCCTCTAGTTCAGTGGTGGAAAACCTGTGACACGACACACACCCAATGCTGTTGGATCACAACTCCCACCATTCCTGTTCATTGCCCATGCTGGCTGGGGCTGATGGGAGTTGGAATCCAGCAACATTGGGAGGGCCCACAGGTTCCCTTCCCTGATCTAAGTGGTTATCCCCTGTTAAGACTGAAGTCAGCTGCTGAGTATCGTTAGCTGTGTTTCTTTGGAAACCATGATGGAATGAGCTTGGAGGTTATCTAAAAGTACTATAATAGAAGCTCAGATTAGGGAGGTCATTCATAAATTATTTATTATTATTATTATTATTATTATTATTGTTATTGTTATTGTTATTGTTATTATTATTAGCATTAGCATTAGCATTTTAATGTATTCCTTACAACAACATGTAAGAAAAATCATTATTACTATGTGCCACTTTGCAATTGGGGGGGTGGGGGGCTTAGGCTCACAGAGGGTGGCTTGCCTAAGGCCACCTTGTGAGTTCATGGCAAAGGAGAGATTCAAACCAGGGACTTTCTGATTTGTAGCTCAGTCTCTTAGGCATGCTGTACCAGCCTTTCCCAACCTGGTGTCCTCCAGATGTGTTGGACCACAACCAGGGAAGCTGGTAACTCCTGTTTCAGCAGGGCTCCTAATCCATTGCAGCTTTTATTTTGAGCTTTATAGGAGCTATCCATGGTGCTCTGTGGTGGTGAACCTATTTTGGGGGTGGAGTTCAGCACCATGGATAGCTCCTATAAAGCTCCAAATAAGGCCTGCAGTTGATTAGGGACACCCACCGAAATAGGAGTCACCAGCCTCCCAACTCCCATGGGAGTTGAATTCCAACACATCTGGAGGGCACCAGGCTGGGTGAGGCTGTGCTGTACCATCTCTCAAACAAGTACAGCAGCATGTAAGCAATTTTAATGACCAAAGCCAAGGAAGCTATAAAAGGCAAGAAGATTTCCTTTTAAAAATTAGAATTATAGTTCAAATTAGGAGAATAAAAAAAGGGATATAACCTCAGGCAAAACAAGTGTTGGGACGGGATGCTCAGATGCTCAAATGTAGTGATTCAGTCCACAGCTGGAAGTGAACTAGTGACCTGATTCAATAGGGATGTGTGAATTGGCAAAATTCAATCCAAAGTTCTCCAAATTCCTGACTTGAAACTAGTTCTGACTTGAATCCATATCAGATTGTGAGCTTCAGTGGGGACCAGGGGTGGTGGTGGTTTCGCATGAAAATCCATGCATATTTCTGTGCACATTTTCCCAAATGTATGCATCAGTTGTGTGCATCTTTGAAATGTACACATTTGTCTCCCATTGATTAAAGCATATTTGTGTGCATTTTCAAAAGCACATATTTTTCATGCTATATTTTCAAATGTACACATGCTGCCGAATGCATTTTTTTTGGTCCGCAAATCACACTGCAAGCTTGGAAATGTATGGACTTCACCTGCAGGTTGTGTCTGAGTCCGTGATCAGTCCAAAAGGTGTGAACTGGGTAAATCCTGATCTAAAAATGAACTGAAATGAATTTCTCATAATCCCTATTCACACATTCCAAAATAATATGTAAATCAGAATGCAGTTATTCTGATTCCATACTTATCTGAATTTTGCGATGCATTTTTTTTTAAATGTACCAAAATGCATATAAAATGCAGATTTTACCATTAAACGTGTATAAAAATGTGTACAGATATTCATGTGAATTTGCCCTCACAGACTTATGAATGAACACATGTGAAACTGACATAGCCAGAAAATGGTCTCATCGGTCCATCCCTAGATCGCACTATGACTGACAGAGGCAGGGTATCCAACCATTGCACGCGTAAAAGGGGAAAAGAAGAGGCGAGACACAGGTATATGGTGTAAATAAAGGGCCACATTTATTAATCAAGATCTGCAAAGGGTGAAAGTGCAGGTACTAATTAAAACCAGCCATTGGCCAGTGAGGTATCCCGGGCAGATACATCCAAACCGAGGGGGTGGCGCAGCACTTCGCCACCCCCCCCCAGTTTTACACCCTTGTGGGTGCTGGGAGGCTTTTTCACAGTCCCCACCTCACGGTGTCGCACAACACCAATACGTGTGATGTAAGCCAGCCTCACTGGCGATCCGTATCTCCCACCACTAAGCCGCAAAACTCAGCAAACGGGGAGCCTCAGGTCTCGCCAGCCACCTGAACGGTGCCATTGGATGATCACCGAACCCTAACCCCACTGCCTATTCCCGCACTTACTAGCCAAATGTGACCAGATTGGACCAAATCACACAATACCCAAAATAAAAAACACCCAGCCCTGCAACACAGTGTAGAGTAGGCGAAACACACCCATTGCCCCCAGCCAATCAGGACAATGAGCCAAAATTCCTACTCAGCCCCTGGAAATGGCGGCCAGTGAAGCCCACACTGAGAACAGGGAGGGAGATGCAAAAGAAAGAGGCCAAGAGTGTGGGCATGCGGGCCTAATAATGGTCCTTCACGCCCCACCCTTCTATGATTTGATTGGAGGGTGAGATGAAATCACCCCATAGTGGTCTCACTCTCCTTTCCCCCGTGCACAAAATTCTCCCCGCCCACAGTTGCACGTGGCCGGGGGAAGGGAATTCCTGTAGTACTAGTAAGTACCAGATCTGGCCCATATGATATGCCACAGTAACATAGATATTATTGGCTGACGCACGCTGCTGTGCCAGCATCACATCCTCAAAAATTTGTGATAGCAGACTGACCAGAAGCTGATGCCACAGATCATGATGTTACGTTGTCATGATAGGCATCATCTCTCTTCTTCATAGGTTTGGGCCTATGGTTACATATTAGGATACCTATAATAGGACTGGGCCTAAAATGTGAGTTGGAGATTCTCTTGGCTACTTCATTGTCAATTATTTGCTTTCTTTTATATTGCTGTGGTAGATAGTCATGCCCATTGGTGTTCCTGGCAGTTAAAGTTGCATTTCTAAGGCTGCATGATTTTAAATCTATATATATAAAAGGAAGTGTCCTGACTGACTGACTGACTGACTCATCAACGCCCAGCGCAAACCGTTTAATCTAGGAATGTGAAATTTTGAAGGGACATTGCTTTTATGACGTAGACCCCCACCAAGGAATAATTTGGGAAATTCCATCCCGAGGGGGTGAAAAAAGGGGGCAAAATCACCCCACTCTCATATCTGCAGCTCTGCAAATAGGCCTCACCTCATAATTGCTGCAGGAGCCAACTTGCTGCAGGAGCCAATAGCAGCAGTTATGCAAATAGCCCATACAACACACTTAGAATGTTCGTATGAATTCCTGCAGGGGCCAATAGGGCTGGGTATGCAAATCTCCCCTAGGCCATTTAGAATGTTCTCTGAGGGGGTGAAAAGAGAGGGAAACTTTTTACATGACGGGGTAAAAAGGGAAGGAAACATTTTACATGACTGACTGACTGTTGGGGGGGGGGCATCGTCGCATAGGCTCCATCACGTTTAGACGGATCTACCCCAAACTTGGCATGCTCACTCTTCATCACCTGTAGATTCTCAGGATTAACCTGATTTTTCTTTACGAACAGATATTTCTGTCACAAAAGATTTCTGCTGCCAGCACCCAGCCTAAACGTTACACTTTCAGTCAGAGACACTGCATCTTTTCCATACATGTTTCTTTTAAAAACAATTATACCGAATCCTAAAATCCACGCGAGCGCAGCCATAGGCAACAGCTAGTATTGAATATTTAAATATTTTTAAAATACTAAAGCCAGGTCCAGCATCAGCATCCAGCATGGTCATGCAAATGCTGGAGCCTGCCTGCTTCATAGGCAGTGTGGTCAGGTGTCCTACTGTACACAGGACAGTCCTCTATTTGAAGGCATCCTCTATTTGAAGAGGTGTCCAGTACAAGTCTGGTCTGAAGTCAAAGAACTGTAAGAAGGGAGAGCCTTAAAGTTGCCCATCAACAGTTAGTACGTGGACAGCAGATGGAGCAGGCACCCTAGTCACCTAGTCAGTCTTCTCCATTGTGGTGAGAAATATTGTCTTTCTTTTAAAATTATAATTATTTCTGAATTCGGACCTGTACATATACATTTGCTTATGCATATTTGTGTACATTTTTTTGGTGATGTTTCCATTTTTTTAAAAAAAATAATTATGTTGTTTAATTTCAAGGACAGGGGCAGCTTTGCAGTGGCCCCAATTTCTCCTCTCCCACCCCAAATGTAGCAATGCTGTGTGCTGGGGATGTGGCTCAGAGGCACTTGGAGGAACTGAAATGGCAGCTGCTGCAGAGCTGCCTGGCCTGGTGCATTGCCTTTCAATACTGAGTCCTGAAAGGACTGAAAGAAAGAAAAAAGTTGTGCCAGGATACTGCCCAGGCTGGCACATCTTTTTTCTCTCCTTTCTTTCAAGGACCCAGCGAAAAAGGAAACATGCCAGGCTGGGTTGCTTTGCATTACTCTCCCTGCTGCTGCTCGCTGTGTCTGAAGTGGGGCTGAATTTTCCACCTGAGAGGTGCTAGTGATGGGGGGGGGGCAGGACTGGATCACCTGCCTGGGAGATGCCCTTGGTGGGGGCAGAAGTCATTCTGCCTGGAGCCTTCTCAGTTTTGGCTCCAGGTCCAATTAAAACTTAACTGGCTTGAAAATCCAAACCTCAATGACAGACCCAAGTTGCATGACTGGGTGGAATGTATTCATAAGTTCAGGACCATTTGGGGGCATGAAAGCTTTTTGAAATGTGTTTAATGGCCCATTTTTATTGTAATTATTTTCAGTACATTCCCACTGTTGCAGAGTTAAATAAAGTGTAGTATTAAGTTATTCTGACTGCAGGGGGCCAAGAGCATTTTGGTATTAAATGAAAATTGAGTACACACAAACATGTCTCTTCATTAGTTTTTCAGCACCTCTTTCCAGGCCATTCAGCAGGAAAGTAATTTGTGGATTTTAACAGAACTTGTCATAGAATTAATTGCTTGGTTAGGATGCTGAAATTATTTATTAAACAACTTGAAATAGTTAACCTGATTTTTCCCCCCAATTCCCTGAGCAAATTTTGAATCTGACAGGCCAGGCATATGCTTCTGAAAAATGGACAAGATTTGGAAAATGTGTTCATAGGGAGATTAGTGCCTTGAAATACCTTGTTTTCCTCTTTGGTCCTCACAGCAAAAGTTACAAAGCCTTTTGAAAACACTGTCAGGATTAGAAACAAATTAAGAATGTGATTGTCATAGGGCTATGCAGGCTACCCTCCCCCTGTACCTCACCACCCATGCGTTCAGTGACCATGAGAAGGGGCCCTATATGCATAAGTGCATAGAGGCCATTTACATGAGGGGGGAATCTTGACTGGCCCAGGGTCAATCAAATGGAGAAGCACTATGCATGTATGTTGGTACACGCATAGGGACACTTCTCACGGTGTCTGAATATGTGGCTGACAGTGGGCATGGCTGGTGGGTGCAGTGGTGTGGCTAGTCTCTGTGGCTCTGTGACCCCCCCCCTCCAATGTGCTTGTAACTCATGGGGATGCATCTGAGCTCTGCTACTCCTATAACCCAGCATAAATTCAATATGGTGTCTTTACGTACCGGGGATGTTGAACCTCTTTCAGCTCTTCCTGCCAGTAACTAAGTCTTAGCGAAGAAATTTCAACCATTTAGAATGGAGTAAAAACTGCACAAGAGCAGGGAAACCACCAGAGTATCTGTGGCCGGGGGAAGGGGCTAGGGGAAGGAGCATGGTCATCTCAGGAACCCTGGAGGGATGGATTTGGCCCCCAGGTGGGCCAGATTTTTTGGCCCCTGGGCCTGAGGTTCTGTACCCCTGATCTATCCATTTAAAGATGCTTGGGCCCCACTAACATGCTTTCTAATTCACTGGCAGTATTATAGAATTGTTACAGTCTTTTCATTTTACAGTAGATAAAAAGGTAGCATTTAGTAAGGACTAACACTTCTGGATTGCCAGAAAAATCCAGCCCTGCCCCCTCATCCTCATTGTGTTTCATCACCCTCTACTTGTGGAGGGAAAACAGTCTGAGGTGGAGAACCACCTCTATCCATGGGGGCGTTCCACACGACCCAGAATGCTGAATAATCAGACTGCTCTAACTACAATAGCCTTTATCATCATATCTTGGATCCAGACTTAGAGAATACCCATTGGAATCAATGGGACAAGTTAGCCATGACTAACTTAAGTTTCATTTATTTCAGTGGGTCTACTCTAAGAATGACTAAGGCTGCAACCCTATGCCCACTTACCTGAGAGTAAGCCCCATTGAATTTAATGGGACTTACTTCCGAATAGGCAGGTATAGGATTGCACTGTAAGGCTGGTGTATCCAACCTCACATATTCTGTGATCTTCACAACTATGGTCATTTAAGATTCCATTTGAACATTTGTGTAGGAAACTGAACAATTATTACTATGTATATATGCACTGATTTATGGAGCTTTTATTCCAGCTTTCTGCCAAGAGCCAGCCCCTCAAGACAGCTGAAACAATACAATCTTAAACCCTATAACAACAAAACACTCAGTAACAATCATTTGACAATAATGATAGTATAATCATCAGCATAGTTGGGTCATGTCTGTGTATGGAGGCTGCCAACAACAGCAGCCATCTCTTAAGTGAAAATAGAAATGTGAACTTCTGGTGGTTGTTATTCAGCACAGAGGGTATTTTTTTTACCATGTCTTCAGATTGTGCAGAACCTCCTTGTGCATGACTGCAGTGTTTTCTACCCTGTGGCTGCCTTAGCCTGCAATCTGTTTTACATGGAAGGCGAATACATTTATTTATATAAGCCTTCACAAATACAGTATGTTCCACATGGAGCGTACAGATAGTTCATTGGCTATTTAACCATCCATGAACATTGATATTTGTCAGAGTGCCAGGCAGCCAGGAACCTCTGATTCTAGGCTGTTTAGAATGGATTTGGAATGACACAGTGCTAAGAGATGCCACCCTTTGAGAAGCATTAATTATTGTCAAAGGCAACAGAAAGCACATCTAAGTGGAACAAAACAACTTGAAGGAGAAATATTAATGGTGAGGAGATACCAATTCAAAAATATAATATTCTTTGAATTGGTATATCCTTACCATTAATATTACTCTGTGGGAAGTCCTCTCTTCACTGGCTTTCTTTTAAAATCATATCTACGATCACTGCATTCTGAGAGCCAAAACAGACATTAATTTAAACCCATGTCCTCTGGAGTAGGTGCAGGGCCCCTGATTCAGATCTTAAAAGTCCCTCCACCCCATCCAGATCAGGTCCCCTGATCCCACTCTCCAGAGTAAAAATGAAAAGAAGATGTAGCTGCTAGACACAAATTTAAAGTAATGGCTGTTTTGGCCCTGAGAAGGAATTTTCAAGACTGTGCCTTTTCCTTTTTGCTGCAGCAGCAGTTATGAGGAAACTTTTTGTGGAAAAGAAGATCCACCTGGCATTTGGTTGTGGGAAAGGTTCCACATGTTGTGAGACTGAAGGTCAACAACACCGGCTCATCAAACCTGACTCACTGGGCTTTGCTGAACCTCTGTTTGTCTACAGTCCAATTGCTATTTGATCCTTTCCTGAACACAATTTCGAATGGATTACCTTTTTGAGGAGACTGCAGAAACTAACCTCACTGTTAGAAATGGTTATGAGGCCACCTTGAGACCCATCTGAAAAACTCTTCTATAAATAGAGTATGTCAATCAAGTTTCCTCATCTAACCCATTTCATCTGGAAGAGGTTTTCCCCCCCTCCTTCCTGTGTAATCATTACCTCTCTCTAAAGTCCTCCGTGATTCATGAGGACAGATCTTCAAAGAAAATCTACCATCTAATCTATGAAGTACCATAATGTTCTGTAAACTCTTTCCATAGTGTATTGTGCATGACTGAGATAATCTATAAATTTCTCCATAGAGCTACTGCATGAGTTTATTGAACAGTGCTAAACGTGGCATTCAGTGCATCAATGCTTACACTTTATTGATGAAACCTCAGAAATATCTTGTCAAAAACTGGGATCTTTTCCCAAGTGAGGTGAGCATAGTGCATTCTGGGTAAGTAGATAATAGTCATCACATGTCAATGTTGCTATATTACTCAGTGCTAAGCAGAGCATTGCTAATAGTGCCAGTGCTTTCTGAATAATTTCTTTCACACTGTTGTCATTAGCCCTATTCAGGTATTATGCCTGAATAGGATACAAGAGTGCATGTAGGAAGGGCAGGGCCACACATGCCAGCCCCACCCCAACATCCCCATCCCGAACTAGGGATGTATAACAAATTCATTTCAGTTCGTTTATGACCCAAATTTAGCCTGCTTGCACCTTCCAAGCCTGAATGTGAATGCAATCTGTCATCTAAGCTTGTATGTTCCCGAGCTTGCGATGCTATTCACGTGGGGGGGGGGGGATGCCTTTAAAATGTGTACATTAGAAAAATATGCAGGGAAAATGTATACTTTTTAAAAAGTGCACACAATAACACTTTGATCAATGGGAGAAGATTGCATACTTTTGAATGTGCACCCAAGTACTCACCCAAGTATTTCATAATTTTCATGCAAAAACAGGAAAAACGCTCACAATCTGATATGGACATGAGTTGGACCAAACCTCAAGGCAGAACTTGGAGAACCTCAATGAGCTTTGCTGATTTCCAAACCTCCCCATGTTGAGTGAGGAAATCTGAAAGCGACTTCTATTCCCATTCACTTCAATGTTATTAGAAGCCTCCACGTGACCAGGAACCCTGCTTTATTAGGGTTCCTGATCACACAGAGAATTCTACTCATGTTCAAGTGAACATGAGCAGAAGCCTCCAGAAGGCATCCATCTGGCATTCCAACTATCATTGCCCCCTTCAGATGCCTGAATAGGGCTATTGTTATCATAATCCTGTTTAACTTTTCATCTGTTATAGGCTCATACACTTCTACAGTAGACCTTTAGAACCTTCCTGTGACTCACTAAGCCAAATTCAGCCCTCTCCCCAACCAGGTATGTATTGGGGCCTACAACTCCCTTTTTTTTTTGTCCAAGCAGGCAGCCAAAGCAGGGTTATCATCAAGCCCCAGCTTGGCCACCATAAATGGCTGGTGGGATGCATTTATATTGGTGGGTTTCAGTTTCTGCAGGTAGCTTCAACAGCTTAACAGGTTCGCAGCCACCAAATCCATTTCTGGACTGGTTAGCAGCAGGTGCCATGTGTGCATGCATCATGCATGCATGCACACCATCTCCATCACCATTGGTTGGTATCCATCACCACACCAAAAATGTTTGATGCATTACTTTGCTTCCCGCTTGTCCATAGCCTCTGTTGTAATCTGAAGAAGCCTGAGGACAAGTTAGTGGTGGCAAAAGGCAATGGAATTAGAGATGGACGTGACTTTAGCAACCAGTTTTATTAATTTTTTAAATCTTGAACTTTATCATACTTTTAAAATTATATGGTTATATCCAATTATATGCCTCCAAGCCCTGTCTCTGGAGGAAACCCTGTTGTTATTTCCATTCTCACTGGGGCTTGCGCTAGACGTGACTGCAGGGTTGCTTGCCACAGTGCCAGCTCCAGGTTTTTGAGGGCCCTTGGGCAAGGCAATGGGCCTTCTTCCTCAGTGAGTCTACCTTCTTACCACCATTGTCACCAGCTGCTGTTGCTCCTCATCCTGTTTCCCATCATTGCTACCACTTGCTTGCTTGACAGGTGAGCAAACAGGCAGTGGCATCTCCTGCTCCTTCTTCTCACCACCACTGTTACCTGGGCCAGAGTGAGAGGCAGGTGAACAAGCAGGTTGCAATGGTGAAGAGGAGGAGCAAGTCCAGTGCACTTTTGTCAGTGGTCCCCTGCTGGGGACTGGGCCATTGGCAGGTGCCCAACCATTCCTACCATTGATGCAACCTTGGTTTTCCAGATGGGGGAAGGGTGTTTATTGCTGGAAGTGAGGGAATTGATGGAACTGGTCACTATGATCTAGTTAGAGCCCATTTGTTCACAGAAGCCAGCTTTTCTCCCTCAAACAGAGGATCAGTGCTATTGCTGAATATCAGACTGGGCATTCATGGGCATTTCCAGCTCCTGGACTGGCCCTTTAACCTTGGGGAAAATGCATGCACAGCAGCCTATCACAGTGCATGTATAGTGGTGGGTGAAGTCCATTGACTTTTGTTAGAAATCACAGACATTTCTTTTTTAAAAGTAAGTTTCTGGCCCTCATGGTGACAGAGATAAATTGAAAATGTGAGATTCAAGAACCAGATAGAAAGCAAAAGACTAGCCACACTCCATATGCCTTTCATACCATGGGACTTCCCAGTCATTTTTGAGACTTTTGATACAGGATTTGTTTTTACATAGTTGGCATGTATGTATGTACCGTATATGTAATGCACTTTGTGCAAGTTTGCCAGCTACCACATCCATGCAAATGATACTCAAAACAGATAAATAGATAAATAGATAATATTTAAACTATCTGCAAAACACTGACATATAAATAGGCTGCCCTTTCTGTGATTATTTTTGATCTGTGGGAATTTCATGGTCTAATTATATTCAGTGGGAAACAGACATTTTTCAAATTCATTAACTGTAGAAGCCTTTTGAGTTAAATGAAATTGTGCTTGTATTCTGAGTTATCATTAATATTATTATTTTAATTGCCCCAACTTTTTCATGCTGAAATAACATTTTCTGCAGGAACTCGGTATTCTCAAGCATTTCTGAGTCATCAATAATTTTATTCTCATTTACAGACCTACATCTTTCTCCCCCTGGCTAACACTGACTCATTCTGATTAGTGATGTGTTGATTTTCTTCTTCTTCTTCTTTTCTTTTCTTTCCTTCCTTCCTTCCTTCCTTTCTTTCTCCCTTTTTGCTGTTCTTAAGTTGTTCTTGCTTCTACCCCATTTTTATTAACCTCAGATCTTTAAGCTGCCCCTTATGAAAGAAAGCTAACTATTTTTCTTATTCTTCAAATAAATTGTTCTGTATAGAGCCCCTTGTTTGGAATTTTTCAGAATATTTTTCATGTCTAAGTGAAGTTGTAGTTATTTTGTCTGCTGTTTATTTCAAATGGAGGGTTTCCCTGGCTGCTATTCTATACACTATTACCTGGGAGTAAGCCTCATTGAACTCAATGGGACTTACTTCTGAGTACACATGTATAGGATTGCATTGTAAGAATACTTCCTTGTACTTTGACTTGTCCAAGATGTGTGTACATTAATATATACCTTGAAATCTGATACAATATCTTGTCATTTGGTATTTATAGGAATGCTGGAGATTATATTGGGCTGCGCAAAAAAGTTTTGACAGCTATTACAAATTGATTTATGATCCAGAAACTAACTTTTTATTGTTTAGGTTCAATACATTCAAGTGTTAGGTGCTCGTATTTGCACTTTTGCTTAGTTTCTTTAGTGTGTTGGCATGCTCAGTTAGTTCCTATGCATCAAGTTAGGAGAAATGTTTGATGTGGTCAATGGTCATGGATTTGTGATGGTAGTAATTGTTGTATATGGCACAAATGGGCCATGATCCACAGAAACACTTAAGCATATGTGGGTGCAAAGCATGCACACAGCTGGAGTGTTGTTTAGTGCTTTGGCTGCAGCGCATTTGTCACCAAAGAAGAAAGCTGTGTTTTAAACTAAAGAGCAGTTTGTCTCTGGCAGTGGAAGCTGCTGTGGCAAGAACCTTTTTACATATATAAAATATGTCTATCTTGCCTTTCTGCCAAAAGATGGAATTCAAGGCAGCTAACAATAATAAAACCAAGATTAAAATAAAAACTTAATTAGAACAATAATAAAAACAAATAGATAAGTACGATTAAAAAAAAACAATGAAAGAAATAAGTAGCACACTGTGCTGCACACACACTGATGTTTTGAGCATGCATGATCATTCCATATCATGCTTACATTTACTCATGTACACCCATTAGCTTTTTCACTTTCATGCAGAAACAGAAATACTTTATTTAGATTGGTGCAGCCATGCTACAACCCAAAACTGTCAGTGCCAGCGTATCCCAACACTCTTCCAAACTATGTGTCTGATGCTTCAATAGCAACACTGTAAGACAGGGGTAGGCAAGCTTGTCTAGATGTTTAGACTATAGCATCTCCCATAGGCCCCAGCCACCCTGGCCAACTCCCATAGGCCCCAGCCACCCTGGCCAATGGTTTTCTAGTCCAAAATGTCTGTAGGGCACCCTATGCCTATGTCAGCACTGTGAGCCATTTTCATGCCAATCAGAAACTAGATCATAGTCATTCAGGTGGACAAACCTTGACACTTGACACTGAACTCCTGTGTGGTGTAGTGGTTAGAGTGTTGGACTAAGACTTGGGAGACTGGGGTTCTAGTCCCCACTTGGCCATGATGCTCACTAGGTGACTTTGGGGCACTCACTGATTCTCAGCCTAACCTACCTTACAGGTTTGTTGTGAACATAAAATGTTGATGAGGAGGCTCATGTAGGCTGCCTTAGGCTTCTTGGAGGAAAGGTGGGATATAAATGTAAAAATAAAAACAAATATAATATGTGTAGTGCCCATACTAGTGTATTTTAGATGTGTCTTTATAAAGCCTGAAGGCATTCATCTGACATGTCTGCCCCACATTGTGTAGAGTCAACCACTGATTCACCTGGAAACAGTTTACTGCAGAAACAGTAGAGAGGGCTTTTATCAAATGACACACTGGAGGTGTTCTACGTGAATATCCTCTTCTGGCCATGCAGTGACCTGTGTCAGCAGGTAGATGGAAGGTCCATCTAGTGTAGTGGTACCCAATCTTGGACCCCTTATATTGGACCATAACCCCCATCATCCCCTCTGGCAAGTGTGATAGGAGTTGTAGTCCAACACCATCTAGGGACCAAAGATTCAAAACCACTGATCTAGTGACTAGTCCATAATCCTACTTCCTACAGTGGCCAACCACATGCCTTTGGGAAGCCCACAAGCAGGAACTAAAGGTGATAGCTCTTCAGTTCTCCTGTTGTTGCTCCCCAGCAACTTTTGTTCAGTGGGAGGCTACCTCTGCAACTGGAGGAGCTCTTCTCCAACGACCCTCTCCTCCAAATGCACAGAGGGGGAAGGGGATTGCACCTGCTGGCTCTGTCCCTTACCCTCCATGTGTTCACTGAACGGTTTGAAAAGAGGCAGGAATGAGGCTTGAACAATGTGGGATTTGTGAACAAACAAAAGAAATGACACTAATGAACTTCCATGTGGCACTACGAACTCATCCAGCTGTTAGGATGAGACCTTTTCTTGTTCTCAGATTCAATTCATTTATGTGGTTGTTTCTTTTAGTGAACTCCAATATTGCCTACCCAAGAACATGTTTGTATTTATTGTGCAATGTGTAAGAGCATTCCTGTGCTCCCATTATAACATAAGAGACAATGCTTGTGCAAAAGTCAATGCTTTGCATTGGTGGAACTTTGATGAGCTATTTACTTTGTACTGATATTTTATTCATTTTATTGTGGTGTTTTAATGGAAATTGTTTTTAGCTATTTCATATTTTGTATGTTTTAATAATTTTGTTGTGTCTCATCTTAGGTCTTTTTAAAGAGAAAGGCAACTAAGAAATTCAATACAAATAATAATAGATAATAACTTTTAAAGATCATTTGCACTTTTACATGTTTATTTTATTTATTTCCAATATTTATATACTGCTCCACATCTAAACAGATTCCAGAGTGGTGAACAATCTATATATATAAAAGAAGAAGTCCTGACTGACTGACTGACTGACTCATCAACGCCCAGCTCAAACCATTTAATTAGTTTTCAAAGTTTATCATAGAATCATAGAATCATAGAAAAGTAGAGTTGGAAGGGGCCTACAAGGCCATCGAGTCCAACCCCCTGCTCAATGCAGGAATCCAAGTCAAAGCATCTCTGACAGATGTCTGTCCAGCTGCACCTTGAATGCCTCCAGACTGGGAGAGCCCACCACCTCCCTAGGTAGTTGATTCCATTGTCTTATTGCTCTGACAGTCAGGAAATTTTTCCTGATGTTTAGGTGGAATCTAGGTTTAATAATGGTGAACTTTACGATAAGACATCAACCTGTGAACTTTACATTAAGACATCAACCTGTAAATTATATTTTGTACAGTTTGGATTAAAAACTCATGTTTCTTTTAAAAACAATTGTACCAAATCCTAAAATCCACGCGAGCGAAGCCGCAGGCAACAGCTAGTAAAAAGATAAAACAGAAAAAAGAATAAAACAATATGTTAAAAATGGGATATCAATAAAACCATGGCTGGTCAGTCAAGGAAGGCTTCCTGAAATAAAGATGTTCTCAGGAGGCGCTGAAAACAACACAGTGTTGGTGCCTCTCTGACTTCCAGAAGCAGGGAGTTCCACAGACATGGAGCTTCTCTTCTCCAAGTGGACTCCAGTCAGGGTATAGCTCCATGCAGAACCACCAGGAACATGCCACCTGATGACCTCAGCGACAGGCAGGTTGGTAAGGGAGAAGGCGCTCTCTCAAGTATGTTAATATTTGGTAAGTTTACCCAGGTAGAAAAGGCACACAGACCTTGTCAGGTGTGACAGGCATGAATTTATATAAAATTGAACTCTTCCTTCTGTCTGTATAAAATACTCAGAAGTTCAGCAAGTGGGAAAGGATCAGGCCCCACATGTCTGAGCATTTTTATGGAATGTGCATCAAATTTTACACAATGCATCCATGCATATGTATTTTGTATACAGTAATTCTGGAACAAAAATGCAAAGTGAGCATGGTTCTTGAGGCATGTAGGTACAAAAGCATAAACATGAGGGGGGGACCTTCAGTTGTGTAAATAGATAGTATTAATTCATTAACAAATTATTATCTTTTCTTAACTGCATTAGTTTAAACACAGTTCTCTAATATTAATGCTGATATTAAATTTAACAGTAAGGGAGAGGACTTCTTACTTCTTGTTATTAACAAATATCAGTTCCATTCAGGTGTGGGCCTGAAGCAGCGCCACATCTGTTGTGGGACACCCCACTGAAAAGTGCACTGCACAGCCTGGGAATCAGCAGGGTGTTGTCGCCTTTATTCGTCTCGAATTATAAAACCACAAGGGGCGATAAACCTGCCCTTTAGGCATCTCTGATAATTAGTTAAGAACACAATTAAAACTAGCAGCACACTCACAAAGTTAAATACACTGTTCGGAAGAAGTAAATGATAAACAGCACTTCCAAACAAGTGGTCCCTCCCATTGAAATGAATCTGAAAGTACATCTACATCTACAGTCTACAATCACCTCACTGTAGAACCATCCCGTTAATCTTCATTAGTTTACTTTTAGAGCATATTGATTTAACTTAGACTATAGCAGCCTCCCCCAACCAGATGCCCTCCAGATATTTTGGACTACAAATCCCAGCATTCCTGACTATTGGCCATGCTGGCTGGGTAGGTGGAAGTCCAAAATGTCTGCTGGCACCAGGTTGGGGAAGGCTGGACTACAGGTCAATCCTATGAAGTCTGCAAAAGGCTGATGCTACTGCACCAGCCCTTGCACTGAGACAATTGGCATCCTGTTCTGTCACCTTCTGTTTTGTGTTGCATTAAGGTCTGGATCCTTTGTTCACTGTATTTTTGGCCTGCTGTCCTTTTGTTGCTGTCCCTCCCGTATGCAGACTGTGACATGTGAGCGTCTTTCTCAGTGCCATCTGTTTATACATGATACAGAATGGTGTGGTTTCCATCATCCCATGCTTTTCCCCTCACTGGTCCAGGACTGGTCCTATCATTAGGCGGAGTGAGGCGGCTTCCTCAGATGGCAGATACTGGAGGACAGGGAATGGGCAGCGGTGAGGTGTTGGGAGGACAGAGCTGTGGATGCTATGAACCCTGTCCTACACCCTTTAAGCTAGTTTGCTTGCTGTCTTCAGGTGTAGTGGAGGGCCATGTTGAAGCAAGATCCAATGATCACTCTTGTTGGCTTCTGTATGTGAAATGGTTCAGTCAACTTTTTACACTTTGCCTCAGGCAGGAAAATGCCTTGGGCCAGCCTGGACTGCTCCCAATAATGTCTGTAATGTCTGCCTTCGTGCAAAGGGCAGATTGCCTAGTTTTGTGCTGTATTGGCAACAACACCCTGCCTACAATGGGCTGCATTGTTAGTGTGGCAGAGACTCATACAACAATATCTGTTGTTGTTGTTGTTGTTGTTGTTGTTATTATTATTATTATTATTATTATTATTATTATTATTTCAATTTATATCCTGCCTGTATACTATTACTCTAGGCGGCGTACAAAATAGCAATCAAACAAATAAATATGCAATAAAAACATAAAAGCAGCATAAAAATTCCATAAAAATTCCATAAAAACAATAAAATTCCATAGAAATATGATAGAATATTATAAAAGGAAGGCCTGCTGAAATAACAAAGTCTTCAGTGCCTGCTTACAGACATTCAAAGAAGTCAGCAGGCCTATTTCAAGTGGCAGGCCATTCCACAACTGAGGGGCAGCAAAAGAGAAGGACCTTCGACAAGTAGCTGCCAGTCTCACCTTAGGCAGCTGCAGCAGATGGCCCTCCGAAGACCTTAAGTGGCAGGGTGGAAGATAGGGGAGGAGGCGCTCCCTAAGGTACCTTGGACCTAGACTATGTAGGGCTTTAAAGGTAAGAACCAGCACTTTATACTTTGCCCGGAAGCAAATTGGCAGCCAATGTAAAGATCTTAAGACCGGTGTTATCTGGTCTCCACGGGGTGTCCCAGAGACCAGCCTGGCCACCATATTTTGTACTAGTTGAAGCTTCCGAACCAAGTATAGAGGCAACCCCAAGTAAAGCGCATTACAGAAATCAAGCCTAGAGGTTACCAGCGCGTGCACCACCGTTACTAAGTCCACGTATTCCAGGAATGGGCGTAGCTCACAAATCAGTCGAAGCTGGTAACAGGCACCTCTCACCGTCGCCTCCACCTGAGATGCCAGGAGTAGGGTCGGGTCAAGAAGTACTCCCATGTTATCACAGGGCTAGCTGTGCCTTGGAAGAAACTCAACAGCACAAGCAGTACTGATGCAATATATATGTGCATGTTTGGTGTGATGACAGGTGCCTACTGGATAGTATCCATGATGTATAACACATTGATTTTCCTTTTAATCCCCATAACATTTTGGGAACATTTTGTACAAAATTAAGCATAAAAATTATTTTTAGTAAATCCCTTACAGCAAGAAAAAATGAATGACATTGATTCAACCAGAAGCTCTTTATATGATTTGGTTTCATCAATTTCAGAGCTCCTTTAAAATCTATGGGTCTAGCAAGAGTGGCTGTAATTAGACATTAGGAAAATGGAAACAGTATGAATCGGTTCTACTCAGCTTGCAGGCTACTAATACTGGGTCAAAGCAAGACGGTAGTGGTAAAGAGGAGGTGATAGTTGCTCCTTCAGGGAAATAATCATATGAACACAGCCTGTGTCTCATATATGAAAATATCCCAGGTATCTCATTATAATAAAGAACACTGTCCATTGCATCACACTGCACTGCTGTGGGTATTTACTGAAGGTTTCACTTTTATATCTTGTTAGATGTTTTACTTTCCTTAATGAAAGGGAATAACACAAGCCAAAGTCTTCACAAGGAAATCTGCCTGCTTTGTGGTTCTCTCTAATTGGCAAGTGCCTCATTCACTCATCAGACTTCTGGCAAACTAGGACAAAACATTTATGTAAAACATTGTAAAAATTTTATGTGCAATATTAAACAAAGACTTTAAGCTTGTGTTCTTGTTAACATGGCTACATTTCCAGTATACAAATCAAAGATGTATGTAGAGTCCCTTTTCTGACAGATACCTAAGCAGGGTGCTGTCTCATGAATGATAGCTTTACAAAACTGATTGAGGCTACAGCTTCAACTTAATAGTGTTGCTTTGGTATTATTAAATTAATAGACCTCTTCAGTGCATAAATCTAATATGCAATCTTGCAGGACTGTGACTTCTGTATTCCACTATTGCTTGTTACATATTTGACAATAATGGGTGTTTAGGTCTCAGTATAACAATTTGTGTTACCTAACACACACACACACACACACACACACTCAAAAAACACCCACCCTCAGCCCGCTCTCTTCTTCATTAATGTCTTTGTTTAGGATAAAAGCTAATGAGTTAATAGACAGTTTCCAGTACATGCTCAATTAAATAACAAATGCATAAACAATTGTTTTCCTAAATGTAAACAAAGGGCTTATTTGACCCATATTATTACACTATTTGTTAAACTTGCTTTGATGTTGTTTGCTTTCCAGGAGGTTCTAGCTGAGCAGTTCTCTCATCTGGCAAATCAATTAATCAGATCTTATTAACAGACCATTTTTGTTCTTGGGCCTGGCATAATTTTCTACTGTTTGACATTAATTTTTGACCTCTCAGAGTCTCACAATCCCATACAGCTAGACTTGAGCTAGTGACATGCAAATTGTTTGTTGGATCTACTGCTCTCCATTGACTCTACCTTGGCAGCAGCTCCTTTCTGATTGCCCGATGGGATTTTTAGAATTCTCTGTCACATGTACACACACACACACTTCTTCCCACTCTGTGTCTATTTTAATTTATTCTTGATTTGATGACCTCTGCTGGCTTCTTCTTGGTATTGCACTACTTACTATGCATTTCATTCAATCTTACTTCAAGCACTGGCACAGGTTCATTCTCATTCCATGTCCTTACTATGATGGATTCCTCCAGTGGGAAGCCAGTTCTTTTTATATACCATAAACAGTTTGCACAATTGTAGAATTCTATGTCCAGTCAGTCAACGGGTTCATTAAAAGTCTATGTGGGTGATTTATGAAGAACAAATGTTCTAATAAATGCTTCTGGGTATATGATATTTTTAGGTAGCTTGGTGAAAAGGCTATTTGTATTTGAATTGTTTAGTGTTTACTTAATGTTGTTTTGATGCATTTATTGTTAAACTGCTATAAGAAGATTGCATTGTGTTAGCTGTTTGGATATTAATGTTATATAAAGAAAGAATATCAATCCTACCTTACTATGCCAAATCCATCTGTTTTCTATAGGCTTGCAAATTGCTACTCCATAACACATTAATAAGCATTTCACTTCAACTATTTATATGTATTGAACGCAGCACAAATAGTATGTCCTAGTAAAGCACAGATGAGGACACTTTCTGGGTGATATTGTCTGTACACAGCACAGGTGTGTCAATATGTGTTATGAAGTAACACACAGTGAGAAAAGAATATGCAGTGAAGAAGCACACAACCAAACCAAAGCTCAGGACTATTTTCACTACCTTTTCCAGATGTGCAACTAGGTATAATATATGTACCTCTTGTGTAACTTGCACAGTTTTAAAGTTGTGGATATGATTAGGGATTGGCATTTCTTACCTGTTTCAAGTGTAGTGAATTCTCATCTTACTACCTGTATACAAAGACTCATATAGGGAATCTCATAAAATGTAGGACAGTCCCACCAACTGGCCATGCTCCAGTAATCTTGTGTAAAAAGGACCTTCCCCTTTACCTTTTTTGGAAAGGGAAATAGTCAAGTATAATTAGAGGTGTGCACCAACCACAGGATTTATTTAACTTGGATCCTGATTTAGTGCTTCAGAAAATGGCCCAATTCTGCTCAGACCAATTCAGAGATCATCTGTTTCAACTCAGGTACTGAACCTGTGAGTCAAGACTAGGCAATCTAAGGTTTTAAGCCACCCACTGACTATCCTGGTAGATTAAAAAAAAATAATACAACATTTTTCTCTTTGTCAGATGTGGATGAAACTTATAGGCATAGTAGTCCTTTAGGAAGGAATTATGCCTGCCAAATGTCAGAAAAATAGGTGGTGGATTTTTAAAGTGTTTTTAAAATGTTTCTGTATTTTTTTTGATGTTTTTATTGTTTGTATTTTTATATACTGTATTTTAATGTAAAATTGTATTTTATTGTATAATTGTTTTTTATTTTTTGAATATTTTTATTTAATTTTTTTTTTGAACAATACAAAGAAAATAACACACACATATAACTAATATAGTGCTCCCATCACCATGGGACCAAATAATACAATAACTCTATAATTGTTCATTATTCCAAAAATACAACATATCTTGACAGGGTAAACTCCCTTTCCCCTTTTTTAACACATATTCCAAAAATAAACCCCAAATATCCTTAAAAATATTTTTCTTTAATTGACCCCTTTTGCATTTGATATTACAAGTCAACATATCATTCAATGTCATATCCCATACTTCAACGTTTTGAGGACCAGTCACCTTTTCCGTTATTGATAGCAAAGCTAGTTTAGGACAAACCTCTAGATCAGCTCCAACAATTTCTAATATTTCCTCAAAAATCATTTTCCAAAAATCCATTACATTTTTACAACTCCACCACATGTGAGCATATGTACCCAGCTCCTGACATCCTTGCCAACACATTGGAGAACATTTGTTATCTATTCTATTTAATCTCACCAGAGTCAAATACCATCTCCAAATTAGGTTATAAAAATTCTCTTTGATTCTTATAGACATATTTTTCAATATTCGCCTATCCCAAATCTTGTTCCACTCATCCTTTGATATTTCCTCTTCAAACTCTGTATCCCAAACTATTTTAAGATTTTCTGCTTGCTCTTCTGATTTCTGCAACATTTTATATAACATCTTTGTAAGACCCCTAGCTGATGCATTTCCTTCTATAAGTTCTCTAGACATAACCAACTGCTCAAATGCGGTGAAATCTCTTTCATGCTCCTGTCTCCTCTTCCATTTCTTACCCCATTGTACTAGTTGAATTAAATTTAACCATGAAATTCTTCCTGCCCCAACCCTATCAATTATTTGCTGTCTTGTCTCAATTTTTTCCAGCCAATCCATTAATCTTATCACCCTTTTCTCTCTAAAAATTCGTTCTAAATGTCTAACATTCTCTGGATAATCCTCCATAACCACCACTGGAGTAAGCGGGGATATACCTGGTAAAAATATTTCCTTATTTCTACCCCAAATTTCTAACATATTTTTTAAAAAGGGATTTTCTATTCTTTTTGTCATAATATGTCCTTGTTTTGTAAATAAAAATTTCTCCACCCTATTACCCAATTCAAATGCTTCTATTTCCCACCACATAAAATCCTTTCTAACAATAATATCCATAATATATCTAAGTTTATTAGCTATCTAATACCATTTTAAATTAGGGAGCCCAAGTCCCCCTATTTTTTGAGCTTTATACCATCTATTCTTAGTAATCCTTGATCTCTCCCCCCCCCCATTGCAATAGCTATTTAACATTACTTGCCAATCTTTAATTTCTTTCTCTGATATCTTATATGGTATCATTCTAAATAAAAAAATTAAACTTCGGTAAAATCTTCATTTTAATCAAAGCTATCCTGCCGAACCATGATAATCCCAATTTTTTATAATCCTCTATTTTATTTTTAACTTCTTCTTTTAAGTTTTTAAAATTCCATTCCCCTATTTTATCCATATCTTTTAATATATCAACACCTAAATATTTAATTATATTTTTTATCTTTATATCAACTTTCCTTTGTTTAAATCCCCTTTTCTCCAGTTTACTATAATTAAATGTCATTATCTCCGATTTATCCCAATTAACTTTTAACCCCGTTACTTCCCTAAATTCATCTACCGTAAATGTTTTTCTATCCAATCCCAATTTTCCATAGGCCTTTCTAATGTTAACAATATATCATCTGCAAAAAAGGTTTATCTTACATTTAGCCTCTATCCCTATCCCCTGTAATTTCCTCTCCTGTCTTATCTCATTCGCTAACAATTTCATAACTAACACAAATAATACTGGGGAAAGGGGACAACCCTGTCTAGTTCCCCGGCCTAGGCTTATCGTTTCTGTTATTCCATCATTTACAATTACCGACGTATTTTATTGTATAATTGTATTTTATTATGTAATTTTTATAATTGTTGTAAACCGCCCAGAGCTATTGGGTGGTATAGAAATGGAAATAATAATAATAATCATAATCATAATCATAATCATTTTTAAAAGGGAACTGCTAATATCATTTTTATTTGATGAAATTTGCAGAGATAGTTACCCCTTCTGAGGGGATTGGGCCTGCTAAGTGTCAGATGATGATGATGATGATGATGATGATGATGATGCAAGACCAACATTTATATTTTGAGGGTGTCCAAAAAAGGATGTGCTTACCCCCGATATGTTCCTTGTGGAAAATGATAGACATCATAGAGGTGTCTCCAGGCCATAAATCTCAAAGTTTCAGAAGGACAGGTGCAGGAGCTAGGAGGTTATGATGATTGAAAACCAGTTTAAGACTTTTTTCATGGTAAAGCCTGGTGGCATTGGAAAATTGGCCATCTCATGGTCCTATCCTTGCCCTCCCCCAAAACAATGATTGGAGAGCTCCTGGTAAAATATCCCCTATGATTAGAAGGTGGACCTGTCAGTCACTCAGCCCCAATCCTTCCCTCCATCTCCCCCTTCTAGAGGAACAAAAACAAAAGACACTATTTTTGGAGACACACTGCCTGCCTTCCAAAGCTAAATTGTGAATGAAACCTCATGGAAGCTTTGCTTCCGGTCACTTCAGAGGGAAGCCCTGCACCGCTTCTCCTAGGGAAACATCAGAAACAGTCTGAATGGGCTCAGTTTGGCTTGGGCTCAGGACCGGTACAAGGCAGTTTGGTGCCCTAGGCAAGATCAGATATTTAGCGCGCGCCCCCTTCCCACTTGAGAGCGCTGTATTTGTTTTCCAAGGCGTTTCTGGCGCCCCTTTAGCCCTGCGCCCTAGGCAGCTGCCTAGTTGGCCTAATGGTAGCACCAGCCCTGCTTGGGCTTCAGGCTTCATTCAAATCTGATGCACATTCCTGGTAATTACAGAAATCCATCTGTCTTAACCAGTCCTGGAAGCACTTTTTAAAATTTTTAAAGAATTTTTTAAATTCCATTCCCCTATTTTATCCATATCTTTTAATATATCAACACCTAAATATTTAATTATATTTTTTATCTTTATATCAACTTTCCTTTGTTTAAATCCCCTTTTCTCCAGTTTACTATAATTAAATGTCATTATCTCCGATTTATCCCAATTAACTTTTAACCCCGTTACTTCCCTAAATTCATCTACCGTAAATGTTTTTCTATCCAATCCCAATTTTCCATAGGCCTTTCTAATGTTAACAATATATCATCTGCAAAAAAGGTTTATCTTACATTTAGCCTCTATCCCTATCCCCTGTAATTTCCTCTCCTGTCAGTGTACCCAGAGAAGCCCTTGTTCAGGTGTGAAGCACTTTTTCTCTGGATGCATGATTGGTTGGTAATTTTCCATTCTAGTGGTAGTTTCCTGTACATACTGTAGAAATTCCTGTGAAACCTCTACTTCTGGGGGTCAGATGCAGTTTTGGGGAGGAAAGTTCATAAAACTCACTTCAGTTAAGAAGCAAACATTATGAGCACAATGCAGGGCCAAGCCCCTTTTCTTCTACCAACCCACCCCCTCTCTTCCTTCCCTTTTAATCACCTGGCTAGTGGAGGCAGAGGCAACAAGCAGCTGCAAGGAGAGGACAAAGGAGAGATTTCTGCCTCCCTCCTCTCTCTTGCACAGGAATAATTCACTACTGTATGTTCCGGTATTGAAGATGTGTGTATGGGCATCACAGCCAGTTAATAACAGTCTTAAAAGATATTTCCTATCTGCAGTGAGCCTTTTCACCACTGGTTCCTCTGAGCCCTTCACATGGGGACATTTTTTCAGGAAGGACTATTAACAGCTTTAGCTGTGGACTGCATTATGAGTCACATCTATATTTGGAGGGGTTTCACCCCAGCTCATAGTGGGAGATGGATTTTTAGACTGGGGAGTTTATATTCCAACCCTCCACTTCTGAAATTCACAACCATCACTGATTAGTTTCTTCAACTATGAAGAAAGTTGAAGGCTGTACCCTGACCTGATGCCTGATCGCTGCAATATATACTCAACCGTAAAATTATGAGGGAAGAACACATTTTAGTTCAGCACCATTCAGCTCAACTCTAGAATATGCTCTGCCCTGGACATATGCTTGAGTCAGACAGTACCTCTGTATGTAGGGCACATGTTAAGCCATTTTCCTTTTGAAGATTGCCAGAAAGCTATTAGCTAAACCTTTGGTTGCCAGGCCACCAGTTATAAAGATATCATGTTAAATTAATTGCACAGTCCTAAACATGTCTACCAAGAAGTAAGTCTCACTGAGTTCAATGGGCCTTACTCCCAAGTAAATGGGTATAGGCTTGCTGCCTCAGTGGGCTTGGTTCACATTGTATTCATTTCATTCCTGATTGCTCTAGATTAGGTAGAATGATAGAAAGCAACCACAAGCACTGGGAATAAGAGACTGGCCATTCTATTGGTCTGCCTGGCCCAACTACCCCATGGGACCTCCCCTCCTGCCACTCTTCAGGAGAGGGAGAAAGAGTGAGGCCTTTTCCACTGGTTTACTTTGGCCCACTTGAATATTACATGTATTTTGGTTAGCCACCTTGAGTTTTTCCTGTTGAAAAATAAAGGTAGTGTGTGTGTGTGTGTGTGTGTGTGTGTGTATGTGTGTGTGTGTGTGTGTATAAATATAATTCAATAATGGATGAGCTGTGAGTAGTAACACACACACAAACACACACACACGTACGTGCGCACGCACGTGCGTGCGTGTGTATGTGTGTGTGTGTATAGACCAATCTGTCTGTCTCTCTTGTGGACTCTCCTTGTAGCTATATATACATATATAAGCTATAGGCTGCCAGTGTGCCAGGCCAGCATTACATCCATCTGACTTTGCCATCAAGCACCACAGTTTAATACACCTGACACATCTGACAGCAAAACCAGTCAAGTTAGCTTTTAAAGACTCTGGGTCAGGACACAACCATTTGTTTCTCTGTTTCCCTGACTTGCAATTGTGGAATTTTATACTGAAGTCTCTCGTGTACACACATCTGCTGTATGTCTATTAACATATGGTGTTTCACTAATTAATTGCTAGCTATCAGCCAGCTCCCGACTGTTCACATCAAATCGGAAATGTTTTGGAGGGTACTCATGGTAATGAGCATTACACAAATTATGTAAGATATGTTTTCAACAATGGACTTCCTGCTGGCACTTGGCTTAGGCCTATGAAAGGAATTCGGATGTCCAGGGCATCTTACCGCCATTCTTCTCTTACAACCTCTTTGAAGCCCCTGGCCAACACTAGTTTTGGAAAGTTCTGGTAATTCATGCACACAAAACATAGCTGGGATCCTCATTCATTCAAGTTATGTCTAGCTTTACTTTTGAGATTTCCCCCTTTGCCTAATGGGGGGGGAAAAAAGGTCTTGGATATCAGTTTGACCCAAAATAGATAATATCAGCCTAGCGTGAAGCAGTTCAGCTTTTCTACCACATTATCCCCATGCAAGGAAAACCTTTGCAAATTTAGTTTCTGCATCTTACGTGGGTGGCATAGAAGCAGAGCCAGAAAAAAGAGTCAGTCCTGTCACCAACAAAAAGCAACTCTGAGAGGATTTGCAACCCCGTGGGAAGGGATGTTTGGCAACATGCATTAGCACAGGACATGCCTCCTTCACTAACAGAAAAGCTAGTTATGGTGAGCCATAGGCCAGGAAAGATGGGGAGTCTTCTCCGCTCAGATGCAATGCCCCAGTTGAAATAAGCCCTAATTTTCAGCTCTGTATGTTGCTGTGGAATGTACTGTTTTCTCCCTCATGTGTACACATGTGAGGGGAAATTAATAAGGACCGATTTTCTCTCATTTTGTTTACATTTTTATTCCTACTTATATAAAGAAAATTAAAAAGAGTGAGGAATAGGAATTAAAGGTTGACTCTGTTAGTCCCATTTAGAGTAGTCCCATTGAAAAGAATGGATCTGGTTAGACTAACATTGGGTACAACCGCATATATCAACATACCCATGGAAAAAGAAACTTACACAGGGCAATTCACAGAGTGGCTATTCAAGGTTAAATTGTTCATTAATTCCTGAGCTGGGATTAATACAGATTAATAGAAATAAAACTGTCCGAACCTGCAATTTGAAGTTGCCAGGGACCTTTGCTGAATGGGAACTTCCTTGTGAGTAGACATCGTAGGAGAATCTTGACCATGGGGAAGGGCATTGTTATTTCATAAAATACTGTATTAAATGCTGTGTGGGATCTCCTTTTTAATCCATGAGGAAGAGAGCCTTTTCTGCAGTGGCCCCATATTTGTAAATGTATTAGCAGCTGGCCTCATCAGGCCCCATCATTACAGGCCTTTAGAAAAGCCTTAAAGACCCATTTGTTTGTGGTGGCTTTCTCATGAAATGTGTTTTATGTGCTGATTATTTCTAGCTATAATTATTTATTAGATTTTTGTATATTTGGAGGATGGATGTTTGTTGTTCTATTATTATTGCTGCTGTGTTTTTAGTTAATTATTTGGGGTTGGATCCAGATTTAAGCTGGATCAAGTGCGCTGGCAGAAGAGGACTTCCCCACCCCCTCCTTCCCTCAGTATCCCCTCCAACCCCTGAAAATGCTACACAGAGGGCTGGTTCGAACGACCCAGGCTGCGGGCGGGGGAGGCACCACGGGGCGATCTGTGGGGTCCGGCGGGGCGCTGCAGGTGACCTGTGCCCCGCACGCATGGGCGGACTCCGGTGTAGCTGGCAGTCCCCGCACCGCAGTGCGGGCCTCCCAGCGCTAAGGGGCGGGGCCCAGGATGCCCAGAAGGGCCATTTGCCCCTACAGGCTGGAGTGGCGGCAGCTCCGGCCACTCTGGGCTGCCGCCTCTGTGCAGCCCCCATGGGACGGCCGCCCGCTGTTCGCATGGCAGGGTGGCCACACACGGTAGGGGCTTACCCCTCTACCAACCATGGTCACTTTGCATGCGTCCCGCGCGCGGCCATCCCGCGGGGGCACCCCCGGTCGGCATTCGCATGACACGGGAACCGCGGGGGACCTCTGCTCCCCCGTGGTTCCCATGTCGTGAGAACACGCCTAGAGAGTCAGGAGAACCTGTGGTGTGGGAGGGAGGGGGGATCCCCCCCACACTGGGTGGAGGGACCTTCCATGAGTAGAAACCTACCTGTCATGGAAGGTCACTTCCTCTCATTAAAGATTCTAGATCCAGCCCTTGGAATTTATTGTTATCTCTATTTTTATCTGGAAGCTTCCTTGAGAGTATTTTTTTTAAACCCTTAAAGGCAGACTAAACATATTTTAAATGAAATAAAATAAAAATAATCCTGCAGCCAGGTAGTGGACAGGGGGCACTAATCTGTGGCATGCTCCTGGTGGTTCCTCATGGACCTTTGGCCCAACTGGAGTCCACCAGGAGAACAGCCTTCAGTGTGGTGGCTCAATTTCTGTGGAACTCCTTGCCTCTGGAGGTCAGGCAGGCTCCGACATTGTGCTGCTTTTGGCACCTGCTGAAGACCTCCTTGTTCTAGGAAGCCTTCTCTGCTCTTCAACCACCAATGTATTTTTAGTTTGTTTTCAATGTATTGTTTTTGTTTCTTTTATCTGTTTTTGTCTTTTTATTGCTCACCTCTTCGGAATCTGCTTGATGTGGAGCGGTATACAAATACTGTTAATCATCATCATCATCATCATCATCATCATCATCATCATCATCATCTGTGAAATGTTAAAAGGAATGTTGGAACTATGCCACCAGAACCTTGAGAGTGGCACCTACATACTGAAGTCCTGTTGTGCAGCAATGCCTCTTTGCATCCCAGTAACACTGGCTGAAAATAAATGGGTTGGAAAGGCACTAAGGCAGGGATAATATAGAAAAGTCTAGCTGGGGACCCAAGTGGCAGAGTTGGCCAGATGTTGTGTGTAGAGAGTGTAGTTTGATAAGATTCCATTCCCACTGTTGATAGCCACCATGGTGTCCTCCAGATGTTTTGGACTACAACTCCCATAATCCCTGACTATTGGCCATGCTGGCTGAGGCTGATGGTAGGTTGTAGTCCAAAACATCTGGATAGCATGTCAACCAAGGAAGAAAGTAATGGCTGAGAACTGCTGCCTTAGAAATGAAACATATTCTGAGCACCAATTTCCTATTTTGCATAGCTAAATCACAGCCCCTCTTGGTCTTAAGTATATGATCTAGTTAATGGAACCATTAACATGGCTTTAACTGCCCTAGCGGGAGGAATAGCCCCTTTGTAAATTGCCACTGCATTAGTCATGAGACTTTTTCTACTGGATCACAAGGTGCCTGATATGTACGCATGTGCATTTAATGAACTGAACCATGAAAGGAAAATAATTTCCTTTAATATTGAAATGTAATTAATGAGTTTGATTATTAGGCAGTCTCGATACAGCTTTAAAATTTCATTGTTCTCTTCTAACTGAAATAAATTCCTTGGAATCTAAGCAAAAGAGCACTAACCTAAGAAAGAAAGACATAAAGAATAGTCACCTTGAGAAAGACTCTGAAAATTGAACAGAGGTGCTGCTTAGACTGTAAAAAAGGTAAGTGCTTTTTTTTTGGTGCTCCAAATGCCACATTCTGTTTCAATTGAGCTGCTTTACTGATAAGGTTAAAGAAACTGCAGTGCAGAGGTGCATAATAATGTGATGGGGGACTTACATGCTTGTTTTCTGGAACAGGAAAAGGAGGCTTGTACCCAATACAATTTCTTCAGTGAGCCTTAATGGTGGCACAAATGAACTTTAAAACATTGGGATATGGAGCATCTTAATGCTTTTGGGTTTTGTATGTTTTGAAATGTGATCTGAATGAATGAAGTTATTAAAATATTTAACCTGGCATATATGGCTTTAATTTCACAACACAGAAACATCAAGGAATGGTGGTAGGCATTCGGAGTAATCAAAGTAAAAAGGAGGAGACCAAGACCCAGTAAATTAGTAGAACCATGGCCACTGTGGTTGCCACCAAACCCAATTCCTCGATCCAAATCATCGACTCCTGAAGTTGCTATTAGCTGTGGGGGGAAAGGGATACGTGCAAAATCTGTGCCTATATATTTACCCTCTCTGGCTAATAACAACTGGAGTGGGGGCAGTCTGTATTGGTATGAGAGGAGCAGGTTGAACAAGAACTGTAGAGTCAAATCGACAAGGAATACTTGTATACTACGGGGCAATACCATTTGGGCAATACCTTTACTAGGAGCAACCAGAATTCCACAAAATCGTGTAAGCTTTCAAGTTCCCCCAGAATTCTTCACCCATCAGGCAGAAAAGCAGGGGATAGGGGAATAAACATAGTCCAAAAAGTTGTCCAGGCCATGAAGTCTGTAGTTTAGATAGACCGAATCTCAAAATGGAGATTTGCAGTCTGACTTAATGCAGCAGTCAGGTTGGCTGTTTTCAGAAATGGAGATCAGCCACTGATACTGTTACCCAAAATGCATTGCTAGGTGTAATCTGATACCTGCAACACCTGGCACTGGCTAATTCATTCAAACTGCAAATCTCCATTTTGAGACTAAGTCTATCTACACTGCAGGCCTGATGGCCATACCATCTGGCCAATTTTTTTTGAACTTTGTTTCTTCTTGCTATTTTGTCTGATCTCTGATGAGAGTTGTGGGGAACTTGAAAGCTTGCATGATTTTGTGGAATTTTGGTTGGTCCTAATAAAGATATTGCACAACTGTGAATTTTGGATTTATTTCTCATGGACCAACACAGCTACTGGGGGGGGGGGGTTATACTATGGGAGGGTCAAGCAAGTTTATACTTGACGTAAGGATGGTCTCTATGACACACATTGAAGACTGTTTTAGGGCTCAATCCTATGAATGTTTAGACAGAAAAAATATCTTACAACTCCCAGCATTCCACAGCCAGTATGTCTGGCTGTGGAATGCTGGGAAGTGGAGGACTTTTTTTCTGCTTAAACATGCATAGGATTGTACCCTTAATCCCCTTCTTTATTGTCTCAAGAATCTACATCCTATGTCTAAGCCCTTATGTACTACAAAAATACTTCTCCCTGAGGACAGTTATAAGAGTTAATCAAGCCTCATAAGATTAGCTCCCAGCACATAACAGCTATAACTGTGCGCTACGAGCAGAGTTCACAGGCTCCAGGAATATCAATAATGATTTTCTCAAAGTATAATTAGAAAACAACAGGTATCCATCCAATGACAGCTAAAAGTCACAATGCAGATTAAAGTCACAGATTGAGACATTTGTAACAGGCTGGACATTTGTTGACAGAGACACTGACACATGCCAAATTCTGATCTCTTGAGGCCATTCTCTCAGATCTGACACTCTTCAGTGAGTCCTGCCTGTCTTCCTTGCCAAGCAATATATAAGGCTTAGGATCAGCATACTACTTGCTTGCTCCCCATGACCCTCTCCAGACCCAATCCCTGAGATTATCTTCAGAGGTCCTTCTTTGGGTCTCACTGCCACCCGAGGAAAGGTGTGAAGGGCATGGTTGCAATTCCATTCCATTCTTTTTCATCATTAGAACAGGATCACATGGGAAGGTAACAATGTAGTTACCCTCCCAAACCAGTATCTTCTTCTTATGTGCTCTATGTGGAGATTCCTATGTGGAGATTGTTCAGAAACTGCAGGTAGTGCAAAACGTGGTTGCCAGAGTGCTGACAGGGGCCAGAAGGTCCATATAACACTGATTCTGGCCCACGTGCACCAAGCCAATTAAAGGCACTGGTTTTCACCTACAAAGCCATAAGGCTTGGTACAGCAATACTTTATGGAGAGCTGTTCCTGGTATTAACCAGGGATGGGGACTCGGACTCGAGGACTCGACTCGTGAGTCGGACTGAGTCCCCCCTCTGACTCGACTCGGACTCGAGTCCCAATATTTTTAATGGGACTCGAGACTCGACTCGGGACTCGAGACCAAGGACTCTTCAACATCCCTGGGCTGTGCCAGAAGGAGTGGAGAGGAGCGTGATTGCCGGCGAAGAGCACATGGAAGCGAGGTGTGCCGCTGCTCGGCCACTATGGACGGCTACCAGGAGTGCAGCCCCAACAGTGTGTCAAGATTTATTTTGATTGATGTGTTGCGTACTTGGGAGAGGCAGAAGAAGGACCTGAGATTGCTCTCTGTGGCTGCTCTGAGTGTGTTTCTGGTTCCAGCAAGTTCATCACCAGTGGAGCGGGTGTTCAGTGAGGGTGGAATTGTGATGAGATCTCACCGTTCCAGAATGGGGGCCAAATATTTAGAAAAAATCATGTCCCTCAAATGCAACATGGATAAGTTTTAGGAAGTACAGCAAGTTTATTTTTTAAAATCATTTTTCTAAAATGCAACCTTTCAGACATTTTGGGTTTGGCTGCCTCTGCCTGCCTGTTTGGGGTTCCCAGCCTCCTCTGCCTGCGTGGTCTCTTCTTGACCAGTTCAACAGTTGAATTGTCCAAGACAAAGGCCTCTGCCTGCCTGCTTTGGGGTTCCCTGCCTCCTCTGCCTGCCTGGTTATTTTGGGTTTTTCTGCCTGGTCTGTTCTTGCCAAAATCAGTTGCAGGGTTTTGAAATAAAAAGGCACACTTGTGCCTAGAATTTATTTAAACCACACATCTGAAGTAGCCTTATTTTGTTGGGGAAAAACCCCATTGATTTTAATAGGGACTCGTGGAGTCAGCTTTGGGAGTGACTCGTGACTCGTGACTCGTGAGTCACCATTTTGGACCAAGGACTCGGACTCGAGACTCGGGTCCAAAGACTCGTGACTCGACTCGTGACTCGAGACCAAGGACTCTTCAACATCCCTGGTATTAACCTATCTGTACACTGTGATCAACATCTGAGGTCCTCCTCCAAGGGAGGTTTGGATTATGGAAACAAAGCAGAGGGCTTTTTCAGTGGACTGTGGAACACTCTTTCCAGTGAGGGCCACGGCGGCCACCACCTGGCACCAACATTGCCCTCTTTTCAGTGCCAGGTAAAGACTTTCCTCTACTCCTAGGTATTTGAAGACACATCATGATGGATTTTGTTTATGGTCTGTTCTGATGTTTTACTTGTTTTGTTATATTTTGGTATTTCAATGGAAAATGTTTTTAGCTATTTTATATTTTGTTTGTTTTCATAATTTCATTGTAATTGCCCTGGGTCTCTCTCTCTCTCTCTCTCTCTCTCTCTCTCTCTCTCTCTCTCTTTTTAAAAGAAAAATGTGACTGAGAAATTCTGATGATGATAGTGATGATGTGATCTCACAGCGGCCTGGTTGACATGGAATAGAATAAGGCTGTAGAATCCTGAGAAAGTAAATTGGAATGTGTACCACTTCAGATTTGTGTGGAGGGAAATCTTTAATGTTCCCTATGTAAAATAACAACAACAACAACATTTTTTTAAAAAAAAATCTCCCTGCACTTAAAAAACAAACTAGCATACCACTGAAAAAAAGTTCTATGCCTAGCCTGTTCCCTATTATGCTTGTTTTTCCACTTGCAGGAATGTTACTTTGTTTATGTAAGAGACCATCAAAAATGTGAACTGGCCCCTCCACACCTTTAGTCTGAAGTTGCAGGATCCATTCAGCACCTCAGAACTCTACAACTTGATCCCTACCTCATTCTGCTGCACACGAAGACCAGTCTTGTCCTAACATTACCAAAGAGAAGTGAGATGTAATCCACACCATTCTTATAATGTAATAACAAATCCTTCGTTACTAAGGATGGGCTCTTACATTAGTATATCACATTATATCCTGTAACATAGCAATGCCCATGTTACATCCGTTGCCCTGTTGCATTTGCATCCTTGTTTTAGAGTCATTCATTCACACTAGACAACATTCTTAATGAATCTACCTCCAGGCTCCAGCCTAATTCTATAAATCCTCCACTGAAACAGAGTGGTAATTTAAGAATTACTCTCTCTATTATATTCCTAGAATTGTGATGAATACTATAGGGAGCAGTGGCTTGACTCCTTTCTTGTAAACATGGTTGAATTCAAAGCAGTGAAGATATATTCAGATCTTTTATCTGTAAGGTGACTTTCTGTCTCTCCCTCTCTCTCATTATCTCTCTTTGTGTTCCTTTTATCTCATAAAAATTATCTATCCTCCTTCATCTTCCCAAATATGCTTAGCTGTATTTTGCCTCACTTTTACAAAGAAAGGGGGAACCACTGTGATCTCACAACAAAACTATGCTGAAGAAAGACTAGAAACTCCATAGCCTTCCGTTCCTTGCTTTAACACCATATGGTCCAATCAGAGGCAGTGAATTTGAGGGTGGCAAATTTTGGACAAAATATGCCAATCCTGGGCCCTAATCTCGCTGGCTGGTGATAGCAGATTCTAATCTGGTGATAGCAGAAGAGTAGGAGGGCAAATTCCCAAGAGCTCTTGCTTTAGAATAGACTTTCCCAACTCAGTGCCCTCCAATTGTTTTGGACTACAACTCCCATTAGCTCCATCCAGTATAGCTAATGGTCAGGAATTCTGGGAGTTTTCATCCAAAACATCTGGAGGGCACCAGGTTGGAATAGTTGTTCTAGCATGGCGTCATCTTCTCATATCCATGCCCCCAGGTGATAGATATCAGCAATCTCTAAGTACCTGAATGGATGCATTAATTTCAGATTAATGTATGAAGAGCTAATGCCATGGGGACATAATTGGGTTTATCAAAAATCATACTTTCCCTCTGAATTAGCAGGATATGAGCATTCAGACACATCAATATCCAGAAATTGGGGTGGGAGATATTTGTAGCAAATATTCTGTCAGAATTAAGTATAGGAAAATTAGGGAAAATCAAACCAAAACAGGTATGTATGAGTAATGTTATAAATTAGTGGCCAAGTGGATCGCATCACCATGTTCACCAATTTCACAGAGCAGTGGATTGAAGACTTGTTAGGATGATTTACTAAACAATAAATTGGCTGGGATAACTGGATACAAGATTTGAAAGTAAAAAGAAAATGAAAAAAAAGGGCAAAATAATGATACATATTTGGTGGGAGTTTAGGAGTATTAAGAAACTAGAGTTGTTAGTACTAAAATATACAGGGGAAAACTGGGGTAGGTACAAATTGATGTTTACAGTGCTAGCTGTATCACTGAATAAAATCTAAAGCTGTGTTAAAGAAAAAATACAGAATTAGTAACATGTACATTCAAAATTGCTTGTCACTAGTAGGAACTGGAAAAGTACAAACATGCAATCTGTCTATGGCAGGTAATGTTGCTGTGTAAAATTATTGGTTTGCATTCTGGAAAAGTTAATGCCATGTGGTTATTTGTGGAAAGATGACAGTCTTTTAGTGTTTATTGGAAAAGGGGAAAATGCATTGGATGACATTTTTGCCAAATATTGTCAACAGTGGTTATTTAAATGATAGGTCTAATGTAATGGAGAGCTTCGAAGAGCAAAAGTTGTAAAAGCAAATTAGGAGGAAAGACGCATGGGAAAGAATACAGAAAACAAGGAGTGTGGGGAATCAGAGGAGGGGGGAACCCTTTTTTGTTTTGTATCATGGCCAAGGAATATGATGATAAATTTATCTTCTTTCAGTTTTTACAATAAAGTGTGACATTCTGCATGTTTTAAACTACCGTAGTTGAATATATATATTTTTTTAAAAAAAGAAAAGCCTATCATAAGAAGTGTGTGTGTGTGTGTGTGTGTATCCTTTAAAATATAATAAATTATAAACAATGAAGTATAGACAAAGCAACCAAAACAGAATCTGATTTTGATAGCTTTACTTATTGAGGTAGGTTTAAATCCAAATAATATCTTAACAATTTTATACATCTGAAAAATGTCATATGCTTGAGGGGGGAAATGCAAACACATTTTTCAGAATACAAAACTACTCATAACTTGCTTTTCCAAGGATAGTGACTTCATTTGGGAACACCTTAGGGCCATAAGCAGAGGAGTGGAATTTGTCTTTGATGAAGTCTATTTAAAAGTAGGTCACTTTTCAACAATCCAGAGTTGACGTTCCTAGCCATTGTGCTTTCTGGAGTTTTAAAAAGCTGCTCTCTGTCTCAGTAAGTATAAATTAAGGAAGACACACTGGCAGGAGGTGAGAGATTAGTCATGCTTCTTTATTTAGTGTGATGCCAATAAAAAAATCACATTTCTGATCAGAGTAAAATTGAACTTTGGTTAGCTATGTCGCTGGACTGACTAGCTTATGTCACGGTGACCTCTGTCTGTCCTTGGTGGCTGCTGAATTGTTTATGGTCAATTGACTCAGAAACAAGGAGGGCAACAGCCTTTTACCAGACTGTTCTGAGCAGTTATCTTCAACAGGCTCAGTGACATTTAGCGTTGGATTTTGTCTATAAAAGCTGCTGTCGAATAGATGCTAAACTAGGGAGGTTACTTATAGGTATGTTAGTGACTAGATGGAAGTGTGTGGATGTTGTTGTCTTACATTATGTTGCTGTGGGAGGCCCCACTCAGAGAAGGCTTGATCCATATAGCCACCATGTATGTGCATGGTAGCTATACGGTGATGAAATAACAAGGGAATTAGACAGACTGCAAAGGCTGAGAAGCACAGTCTTTTCCAACCATAATTCACCTGAAGGACTGTTTAGGCTACGGTATATGGGAGATATGTAAAGTGGGCCTACATCTATGGCCATCACCTGCTTCCTCAGCTCTTAATCACTCAGGGTCAGAGGTGGAGCCAGACATCTGCCCCCAGAAGGGGGCAGCTGGAAACCTTCTTCTCCTCTCCTCACCCCACCAACCCCCAGAGATATGAAAATATCTCTCAAGGATCAGGAGACCCAGGGGACTGAAGGGGGAGGTCACAGAAAATCAGGGAGAGGTGCCTTCTGCTTCACTCGTGGAAGGTGCCTCCGTCCCGTCTTCTACAATCTCCCCCTTCCCTGCCTCCCCAGCCTCTGGTAAAATGGAGATTTGCAGGACCCCCAACCCATGAGGGAGTATTTGGGTGGGGTGGGAAGTTCCAGGGGCTGGCATGGAGAGAAGAGGCAGGGTACGAAAGTCAGTTTCTACCTGTCCCCTTTCATGCGTGGATATCTAGATACAACCCTCTGTGTTGAATTTAATTACTTAATTAAATAAAAATGATTTTTCAGGCTGCCTTTAAGAATGCCCTCAAGGCGGCATACAAGATAAAAACAGTACACAGCAATGCAACCAGCTCAAATGTTTACCAGAGAATGTTATCAGAAAAACTTGGATATCTTTTTCTCAGCCAGTCGAAGGGCTCAGAAAGAAGTGCCCCCGCCCATTTGTGCCAGCCCTCACAATCCCCAAAAGGATTTTTCAGAATCCCTCAAAGGGCAATTCCCCAGCCCACCCCCCAGCCGCTTCCCTTCACCTCCTGGGCAAGGAGGAGCTTGAAGCAGCCCTCGGAAGAACTACTTATTCCTTAGTCGCCTGGGCGTGGCATCCTGCCAGGCTGCCACCCAGTGTGTCAAGGAAATGGAAAGGGGGGGGGAGAGAGAAAAAGATACTCTCTCCCCCTCTCTTAACTTCATGTGCCTGCTGGTGCTCCCACTGCCACTTGCGAGCTATGTGGAAGGGAAGGAAGTTTTTGCAGTGGGAGGACTGGCTGAGGGGGTGGGGTGGGGACAACGAAGGCTGGCTGTGACGGGGGGGGGGAGGGAAGCTAGGCATTTTTCTCAGGCTCAGATTTGGATCTCAGCCAACGAAAAATTCAGGGGCTTTACGAACTCACATCTCATACGTATGAACTGGGTTTTCGTGAGCCCCCAGACTGATCTCCTAGCCTGTCTCAGGAGAACTTTGCCAATATTTCTATAGACATATTTAATTGGTGTCTTGGAAGGAAAAGATACTGGAAGGAGCCAGCAGATTCTTCTTATCAGGAAATCTATACAGTATGCATTAACATCCCACGCCACATCTTGGCAGGGTTGAATACTCACATTGCAAAAAGGATCTGGAGCGAAGTTCTTCTGAAGCCTGATTCCAATTCAAAGCTCTGCTGCATTAAGGGCACATAAAAAAACATATCACAGAGATAGCCCCGAGTTTCATGCTGTTGCCTCACCAGTTATAACACTGCTGTTATACTTGTGCAGCATTTATTTTCTCTTTGCTCTGTGTGTAATGCTTGACAATTGTCTGTGTTAAAATGCCTTTTATTGTTCTCAGTTGTCCAGTTCAATTAAAAATTAAAATCTTTCCTCTGTTTCAATATGTAGGGTTGTTGTTGTTGTTTGTTTGCTTTGCTTTTCCAGTTCAAAGTTTCAATTTTTTCATTCTATGAAATGTCCCAATGTTTGGATGTCAAATTACAATGTGGAACAGAACCTAATTACTGCATGTCAAAGTTTCTTCCAGAACTAGCATTTTATTTTCCATAGACTTCTACCCACCCATTTTAATGATGTTTGGTATAGTATTGTAAAGACAATGGGAAGTTTACAACTCTCGTTTAACTGGAAGATCAATTCATAATCTCTCTCTCTCTCTCTCTCTCTCTCATAAGCAATGCCCATATTTCAATTTAACTTCACTTTCTTCTTCTGGGCTGCACCTACCCCAAACAGACACAATGGTGGCTTCCTGGCTTTAGTTATCTGCTTTCCAGAAAATATGTAGATTTGTAATTATCTAGTGCTGAGGGTTATGGAGGGGATTGTATCTCAGGATACAATTCTATGCATGTTTAGACAGAAAGAAGCCTTACAACTCCCAGCATGCTCTTTGTGAGAGGGAGTGGCCCCATGTCACCTAAAACAGGCGGTGGTGAGGCCACTCCTGAAGAATCCCTCTCAGGACATGGAAGATCTTAACAACTTTAGGCTGGTGGTGAATGTTCCTTTCCTGGGCAAGGTTCTTGAGCTGGTAGTGGCCAACCAGCTCCAGGCTCTCTTGGATTGAGACTGATTATCTGGATCCATTTCAGTCAGGGTTCAGGCCTGGTTTTGGCACAGAAACAGCTTTGGTCGCCCTGTATGATGACCTTTGTTAGAAGAGAGACAGGGGGAGTGTGACCCTGTTGATACTCCTGGGCTTTTGATACCATTGACCATGGTATCCTTCTGGGGCGGCTGTCTGAGTTGGGAGTGGGGGTACTGCATTGCAGTGGTTCTGCTCCTACTTGGATGGCCAGCTCCAGTAGGTGGTACTTGGGGAATACTACTCGGCCCCATGGACTCTCCAGTATGGGGTTCCTCAGGGGTCTGTCTTATACCCCATGCTATTCAACTTCTACATGAAACCACTGAGTGGGGTCATCCAGAGTTTTGGAGTGCATTGCCATCAGTACTCTGATGACACGCATCTCTACTTTTCCTTTTCATCTTCAGCAGGTGAGGCTGTGGATGTGCTGAACCGGTGCCTGGCTGCGACAATGGATTGGATGAGGGCTAACAAACTGAAGCTCAATCCAGACAAGACTGAAATGCTGTTAGTGGGTGGTTCCTCTGATCGTATGGAGGGTGTTCAACCTGTTCTGGATGGGGTTGAAGGAGAAGGTTCATAGCTTGGGGGTGCTCCTGGAGCCATCTTTGTCACTTGAGGCTGAAGTGGCCTCAGTGGCAAGGAGTGCCTTCTACCAACTCCAGCTGGTGGCCCAGCTACGCCCTTATCTGGACAGGAATAGCCTGCTCTCAGTAATCTATGCTCTGGTAATCTCTAAAATAGATTACTGCAATGCACTCTATGTGGGGCTGCCCTTGAGGACTGTTCGGAAGCTGCAGCTTGTACAAAATGCGGCTGCCAGACTATTAAGGGGACCAGAAGGTCCGAACATATTACACCAGTTCTGGCCCATTTGCACTGGCTGCCAATATGCTTCCGAGCCGAATTCAAAGTGCTGGTTCTAACCTATAAAGCCCTACATGGCTTAGGACCACAATACCTGACGGAACGCCTCGGCCTCTCCCAACCGCAATCTACCCAGACACTGCAGTCAACATCTGGGACCCTCCTCCGACTGCCACCTCCAAGGGAGGCTTCCTTGGTGGCAACAAGGAGAAGGGCTTTCTCAGTGGTAGCCCCCCAATTGTGGAATAAACTCGCCACTGAGGCCCGCCTGGCGCCAACCTTACTATCTTTTCGGCGCCAGGTTAAGGCTTCCCTCTATGCCAAGGCATTTGATATTTAATCTGTTCACAATAGCACATGGGGGGTGGGGGGTGATTGTCACCTGTAGATTTAGTTTTATTTACTTTTAGTATTGTATATTTTTAACTATGTTTTTAAATTTGGTTTTAATTTTTTTAATTACAATGTTGTTTTTATTGTTGATTTTATCTTGATTTTATTGTATGGATTGTTGTGAACCGCCCAGAGAGCTTCAGCTGTGGGGCGGTATAGAAATGAATTTTTTTTAAAAAAAAATTGTAGGTCTTTTTCCATCTAAAAATAGGATTGCACTCTAAGTGTCTTCTCTGTCACTTTCTACTTATTATCCTAATGGTGCTACTAGGGAGATATTTTTTTTCCTATCATAAGCAAGAAGCTTCTATTTTCTACTTTTGAACTAATACCGCTGGTGGAACTAATAACACTTACACTATGGATATATTTTATTGGTGGAAGAAGGCTGATGATAACTCTGAGGAGGAGAAATGTTCAACTTCAGGCCCTTCATATAGCTTGCTTAAGCAGCTTTTGACATAAAAATTCATACCAAGCTTGTTCTTCCTCCATTTCATGCTCCTTTATATATAATAGCCAGCTGCTGCACTTTCTTGAAACCTTTCCGAAGCACAAACACAAGTCAAGGTCAGCCAGACAAAGTCAGTTGTCTGAAGCAATGTGATAAAATGAGGCATGGATGTTCTTCTCGGTGACAGGCTGTCAGATTTTATATAGATATATATTCTTGGAATCTAGTAGATTTACAACTGTGTGACAGAATATACACGCAGAGATCACCGGGGAAAACAGGATCTGGATTTAAGGGCTAACATGTGCTGTGGTTGCTAGACAAGTAAATGCCTTTGATAACCGCCTAATATTTCCCCCTTGGTTAGCAGCATGTAAGAGTTAGACAACAGCTTTTGCCAAATATTTCCTTGCTCAAAATAGTAACCTTGCAATTTTTAAAAGCCTTCTTCATAAGGAACAACGGTGTCTGCCTACATGAGATCTGGACCGCTCAAGATCCAAACCAAAAGCTGGCTTCCTACCATGTCCCGAGTGTAATGGCTCATCATGTCTTCCAGAGCTATCAATAATCCATCAACAACAGGAGCTAGTGATACTCTAGTAGACCACAACCACATGATGATGGGTTGTGTTGATCTTTGTGGGTGAGTCACTTGCGAACGTGGGAGGAAAATGAAGAGTCGAGACAATTTGCTGGGGTTTAACTGGGCCACATTTATTTACATACAATGAACTGCAAAGGGATGTAGTGCAGGTCATTCTAATCTGCCCCCCCGGGCCGATAACGTTGTGCAATTGGGCAGAGCATCCAAAACCTGGGAGGTGGCGATGATGCCGCCACCACCCCATTTTCCACTTTCCAGTGTTGGGATCCTTTGTTGCGTCACCTCCTCTCAGAGTCTCAAGACAACAAGCTTGGTGAGAACAAAGGCATCACAGGCGTTCCTGATCCTCAGCTGTCCAAGCCTAAGGACCCAGCAACATGAGGCATCCTGAAACCGCCTGTCACCTGAATGGTGCCAGGGATGCTCACCGTACCCTATCAATACCCTAACATCCTAATTTATAAAGTTGCATCAGTTGTGCAACCATGAACCTCATTCATCCATCACTCCCTTCTCCTACATCCCAATTCCAGCCCTGTGCCCTTACCAGCCCTCTCAAGGTCACCCCGCAGCTCTCTTCATCAGCTCCTAGATACCCCTTAGCCCTCCTCACCACCTCCCAGGATGGCCCTCTCCAACAATCCCCCAACCCATCCGGGTTCCTCTGCAGTCCTCCCAACCTTGGCATTGTCCTAGAGCCCTTCCAGGCAGACCAGCAGTAGCAAGGGTCCCCCCCCCTCTCTCTCTTTCAATTTTAGTGGGTGGCATGGTGTGGTACAAAGACAAGAACCTGGCTTTCAGCCTCAAGAAATGAAAGGAAGATGGATGCAGCCACAAGCCAGGTGCTTTATAGCCAGCCAAGGGGAAAAATAAAATAATTTTATTTATTTATTTATTTGTCCTCACTTTTAGGGTTTTGTTTTGGGGTTTTTTTAAAAAATGGAAGGAGTCCATTGCAGCCACGGGCACTGCACCGTGGACCCCAGATTTAATGCATCACTCGATCTCTTAATATTTCCATGCAAGCCAAAAGCACAAGACGTTAGAGCACTGTTATACCTGGAATTACACAAAGGAAGCTGTTAACTAAGAAAGTATGACAATGAAAGTATCAACAGATATTAGATGAATATTTGCCATCATTATGAAGAGTCTTACATAGAGATGGGTGAGGTTGACAGAGCTCCCATCGGAAGAACTCGGGTAATTTTCCTGAGTCAGTCAGGAGGCTCAGCAAGAGCCTTTCCCCTGTCCCCATAGGACGTAATGGAGCCATTAGTTTCTGTGAGGATGGGAAGAAGATGCTGCAGGGGCCAAACTGGAGGGTGGGAGCCAAAAACCACCCCTGATGGTCATCCCAGGGGTGGTGCTGGTTCCCATTCCTCAATTTGGCACCCCAGGTTCCTTTTCCTGCCTCATGGGAAACCACCCTGCTGTGGATGACCTGTAGGGGGGTGGCCTTCGGTCCCACACTCCCTGATTTCACACCTGCAAGCTTCTTTTTCCTGCCTCTTCATTCCTGTGGTGGTAGGAAGAAGATCCTGCAGGGGCAAAATTGGATAGCCCACTCTCCGATTTTCCCAGTGGAGCAGGAACATACGTAATCCTTCATTAACGACTGAAAACTTCTACGCTTGAAATTTTCTTCACCCCTGCACCTTTTGAAACAGGCCCTATATAATGTAACGAAGCAACTTAGATCCATTATATTGCATAGGGCCTGTTTTGAGAGGTTTCTACAGGATTTGCAAGCCAAAGCAATCTGGCTTTCACTACCAAAGCCCCCCATGATCCCTGGCTGACAAAAGCTTTGTTCAGGCCATGCAAACCATTTGTCAGCCAGGGAAGCCAGCAATCTCTCTACTGCTCGGAGACCTCTGTCTGAGAAGAATCAGGGGGGGTTAAAAGCTGGCCTTTCCTCCAAGGAAGGCTTTTATGAGCCTCACTGAAGTTCTTTTCCGAGCCTGGCTTGGGGGAACTTCACTGGCATCCCTAGTCTCAAAGCTTGAACAAAGCCCAGAGACTCTCCATCCCTTCACAGGTGGAAACAGAGGCATTCCTGTAACAGTGTAGTGGCTGTGACTCAGCAGTCCAAGGGGGAAAGGGCAACAATATAGATACTTTGAGCATATCAGTAGGGCTTTCTTCTAGTACATTTCTGCAGCTTTTTTTTCTTTCTAAAATGAGCATTGTTTCACAACTCTGGTTTGTAAAGTGCATCTGGGCACCATTCCCAGACTGGAGAAAGATTTTACAAAGGAACTTTAATCAAATGAGATGGTAACTTTTATCATCCAAAGCAAATACATGGTTGATCTCTCCAGAAACAAACAAAATGCTTTATAATGTTAGCTGGGACAAGAAAGGGGAAAGCTGCTCAGGAGAGGCAAGAACACTGAAAAGAGAGTCTATTTTTATTTATTTATTTTGGTTAAAGGAACTAGAACAGCGAGGTTCACACAGCCCAAGTCTCAAAAAGCTGCAGCAATTGCAGGGAGCAAGCAACACTGCCAGATCCTGAAGGGAAATTCATTTAATCTCTGCTGGAAGGAGTGATTTCTACTGTGAGCCATCAGAATAAGTGAAACAAAAAGATGGGAGGACAAATACCTTTATCACAAGATAAACCCCCCCCTTTTTTTTAATGGACATATGAAATTCACAGGTGCCTATTTATTGCTTTTATGATTTTAACACTCTAGTGTCTGACCATGTCAAAGGGCCTTTCCCCCTGTTCATCACGGAGGCATGACAACCAACTTTGGCACATTTGGGTTTTGAGGAGGAGGCCGGGGTTTCAGAGGTGGTAGATGGTCCTTTTGGCCTTTTGCACCTTCCATTGTCGTCTTCCACCCTTCCCTGAATAACACACCCTGAGTAACAAGACACTTCCATCTTCCCATAACTGCATAGATTTCTCTACCGCAGGAGAAGATGCCATATATCTCTAGGTCTCTAGTGCTGCTAAAAGGAACTGGGGAACGCTTTGTAGGGTTGTGTGAATCAGTAAAACTTGAGCTCATTGACGTTCTCCAAATTCCACCTCAAAGTTTGTTCCAACTTGTGTCTTCCCCCCCGCCCAATTTTGTATGAAAATTTGTGCATGTTTTCATGCACATTTTTCCAAATGTATGCATCAAGCGTGCACATTTTTAAATGTTCACATTTCCCTCATTGATCAAAGTGTGTTTGTGTGCATTTTTCAAAAGTATGCATTTTATCATGCACATTTTCCAAATGCATTTTTGTTGTTCTGCGAATTGCACTGCAAGTTCGGAAATGTATGGACTTTGACTGCAGATTGAATTCAGGTTCGCAATTGGTTTTGGAAGGTGTGAAATGGCTCAAAACTGAACTGAAACAAATTTCTCATACATCTGCACAGGAAACTTCATATTACAGCAACTTGTACATGGGAAACATCAGACTTTTATTCATAGTGGAGCCATTTATTATTTATTTGGAGTTTTTATACCCTGCTTCCTAACTTGAACTTCTGGAGGCACTTACAATATATTTAGAATACAGAAACATACATCACCATGGAGGGGTAAAAATGTGTACAAGCTTGCCCAGTCCTTTGATGTTCCAGTTGCCACCCTGCATCTGAATCTCTGGACAGATCTCAGAGAAATTAAGAAAATGGCCTAGAAACAGGTGCTGGGGCAGCCCAACGTTAGACCTTCAGAGCGTGGTGGGGCTTCTTATCTTCAGCTGGGCTTCTGCTGCGGCTGCTGTCTCTTCCAATATCTGGCTCCTCTTGGCAGACACAGGAGGAACTGGGGGATGCTAAGATGTTCCTCCCACTTCTCAGACGTTCCAGCTGCCACTCTGCTTCAGAATTTCTGGCCCACAGCCAGTCTCAAAGGAAATAACCTGGGCCTGAAATGGCTGCTAGGGGGACCAGATATTATACCTCCACAGGGTGGGGCTTCCTCATGGAGGCTGTTGCTTCTGATACTGATGTCTCTTCAAGTGCCTGGCTCTAGTGGCAGATGAAAGAGGTACTGGGGAGCAGAGATGTTTACACATGCCCCCCCCCAATTCCTGAGATGTTCTAATACTGGTAGCCTTGACCGGTCCACAAATGATTTGATAGGACACAAAGTTAGAAGGGGACTTTCGATCCTGGCAGCCAAGGAAACTGAGCAATTCAATAGTGAAACATCGACTGCCTGCCTGATTAGATGAAAGGATTTGAAGTCTCCTGGTTGTTGCCTCTCACTTCTCTCTGCCTGCCCTAAGCAAGGAAGAGTCTGTGATAAGATAAGGAAGTACTCCAATCTCTGTCCCAATACAAATACTGGTTCAGATCACTGCTTAGCAGTCACTCTGCTCCGCTTAGCAACTCTGGTCAGCATTCATTCAAGCTAAGGCCCCACACACAGGGGATCTGTGATCAGATCTTCAGACATACTCAATTTCAAAGCATCCACAAAAAAAAAAAAAATCTAACTTCTATTATTATTTTATTATTATTTTATTATAACCTTTTTATAATAAAGGTTATTTTAGCCCTTTCCCCTTGTGCCCTTTTCCCAATCTGAATCCCCTACCATGAAGCTGCCAGCCCAGCAAGGGGGGGGGGGAATATAGACACATTATAGGTACCTGCCCAAACAGGACCAACAGCAGTTTGCAAGATGATTATTGGAAAAATGATGGACCAAAGTGTTAAATACTCTGTATTCCAGCATCAATGACTCAATCAAAAATGTGTGTGCGCACGCACACACACACACACCATCACACAGAGCTGCTTTTACATTTTTAACAAAGTTGGAGGAACCAGTCAAGGATTTCTGGGGTCATATCTGTTTTGTCCCTCATGTTCAGATAAGACCTCAGAAGAGGATCCCGTTTGTTGTGTAAGTAATGGGAGGAGGGAGAGGAGTCTCTAATTGTTGTTCTGTGTCAATTATATTAACACACATGCAATATCTCCTCATTTTCTTTCATTTTGAATAGCTTCAGAATGAAAGGGAAATTAAGATAAATGTACAGTCTGTCTCAAAGTGAAGGTCAAATGGATGAGACTTTGGAGATCTAATCACAGAGAGAGAAAGGTTGGTTATTTGTTGTTTATTAAAATATTTTTGACTTTCTTTTAACAAGAAAAGACCCCCCACTCACCCTTCCCAATTATAGAGTTGATGATACAAGAGATAAAGCAATATCCCATTCTTTTTCAGGTCACTGACAGTGTGGAGTTCTGTGTCTTCTACATTAAAGCATACAGTTATCACTTTCACATTATTATTTAAAAAAAGTTCAGTCCCTGGCATCTGCAGTTTTTTTTTTAAAAAGGACCAGGTAGCAGATCATGGGGAAGACCTTCGCCTGAGATCCTGTCGCCATCCAGAGCAGACCATACTGGGAACAGGGGCAGATAGTCTGGCTGGATAGAAGGCAACTTTCTCTGTGGATGCATGGTTTAGGCTCATGGGAGTTTTTATTTAATTAATTCACTTCTGCTGTCTCACAGCACCCTAATGTACCCTAGTAGACAGTGCAGGAATTACTGCATTGTAATGACCCAGCAGTGGCAGTGTAAGAACCCTGATGTTGAGCAGCACAGAGTAAACACATCACATCATAAGCAGTAAGGATTGGATAATAAATCTGCAAGTCATTGGCCTGAAAAACAATGCCAGAAGAATTTGGAGGCATTTCTACTAATCCTATGAGAATGGTCATGTTAAAATAAGAAAGAGGAGGGAGGGAGGGAGGGAGAGAGAGAGAGAGATGCATGGGGAAATTGCCATGAAAATTGCATGAGTCTGCCATTCTTATGAAAATAAATCCTCACACACCATGCTGGCATCCCTCTGTGACAATTTGTTCACAAAAAGGTTTGCTAAACAAAAGTAGGATGAACCTATGTTGGAAGCTACAAACCATGACAGATACCTGAAGGGGGCATTCTTTTTGTATACTTCATCAGGACATGTATATCTTGTCACGCTAATGAAAGTATAATCTGTTTGAACTGAACTGCAATTGAATTGTGCACAGTCAACAGAACTTTTGAATATTTTAACTCAAATGCAGTAACGGGTTAGTTTGTATCTTCTCTCCCCCCTGCCCTACTAGCAATTCCTCAACCTTCTTTGCATTTAAATATTGCCAGAGGAAACTTCAGACTAGAACTGAAGTATGCCATTGCCTGGGAAAAGAAAAATAGTTAAAGCTTTTGCAAGCACTTTATGGCTATTCTTAGAAGTACTTCCAGTAACACAAATAGTTGTTCTCTAGGGCAGGGTGTTGTATTTGAAGTTGACCTGTATTTGTGGACTGCATTCTGTCCATCTGTCACCCACAGCCATATATACTGTAATGCCATGCCTTCCAAGCATATCCCACATTTATCCCAAGTAGGTGCCGATGTTCTCATCTGTCTGTGCTACTTTTCCCACACAGCCCTGCCGTAACCATTATGACAGCATAGCTTGCCTAAATGGCTGCTAAACTCCTCAGGCTCTAAGTGTTATCCCTGCTGGGTGGACAGAGCAGAGTGGGCACAACCACCGCCCCACCCCCCCATCATCCTTTGCCCATTTGGAGACAAGCAAAACATTTTGACTAATCCCATAGACAACCAGCTAATCCTACTCTGTAACCCAAGGGCTGGTGGGATACAGAGAGTAGAGCAGGCTTAAATAGCCTGGCTAGTAGACTGCACCTACAACCAGAGTCAGGAAGGAGCATGCATCTGCACATTATCTTATACATGTGTCCCAACCTGATCCCAGCTGGTTGCAAAATGGTCTCAGCTTGAACCCATTTGGGTTGGGCAGAGGAGCGGACTTCATAGCATAGCTGGGGGGGGGGGGGAAGCAAGGTCAGAAGTTGAAGTAGCACTTAAGTCCAGGAGCCTGTTTCAGTGCCAGTCCTGGGAGTATTACCAGAGACAGAACACCACTGAGCACATACAGAGTGTCCTTGTGCACCATTGCATGAACACATGCAGCCCCCACATGTCAGGGATTATGAGTGAGGTTCACAGTTGAGACCTCTGCCACTTCTTCCTTTAGAAATTAAGCACCTGGTTGAACTATTTATTTATTTATTTATTATATTTATACCCCGCCTTTTTTCCTGCAAGGAACCCAAGGCGGCTTACATAATCCTCTTCCTCCTCCCCTCCATTTTATCCTCACAACAACCCTGTGAGGTAGGTTAGGCTGAGAGTCAGTGACTGGCCCAAAGTCACCCAGTGAGTTTCATGGCCGAGCGGGGACTAGAACCCGGATCTCCCGAGTCACAGTCCAACACTCTCACCACTACACCACACTGGCTCATATTTTAAGAGAAATGTGCACAAAAGTGTGTAAGAATTTTCTCAATAAGTTCTTTAAAAAAAATTCTCAGAGTTCGATATGAACTGAACTTAATATTGGAAAAAAGAGAAACATGTTTCAGATTTGATTAAAGTACTGCATATTTTGTTGGCCTCCCACAATTTTGGAGGAAATATTTGCAAATGATCTAACTGCAATATTCTAGACCATTGAATTTCAGCAATATTTTCATTGTGCCATGCGACCCATGGACAGCTATAGCAGCATACACCTTTATTTCCCAGATATGACTTTGCAAGGCTTTTGTCCATTGCGAATGTACCAATTGTCACTATAAGTTGTTTGGCCATAAAAACAAAACAAACAAAGCACTGTTTCTCCAGATTTGCATCAAGGAGGGATAGAACTACTTTGAAGGCATTAATGTGTCACACAGAGAACCTCACTGACCTCCCTATCTTAGGATCTGCCACTAGGGATGGATGGGTTAAAATGTGGGAAGAGACACATCATGGGAAAAGGGTGAAACAGGAATGTAAAAATAAAGACGTTTTGGCTACTAAATTGTCAGATGCCACCAGGGAACAGAGGAAACTGAAGTTTCTTTAGCAAAATATCTTTTTCAGCTCAAAGAAGAACCTCAAGCAATAGGCGAAATATTCCCTGTTTGGAAATCCGTGATAGAAAATGGTTTTTAATGGTTTCAAGGATCCAATCCTACAACCTAATTATTTGATAGCCATGGTTTGTGCATAAGCCCTAGCCCTTTCACAGAGTGTTTTTGGTCACTGTAGTTGCTACTCAACTTTTTCCTGTTTTCTTTCAGTGGTTCCCTTGGGATTCCAGGTGGACACTGATCTACTTCTGCATGCCAGGGACTCCAACATGTGGGCACACATGAAGAGTGCAGACTGGGAAACAGTTAATATGCACAGGTTTGCATTACATGGGAAAAATTGGGGGATTGGGAAACCGTTAATGCACAGAGTTGCATTACATGGGGAAATGAGATTTGTATGTGAAGATAGTGATTTAGAATTGCACTAAGATTGCTTGATTTGCTTCTCTCCTCAGCTTGTAAATAGTTGTCATTGCACTTTTAATATAACCCGAGAAGAAAGTTCTACAGTTGTGTTTAGTGGGGAAGGAAGCATTTGCATCAGAACCCATCATGGGTTTACAATAATTAATGGCTTATGAACATAAGAAGAGCCCTGCTTGATCAGAACAAGGGTCCACCTAGTCCAGCATTCTGTTCACACAGCAGCCAACCAGCTGACCACAGGATCCACAAGTGGAAATAACAGGCTTAGTTATTCAGCCCTTGCTGACATATTAATTATTGGTTTTGCAATGACAGTGTGATTGTAGGATGTAATTTTCAGTTTAGCATACTTATTTGGACTGTGCAACATGTGAAGGCTTCTCTCTCTGTATACAAAGGAATGTCCCCTATCTCTCTTGGTTTGGGGTCTTTGTGCTCTGAAAAAGCTGCTCTCTCCCCTCTCAAATGCCATCAGCGAAAGTTCAGTTCTCAAGATTTAGCATACAAATCAGGAGATTTCCCAATAGTCTCCATGATTAAAATTGCAGCTGCTCATCAATGGTTGAGACTTGAGAGTATTTCTTAATTGGGCCCTTCTTCAAAAGGTCTATTGTCTATTATGCTTCACCTGATTGATGTGATATTCATATTTGAGGTGCTACTAGTAGGGATGTGAAATCACGGTGTTCATTAGGGGGGTGGAAATCCAGCAAACTGGGCCAGGCTTGACCCCCCCAAACTCCATCCTGCTTACCTCCTTAATTGGCTTTATTCGTGTCCTCCCAAGTTGAACCAGGGAAGCAACTTCTGGGTTCCCGGCGGACCACTTTTTACCTAGAAAATGCCATAAGACATGCCAAAAGCACCCACAATTTGCGTTACTTTCGCAAATTGTGACCACTTTTAATGTTTCTTATGGCATTTTCTACATAAAAAGTGGCCCGCTAGGAACCCAAAAGTCCACCGAGTGGCTGGGCACGCATCCACTTTCGGTCCAGCTTGGTGGGCACAGCAGTGGAATCCACTGAGCCGGCGGCGGGTCAGGTCGCCGCGGGATCGCCCACCACTACTAGTGAATGGCTTGCTAACATTGGATGGATGAAGCAGAAGACATGCAGACTCCATGATCTAGAGAGGGGTGAGCAGGCTTCTGCCTTGCAGGGTCTACTTTGTTTGTTACTAGAACCCTGAGATCCACCAACTGGAGCCTGGTGCAAAGGACATGCACTTAGAATTAAAGAATTCTGAGCCCAGTACCAAAACTGAACTGAACTCAGTCCTCCCACACAAAAAACCACTCCTGGTTAACTTTATTAATTTCAGCAGTATAGGCAGTCCCCAGGGTACAAACGAGTTCCATTCTTAAGAATGTCTTTAAGTCGAATTTGTATGTAAGTCGGAACAGCATAGCGTTCTATACGTTAAAAATCAACATTTACGTGAATTGCGTAAATTACTCAAATTGCGTAGTATACTACGCTATGTACTCTACGTAAATGACGTAGCACTGGAGAACCCAAAACTCCGTTTTTAAGTATGGGTTGTCTGTAAGTCGGACGTTCTTTACTCGGGGACTGCCTGTATGGTGTGTGTGGGTGGGTGGGTGTGCATTCTCCACTGGTAGATCCTGATCTACTTCTGCTCAGGGTACTTACTTAGGGTAAGAGCCCCATTGGGGGGAATTTTCTTCAGGAGATCAAAATTGCATCACCATCTTATGTGTTTCCCAGCATCCTGGCTCCAAATTGTTCCATTTTGCCTGAAAGTGTGAGCTTATTGTGCCCCCACTCCATTTTTGCCCTTCCCTTCCACTGACAACTGTGGAAAAGGTCTCAAGATTCTCCAGGTCTCAGGTATCTACTTTAGGTACTTTGGGGGTTGGCTCTTAAACATGGGGTGGGTAACCCAAAAAAGAAAGAGACCACAAAATTTCAAATAACGAAGTTTGAATTTTACTGGGGGGGGAGTGTCAATAGGAAGAAGTTTTAAAATCTGAATACACACACACACACACACACACACACACACACCACAAAAATCCATATGAGCAGTAGGTTATAAAACATGCAGGGGAAAATGCATCCAGCTAAACTAACTAGGCTGTGTCCCTATTTTATCCAGATCCCTTATCCAAGCAATATATCTTACTGTTATTGGTCCAACTCACGCAATCAGTTCTCCAGTTCCAGCAGCTCTAACTCTTTTGTTCCTCTGGAACTCTGGGCTTCCTTCCTTCCTTCCTTCTTCCTTCCTTCCTTCTCTGCCTCATTTCCTGTCCCTGTGCATTATTGCCTCTCTTCTACAATTATTTCTCTCTCTCTCCAACTCCAGCTTACCAGGAGGGTAGTTTCATGTTCATTTGTGCAAACCACCCCACTCTTTTATAAGGTCTTCAAAACAAGTCTATAACTGCCCTGGCACATCAGGATTCCACTAAGTTCTTTCCCAGAATTTGAGTTTCCCTCTCCACTCCACAGAATAGTTCCCCGCTCTGTTCCTTGTTCCCTGAATACACCTTTCCCTTTCCTAAATTCATGAGCTCCTGGTCCTGGCTAGTGTCTGTCTTGCATCCTAGAATCATCTCTCTCCTCTCTGGTTCCAGACAGAACAATAAGGAAGGACTGATAATATCATATTTCTCCTTCTTTAAATTTATTTTCCTGCCTATTCTTAAGTCCTACTGCAATTCCCCTTCTCTCTGCCATATGAAGCTGAAATTCATACTGCACAGCTGCAGTATTCATGCCACACCACAACACCCACACACGCACACACATGCTCACATTTCTCTCTCTCTCTCTCCATTTCCAGGTAGCCTTTCATAGTGAACCAATTATGTGTTATATTTTCCTCAATAGAACTCTCTCTTTTTTTGGGGGGGGGGATTCTAAGTTGGTCTCTGTTGCTTCCTCATGGATACCTTATGAAGGCACTCCACTTCCCAGACTAAATGATCCTGATTTTACACACTTGGTTCAGCCTTACCAGACAGACAGCAGCCTGTCATCTGGTAGAATAAAGTCAGGGTCACAATGGACAACAGTTCCCCCTGTACACTTTTTAGCTAAATTCCCCATTGTTTGTGTTCTGGAATGACTCATGCCATGCACAGGGAGTAATATGCAGATATTTTTATAAACAGGTGTCCTGAGCAACCATGGTAGCAGTGACCCTGCTTTTATCTTTAGTGAAATATATATAAACACTTCAAGTTATTTTCATGATTCCGGTTGATTTTATAATCACCCATTAGAACTTAGTTTCGGCAATTAACCCACATTTCTTAGTGTTAAATCTCAGGTCTTAGGCGCATATGAAGATATAGAAAAACAGCAAAAAGTAATGTCATATGAAAATAAGAATCTGTAGAATGTAGTTGACTTATTTCCTCTCCCTAGCAGCAGAAACAGGAAACAGCATTTTGCATACAACTGGTCAAAACAAATAAGGGGAAAACAGTCCAATGCGGTACATGGCTTCTGATTTTCCTATAAATAATGAATATTACCCTTAATGTTGGCATTATGGTTTTGGTTAACTTGCTTTTTAAAAAGCATCCTGCATGGACTTAGAATATGCCATTCAGCCTTTCAACGCATACAACACTATTCAAAAAACACTATTCTTTTTAGTTAGCACTACCATTGCCAAAGGAATGACAATGACAAATGACACACTTTTAAGATCAATTACTTTATATAGGGCCAAGCCCGGCCAATAGTTGTTTTGCCATCAAAAAATAAATCAAACTCATGGTGAGTAATACAACCGTGATGTTCTTCTAGATAGTGCCATGATCTTTAAGAAATTGGTATCATTGGTTTTAGTTGAAAGAGACCAGTAAAAATATTTGACAGGTGATAACTGGGACTGTGGTCATAAAAATCAGATACCCCTGGCATTTCATGAACCAGGTGCTCCACAGACATCTTTTTTTTGGGGGGGGGGGTTCCATCTGTTCCCTTTTTGAGGCAGACTGTTGTCTAGATTGCCCAGGCAAATCTAGACAACAGCTTGTGGGTTACAATTTCATTTCTTTACTTATTAGAAGTATTTTTAACCTGTCCGTTATCCCAAATATAAAACAAAATGTTACAAAAATAGAATAAACATATAAAATAATAAAAACAGATCAAAGGTAATGACCTAGACACTTTTTAAGCCATTTCCAAATGGTATGTTACCATTTTGTTCAGTATGTTTTTTGATAAGAATTTACCAAAACCCACACATTTCTTCATAAATGTGATTAAAAGAACTTGAGAATTTAAAAAAACGTGTAAGAAAATGAAACTGACAGGTTAATCTATTCTTACACTAGCTGTTGCCCGCGGCTTCGCTCGCATGGATTTTAGGATTTGGTACAATTGTTTTTAAAAGAAACATGATGGAATCATGCCAGCTCCCCCGGGAATCTCAGCTCCCCCGGGATTACACAATGAATTCCCAGCTCCCCCGGGACTGCACAATGAAATCCCAGCTCCCCCCCTGGGACTACCTGCTCCCCCCGGACTACACAATGAAATCCCTGTTCCCTTTCCCCCAGGACTGCACAATGAAATCCCTGCTCCCCTGGGACTACACTGTGAAATCCCTGCTCCCCCCCCCCGGAACTGCACAACAATGAAATCCCTGCACACAAACCCCGGGACTACACAACAGTGAAATCCCTGATTCCCCCCCCCCGGGACTACACAACAATGAAATCCCTGCTTCTCCCCCCCCCGGGGGCTACACAACAGTGAAATCCTAGCTCCCTCGGGTCCACACAACAATGAATTCCCAGCTCCCCCCTCCGGGACTGTACAATGAAATCCCTGCTTTCCTCCCCCCCCCCAAACTACACAATCAAATCTCTGTCTGCCCCCCGAGACTGCACAATGAAATCTCTGCTCCCCCTGGGACTACACAATGAAATCCCAGCTCCCCCCCCCCAGGACTACACAACAATGAATTCCCTGTCCCCTCCCGAGACTACACAACAATCAAATCCCTGCTACAATGACATCCCTACTCCCCCCCCCGGGACCACACAATGTAATCCCAGCTCCCCCCCTGGGACTACACAACAGTGAAATCCCTGCTCCCCCCCCAGCACTACATAACAGTGAAATCCCTGCTCCCCCGGGACCTCACAATGAAATCCCTGTTGTCCCCCCCGGGACTACACAATGAAATCCCTGCTCTCCCCCCCTGGGACTACCCAACAATGAAATCCCAGCTTGCCCCCCCGGGACTACCCAACAATGAAATCCCAGATCCCCCTCCCCCATGTAGGCCCTGGTTGCAGGGCATATGGACATTCTGTTTTGACGTAGGAGAGATTTGCATATTTTTATTTATTTATCCGCTCCTGATTGGGCCCCTGTGGCGGCAGTTCATACAAACATTCTAAATGTTGTTGGAGTGATTTGTATAACCGTTCCTGAATGGCCCCTGCGAACATTCCAAGTACGCCATTGGCTATCATCTATTTTGGGCCATACAGGCACGGTGAGGGTTTTTCGGAGATTTGAACCCACCAGTCTTTGTCCTTGGATGATGGAGAGTATGCGTGCCAGGTTTGGGGCAGATCCGTCCAACCGTGTAGGAGCCTATGCGACGCACGCAAACACCCATACACACAGACACATGGACACACAGACACACAGGATTTGGGACGCCCCACACACAACAGTCATTCTCTGACTGAAAGTGTAACATTTAGGCTGAGTGCTGGCAGCAGAAAACTTTTCTGACAGAAATATCTGATCTTAAAGAAAAATCAAGTTAATCCTGAGAGTCTACAGGTGATGAAAAGTGACCGTGTCAAGTTTGGGGTAGATCCGTCAAAACGTGACGGAGCCTATGCGACGATGCCCCCCAACAATCATTCATTCAGTCAGTCATTTAAAAAGTTTCCCTCCCTTTTCACCCCTTCAGAGAACATTCTAAAGGGCCGAGGGGAGATTTGCATACCCACCCCTATTGGCCCCTGCAGGAATTCATACGACATTCTAAGTGTCGTATGGGCTATTTGCATAACTGCTCCTATTGGCTCCTGCAGCAATTCTGAGGTGAGGCCGACTTGCATAACTGCTCCCCTGTTGTTTTGCCCATAGGAGATATGAGAGTGGGGCGATTTTGCCCCCTTTTTTCACCCCCTTAGGGATGGAATTTCCAAAAATACTTCCTTAGTGGGTGTCTACGTCATATAAAAACTATGTTCCTGCAAAATTTCATGTTCCTAGATTAAACGGTTTGAGCTGGGCGTTGATGAGTCAGTCAGTCAGTCAGTCAGTCAGGACACTTTCTTTTATATATATAGATTTAGCAAATGCAAATTCATAATTATGATCTTGGTAATTATTCTGATAATAACAATCATACTGCAATGGCCATGATAGGGTTGTGGCTTACCTGTTCTTTCAACATGGTATTTGCTTCGCGCGCACGCATGTGCGTGCGCACGTGTGTGTGTGTGTTGTATGGATATGTGTATACAAAGAAGTTAATCATGAGAAGTCCTCCACTGCTTACGACAGGTAATATGCCATTGCAATATGAGTGTTACCCTGGTGCATGTGTTGGTTGCCTCTCTGCCCCACCACTGCCCTCAAAGCTCTGTCCCATAAACCCAATGCCAGCAACAATGTACTGCCCTCAGAGAGGGACCTGGATTGCTGGGCAGAGCTGACACTGCTGCTGGTTGCACTGGGGGTGCTGCTGGTCTGGGAAGGAGCGGCCCCCTCTTCCTCCCTCCCCCCTTGGCACCTGCCTCTTTGCCTGGTCATTCCTTCCTTTCTCCAGCAACATTGTCTCCCATGTTATGCTGGTGTTGGGGCAGAAAAGGCTGTCCTTGATCCTAGGGTTGCACATGATGTCCAACATGTATACCCTTTCCTGGCAGAATGGTTTCACCCATGTTGTTATGCCATTCCTCAGTCACTGGGACATTCCCAGAACCTCGGCAAGCTTTTAGAAACTCACCCATCTGCCTTCCCAGATGCTTGACCACACCATCACCTGACTGAGGAGGGCAGTGCTGGAGATGAGGATTTTGGTGGCCTCCAGGGAAGGTGTCAGGACCACCACCAGCAATGGTGTGGCATCATATTGCTTCCTGATCAGTGGGACTTGCGCACTGAGATCCAAAGTCATCACATGGATGGCTCTTTCCAGCTCTGGCAGGCACTCCAGCTTCAGGTATATGGAGTTCCACCTTGTCCCTGCATCCTAAACCATTCAGTGCTGTAGGACGCCCAACTCTGCCTGATTGTCTCACAGCAGCCTACTGCCCTTGTGCATTCCAGGGGTGGGCAAGGTTGAAGGCAAAAGGGGTGGGGTCAAAAATACAAACAATTGTATTGTAGCTTAAAGCTCTTCCTGCCAGTAAGTGAGCCTTAGGAGAGGCATTTCAAAGAGTTAGAATGGTGGGGGGGGGACTGCACAAAAGCCACAAACCCACCAAAACAATCAGTGGTCAGGGGAAAGGAGAAGAGGTTGTGGCCATCATGGGAACTCCTGGATTTGGCCTCCATCCTGAGGTTTGCCACCCCTAATAGGATAATAATGAGTGGTCTATAGATGTTTTAAATAAAGCAATACAGAAATAAATCTATATATATAAAAGAAAGTGTCCTGACTGACTGACTGACTGACTCATCAACGCCCAGCTCAAACCGTTTAATCTAGGAACATGAAATTTTGCAGGAACATAGTTTTTATATGACGTAGACACCCACTAAGGAAGTATTTTTGGAAATTCCATCCCTAAGGGGGTGAAAAAAGGGGGCAAAATCGCCCCACTCTCATATCTCCTATGGGCAAAACAACAGGGGAGCAGTTATGCAAGTCGGCCTCACCTCAGAATTGCTGCAGGAGCCAATAGGAGCAGTTATGCAAATAGCCCATACGACACTTAGAATGTCGTATGAATTCCTGCAGGGGCCAATAGGGGTGGGTATGCAAATCTCCCCTCGGCCCTTTAGAATGTTCTCTGAAGGGGTGAAAAGGGAGGGAAACTTTTTAAATGACTGACTGACTGAATGATTGTTGGGGGGCATCTTCATAGATGTCACTACACTTCACTCTACCTTGTTGCACTTTTGATGTATAAAACTCCCACTAAACTTCACAAAGCATAATGGATCGCTCCTCTTACAACTCATTTGTGTCATTTATATTTTGAATTCAATAAGATAATGGGATTGATTTGCTCCTTTTATAATAATGCAATTCATTATTCCAGGTCAACATCCCTGATGAAGATGTATTCATCTTCCTCACAAACTTTAATAAACTCTGTAAATTAATCCAATAGTTCGAAGTGCCCTTTGCCTCACTTTCACACCTCGCTAGGCACATTTTCATTTTGCATTGCTGTTTGCTCTTGTATTTTCTGATGTGCCAAAAATGCACAGTGTGATTTTCATACTGAGCAGGGGTCTAAAGAATGTTTCCATGGATTCACTGGTGGTTTCCTCTTTGGTCTCTATTAGAAATTAAATAATACTACGTACACACATTGTGGCAATCCTAGGTGTGTTTGCAATGCATTTACAATGGCCAAACTTTGATTTGTATCAGAGAGGGGACAGAATGGAACACAGCTGGACTGCACACAAAATGTTCCAGAAAAGGGCTTCAGAATTACTACTACACTTTCAGATCTCATCAAGAACAAATATGGAATCACTCTAGAGTGGTCCCTGACTACCTATAAGTTCCTCCTCTTGGTACGCAGATGATTAATGGTTTCAAAGGCAAAAGAAGAAGAAAAAAAATAGGACCAGTAGAGTATAATTCTTACTACAGTCATTTTGTTGCAAATCACACACAAAGGCCATAAGCCACAGTCTGAGTCATGTCCTGACCAAAGCCCAGAGTGTAGCGGCCTAGAAAGCTAATGGGTATCCAGGTGAGTCTAGAGTTAGAAAGTAGATACTAGCTCTAGCATCTTTTCCAGAAAAGGAAAAGCTGGGAAAGGGGCAGTAGCGGGTTGGAGAATATATATGCAACTTAGGGTTCATGAATAGGGGCTAAACAGTCACAGAAATTAGGCATTCTGCCTCCTGCCTCTTCTGAATTATACGTACATTAATAATAACCCTAATAAATGGAAGATTAAGGGGAGACATGACAGTGGCCTTCAAATATGCTGATATACTGTGTTTGGTTTTTGCCAAACGTGGAGCTGTGCATTATGGCCAAACAGCTCCACTTTGGTCTCGTCCGTCCAAAGGACATTGTTCCAGTCCAGAATTTGCGATTTGTTCAGATACAACTTTGCAAACCCAAGCCATGCTGCCATATTCTTTTTAGAGAGAAGAGGCTTTCTCCTGGCAACCCCCTGCCTCCCAGGAGTAACATCACAGCAAGGGGGAGACCAACCTGGCCCCATACATCAGCCGGAGAGGGAGCAGCTGCAGGGAGCTTGTTTTGCCCTTCCCTGCCAGAAAAGAAAAAGGAAATCTAAAAGACATGACACAAAAGGTAAAGGGATTGGGAGGGAGGAGGAAGAATGCAAAGCTCAGGCACCAGTTCTTCGTTAAACAGGTTCTTATAGGTTTGTGAGCCTGAGGGCAGGGACTGTCTTTTTATTATTAATCTTTGTAAGCCACTCTGGGAGCCTTTTCTGGCTGAAGAGCAGGGTATAAATGCAATAAATAAATAGATAGATAGATAGATAGATAGATAGATAGATGTCTGAAAGGCTGTCATGAAGAACAGGGCCAGATTAAGGCCAGCTGATGCCCTAAGCACAGCCCAAGAAGGGTGCCCCCTCGGCCCTTTCATTGCTCAGCTGCCAAGACATTAAGACTCAATAAGTGCTGAAGGTGAAATAAGACATTAAAAACTCAGTTTTCTTCAAGACCACCCCCCACGCCACAACATACAATGATATTAAATATAAACTGTTTTTCTATTATATTTATTTATCACTAAATAGCAGCAAGCAATATAAGTCAATTATTTATAACTAGGGCAGCAGAAAGAAATACAACTTTTCATCACTGTTTTATGCATTTTTTAAAAATAAAACTGTTATAAGGGGGGAAATGCAAATGCAAAAATTTGTGGTACTCTGATACTCTGTGGTGCCCCCCTTCCCTTGGTGCTCTAAACACATTCTTATATTGCTTAATGGTTAATCCAGGGCTGATGCAGAAGATGGAGCAGACTAGCTCTCTGCAGCTCCAGAAGGCAGGACTAGAACGAACAGGTGGAAATTGCAGGGAAGCAGATTTCAGCTATGCATTAGGAGAAACATCTTAACACTGAGAGCTTGTCAGCAGTGGTCAGTGGAACAGATTCTCCCTTGGGAAGTGGTGGCTCTCCTTTGCTGGAGATATTTAAGCAGAGGCTGCATGGCCATCTGTCAGGGATGTCGTAGCTGCACCCTGCAGTCCAGAGCCAGCATTGAGGAGGGGGTTGGACTAGATGGTCTCCAAGATCCCTTCCAACTCTATGATTCTATCATTCTAGCAAGGAAATGATGCAATTCCTCCTGGCCTGCCTTCAGCAGGCACTATGGCCTGGAACTGTCTTATTTACCCTCTTAAAGAAAAAAAGTACCATGCCAATTTTTGGATCTAAAAGTGTGTGTGTGCGGGGGGAGGAGTAGACTGTATTATGATATTATGATAGTGTTGCGTAGTGGTTAGAGTGTTCGACTGGGACTCAGGAGATCCGGGTTCTAGTCCCCGCTCGGCCATGATACTCACTGGGTGACTTTGGGCCAGTCACGGACTCTCAGCCTAACCTACCTCACAGGGTTGTTGTGAGGATAAAGTGGAGAGGAGGAGGATTATGTAAGCCACCTTGGGTTCCTTGCAGGAAAAAAGGCAGGGTATAAATATAATAAATAAATAATTAAATAATTTTCTCTATCGGGTTAACCCTGTAGATGTTATAATTTATTAACTTTGTTGTAGTCAATGCAATTAAAACAGTTTCTCAGGCACTTTTAGCATTTAAAGGATGCTAAACATGTTTTTCTCCTTACAGCCACAAAAAACATTCTTCATCTAATCATCCTCTGTATGTTCAAAATGTTTAGATCATCTTTTACCATTATCTGCTGGTTTCCTGCTCATATCTGTGAAACCATTTGGATATATCAGTCAGTCAGGCGATCACTCGTGACCGAGTAAGATTGTCTTCCAGGATAAAAAAGAAAATTTACAAAAAGGAGATTTTAAAAGGAGGAAAATTCTAAAGAAAATTGTGTAGACTCTAGCGATGGGTCCGTAAGTGACTGTGGAGGCCAATTCTAGATCCACACAGCTTCCCACAGTGAGGACACAGGTTACCAGATGGAAGATGGTCTTGTAAAGGATTCATTTGACGTGCTTTTCGCTTAGCACGTTTCTCCCTTTCACCTTGCACTCGAGCTTCTTCCAAGTCCATAGAACCTTTGTGAAAGGCCAACCTCCAGTTAGATCGTTCATGGGCCAGAGCTTCCCAGTTTTTGATATTTATATTGCATTTTTTTAGATTAGCCTTATGAACATCTTTAAACCTCTTATATTGACCACCGATATTCCGCTTTCCATCCTTGAGTTGGGAATAAAGTAACTGCTTTGGGAGATGGCAGACAGGCATTCGAACAACATGACCGGTCCACTGAAGTTGGTGTTGAAGGATCATTTTTTCAATGCTAGTAGTCTTTGCTTATTCCAGTACACTGACATTTGTTTGCCTATCTTCCCAAGTAATTCGCAGGATTTTCCGGAGGCAACGTTGATGAAATCTTTCAAGGAGTTGGAGGTGACGTTTATAGATAGTCCATGTTTTGCCGGCATACAATAAAGTTGGTAATACAATGGCTTCATAAACCAGTGTTTTGGTCTTCTTACAAATATCCCGATCCTCGAACACTCTATGTTTCATTCGAGAAAACGCGGCACTTGCAGAGCTCAGACGATGCTGGATTTCACTGTCGATGTTAGCTGTAACAGAAAGATAGCTGCCAAGATAGAGAAAATGATCGACATTTTCCAGTATTGTCCCGCCAAGCTAGATAGATGGCATCACCAAAGGGTTAGCTTGCACTTGCTGATGAAGCACTTTGGGTTTTTTGATGTTAAGTGAGTGGGAGTCTTCCACAAGTAACTGCAAAATTTCCAGACATTAATGTATTGTTGCTTTGTATTGGGGGCATCACTTATTTGCATATCCCATACTTTAGGACTATGATAAAATGTTGATTGTGGTCCCTAGGAAAAAAAAAGTTACTGTATTTGAATCTTCAAGGCATTTTCTCCTACACCTTCATTACCAAACTTTCTGATGAGCCTTTGCAAACCATGCACATAGACTCAAGAAGGAAAAAGACGTTAATGTATGAAACTATGTTTGTGTTATAAAGAAAATGATATGAATGGTTAATTTGTCTTCTCAAAAGGCCTGTGCAACTTCATTACATGGTTGCTTTTATTACATATTCAATAAACAACAAACAAAAACCATTTGGTGTAACATGTTGTGTTAAGGGCTTTCCATGTTCACTCAAGCTCTAAAATGCTGGGAAATACTTGTTAAGGGCCACACCCTTAACGGATGTGTTACTTAGGCTATGTGCATATAGTATGGAATCCTATGCTGAGGCTAGTTCCAGCTTCACCACTACCTTGGGGATGGATGGCTGTCAGTGGCAGAGGGGTGGACCTCAGTCCCAGATTTATCTTTTTCCTGGAATAGACACATGGAGTCTATGTAACTGAAGCTACCATTCTGCACTACCAGTACCCATCTGTGACCCCCCTCCTCCAGAAACTGTATTTCTTTCCAATATGGAAGCCAGTTCTAGGGTTGTTGTTGACCCCCCCGCCTTCCCCATCTTACTAGCACATAACCAAAAGGTTACACTAATATATCCATCTATCTATTGCTTATACGTCTTGAAAACCCTTTTCGGCCATAAGAAATACGATATAATTTTCCATGTGTGGTCACTAATACAATTTCCTGCCTTGTACAAGATGCTAACTCTCTCTAAGAAAAACAGTAGGAGCCAACAGTCCCAGTACTTCTACTGCACCTATGCGAAGCCTTGTTTGTGTAATGCTGCCTTTTGCTATATGGGGTGATGATGATGATCACTTTGCTATATGAGAGGTGGCTTCCTGAGTGAAGTATCATTTCCTGTTTACCTTCTCAGCAAGGTTCCTACCTAATTACCTGTTTGCGGCTGATTCCCTTTCTGAAACACTTATCCAAACTTAAGAATGTCAAAAGCAAAAACAAAACAAAAAAACCACCCTGTTTCCCTGGTAACTGTATCAATTTTGCTGTGCCGGCAACACCTTCCAATTGCCTGACTGGCTTCAGTGCTACAGTTTTCTCAACACTGTAAATATAGAGGGGCTTAAAATGGCTTAAAAGAGTAGGCTAGTCAGAAAATATTGCAGCAGTGTCTAAAACACTGCTGCGATATAATTTTGTGTGCGTGTCATTCAGTCCTCCTATGGACACATTCAGAAGTGGGTTAATCCCCCCCCCTCCAAACATTTATAAATAGACCAGTGCAGCAGCAAGTACCACCATCAACATCTTGCAGGTGTGCTGCAATTCAGAGAAAGTTTAATGATAATCAAGACAGAGGCATATGAAGAGTACTGCTATGTAAATTGCAGCAGGAGCCATTTTAAATGTATGGTGCATGCATGCACATGATACTGGAAAAGTGAGAGGCAAAGGTGACAGTAGTAGAGTGATACACGTAAAGTTAGAAGAGTGGGAGATATTGAATTCTGGACAGGAAAGGGATGGGAAGTTGGGGACAATGAGTTCAGAGGCAGGAAGCTGCTTTCATTTCATGGTCCTGAACCCCAAGACCTAAACCATCCTTAACAGGGAGTAAACCCAAATGAATTCACTCCCTGCACAGCCCTAGTAGCCCCGGTTTATGTGCAAGAAGAGCTGGTGCCATCCCTGGAACACTGGAGCCAACTCTGCTTCTCCAGTAATTCTCGAGCAGAAAGCTGGGAAGCTTTTAGCTGCTCAGCTTGTGACATACTGTTAATACTGTGCAGAACCCTGCCCACCCATCTTGCAAACCCTCCACCCCTGCAAACACGACAATGGTTGCTTTTCTTTTCTGCCTCTATGGGGAAGGAAGGAGAATTTCCATGGTGTTATCAGGTTGGCGTGTTTATCTTAATAATAATTTCCACCACCAGATGCCCAAGTGGTGTTCTCCATTATAACTTTAGCCAGCCTTCCTGGTTGGAGCATTTCCTGGAATGCCTATGGAAGGATGATGGATGCATCATGGGGTCCTCCCATATGGCCCATGGGCATCCCAGGAAGCGCACTGGCCAGATGGCTGCCTGCGGAGCACTGGAGAGTTTTAAAAGATTTTTTAAAACCCTTGTGTCACAGTCTGGTGCCCTGCAGCTAGGTTCCCTGGCCAGTGCACTTCCCAAAATGCCTATGGGCCACATGGGAGGACATCATTATGTAATGTGCCAATTTCTTTCTTTTGCTTGTGCATAGCTACAACAGTTGTAGTAACACACATGCACTGTTTTTGTGTGTGTGCATGCACTTTTGGATAAACCAGGGGTTTTCTAACTATCTACCCCAGGGCCCACTTGAGAGAACTGAAAATGACTGAGGTCCACCAGGCAAAAAATGACGTTGTAGGGCCAGACCAGAGCCAGTCACAAAATGGTGACAGATGGAGGTGGAGTTTGGCATAATCAGCTGGCAATTACTGATATCATTTTATATTGCTATCTAATCCCACATTGAAAATTGCTAAATTCTTTGCCACATGCTCCTGCCGATGCAGGACATAGGCAGGAGTCCGCGGGGAAGCCGATGACAGCCACGCCAAGTGCCGCTTGTGCACTTGGCCAGCTGTCATTGGCCAGAACCCCTTGGCCAGAGTGGCAGCCCTTGTTTGCCGCTCCTGCCAAGGGTGTGCCTTTTTGGCTTGTAAGAGGGTGAGTGTGCCGTCCAGGTTTGGATAACATGCTAACCCTATTAGGGTTTTCTAAGCCCTAGCACAAGCCATGGATTCTTCTTAACCACCGTGACTAACCATTCCTGGGTTCACACCAGGAATTAACCTACTGAGGCTTAGCGTGTTATATGAACCCAATCTTTGTCTCCCAGCCTAGTGAAGGCAACAGGGAAAGACGAGAAAAACTGGAAACTTACTCATTCCTAAACAGTTACACGTCAGCTCCAAGAAAAATGCCGGGAGCAAAATCAACCCCTTTATATGGCATTTATTGATCTGGCTAAGACCTTTGATACTGTAGACCGTACAGCTCTCTGGACTATCCTTATGAAAATTGGATGCCTCAATAAATTTGTGAATATCTTGCGACTTCTCCATGATAACATGACGGCAACGGTTTTGGACAACAACGGCTCTCATGGTGCTCCATTTAAAGTGGGATCAGGTGTTAAACAGGGATGTGTTATTGCCCCAACATTATTTGCTATTTTCATCGCCATGATTTTACAACTTGTCGAGGGGAAACTTCCCACTGGTGTGGGAATTATATATCGAACTGATGGAAAGCTTTTTAATCTCAGCAGGCTGAAAGCAAAAAGTAAGGTAATTACAACCTCTGTTGTGGAACTTCAGTATGCTGATGATAATGTGGTCTCTGCACATTCAGAGGATGATCTCCAAACTATCCCAAATGCTTTTGCAGAAGCATATGAAAAACTTGGTCTCTCACTTAACATCAAAAAAACCAAAGTGCTTCAGCAGCAAGTGCAAGCTAACCCTTCGGTGATGCCATCTATCCAGCTTGGTGGGGCAATACTGGAAAATGTCGATCATTTTCTCTATCTTGGCAGCTATCTTTCTGTTACAGCTAACATCGACAGTGAAATCCAGCATTGTTTGAGCTCCGCAAGTGCCACGTTTTCTCGAATGAAACATAGAGTGTTCGAGGATCGGGATATTTGTAAGAAGACCAAAACACTGGTTTATGAAGCCATTGTATTGCCAACTTTATTGGATGCCTGCGAAACATGGACTATCTATAAACGTCACTTCCACCTCCTTGAAAGATTTCATCAACGTTGACTCCGGAAAATCCTGCAAATTACTTGGGAAGATAGGCGAATAAATGTCACTGTACTGGAAGAAGCAAAGACTACTAGCGTTGAAAAAATGATCCTTCAACGCCAACTTCAGTGGACCGGTCATGTTGTTCAAATGCCTGACTGCCGTCTCCCAAAGCAGTTACTTTATTCCCAACTCAAGGATGGAAAGCGGAATATTGGTGGTCAATATAAGAGGTATAAAGATGTTCATAAGGCTAATCTAAAAAAATGCAATATAAGCATCGAAAACTAGGAAGCTCTGGCACATGAACGATCTAAATGGAGGTTGGCCTTTCACAAAGGTTCCATCAGGGCCGGCGCTACCGCTAGGCAGACCCAGGCGGCTGCCTAGGGCGCGTGGCGGAAGAGGGCGCAGAAATGCTGCGCTCCTTCCTCGCCGCTGGCACGCTCCTGCCCTGCCTGGCCGCCTGGCCGACAAAGGCACAGGTCCGCAACCACCAGGTCTGTGCGGGGGGGGATTGCGGGTGCCGGGCGGGCTCGCGGTCGCGATCAGCTTTCCTCTGCGCCCGGAGCTAGGCCTGGTCAGGAGCGCGCGCGTCGGCGGCGGCGACCAGTTGGCAGTGTGGAAAGCGGCTGCTGGAGGAGGAGGCCGGCGGGTGGGGGCGCTGGGCAAGCAGGCATTTCCCGGCTGCTTTGCTCTGGAGCCCTCCCCCCCGGCACAAGGGGGGGCGCTAAATATAAGCCAGCCTAGGGCGCCAAACTGCCCTGCACCGGTCCTGCGTTCCATGGACTTTGAAGAAGCCCGAGTGCAAGGTGAAAGGGAGAAACGTGCTAAGCAAAAAGCACGTCAAATGAATCCTTCACAGGACCATCTTCCATCTGGTAACCTGTGTCCTCACTGTGGGAAGCTGTGTGGATCTAGAATTGGCCTCCACAGTCACTTACGGACCCATCGCTAGAGTCTACACAATCTTCCTTTAGAATTTCCTCCTTTTATCCTGGAAGACAATCTTACTTGGTCATGAGTGATCGTCTGATGATCATGGATGATGACATCTTTGCTTGTTTTGGGACTTAGGCTGCGATCCTGTACACAATTAGTTGGAAGTAAACCCCACTAAAGTCAGTGGACTTAGAAGTAAGTGCATAGGATTGCACTGCTAATGTATAGGAACCCAATCTGCCAATGCTCTATTTGCCAAGGAAACTTTAGTGAACATGTAAAACTGGGTAAATATAAGCAAAAAAATGGGAGGAATGGTATACAGGTGAAGATCCAAGTTCATTTTCCTTTAACAAGGCAACTAAATCCTTGTTGAAAGAATTGCTGACTTTCTCCCCGTGGGAAAGGGAGGTGTTCAATTAACATCCACAGATTTGTAAATGGGCATTAGTCGGACACCTTTCTACCATGGATCAACAAATTTAACAATTAACTCTAGCATGGCAGCATTCCAACTGGGTAAGTACAAAGGTCATTGTACTGGGGGTTAAGGGTAAATTATGTTATAATTGGCTCTAATTAGTGTTGACATAATCTTCCCTTGGTGAAAACAATGGCTAGAGAGAACTTGCAGCAAAAGCTGATTTATGAAATAAGAAGAAATGTGTAAAGAGAAACACACCCACATAAGCACACAGTTATACCAACTTTCATCAGAAATACGATTACAAATAACATATGGCAAAAATACCAGTTTGATGTCATACACTCTTGGAAACAGATTGGAACTGAATTCCAAATGGACTCCTTGAGTCTAACCTTTTGCCAGCTTCTAAAAGAGTTCCAGCATCTAAAATATGGAACATAAACAGCAAAGCTGAATTTGCAGGAGCCCAAACTGCTGGCTAGGTGAAGTGGAAGGAAGCATAAAGCAATTTGGCTGCAATGTAATCCATTTCCCCAATGTTTTGCCAATTCAAGTGGATGAGTAGAACAGATTTGTGGGTGGAGGGATGTCTGTTTGTCTCCCTGAAATTGGAGAGATATGTATGAGGGAGAAGGATGCACAAAGATGAGAATGAAAGGGTGTCAAAGAAAAAGTTTGGCAGTGTAGAAAGAAACATAACTTGAGCTGTGGGTCCATTCTGGAAGCACACAATGTTTTGTTTAAAAAGAACTCTTTTCCCTCCAGGATCAAAGTCAGGCAAAACCAACTGTGCAAGAACGCAGCAGAAGCTGTTTGTGCTAGGAGTAGGACTGTGCCAAATTTTTCAAATCTATTTATTTTTGACCATTTGTTGAGGGGTGGGGGGAGAGATGAAAAAATTGCATCCCAAAATTGTGGGAAGGGGTGAGAATTTTGAAGAATTATTTCTGATTGTGGGGCTACCTTACCTTACTATAAGGAGGTAGCTGAAGGTGTGTGTGCGTGCGACCTTTTATCCCATTCTGTCCTTGCAGCCTCCCCAGCTGCTTGTGCTTCCTGGAGAGCCCCATAAAGGATTTAATCAGGACTTCCCTCCTTTGGGCTTTCCAGTGTTGCTGCCTGCTGAGCTGAGTGCCTGAAAGCTGAATGAGGCAGTTGTGCTCCTATTTTGCTATTAAAAGTCCTTTTAACAACAAGAACAAAAACAACAGCCTCTGCGAAAGAGGCAGAAAAACAATGGCCTCTTTTGCAGGGAAATAAAGAGGCTGTGGAAGGGCAGGAAAAGTTTCTCCACAGCACAACTTTGTGCTCACCTCTTGTTCGCTGCCATCTGTCACCTTCTGAAATTGCTTTCACCTTCATCTCTGGCAGTTTTGCAACATAAAAAAACAAAATAAATTAATTATGATGTTATTTAAAAAATAATATGATTAACAGACATTTATGCAGCAATCCTATGGCCCCCTAGATGGCGTCTGAGGGGCCATACGATATTTTCATAGATTTCATAGATCATAGAGTTGGAGGGAGCCTACAAGGCTATCGAGTCCAACCCCCTGCTCAATGGGATTCCTCGATCTGAGGTCGGAGATAGCGCTCCAATCTCGGTGTGGGGAATCAGAGCTCCAACCCCCCCTCCCCTTCCCCCTCACAGCTGGTACAGAGAGAACCACACCGGCTGCTCTCCAAGGTTGGGAACTCGACCTCGGAGAAGGGGGTGTTTCGGTGGGCGGGGAGAGGGAGGAGACCGGAGAGGCCAGGATACCAGTTATCCTGAGTCCTCTCCAGCCTCTTTCCCTCCCTCTCCGACATGCTCCAGCTAGAGAGGCAAAAAAAGCCCAACTAGAGAAAAATGCAGGGTGGGAGGACAGGGAGTTCAGGGGCTTACAATCATTGAAGGCGCAACCCACAGGACTGTGCCCTTAATTGAGTAAACATAACATGGATGTCAAATGTGGCATTTTAATATATATAGCAGGGGAGAGAGACAGACAGACAGACAGACAAACTCCCTGAAGAGGCAAGACTGATGACTGAATGATTATTCAGATCATTGGTGGTATGTATATCTGTCATTATAATTTTAAGGTTTTAGATTTTAGTATTAATGCATAAAGCCGTAAACAACAACTTGGGACCTGGTTACCTGAGAGAACACCACCATCTTCCATATAGATCAGTGTTCTCCAACCTTGGGTCCCCAGATGTTTTTGGCCTGCAACTCCCAGCATGCTGGAAGTTGTAGGCCAAAAACATCTGGGGACCCAAGGTTGGAGAACACTGATATAGATCTGCCCAGCTGCTCTGATCATCGTTGCAGGCCCTCTTGGTTGTCCCACAACTTGAAAATGTCCATCTGCAGACAACTAGGAAGAGCATTTTTTTTTCCTGTGGTGGCACCCACTCTCTGGAATACTCTTCCCCCCCACCCAAAAAAAGACCGTATAACAGTTTGGGTGCACGTGGGAGACTTCTTTTTTCACTTCCGTATTACTTGATTTATGACACCTGTCTTGTGATTTTTAATGCATGGCTGCTGGTTTTATTGTATAGTGATTGTTCTAGCTTAATATATATTTGTACTGTAGTTTTAGTAAAACCTCCTGGATATGTTGTACATGACAGGGGGGTAAAATAGATATTTTTAAATAAAATAAAAACACAGAAGAATAATGTGAAGACGGGAGGAAGGCCAGCTCACCCCTTCGGAGAAAAATCCTCTGCAACTCCTTCTTGGTCTAATGTTTTGTTTGTACGTAGTCTTCCATTGTTTTCTAGAGTTTCATGCACCACATTCCTGCCTCTGTTAGACAATACAAAAACAATACACAAGGATAAAAATCCCTGTACTTACATAAATCAGAAACTGCATCATTATGTAATGACTGCACATGATTGGGCTAGAACTGCACTGAGGAGAGCATGCATGCCATCTGTCTGTCATACAAAGGAATGAGAAACCACATCAAATATAGGTTTTGATGGAAAGAAAAGAACAGAAAAGAAATGAGGAGTGCCTCAAGGGTCTCATGCCCCTGTCTTCAAAGAAAATAATAATATCCATAGAAAAAGAAACTCCAAGCAAAAACAGCATTTGCAAAGAGGTGAGAGACTAGGCAATGCTAGCTAAAAGTGTATGTGCTTCCATTTCTACTCCTTGTTATGCATAGCTATATATATATATATATATATATAGGTTGCCACTGGAAAGGAGATTCATCACCATATATCAAAAAGAATTTTTTTCTCATTCAAAATTTGATTAAAAAGCAAATTAAAGGTAGGTTTAAAAGCAAACACATTGCAACCAGTTACAAACTCAGGAACAAGGAAATGGCAGAGTGATGAACTGTGGGACACAGGTTTTTTCCGCCCCCACCCCACACACCTTGCTTGAAGACACAAGATGGTAAGTGGGTTAGAGGGCCACGAATGTATTGAACCTATAATTCAAGGATCTGACATAAGCTGGCTTGATAGTGTGGGCCCTGACTAGGCAGAGTGGATGGGTTTAAATCAAGGCAATTTAAATCAGCAGGGGAAAGTGTTTATTTGAATCACTAATTTAAATCCATTTTCCCCATGGAATTTTTTCCCTTATATTTCCTGAACAATGCTGCAGATCTGACCGCTAAGCCATGTTAATTTACAACTACAGAGTATTAAAGTGTAAATTTTGGAGCAAAATTTTCAACCGTATCATTCACATCTTGCATTGTCCCATCACCATGAAGATACCTCCAGGTGCTTACCAGAGCAGCAATCCTAACATTTCCCTGCTAGCCCACACTGCCTGCCTACTGTGCCCAAATCATATGGAACAATGAATTGGCCAGCTTAAACAAACACCATAACCCTAAATATGAGCAGTATGGAGCAGGTGAAATTGTAACACCCACAAAATTCCTACTTAGCCCCCGGCTGGGCGACTGGCTAATCCCACACTTTGCCCATGGATTGGGTGGTCAGGGTGCTGAGCGGACCCAAAGAGTCTGCATCCTGGGGCAGGGCCACCTTATAAGGCGAGTAATGCCCTAACCTCATTGATCAGAGCCAAGTGAGGCTGCCAAACTTCATGTGTCTTCATCCTGGCTATGGGGGGTGGGCCAAACACACACACACACACACACACACACACACACTAAAGCCAGAACAACCTTATATGATGATACACGTTTTCCCATCTGAAACTGCTTGTAGTGCCTCAACCTTCAGTGATGGCCTTGTCTCAAAGTGCCACTTACTTGTATATGGAGCAACAAAAGGTGGGGGAACCCTACACACCAACCCCCAAGCCTCACTATGAAGACAGTATGCAGAAAATGCAAATGAAGTCAACGGTCCGGTTTGGACATTTAGAACTCCTTCACTCAGTGTCAATGTGGATTGATGGAGCTATGTGGAGGGAAATAACATCTGACTGAATACAGGTGCCATTTAATGGTGACCATTTACATGAGTGTGATGGCCCATTTTCAGTTACCTCTCTCTCAAACAAATCAGTACCAAAAAGTGGAGGCCATATTTGTGGATGCTTCAGGTCAGACTGTGTGCGAGTGTTTCATGGCTGCATCTACTGGACTGCTCTGCAGGGAGAGGTTTCAAATGTCTGAAACAGTCCATACTCATGATGTGTTGAGATGGGGACATTGCATTAATGACACAGGATCAATTAAAGCACCTAAACAAAAAGAGTTATTTTTAACACTTGTTCTCCGCTAGCAATCCAGCCTAGCACTATAAGTGCAAATGCACCCCCACTCATTACTACAGAGGGATTATCCCATCATTACATGGGGATTAATAAAAATTATCTTATTCCCACACAGAAAAGTTGCAGGTTCATTTGCTGCTTCTACTTGGATCTGGACCAGACAGACACTGCCTTTTCATGTCCTGCATTGAGCAGGAGGTTAGATTAGACAGCCTACAAGGGCCGCTCCAACTCTACGATTCCTATTAGATTTCAGAGCCTGGCCATTCAGATTCTCTGATCCACTATGGGCCACTTCTGCAGAACTTAATAACCCTATTCAGGCACTCTGAAAGTGATAAAAAGCAAGCATGTGAGGAGGGGGAACACACTAACTCTGCTGCCTCCGTCCATCAGCTTTTCTGTTGCCATGTAGGGCAATCTGTTTCGAAACTAATTTTTCAGAGTTCATTCTAAATCACATGTTCCTCACATGCGGTGAGTTCGTTCGCCCACTCCTAGCAGCATTTCCCAGCCTTCTGATACCCAAAACACACATATTAGCCTGAATCAAAATTGGAGCCATACTTCATTCTTACACCTCAAAAGGCATACTTTGAGAATGTATAGATATAATTAGTAATTACTCACCTTGAGAGGAGCCCCACCTAGGGATGGGCGAACTCACCGGGACCCGATTCTCCGGGTGCTCTCCGAGCACCCCCGCTGCGCAATCCATCCTGCAGCGCTCGGCGAGGCGCTCGGCGGACTTCCGGGTCCCCGTCGTGTCAGTTCCAGGTCCCTGTCACTTCACTTCCGGGTCCCCGGCACTGCGTTTTTTCCATAAAAACCAAGGTAAACTACCTTAAAACAGCTGCGAATAGCGTATTCGTGGCCGTTTTAAGGTAGTTTACCTTACATTTTATGGGGGGAAATGCAGTGCCGGGGACCCGGATGAGAAGCGCCGGGGACCCAGCAGTACCTTTCCCTGGATCCTCTCTGGGGAGTTATGGTGAGCTGGGGAAAGGTAAGTTCCGCGGGGCTCGGGGGGGTCGAGCGGGGCGAGTTTGCCCCGCTTCTACCCCCCATCGAGCAATTGGCCCATCCCTAGCCCCACCTCACTATATTTTTGTACAAGTCACTGAGTAAGATTGGATGACTATTCCTCGGACTCTTGGCAACTATGCTATGCGGTTCCGTAGGGTACCATCTTGTCCCCAATGTTGTTTAACATCTATATGAAGCCACTGGGAGCAGTCATTATGGGGTTTGGAGCCAAGTGCCATCAGCACACTGATGACACACAGCCCTATCTCCCTGTGACATCTGAATCAGGTGAAGTTGTGCAAGTCCTGGATCAGGGCCTAGACTCAGTGATGGGGCCAATAAATTGAAGTTGAATCCTGGCAAGAGGGAAGCCATGTGAGTAAGTGGTTCCCGAGTCCAGGAGATAGGCCCATTGCCTGTTCTGGATGGGGTTGCACTCCCTTTGAAAGATCAAGTTTGTAGTCTGGCGGTACTCCTAGATCCATCATTGTCACTGGAGTCCCAAGTGACTGCAGCAGTTCAGAGTGCCTTTTGCCATCTTTGATTAATTTGCCAGCTATGGCTCCTCCTAGACAGGGATAGCTTGGCCACAGTGATACAGGGGCTAACCTCAAGACTGGATTACTGCAACACGCTCTATGTGGGGCTACCCTTAAGGCTGCTCCAGAATCTGGAGCTAGTGCAGAATGCAGCAGCTTGGCTTTTGTCGGGAGCTGCCCCTTTTCAGCATGCAACTCCTTTGCTGAAGGAACTGCACTGGCTACCTATTCGCTACTGGGTCAGGTTTAAGGTTCTGGTACTTGTGTACAAAGCCGAAAACAACTTGGGACCAGGTTACCTGAGAGAGTGCCTCCTGCCATACCAACCAGCCTGGTCATCAGATGGCACGCTCCTGGTGGTTTCTCATGGACCTTTGGCCCGATTAGACTCCACCAGGAGAAGGGCCTTGGTGGCTCCATTTCTGTGGCACTCCCTGCCTCTGGAGGTCAGGCAGGCTTCGACATTGTGCTGCTTTTGTCACCTGCTGAAGACCTCCTTGTTCCAGGAAGCCTTCGCTGCTCTTCAACCATCAATGTAATTTTAGTTTGTTTTTTTTCAACATATTGTTTTTGTTTCTTTTATCTGTTTTTGTTTTTTTATTGTTCACCGCTCCGGAAACTGCTTGATGAATAATAAATAATAATACTAAATAATAATACTAAATAATAATAATGATAATGATGATGATGATGATGATGATGATGATGGTGATGATGTGGGTTTGGACACCAAGGGGTTAACTGGAGCTGAGTAAGCCCTTTATTCGCGGCTCGTGGCAGTTAGGCAGAAACCACGACCAAATTTAACGCTGGGACAGTGAAAGAAGCAGTTTTATGAATGGAGGCTACTACACTGTTATAGTAGGTTAACAGAGTTTAATTGAGCGTATCAAAACATACACAGGAACAGTACGCACACACGCGCCTTCAATTTACAGCAGCTTAGAGCAAGTAATAGCAGCAGTACATACAAGGGTTACCTGGAATGACCCTGATTCCTCGAAAGCTGCATATGCCAGTGACCAGGAAATTTCAGCTAGTTTCACCGGGAGCTCCCCAGGGCTGGATCCTGAGGTCGGACTGAAGCCCTGGACCTCCGCACAGCTTGCTGCCCACGACCAACAACTTTTCCCAGCACAGGCCCCCTTCCTTATACCCTCTTCTTGGCTCCTTCCTCCCTCGTGCGCTATGGGTGTATCGCGTACCTGGTGCTGGCTCACTGTTCTCCGCGGCTTGGTCCTCTGCACCGTCGGCGGCCCAATCTCGCTCTTCTGAGCAGCGCGGAGCGTTCTCCACGCCACTTGAGCCAGCGCCGCCAATTGAGCCGCCAGCGCCCGTCGCATCACATCCGGCTGCTCCGGCGCGCTGGAACCCCTCATGATTGGCTGAAGCGAGTCAGGAATAACCTGTTTCTCTGGGTGCTTAGGGGTGCTCAAGAGTCCTTGCCACCCTTTGAGACTCCCAGGTACCTTGGCACCCCTCTTGTTCTTTGGGGATGCTTCACAACTCATTTGGCTGCCAGGGAAGGGGAAGTTGCCAGGGGGTATGCAGATGTGTCCCATTGTGAGCCTCCTTGCAGGAAACAAGTGCTGTAAACAAAGTGAAAGGTGGATACCTGAGCTGCTGCTGCAAGTGTGGTGTGCGTGTACCTGACCAGGCTTTCTCTTCACAAATAATAATAATAATATGCTCAGAGACACAATAGGCACCCTCCTGTGTGGCCAGGTAATTCTGTCATAGTGTTTGCAGTGAATGAGGCTGGGTGATCCAATTGCACCCAATTTAGGGGCTGTGGAAATGACCTGCCCCCAACAGAGGCTTATTGAATGAAGGCAACGTTGGAGCTCTGTGATTCAGGCAGAGTTGCAGTGGCTAGCCTCCTAGGGAGGGACTGTAGCTCAGTGGCGAGAACATGCTTTGCATGTAGAAAGTTCCAGCCTGGTTCACGTCCCGGCATTTACAGATAGAAAGATCGAATATAAATGTAAGAAATAAGTAAACAATATAACTCAAAAACCCTTCCAGTTGCATATAGCATGCAAATTTTAGACATTGCAATATGAGTGCTAAAATAAATTACATTGTGCTGGCATAAGCGATCTCTAGTGCAATGCCATTAGTGTCAGCTGGTGTGATGGGATTCCCTGGAAAACCCGTCGTGCCAGCTAATGCTATTGGCATTGCACTAGAGGCTTCTTATGCTGGCACAACATAATTTACCTCTGTCACACTGGATACTGCCCATTGTACATATACAGGCAGTCTCCATGTTTTGAACGAGTTCCGTTCTGAAGAATGTCTCCAAGTCAAATTTGAATGTAAGTCAGAACAGCATAGCGTTCTATACGTTAAAATCGGCATTTATGCAAACTGCGTAAATTACGCAAATTGCGTAGTATACTACGCTATGTAATCTACGTAAACGACGTAGCACCAGGGAACCCAGAAGTCCATTCTTAAGTATGGGTTGTCTGTAAGTCGGACGTTCTTAACTTGGGGACTGCCTGTACATTTAGGTGTCCCCCCTTAAATACTATGGTGCAGAGATGAAGAAATATTGGGATTAACCCCACAAAGAATAATGATGAGGGGCTGCAAGCTATCTCATTATCTCTGCCAGAGTCAGACAGTGTTATTGGGCTAGTGCGCCATATGGGAGATAAAAACAGAATTCTCCCACATGACACGAAGTGATGCATTTTGCAAGATCACTTTAGCTGAGGCCAAAGCTCATGACACAAAAATCCACGGCAGTGCTTGTTGTTCCAAGGTTTAGCACACGTCAGTTATCATAATACATAAGTTACGCAGCCCATTTGGCATTGCACCTGAGTGACATTTATTCCTTCCCTGTTGTTCTGTCAGCTTGATTACATCTCTTCTGGCCACACTGAGATATAATACGTAAAAAGATGCCAGCGTGAAGCTCATTGTAAAAGAGCACTGCCCACTTGTTTCTTTGGGCTTTGGAGGTACCATGGGTGATTGGCTGGCCCTATGTGACCATATGTCACCTACTGCTTGTTAAAGGGAAGCTGCTAGATGTCATTTCAGCAGTCATTCTGTACTCACTGCAGAGAGAGCAGAAATGGAGCCAAAACCAATGATCTGCCTTCTCTAATCACTTTCTCTGTACCATACTCAGGCCTGCTGGAATGATCAAACACTAGCTCCAGAGCAAGGCAGCTGTGAACTCAGAGGCACAATATTCATCATACAGTTACCTCCTTAGACACATTCAATGTGATCTCTTCACATCAGGAGTTGCTGTTGCCCAGCGTGAGCACAAATGCCAGTGATAAAGGTCTTCTGTGCTTCCTTTCAGTTGGGGGTCAAGGTCACCTTAGTGCTTTTATTAGCTTACATATGTATTAGAGCAGTGTTCTCCAACCTTGGGTCTCCAGATGTTTTTGGCCTACAACTCCCAGCATGCTGGGGACCCAAGGTTGGAGAAAACTGTATTAGAGGATCTCAGAATATGAAAGCCTTACAATAGAAAGGGTTCTGCTCTTAGGCCCTTAAAAGTTGGTCTAGAAATCATTTTAAATAAACAATAGAAACCTCGTATTCATTTCGTAAATGCGGTCTGTGGGCCAACTGCACACATGCTCCGTTTACCAATGAAGCCTCAGGAAATCTTCAGTCTCTGATTACTCAAGGACTTCATTTAGACATACACTGGGAGTCATTTTTTATTGCTAATATGATGTATGTGTGGAGTGAGCACGCAATGTTAAGGTCTCAAGGCACAAGTGCAGTCCTATCAGCATAAATCATTGTGTTATCATGTTACTCCATTCCTCCCCTAACACAGCTACGTGCATCCCATGAAACCCAGGTATGGCATTTAGGACAAATGCATCTCTACCCTCCAGACCCGCAGGGGTTCTGCAGCAACGACTGGCACGACAAGCCGAGATGGAGGCTCAGCAGCAGAGAGAAAATGGAAAACCAGTCACTAAAGTGGGGGTGTGGAAGTGTTGGAAAAATGGGCATGGGGCATATGCAGAGTGTGGTCCTGCCTTTCACATATAAACAGGCCCGGGTACATAGCATGCATTTAAAATGAACAATTCTTGCTTCACACACACACCCCTGTCCGGATGCCTGCAGAAGTGCTATCAGTTGGCGACACGCCCGGACTATGTTCCCCATAGGAATTGGATGCACTGGACAAATTTATATCCACAAACACAATGAAGTCTAAAAGAGTCCTATAATATACACGTATGCTTGGAAGTAAGTCCCATTGAGTTCAACTGGAATCATAATACATATGATTATGTATGTACACACTCCAACGTGCGTGTATTCCAGGACTGCAGCCCAAGTATGTCTAGATGTACTTGCTCACATTCATCCCTTATCACTCTTGCCTCCCTCCCTCTGGACTCTCCACATTGTTAAACTTTAGACGGTATGTTGTTTGGGGGCAGGGATCATTATCATTTGGTCATGCTGTAATGCAGCCTGTCCCACCAGCCTGAAGCCCTCCAGATGTTTTGGACTACAATTCCCAGGATTCCTGACCATTGGCCTTGCTGTTTGGGGCTGATTGGAGATGAAGCCCAAAACAACTGGAGGGTACCGGCTTGGGGAAGGCTTGTGTACACTTCACAGATGGTGCTGTATAAATGAATGAATGAATGAATACAAGTATTGTTTGAAAGGAATCATTATTGTTTGAAAAGAAAGTAGCTTATGTCTTAGTTTTGGTTTAAGTGGGAGTTTGGATCATATCAAAAAATGAGGTGTGTAGTCCCATGTGAAACTAGCACATGGACTCTGTTATTTCCCCCCTATAAACATTACCATTCAGACAGAGATGAGCAAGCATACAGATCTTGTTTCTATTGGCCGGGGGGGGGGGGGGAGACTCTCACCATCACTCCATTATTTTCAGTCTCCTGTTCATTTTGCCTGTATAAAATACATTTTTCGTGAAGTCATTGTTGGAAGTCTTTTCCCATTAGGTTTCCCCCCCTCTTGTCACTGTTACCAATATGTTTTGTGCCTAGCCATGTCCAAAGCTATCTGCTGAGTTAAGTTTGTATTTCAGCCAGGAATGTCATATAGTGTGAAATGTGGGGGAAGAAAAATCAACAAAATGCTAGTGTCAGAAAAGAAAAACCGTGAAGTACAGAGAGCTCTGAGAAAAAACTTGCCTGTTCTAAGGGGAGGGGGGGGAATATACAGCCAGACATCATGACTCCCAAGGAAAGGACCAGGGGGAAAATGAAAACCTTCATAGCTTTAACTCATTATGGAAATCAGATTTTTAATGGGCGTGATCCAGCCCCAACTCTCACTCTTTGTTCTATTTTCAGTAATAGATTATGTAAACATGAGCTTCATGGTGTAGTCATTTTCTTATTTTATTCCGATTCACATGATAAGCCACCGTGGCTTATTTAAACCATATTCAAAACGGCTACCCACATGTGTCAGCATGTGCCACAACCAACCATGGCTTATTTCAGCCACGGTGTGCTGGAATGCACGTCCAGCAATCAAGCCGTGGTTTGTTGCGTGTTATCTAAACCTGGGTGGTGGCATGGGTTGTGCAAGGATTGAACAACCCTTGCATAACCCATGGCCTGTTCTAGGGTTATGTGAGGGTTGTTTGACCCACACACAACCCATGCCACCTGGGTTCAGACAACATGACAAGCTGTGGCTATGGCTTGAATGTTCAAAAACTGCCTGACATGTGCTGCAGCGCACCGTGGCTTAAACAAGCCATGGTGGGCTGCGGTGATTGTGCAAACTGGGTCAGTGATACATTAGGTGTGCAGAAATCATAAATAATAGATGGATGCGGTGGTGCAAGTATGCCAGGAGCAACTGAGGACAATCCAACAAAAGAGTCCCACTGTTTTCAGCTTCTCTCTCCCATTAAAATTAGAGAGGTCATCTTAGGCTCCATTTCCCCCAGAAGTTATTTTCTGTCTTGGAATGCAAACCCCCCACCCCATCCCACCCAAAAAACAGATTGTGTGCATGCATGCTCAGTGCATGTTCAGAAACACTTTATATTGATTGGGCTGGGGTAGATATTCTCTAAGAACTTTGGGGCAAAATCTAGGGAGGGTAAAATGAGACCCACCGTATCTTTGTTGCTACTGCCGTTTTGCAGTGGCAGCAGAACACATACACACACACACTGATGGCCGCTTTGAGTAATGCTTCCTCGTGACATAGGGCTTCTCTACATGGGGCACTTAACCTGGCACTTTACCGGGGCTGCTTCTTCCGTTTTCTTTGCAGGAGGAAGGAACAGCGTTCTTTTACATGAGATCCCCCCCCTGGGGTTTTTCCTCTCTGCCTTTCTCTATGGGCTGGTTCGCACGACCCAGGCTGCGGGCGGGGGAGGCACCACGGGACGATCCGTGGGGTCTGGTGGGGCGCCGCAGACGACCTGCGCCCCGCGCACGTGGGAGGACCCTGGTGGAGCCGGCAGTCCCCGCACCACAGTCCGGGCCTCCCAGCGCTAGGGGGTGGGGCCCGAGATGCCCAGAGGGGCTGTTTGCCCCTACAGGATGGAGCGGCAGCAGCTCCAGCCGCTCTGGGCTGCCGCCTCTGTGCGGCCCCGCGGGACGGCCGCCCGCTGTTCGCATGGCAGGGTGGCCACGCGCGGTAGGGACTTACCCCTCTACTGACCATGGTCACTTTGCGTGCATCCTGCATGCAGCCGTCCTGCGGGGGCACCCCCGGTCAGCGTTCGCACGACACGGGAACCGCGGGGGACTTCTGCTCCCCCGCGGTTCCCGTGTCATGTGAACACGCCCTATGTTTCTATATCATAGAATCATAGCATCATAGAAAAGTAGAGTTGGAAGGGGCCTATAAGGCCATCGAGTCCAACCCCCTGCTCAGTGCAGGAATCCAGGTCAAAGCATCCCTGAGGTCTGTCCAGCTGCACCTTGAATGCCTCCAGACTGGAAGAGCCCACCACCTCCATAGGTAGTTGATTCCATTGTCTTATTGCTCTAACAGTCAGGAAATTTTTCCTGATGTTTAGGTAGAATCTAGGTTCCTGTAACTTGAGCCCATTATTCCGTGTCCTGCAAACTGGGATGATCAAGAAGAGATTCTGGCCCTCCTCTGTGTGACATCCCTTCAAGTACTAGAAGAGTGCGATCATATCTCCCCTCAGTCACCTCTTCTGAAGGCTAAACATGCCCAGTTCTTTTAGTCTCTCCTCATAGGGCCTTGTTTCCAGTCCCTTTATCATCCTTGTTGCCCTCCTCTGAACCCTCTCCAGTTTGTCTATGTCCTTCTTAAAGTGTGGTGCCCAGAACTGGACGCAGTACTCAAGATGAGGCCTAACCAGTGCTGAGTAAAGGGGAATTATCACTTACACGATTTGGAAGCTATACTTCTATTAATGCAGCCCAAGATAGCATTTGCCTTCTTTGCAGCCACATCGCATTGCTGGCTCATATTCAGTTTGTGATCTACCACAATTCCAAGATCCTTCTCACTTGTAGTATTGTTGAGCCAAGTGTCCCCCATTCTGTAACTCTGCATTTGGTTTCCTCTCCCTAGATGCAGCACTTGGCATTTATCCCTATTAAATTTCATTCTGTTGTTTTCGGCCCAGCGCTCCAACCTATCGAGGTCACTTTGAATTTTGTTTCTGTCTTCCAGAGTATTAGCTGTTCCACCCAACTTTGTGTCATCTGCAAATTTGATAAGCATTCCCTGTACCTCCTCATCCAAGTAATTAATAAAAATGTTGAAGAGCACTGGGCCCAGGACCGAGCCCTGTGGTACCCCGCTCGTTACCTCTCCCCAGTTTGAGAAGGAACCATTGATAAGCACTCTTTGAGTCCGATTCTGTAGCCAATTGTGGATCCACCTGATAGTTGTTCCATCTAGCCCACTTTTAGCTAGCTTGCTAATCAGGATATCATGAGGCACTTTGTCGAAAGCTTTGCTGAAGTCCAGATATATTATGTCCACAGCATTCCCACAGTCCACAAGGGAGGTTACCCGATCAAAAAATGAGATCAGATTAGTCTGGCAGGATTTGTTCTTGACAAATCCATGCTGGCTTCTAGTAATCACTGCATTGTTTTCAAGGTGCTTGCAGACTGACTTCTTTATAATCTGCTCCAAAATTTTCCCCGGGATTGATGTCAGACTGACTGGCCTATAGTTCCCAGGTTCTTCCTTCTTGCCCTTTTTGAAGATGGGAACAACATTTGCCCTCCTCCAGTCATCCGGCACGTCACCTGTCCTCCATGATTTCTCAAAGATAATAGACAGTGGTTCTGAGAGTTCTTCTGCCAGTTCCTTTATTACTCTAGGATGCAGTTCATCAGGCCCTGGAGATTTAAACTCATTCAGAGTAATCAGGTGCTCCTTGACCATTTGCCTATCAATCTCAAGCTGCAATCCTTCCCCTACAGTCTGCACTTCAGGTTTGCCAGGGGGGTCATAGACCCTCTTTTGGGAGAAGACCGAGCCGAAGTAGGAATTGAACACTTCTGCCTTTTCTTTGTCTTCTGTTATCAATTTGCCATCTTCATTGCGTAGTTGAACCACCATTTCTTTCTTCTGTCTTTTACTGTGCATGTATCTGAAGAAAGCTTTTTTGTTGTGCTTTAGCATCCCTCGCTAACCTTAGCTCATTCTCAGCTTTAGCCTTCCTGACACTATTCCTGCAGTTCTGTGCTACCTGCCTGTACTCTTCCCTTGTAGCCTGTCCTTCCTTCCACTTCCTATAAGTGTCCTTTTTTGTTTTCAGGTCATCTTTGAGTTTATTGTGAAGCCACATTGGCTTCTTCTGTTGCCCTTTGCCTTTTTTCCTTGTGGGAATTGTTTGCAATTGTGCCTTTAAAATTTCCTTTTTTAAAAACTCCCACCCATCCTGGGCTCCTTTTCTCATTAGAGTCGCTTGCCATGGGATCTTACTTATCATTGTTCTGAGTTTGTTAAAATTGGCTTTCCTAAAATCCAGGGTACGTATTTGGCTACACTCAGCTTTTGCTCCCCTTAGAATCAAGAACTCAAGTATAACATGGTCACTTTCTCCCAGAGTTGTATCATCAACTGTATAATTAGAAGAGGTGTGTGTGGGGGGGTCTTTACTTGTTAAAAAATAGTCCCAAAGAAGATGGTGGCTGGTGTGGCACTTAAGTCACTGGGTTCTCCCTGCCAATCCTGATACTTTGTTCTACACATCACAGAGGTTACGCAGCCCTTTTTGTTATAGGTCAATGTTAGCTAAAATACCATCAATCACATCACGATCACTCGGACGTATGTCTTCCGGATAAAAAGCTAAGAGTTTGTGACTCTAGCGATGGTCCGTAAGGTGGAGGCCCACACGCTCCCATGAGGCACTTCCAATAGAAGAGTCATTCATGACTGCTTCGCTTAGCACGTTTCTCCCTTTCACCTTGCACTCGGGCTTCTTCAAAGTCCATGGAACCTTTGTGAAAGGCCAACCTCCATTTAGATCGTTCATGGGCCAGAGCTTCCCAGTTTTCGATGTTTATATTGCATTTTTTTAGATTAGCCTTATGAACATCTTTAAACCTCTTATATTGACCACCGATATTCCGCTTTCCATCCTTGAGTTGGGAGTAAAGTAACTGCTTTGGGAGACGGCAGTCAGGCATTCGAACAACATGACCGGTCCACTGAAGTTGGCGTTGAAGGATCATTTTTTCAATGCTAGTAGTCTTTGCTTCTTCCAGTACACTGACATTTGTTCGCCTATCTTCCCAAGTAAGTTGCAGGATTTTCCGGAGGCAACGTTGATGAAACCTTTCAAGGAGGTGGAAGTGACGTTTATAGATAGTCCATGTTTCGCAGGCATACAATAAAGTTGGTAATACAATGGCTTCATAAACCAGTGTTTTGGTCTTCTTACAAATATCCCGATCCTCGAACACTCTATGTTTCATTCGAGAAAATGCGGCACTTGCGGAGCTCAGACGATGCTGGATTTCACTGTCGATGTTAGCTGTAACAGAAAGATAGCTGCCAAGATAGAGGAAATGATCGACATTTTCCAGTATTGTCCCGCCAAGCTGGATAGATGGCATCACCAAAGGATTGGCTTGCACTTGCTGATGAAGTACTTTGGTTTTTTTGATGTTAAGTGAGAGACCAAGTTTTTCGTATGCTTCTGCAAAAGCATTTAGGATAGTTTGGAGATCATCCTCTGAATGTGCGGAGACCACATTATCATCAGCATACTGAAGTTCCACAACGGAGGTTGTAATTACCTTACTTTTTGCTTTCAGCCTGCTGAGATTAAAAAGCTTTCCATCTGTTCGATATATAATTCCCACACCGGTGGGAAGTTTCCCCTTGACAAGATGTAAAACCATGGCGATGAAAATGGCAAATAATGTTGGGGCGATAACACATCCCTGTTTAACACCTGATCCCACTTTAAATGGAGCACCATGAGAGCCGTTGTTGTCCAAAACCGTTGCCGTCATGTTGTCATGGAGAAGTCGCAAGATATTCACAAATTTATTGGGGCATCCAATTTTCATAAGGATAGTCCAGAGAGCTGTACGGTCTACAGTATCAAAGGCCTTAGCCAAATCGATAAATGCCATATAAAGGGGTTGATTTTGCTCCCGGCATTTTCTTGGAGCTGGCGTGCAGTAAAAATCATGTCTACTGTCCCTCTAGAGGGGCGGAAACCATATTGAGTCTCAGGGAGGATCTCTTCTGAAATAGATAGAAGACGGTTTGCGAGAATCCTAGCAAATATTTTACCTGCGGTTGCTAAGAGAGAAATGCCCCGATAGTTTCCACAGTCTGTTCTATCACCCTTCTTAAAGAGGCTGATAATTATGGCATCCCTGAAGTCTTCTGGGATCTCTTCTCTTATCCAGATTTTTTCGATGAGTTTATGAAGATGTTGTACAAGTTCCCTTATGTGGTTCATAGGTGCCAAACGCAATGCTTCAGCATAATAGATACTCATAACCATCTCTTCATGGAAGTGTCCTTAGCCATAACCTCATTTAAGAGGTATTGACTGGGTTCGCACGACACGATAGGCAACAGCTGTCTGTTATCATTGTTTGCTTGTCATGTCATCCGAACCCAGTCGTGGTGAGTCACAATGGTTTGTTTTGTCTGTGGAAAGTCGCCGGAAACCACAATAAGAAACAACGGTTTGTTGTTACAATGATGGTTTGTCGTGTTGTCCGAACCAGGGAGAGTGGTTTTATCATTTGTGGTTCTTTGTTATTCTTCCCATTCTTCTCCCTCTGTTGATCAATAGCCACTGGAGGAGTTGTGGTCTGGAAGTATCCTAATGTTCATGCAGAGAAACCAGCCTAGTCTCTATAACAAGGCTTCTAGGCCTACCACAATCCAGCCAGCCTAATCTCACGCTCACTAGCTCCTTCCCTGGTAACTCCTGATGCAGTTACAGTACCATAGTAACAGTGTTCTCATTGCCATTGTTATTTGTTATGTCTGTGTGTCTCATTGAAAACTCCTGGACATGGCACTGTAGTAACTGCTTTATTAGGCAGACATGTTGCTTACTTGCCTGCTTGCTTTGTCTTGATATGATATACGCTAAGACAGCAGAAGCACCACTCTCACCCCCATCTGGTTAATTACAAAGTGTTTGGTGTAGTGTAGGCAGGTTTAAAGTTATTTTCTGGAAATAAGATTTTGAGAATTAAAATAAACTTATTTTTACTTTGTTTGCTACCCAAATCCTACATGTCAGCTTGGCATTATTAACCTGCATTACTGTTAAATCTACGCACACACCTTTGTACTCACAGTATCATAGATTTAAAATAGATCCTTAATAACCTGTATTAATCTTTTCCCTCATTGGTAGGGGAAAGGTTTCATTAGACCCTCCTCTCAGGTTTTTAAGTGTTGGTGCTTAGCCTGAGAAGGGTTTATGCGGTTGGTCCTAGTGTGAAGGGACAGTGTCGTTGCATGCCCCCCCTCCATTTCATGCATATGGATAGGGCAGCAAAACAGGGCATTGTCATGTTGGCCCTTCCCTAAGTTACTCTGGATGAAGCTCTCATTGATTGCTCAGAACTAAAGACCACCTGACCAAGTAGCCTTTTGTTTCATGAGCATCTATTTGGTCAAGTCTCCCTTTTGTTTCTTTGCAAATATTTTATGTGGCTTCCATCCAAATCAAAAATCCTCTCTTGTGGTTCAAGAATCCTACAGAGCTGCATGACAAGAGCAAAAACATTCAATAAACCATAAATAAATAACCAAAAGGGGGGGGGACCCACTCTCTGTGATTAGATCTCCAAAGTCTCATCCAGTTTGACCTTCACTTTGAGACCGACTGTATATTTATCTTCATTTCTCTCTCATTCTGGAGCTGTTCAGACTGAAAGGAAATGAAAAGGAGGTATTGCATGTGTGTTATCATTGGCATGGAAGAGCAGCAACAAAAGGGCGCTCCCTTCTTCTCCCCATTGCTGACACAACAAACATGATCCTCTTTTGAGGACTTATCTGAACATGAGGGCCAAAACAGATGTGACCCAGGATATCCTGGACCAGCTGTGTGCTTGGTGTGTGAGAGGGGTTAATTTTGATTGGGGTCAGGTGGGCTACCTGATCCTTCTTCGCTGGAGATGCCAGGGACCTTCTTCATGCATAACATGAACCACTGAGCCAGTTATGAACCTACAGTGCAGCAGCACATTTCTGCGCAGCATAGTCACATAGTTGGGTTAAATCTTTGGCTCAGACTGCACGTTGCACATCATTCTGTGTTTCGTTCCGCTCACCTCCTTTTTCTTTAATCCAAAGTGACATCAGCAGTCTACATGTCTCAACAGAAGAAGGGGAGTTGGAGAGAGGCTTCTCCACTCTTACCCTCTGGTCCTGTTGCAGTTCGAAATCATTACCCTCTCCAACCTGCTTTTTCACTCACAGAGGAAAAGATATAGGGAAAGTGACAGGAGGAAATCAGGAAGCCTGGCTGTCTATTTCCCCATAGATGAAAAAGCAGTTTGGGGGTATGATTTTTGAGCTGAAGTATATCTAGAGAGGAAATGCTTAAGAGCCTCTCTCCCCATACCTTCCCATCCCCTGCCTTTTATAACATCTTTTCCTGATGAAGACATCTTGTGTTCTCAAAAGCTTGCAGCTGTTTTGTGATCTTTTCCTAAGCATAATAAAGGTATTGCAGCAATATGAATCTTGGAATTTTGCTTATGGTCAACATGGGCTACCTTTGCTTTTCCTGTTTGGCCATGCGTATGAGTATCAGAGAGAATCAGGTTTATTATGTGTGTCTGTTTGTGTGAAGAGGTGAGGGCGTGAGGTAAGATTTGCAAGCCTGCTCTGTGTGTCCTCCTTTTGCCATGGGTTGCTCCTGGGATCCAAAGATTGCTTTTCTGTGTGGCTCTGAGAATATCAATGGGAGTTGCTACTAGGACAGGAGAATGGACCACAAAGGAATGCTTTTGTGTGGCTGTGTGACTTCCCCTGTGTGAATGTGCGCTCATGATCTTACAGTTTCCTAGTTCTGTGGTTTGGGCCGCTGCCTCTTGGGGATTCAAAAGTTCACTATGCCCCTGGTTACCCCTTGGCTCCACCCCGATGGCTGACCCTCTGCCCCACTAGGGACAGTGGCCACTAGCCACCACTGTCTAGAGCAGTGTTCTCCAACCTTGGGTCCCCATATGTTTTTGGCCTACAACTCCCAGCATGCCCCAGCCAGCTATGCTGGCTGGGGCATGCTGGGAGTTGTAGGCCAAAAACATATGGGGACCCAAGGTTGGAGAACACTGGTCTAGAGGACCACACATTCCCCAGCCTGGCATAATAATTTGTTTTACTATAGTGTGATAAGGATTTTTAAGTAAATATATAATATTTATATTATTATCAAGAATCAAGAAGAGAAGAAAGGAGAAGGAGGCAAGAGAGACATAAATAAACTACCATTGCGAAGCCCTTCTTTTGTGATGCAGCAGCCTTCAACCTTTAATGCGTTAAGTTTTCTATAAAGGGGCCAGCACTTCTGAAAATGAAGATGGAAAAGAAGATAAGCCTCCATGATTGCTCTGAAGGGCCCAGAGGACAATACCAGACAGTCGTGTTCTCTGATAGCGGGCTATTTGATTCTGACTCATTCTGGGTTTTTCCCTGTGGAGGCAAATTTGACAGCTCAGCTGTTCCTATCAGCAGGGGGAAGAGGCTCTGAAGAAGAAGAAGAAATCCATAACCATATACAATTATCTTCTCTTTAGTCCTTGTTCATCTCTTGCTCTAGTTTATACAAGTTTTATTAAACCTCTGACTGTTTTCTGAAATGACTATTTTAGTATTTTGTGTGCAGACGTTATCTGTGCTCTTCTCCAGCTGAAAGTCTCCGTCCAGCTCATGGAAAAGATCAGCGGTTTAACTCTTTCTTTTGGCACACTCCATTACCAAAAGAGTCGACTAGCATAACATATAGCTTTGTTTGGTAGAAATTA